>CM077504.1:4284238-5520884 GCA_039654745.1 Houttuynia cordata
AGCAGAACCCCGGTTGGCGTGGCTACTGATAAGCATAAAATATACACATTTATATGCCTTATTTACCTATTTGCTAGTGTAGTTTTTGTGATAAAACATGAATAAATCGGGTTATTTGTGATTAGGGTAGTAATTAGGGGTTTAACAATTAATTTACTCTAATTAACTATTTTAGATGCATTATTGAATTTAATGAATCATATTTTTATTATGCTTCTAATTTTAGTTTGGTTTTTGATTTTTGTAGGTTTGAAATTGCAGATTGCAGATCACTAGCAGACGTGCGCATTAGACGTGTATTGAAGCATCTGAACCGTTGATAAGCTACACTTTAGAAAAGACGAGCGCGAAATTTAAATACGGACGTGCAGATTTGAATTGGCGGCTGAGATCCTTTCGGCGGGTTTTATTAAAGAAAAAGAAAAAAAAAGGAAAATGAACTAAACCGTCCGGTCTGGTCCGGTTCGGTTTAGAAATAAAGAAAAAAGAAAATAACCCGAGCCATCGGGCTCGGGTGTTCCAGACGAAGAATGGCGCTCGAGCTTCTGCTCGAGTGCCGGCCGGGGTGAAAGAGGATGGTTTTCCGGCAACTACAGAGCCGACCGCAGCAGCAACGGGCGACGGCGAATGGGCAGGACCAGGCGGTGAGCTTGCTGATCGGAGCTGACGGCGGAGTTGGACGACGACCGGCAGTTGGGCGGCGATTGAAAAAAAAAACAGAGCAGAACAGCGGCGGTAATGGCGATGGGTTGAGCTCGAGATGGCGGCTACGGAGACGATCGGTGGAGCTGGATTTAACGCCGGCCGAGTTGAAAGAGGAGCTGATGGCGGTGAAGCGATCAGAACGGCAATCGTGGTGGCAATCGAAACTGAAACAAAAAAAAAAAGACAGAGTCGTGCTTGCTCTGTTCGGACGACCGGTGTCGTGCTGACGGCCGGCAAGGAGCTTCGCGGCGGCCACAATGGCGCGAGGAGGAGCCAAATGGTAAGTGCTGGATTTGGAAGGTCGACTTGGGCAAATTGAGAAAAGAGAGTAAGGAAAGTTCGGATTTTCTTTACACATTTGAACGAAATCTATATGGAAACTCTCTGGGTTTAGGACGGATTGCTGGCCTCAATTGGGGCTCGGGAATTGCTATAAAAACAGGAGGAAGAGAACTGATTTGAGAACTGTTTTTCGACGAATAGGAGGACTGCGCTGGTGCTGTGTGGACGCTGTTTTTGACGAAACAGAGGGTGTCGAAGAGAGCCCTTGCGGCTGATTTGAGTCGTATTCCTTGCTGTGATTTCAGTCGGGAATTAGAGGAACAGAAGAGGAATCGAAGGGAGAAGGAGAAGAGAGGAAAAAGTCAGGTTTTTGGCTTCGGTGAACAGTGTTTCTGCAACTACTACAGTAACCGGGCATAGGAAGGAGACGATGAACAGTGTTGCTACAGTGAATTTGCTACAGTAACCCGTGAATAGTATTCTGCAATAGTGTTTTCCAATGCAATTTATTTCAATTCTAAATCTGATTTTTCTCTTGAATATGAATAGCTAAATCTTTTGTCAAAGCTAGAGGTGACGTTATTTGATTAGTATTTTTACGTCTAAAGTGTTTGATGCTTATTTGATTGAATGCGATGTTTTGATAAAGTCACAATCTATATAATTATTTGATTTGTCGTTAACGTAAGGTACGGCGAATGCTTATAATTCCCTGTGATTAGTAGACTGAGCTTGTTAATGATAAATATTCGATCGATATTTTTATGTTAATGGTTATGATGCACGTGAATGAAATATCATCCGATTAGGTCAAATCATTATTTGATTCTAATTGAGTAATTGAATAGACGTAGAGTATTAATTAAATAATTGATCCTTGAAGCTTTGATATCTCTCATCGATTATCTTTGCCTGTCTTTAGTTAAGTTTTAATTGAATCTTTCATCATCATTTTAGTAGTTAGTTGAATTACAACTTCTCTGCATAATTTCCTGATAAGAATCTTAATTTGCTAAGCTAAGTAGTGTTTAAATTAGTTAGAATAGAATAATCCTACATCATTCCCTGTGGTTCGACCTCGGACTTACCGAGTATATATTACAATTTGTCAACCTTCTCTTGGGTTCGATCAAATTTTGGCGCCGCTGCCGGGGAGTGAAGTTTAGGATTAATCTTCCATTTAGTTTATTTCTCTCTAGTGTAGTTTAGTGAATTTCAATTATTCTTAGTTTAATTTAGCTTGTTTATTTTGCAGGAATTTGGAGTCCTATCTGGAACAAAACGGTTTTTCATTGGATTTTTCTTCAAATTTGGTAAACTCGTTCCATCTCTCTTTGAAATTTCTGTTGCTTGTGCATGCACTCGTGGAATAGAGATACCAGTGGACGATTGGTTAGAAGTAATTCTGCTAATTTGATTGAGAATCCTTCATTTAAATTTTCTGTTCCATCACACACACCTAATCAAATGGCTGATCAGGGTAGTAACCATGATATTAAGGAAAATGAGAATGAACATGATGCACCAATGCGACCCTTGCGTGATTATCTGCAACCTGCACGCACTAGCACACCTTCATGTATTATATTGCCTCTACAGGCTCATCAATTTACTTTTAAGCCTGGAATGATAAACTTGCTTCCCAAATTCCATGGTCTAAATTCTGAAAATCCTTATTTGCATTTAAAGGAATTTGAGGAAGTATGTGCAACTTTTGAGCAAGCTTGTAGTGAAGACATTATCAGGCTAAAATTGTTTCCTTTCTCTTTGAAGGACAAAGCCAAGACTTGGCTGAATTCTCTTAAACCTAGATCTGTAGGAACTTGGAAAGAACTACAAACTGAATTCCTTAAAAAGTTTTTTCCAGTTCACAGGACAAATGCTCTGAAAAGACAAATAACAAATTTTGCCCAAAAACAAAATGAATCATTTTATCAATGTTGGGAGCGTTATAAAGATTTGTTAAATTCTTGTCCACATCATGGGTATGAGAAGTGGCGCACCATCAGTTTCTTCTATGATGGGATGACGCCCTCAATGAAACAATTTGTTCAAACCATGTGTAATGGGGAATTCTTTGATAAAGACCCTAATGAAGCTCTTGATTTTCTAGATCAAATAGCTGAAGACTCAGATTCTTGGGATCCCACCGATCCCTCTGATGTTTCTAATAAGTCGAAGTCTTCAACTACTAGTGGGGGTCTGCATTATCTTAGGGAGGAGGATAATTTGAGTGCTAGGCTAGCCTCTTTGGCTAGGAAGGTGGAGGCTATGGAAGTAGGGAAAGTTAATGCTGTTAAGCTTGTTGGTACAGAAGAGGCCTGTGGAATTTGTGATGTCATGGGACACTCTACTAATGAGTGCCCTACCATTCCTGCTTTCAAGGAGGTGTTGCATGACCAAGCAAATTCCATGACCCCTTTCAAGAGGCAATCTCCTTATGGAGACACTTACAATCCAGGATGGAGGAATCACCCCAACTTTAGTTGGAGGAATGACAATGCTGCACACACACCACCTCCTCAAGCATCTTCCACTTATACTCCATATGTTCCACCTCACAGGAAGACACTTGAGGAGACACTACAAACTTTCATGCAAGGGCAAGCAACTATTAATCAACAAACCTCACAAGCCATTAATGATATAAAGAGCTCTCTCACTAAATTGACATCTTCTCTAGCTGTTCAAGAGAAAGGTAGGTTTCCTGCTCAACCCCAACCCAACCCACAGGGGCAAGTTAACATGATGGACACAAAACCTTCTGATTCACAATTGGAACATGCTAAGTCTATTACCACTCTTCGTAGTGGAAAAGAAATTGACAAAACAATTCCTCTTAAGGCCCAAAAATCTTCTGAGAATGATGAGTCAAAACATGATAATGAGGAAATTGATAAGTCTGGGTCAGGTGAAGATGTGAGATGTCCGATTCCAGCTCCTTTTCCACAGAGGTTGAAACCACCTCAAAAGTTGAACCAAAATGCTGAAATTTTTGAACTTTTTAAGCAGGTGAAAATAAACATTCCCTTGTTAGATGCGATCAAACAGGTACCTTCTTATGCTAAGTTCTTGAAAGATTTGTGTACTATTAAGCGTAAGTTGAATGTGCAGAAAAAGGCATTTTTGACTGAACAGGTAAGTTCTATAATTCAACACAAAAGCCCACCCAAATATAAAGATCCCGGATGTCCAACTATTTCATGTGTGATCGGGAACTTTAGGGTAGACCAAGCCTTGCTTGATCTTGGGGCTAGTGTTAATCTTTTGCCTTATTCAGTATACACTCAGTTAGGTCTTGGGGAACTTAAACCCACCACCATTACTCTCCAACTTGCTGATCGTTCTATTAAAATTCCAAGGGGAGTGGTGGAAGATGTGCTTGTTCAAGTAGATAAATTTTACTTTCCTGTTGATTTTATTGTATTGGACACACATCCCGTTATAAATGCAAGTGCAAATATTCCTGTCATATTAGGCCGTCCATTTCTTGCTACTTCAAATGCTTTGATTAATTGTAGAAATGGTGTGATGAAACTTTCATTTGGCAATATGACTTTGGAATTGAATATATTCAATGTCTGCAAACAACCAGGGGATGATATTGATGTTCAAGAAATGAATTGGGTTGATACCGTTGTTAGAGATCAATTTCATGTTTCATATCTTTCTGATCCATTAGAATCTTGCTTAGTTAATTCTTTATATGATGAATCTAAAGTGAATTGTGAAGAGGCTGAGATTTGTTCTTTACTGAATTCTCTACAGGTATTGCAAGTGAATGGATGGAAACCCAAGTTTGAGGAGCTACCATTGAGTGACAAATTGCCTACACCATCAAGCATTCAAGCACCCAAATTGGAGTTGAAAAAGTTACCAACTGACCTCAAATATGCATTTTTGGGTGATGGTGAAACTCTTCCGGTGGTAATATCGTCTCATCTTAATCTTATCGAAGAGGGTAAGTTGCTTGATATTTTGAGAAAGCATAAAGGTGCAATAGGATGGACAATTGCTGATTTAAAAGGAATAAGTCCTTTAATATGCACTCATCGGATTTATTTAGAGGACAATGCCAAACCGTCTAGGGAGATGCAACGTAGGTTAACTCCAAACATGAAAGAGGCAGTTAGAGCTGAAGTTCTTAAGCTCTTGGATGCGGAGATCATCTACCCCATTTCTGACAGCAAGTGGGTGAGTCCTACCCAAGTAGTGCCTAAGAAATCTGGTGTAACAGTTGTCAAGAATGATAAGAATGAATTAATACCCACTAGAGTTACATCTGGATGGAGAATGTGCATTGATTACAGGAAGCTGAACGCAGTCACTAGGAAAGACCATTTTCCTTTGCCATTTCTAGATCAGGTTCTGGAGAGGGTAGCTGGCCACACATATTACTGTTTCTTAGATGGCTACTCCGGTTACAATCAAATTGAAATTGCATTAGAAGACCAGGAGAAAACTACATTCACATGTCCTTTTGACACATTTGCATATAGAAGAATGCCTTTTGGTTTATGCAATGCACCTGCAACATTTCAAAGATGCATGCTGAGTATTTTTAGTGATATGGTTGAACGCTATCTTGAAGTGTTTATGGATGACTTTTCTGTATTTGGTGATTCATTTGATGACTGTTTGTCTAATTTGCAGAAAGTTTTGAGCAGGTGTGAAGAGAAGAACCTTGTGCTTAATTGGGAAAAATGTCATTTCATGGTCTCTAAAGGAATTGTTCTGGGTCATATTGTTTCCTCTAAGGGAATTGAAGTTGATAAATCAAAAATTGATTTAATTACTCATTTGCCTACACCCAAGACTGTTAAAGATATTAGATCATTTTTGGGTCATGCAGGGTTCTACAGGAGGTTCATCAAAGATTTTAGTTCTATTTCTAGACCATTATGCAATCTCTTATCTAAAGATACCGTGTTTGAATGGAATACTGATTGTGAAAAAGCTTTTGTTAAACTGAAGGGAATGCTTACTTCAACCCCTATTATGCAACCCCGAGATTGGACTTTACCATTTGAGATAATGTGTGATGCTAGTGACTTTGCTGTGGGGGCTGTTTTGGGTCAAAGGAAGGATAAGAAGCCTTATGTTATTTACTATGCAAGTAAGACCTTAGACAATGCTCAGATGAATTATTCAACAACAGAAAAGGAATTACTTGCTATAGTATTTGCTTTGGATAAATTTAGGGCTTACTTGACCGGATATCCTATTGTTATCTTTACTGATCATGCTGCTTTGAAATATCTTCTATCAAAGAAAGATGCAAAACCTAGGTTGATTCGCTGGATACTCCTACTGCAAGAATTTGATATTACAATTAAAGATAAGAAAGGAGTAGAAAATGTGGTGGCCGATCATTTATCTAGGTTGACTGTGGATGATTCCAATGAGGCTGCTCCAATTAAAGACACCTTCCCAGATGAGCAACTTTTTATTGTTTCTGATTTACCATGGTTTGCTGATATTGTTAATTTTCTTGTCACAGGTCAAACTCCTTCTCATTGGACAACACAAGACAAGAAGAAATTCATGGTGGAGGTAAGACATTTCTTTTGGGATGATCCTTATCTTTTCAAATATTGTCCGGATCAAATTATTAGGAGATGTATACCAAATGAGGACATTCATAGTGTCATTTCCTTCTGCCATTCAGAAGCTTGTGGTGGTCATTTTTCTGCTAGAAAAACTGCTGCTAAAATTTTACAATGTGGATTTTATTGGCCTACCCTATTTAAAGATACTCATGATTATTGTCGTACTTGTGGACGTTGTCAACAGCTTGGTGGAATAACCCGTAGGAATATGATGCCTTTAACCCCCATTTTAGTGATTGAAATATTTGATTGTTGGGGTATTGATTTTATGGGCCCATTTCCACCTTCTTTTGGCTATTTGTACATCTTAGTGGCTGTTGACTATGTTTCCAAGTGGGTAGAGGCCATCCCTTGTAGAAATAATGACCATAAAACTGTTATACGCTTTCTGAAGGAAAATGTTCTGTCACGGTTTGGTATACCCCGTGCAATCATAAGTGATGGGGGATCTCATTTCTGTAATAAACCTTTTGAGGCATTAATGAAGAAATATGGAATTACTCATAAGGTGGCTACCCCTTATCACCCACAAACAAGTGGGCAAGCTGAACTTGCCAACAGAGAGATTAAACACATTTTAGAGAAAACGGTTAACCCAAATCGCAAAGATTGGTCTCTGCGGTTAACAGATGCACTTTGGGCATACCGTACAGCTTTTAAATCTCCTATTGGTATGTCCCCTTATAGACTTGTTTATGGAAAAGCTTGCCACTTGCCTGTGGAGTTGGAGCATAAGGCGTATTGGGCTATAAAAATGTTTAATTTCAGTTTGGATGACGCCAGTTCTGTGCGTAAGCTCCAAATCAATGAATTAGAAGAAATTAGGAATGATGCATATATGAATTCAAAAATTTACAAAGAACGAATGAAGGTTTTGCATGATCAACACATTCATCGAAAAATCTTTGAACCTTCACAAAAAGTTCTTTTGTATAACTCTAGATTGCATTTATTTCCTGGTAAGCTCCGTTCTAGATGGACTGGTCCATTTATTGTTAAAACTGTTTATCCTCATGGAGCTGTTGACATTGAAAATCCATTGAATGGCAATGTGTTTAAAGTAAATGGTCAAAGACTTAAGCCATTCCTGGAATTGATTCCATCAGAAGTGGAGAGTATTCCTCTGTCTGATCCCACTTATCCTGCTTGAATACTCTTACACTCAGTCTGGCTGAAGACAGGAAACTTAGCGCTCCTGGGAGGCAGCCCAGCTTTTAATTTGTTTTTTTAGGATACTTATTAGTTAGATGATGTTTTCTGGTTGGATATTGTGATTGCTCTCATCTTTTTATTTGTTGATGTTTTTCACTCGCATGGGATTTTAGCAATTTGCAGTTCTCCAGGTAACATCTATCCTTGATTTTATTTATTTATTTATTTATTTATTTTATCCTTCATTTCATTCTTAACATTGAGGGCAATGTTTAGTTTAGGTTTGGGGGTATATAGGAATAACATGGTTTATTGATAAAAAAAAAAAAAAAAAAAAAACGAAAAAATTTTTTTTTTTTGATTAGTTTTAGGTTGTTTGTTAGTATTTTTATAGGTTTTGATAGTTTATCCCTTCTTGATGTGTACTTCAATTTTTAAGAGATTAATTTACATTGGAAGTGTGAGTAAGTATACTGGAGGATAGAAACACTTAACTGAGCATATCTTTCTGTTACAGTCCTCTTGGATCATGTGCTTGAGCTAATAAAACTCACTCACACACACTAGTACATAAAGTAATACCCTCTAGAGATTTGTTGAATACTAATCTTCAGTGGGATGTCTTTAGTCAAAGTCATTGGATGATATGTGGTTGTCTGTTGAGCTTAAAAGATCATGATAGACCATTTACTTGGCTATGGCAAGGGCTTGGAACCGGAAATAGGTTGAGAGTATAATACAGCCTGGACATGATAAAGATGTGCTGGAAAATATGAATGTTGATGAAATGATAAAAAAAAGAAAACAAAAAGCTAGAAAGGGGCTGCTTGACTTTATAGGATTAACTTAGGCTGATGCTCGGGCCCGAAGCGGTATCTTAAAACCTAATGCCCTAAGCCAACTGTGCTGGGAGTCATTGGCCTGAGTCATTGCTAAACCTAAGCATCTTGAAGTTAGGCCTTACACAGTCCTGCTGAAAATAGAAAAAAAAAGAAAAAAAAAAGTCTATGGTGTATTATCCTCTCAATTCTAGAATGTTGGACCCGAAGGAGGCGCGCAGATTTGTGCTATCATGAACCTAAAGATTACGATGACTATGTTAATTCTGATTTTCTTTGGTTAATGGGTAACACTGGATATGTGTAAAACAGAAATTTAGGGTGTATTGCTACAATGTTCTACACTTTTACTATTTATATTATCATTTCATATCATATTGAGCAGAAATTTCCAAGATGAAGGTGTAGAATAAAACCACTTACTTGAGGGCTTCTATATTCCCGTTGATTATGAACCAAGTACATGTGGTTGATTTTCTTAAACATTGTGGTTTGCATTTGAAGGGATAATAGGTTTGATTGTTTTGAAGTGTTTATTTTATTTTTGCACTTAGATTAATAAGGTTAATTGCATAAGTACATGTTTGTGGGTAACATGGCTGTAAACCCTCACGAGACAAAACTCGTCCTACTAGGGACACCTAGAGGTTTAACGGCTTGTTGCATACGCTCAATGCAATCGTGTTCCCTACGAAAGTGGCATTTATTTTCATAGCTTAATTTGCTTTAGTTTTATTTTTGTGTGATTTTTGTTTTGTTTGTTTTGCTCGAGGACTAGCAAAATATAGGTTTGGGGGTATTTGATAAGCATAAAATATACACATTTATATGCCTTATTTACCTATTTGCTAGTGTAGTTTTTGTGATAAAACATGAATAAATCGGGTTATTTGTGATTAGGGTAGTAATTAAGGGTTTAACAATTAATTTACTCTAATTAACTATTTTAGATGCATTATTGAATTTAATGAATCATATTTTTATTATGCTTCTAATTTTAGTTTGGTTTTTGATTTTTGTAGGTTTGAAATTGCAGATTGCAGATCACTAGCAGACGTGCGCATTAGACGTGTATTGAAGCATCTGAACCGTTGATAAGCTACACTTTAGAAAAGACGAGCGCGAAATTTAAATACGGACGTGCAGATTTGAATTGGCGGCTGAGATCCTTTCGGCGGGTTTTATTAAAGAAAAAGAAAAAAAAAGGAAAATGAACTAAACCGTCCGGTCTGGTCCGGTTCGGTTTAGAAATAAAGAAAAAAGAAAATAACCCGAGCCATCGGGCTCGGGTGTTCCAGACGAAGAATGGCGCTCGAGCTTCTGCTCGAGTGCCGGCCGGGGTGAAAGAGGATGGTTTTCCGGCAACTACAGAGCCGACCGCAGCAGCAACGGGCGACGGCGAATGGGCAGGACCTGGCGGTGAGCTTGCTGATCGGAGCTGACGGCGGAGTTGGACGACGACCGGCAGTTGGGCGGCGATTGAAAAAAAAAACAGAGCAGAACAGCGGCGGTAATGGCGATGGGTTGAGCTCGAGATGGCGGCTACGGAGACGATCGGTGGAGCTGGATTTAACGCCGGCCGAGTTGAAAGAGGAGCTGATGGCGGTGAAGCGATCAGAACGGCAATCGTGGTGGCAATCGAAACTGAAACAAAAAAAAAAGACAGAGTCGTGCTTGCTCTGTTCGGACGACCGGTGTCGTGCTGACGGCCGGCAAGGAGCTTCGCGGCGGCCACAATGGCGCGAGGAGGAGCCAAATGGTAAGTGCTGGATTTGGAAGGTCGACTTGGGCAAATTGAGAAAAGAGAGTAAGGAAAGTTCGGATTTTCTTTACACATTTGAACGAAATCTATATGGAAACTCTCTGGGTTTAGGACGGATTGCTGGCCTCAATTGGGGCTCGGGAATTGCTATAAAAACAGGAGGAAGAGAACTGATTTGAGAACTGTTTTTCGACGAATAGGAGGACTGCGCTGGTGCTGTGTGGACGCTGTTTTTGACGAAACAGAGGGTGTCGAAGAGAGCCCTTGCGGCTGATTTGAGTCGTATTCCTTGCTGTGATTTCAGTCGGGAATTAGAGGAACAGAAGAGGAATCGAAGGGAGAAGGAGAAGAGAGGAAAAAGTCAGGTTTTTGGCTTCGGTGAACAGTGTTTCTGCAACTACTACAGTAACCGGGCATAGGAAGGAGACGATGAACAGTGCTGCTACAGTGAATTTGCTACAGTAACCCGTGAATAGTATTCTGCAATAGTGTTTTCCAATGCAATTTATTTCAATTCTAAATCTGATTTTTCTCTTGAATATGAATAGCTAAATCTTTTGTCAAAGCTAGAGGTGACGTTATTTGATTAATATTTTTACGTCTAAAGTGTTTAATGCTTATTTGATTGAATGCGATGTTTTGATAAAGTCACAATCTATATAATTATTTGATTTGTCGTTAACGTAAGGTACGGCGAATGCTTATAATTCCCTGTGATTAGTAGACTGAGCTTGTTAATGATAAATATTCGATCGATATTTTTATGTTAATGGTTATGATGCACGTGAATGAAATATCATCCGATTAGGTCAAATCATTATTTGATTCTAATTGAGTAATTGAATAGACGTAGAGTATTAATTAAATAATTGATCCTTGAAGCTTTGATATCTCTCATCGATTATCTTTGCCTGTCTTTAGTTAAGTTTTAATTGAATCTTTCATCATCATTTTAGTAGTTAGTTGAATTACAACTTCTCTGCATAATTTCCTGATAAGAATCTTAATTTGCTAAGCTAAGTAGTGTTTAAATTAGTTAGAATAGAATAATCCTACATCATTCCCTGTGGTTCGACCTCGGACTTACCGAGTATATATTACAATTTGTCAACCTTCTCTTGGGTTCGATCAGCTACAATTCCCACGATTTAAGGGTGAAGAGGATCCCGTTGAGTGGCTATACAAGGTTTTTTGCAAAAATGAATTAGAAAAAATCCAAAAAGAGGTATATGCAGTTTACAAATTTTGCAATTCCAGAATAATATTTTCACTAAATCTACATCATATTACTTGCAATCACTTTTCAGGTTACAGTTGGAAAGAGACCGGTTACGGGAATGCGACTATATTTGGAAGGAAATAAGAGCAACAGGTTAGCCTGATAAGTTGCCAATTGAAATTTTCTTGTTTATCTCAAAAAGAACTTTGAATTTATTGCTTATTTTCTTTCTAGCTTATTATTAGCAACTTTGAATTTATTGCTTCCTGCATTTTTGGGTGCTCCAGATTAGCTATTCACCTGCAACATCTGTCCAATGTGCCTGCAATCTTCAGAAACCAAATTGGCATCCCACCATTGTGGAGAGGATCTGATGAAACTTCAGATGACAGCTACTTTGCTCAATGGAAGAAGTCATCACATGTGTGCACAGCCCCAGTAGACTGGGCTCACCAAGAAGACAGAGCATTTGTGGTAACTGGGGCTCATCTCCTAGTAAAGAAGCATAAGTCCAAGAATGTGCTCCATCTAAGGCTCCAATATTCCAAGATATCTGGCTGTATCATCTGCAGGTCCTTTTGGGAACAAGGATCATCTGAATCATCCCAGAGATCATCAAGCTTCTTCCCTGCACTCAGCACATCAATCACTGGCAATTCTGACAAAGTGAAGCATCAACAACTGCCCATAATGGTCATAGATTCAGGTGTCTTCCCAACCGGCCCACCAGTCCCTCTTCAGACGCAAAAGCTTCTGAAATTTGTGGATACTAAGCAGTTGTGCAGGGGGGCACAGGACAGTCCTGGACACGGGCTAGCCACTGGGGCCAGGTTGGATGTGGAGAAGGGGAAGATCTCTCTTCATGTCAAGTTTTCCCTCCTTGTTTGCTCTTCATGGGAGCAATTATAAGCATCCTCTTAGGGTAATTGTTGGATGTCTAAGCCTTATAAAATTTGTGAGCTTGCGATAGCAAAGATAAAAAGGCAAGACATACATTTTTATAAAGATTATTTTTATATAACATTATTTCTTGATTCATTTTTTCCAGGCAAAATATTCCAGAAGCAAAGATTGAGTCCGCCTTGCATTGTCCCCCCATGATCTCCTTTTTTTTTATAACCAGGGATATCCTAGTCCTTAGGAGAATCTAATTAATATGCAACACTACTCCATTCCTATTCCGAGTAGGACTATAATTTGAAAACAGGGTTCTATCCAAAACAGATCAGCAAGGTTTACAAAATTCCTACCGACAGCACGTGAGGAATTAGGACGAGATATTTAACAGTAGATTCTCCTATGAGTCTAGAATCCAACGCAACTGACAGCATATCATTCCGACACCTGTAGACTTAATTATGACCGTTTTAGTTCAAGCTGTTGGCGCAGAAATAGTTCTAACCGAGAGCATTAATTTGACCCGTGGTCAACTATTTAGTTTAATTAAGGTTTATACATTACTTACATTAATAATTCAATTTAGTCCAACAATAGTTATCATGTTTCACTTTGCCTAATCTTACTTTAATTAGGAATATAACTTCCCCTAAAATTTGCATTATTCCATAATCTTCTTATTTAACCCTGACGCCAAACCTAATCTTGGAGTTTATCGTTTCTCACTTCAAGATGTCATCAATTATATTTTTTTTCACAAAATTTGGGGTCGTCACAAAAATGAAAGTTAACTTTTCTTTTAAACATGAACAATATCAGGACTCACTGAATAAGTATCATGTTTCATTCTGTATTCTTCAAGGTTTTGTTATCTCAGATTGGCAAGGGATTGACAGGATTACATCCTCACCTGGTGCTAAGTACTCATACTAGGTTAATGCTGGACTTGGTGCTGGTATTGACATGGCAAGTTCCCAGCCTTCTGTATCGGGATGCAGTTTGTGCTTTTCATGTACGTGGTTATGACATTCAATTGAATATTGCTGCAGATTATGGTTCCATACAACCACACTACCTTTATTGATGCCCTAACCGAACAAGTAAAGAAAAATGGTATCCCCATGAGCTGCAACTAACCTACATATTTCAAGTTTTATAGGTCCTAACTAGTGCAGAAATCTTTGCAGCTGCTTATGCCTTAGACAAGTAAGTGCATAGACTTCATTAGCTTTGTTATTGGGAGTGCTAGCTCCTCAGGCTAAATCCACACCAGCTTTTTCTCATTCCTAAATTCAAGCACATTCCAAAACAGAGTTGAGGTATGTATCAACTTATGCTTGATGAGAGTGATGATGATACAGATCTAGATGAGGAGTAATCATTTGTTACATTTATGTTGTTTGATTTTGAGAAGATGTCAGAGAGTGAGGGAACTACATCAGAGCCTATATCTTGTATCTATCCTTTTTTGTGGTTTTTATTTTCTAATGCTTCATCTATTTATGTCCTCAATATAGGATTCTGAAGTATTTGTTTAGATGGAAAGTAAATGGTTGTGCAATGGTCTTTTGAAAGTATTGAGCTCATTTTTGGTCTACTTTTATAGCTCTTCCTTGTGGGTCTTGAATTTATGTACTTATGTACTACTATTTGCTTAAAGGTTCTATTCCATCCAATTTTCTTTTACTAGTTGTAGTTAACTTATGCCAAAGATTATATAGTTGGTTGCTTAATAGTGCATGTTCTTTTAATAATTTTTTTTGTCTTGCAGCCTCTGAAAAGCCATCTGACAAGTTAAGCATCACAATTTTAAATACTTCAAAAGGTAAACATTTGAATTTTTCCTTAAATTATATAAGTAAATTGTGAACTCTAAGCCAAAATTATACTCCATATTACCCTTTCAGCATGTTGTTTCTTAGGCTAATTATGTACTTAATTGTGTTTAATGTCATTCGGTGGGCTTAAATTGCTCGACAGTTAACATTTTGGAGACAACTATGGTATTCCTGCATTTTGTGAATACATGAAAGACTACAACCTACCAAGGAACTAGTTTAAGTTGTGCTAACTGCCGAAGTCGACATCCTTGCAAGAGGAAACTTTAAGCTGTGCTGGCTGTCAATATTATATAATTTTTTGTAAATCCATGTTGAGAAATAGAGGATTCCACATATAAATTAACTCAATATATGCAACTCTTGCATATTTTGTATGACTTTTTTAAACAAGGTATAAATTATGTTTGAGTATGTTTATTAAAAAAATTTACTGTTGTGCTATGTTGGTTATCAGGTGTCAAATTATTTATTCAGGTTTTGTTGTATTTTATTTATCTTTTGCGACAGAAGAGAACCGTCGCTAAAGGTATTCATTTGTTGTATCAAAGACAAAATCTGTCTGTCGCTATATCTATCGAACTAGCAAGTAACATGGTTTTTACTACGGTTTAAAGTCAATAGCTATATCTAATAAAAACATTTAGCGACAGTTTAAAGTCAATAGCTATATCTAGGGGATTTAGCGACGGAATTTGTCTGTCGCAATAAGTAAAATTTCAGCGACGGAGTTTTCCGTCGCTAAAGGAAATTTTTGTTTCAAAAATGGCAGAGGGAGATTGTTTAGAGTGCTGTGCTTCCCTTTCTTGAATCCCATAGCTCTCACTTGCAATGACAAAACTTGACCACAAGAAAACTAGACAATAGATATAGAATTTTAATCATCTTCTTGATCTCTAAAACCTTCCAACGCTCACCTCAGATTTATACTTCTCATACTAGTTGACGGCGGTGTCTTTTATATATGTTTAGAGATTAAATAATCGAATCTAAGGTAGAGAACCAATTAGTATAATTTTTTTCTTGATAGGTTTGGTAGAAACATTATAGTGAACTAAAACTGCATGTGTTACTATAACTTACCCAACAAAGCATTATGCTCAAGACGAATTAAGCTAAGTTAAAAACAGTTTAGTGAATAGTGTGTCTTCTCGGAGTTTTTTCCATATTACCTGGCGCCAAATTGAATATTCCCATATGACCAGGTTTTTCCCGTGAAATCTCATATGACCCGGAATCTGGACTTGAAGTACCCAAAATGCCCTTTCTTCTATTTTTTCGTGCTAACACTGTGCGAAGAGGCGTGTTGTGTACAACACGAAAAGAGGGTGAAGTTCTCCGGCGATTTACATCGGCGACGTCACCGGCGACCGGCGAGTTGGAGCGGCGATTCAACCGGCGGAATACACGGACGAGTTCGAGCCTATTCGCGTCCCCAATCTCGATATCAAGCTGCCCCCCTGCTGGATTTTGATGACACAACTGAGGGAGAGTGGACAAAGGCGGCGATTTGAAGCGCATCCGTCGGGATTTCTGATCTTCAACCTTCTGAAGACCCCCGCAGCTCCCTCAGCCTGCATGCAACAGGCGGATTGACCGGATTGAGCTTCGGTTGACGGCGAGGAAGACTGTGAAAGGCACCTGCGAGGAAATACACACATACAGACGAATAAACTGCGGTAAGTTACAACTATCCTTACTGATTTTAGTTTCATAAGGTCCGACATTTGAATTTTTAATTTTTACTATGAACTATACAGTCGTGTCTGTAGTAGACACGACTTTGTATTTAGTCGTGTCCGCGACGACACGACTTTTATATTTTCGTGTTGCACCGAGGAGACATTTCTACTGACCACTATACCTCACTCCTTGCAGATGGATAAAAAAGAGATGAGTCTATGGAGGAAATTCCATCGGAAGAGGAGGAGGATCATGATTTTGTCTTGGCACCTCGGCAGCGAAATCAGAGGGGCAGGAAAAGGAAGGCTCCGATGGACCGACCAGTGAAGAGAACATATAATGCGCGACCGGCGCTGAAGACGTGTTGTCAACCGGGAGCGATGAAAAAGTGTGCGGCCCTCCTACAGCGTCACCAAAGATGTGCCCAAGTGATCAAAGAGGCTGGTTTTGCTGTCATTTTTGAAGGTGAGGACGTAGTTGTATCTCGGAACCTCCTCGACCATTTGGTCAGGCACTGGGATGAGTCGGCGAAGGTCTTCAATATCAAGGGTAGGAGGCTACATTTCACAGAGGAAGATGTTGCCCTTATCACCGGATTGCCCGCAAAGGGCGAAAGAGTTGAGGTCCTCCCCTCCTTGACACGCCGACCGGAAGGTCAATTCTTCAGAAAGTACTTCGCCGCGAGGAGAGCAGAAATTCCACACATTGAGGAAATCATAGACAAGCTTAGCGCGGGCGAACTGAAGATGGAAGAGGAGGACATTGCGAGGATGATCATCTGCCTCCTCTTCTGCACGGTGCTGTTTCCACACAGCACTAGAGCGGTTCATCCCTCTTTGTACCGTTACATTGACGACCTCCCAAGATTGAGGTCATACAATTGGGCTGGGGCTATACATAAGATGTTAGTTTCTGGTATAACCCATACCAGCCGACTAGTGGGTACGAGATCGCAAGGAGAGTGCCTGGGCGGTGGATGCCTAAATGGCGCCGCATATGTCCTTCAGGTATGTAGCAATCATAGTCTTCGATCGGGAAAAAATCTTATACAATACCACTATATATATAGTCGTGTATTATAGAACACGACTATATTTATAGTCGTCTATGATAGAACACGACTACGTATATAGTCGTGTTTTTTACGACACGACCATAGTTCAATTCGTGTTGAACTTATAGCCGACTAAGGCAACCGCGCATTGTTATAATGTTTTCATCTGTTTAATATGCAGATTTGGTTTTTCGAGCACACGACAATCTTCCATCCTGTCATGGGCCCTACCAGCCCACGGGCGAAAAGATGGCCAGGAAGTGGGGCCCTCATTACAGAGGTGAAGAAAGGTGCACAGAAGAAGCACCGCATGGCCGACTATTGGACGGGAGTGTTCCACAATCTTCAAATAGGGGAGGAACTCGTCGACGTAATCAGCCCCATGGCCGGAGAGGCATATCTCCTTGCTTCGTCAACCTCAGGGGCCCCTCCTCCACGACGGCAGAGGCCGGAGAGGCCGGAAATGAAGAGGACTCCCAACCAACCTGCCTCTACTTCCTCGAGGATGGTTGCCCAGTCCACTGCAACTGCAATGGGCCGATTGGAGGGTGCCCTTCAGGGCATACAGTCACTAATTGAGATAGCTCTGTCTTCGTATGTGGAGATGGGAAGGAGAGTCGGACTCTGCGAGAGATTCTCCACTCTATGAAGTCCTCTGCCGCCTCAGCGTCAATGCTGTTAGAAGGTCAGATCTTTGAGCATCCGAAGGAGGAGATGACTGAGGAGCCGACGAAGGAGCCAAAGAAGCGCCCCGAAATGGAGCGAAAGAAGTCATCGGTGCATCAGATGGAGCCGAAGAAGCGGCCCCAAATGGAGCCACAATCGTCATCAGTGCATCAGATGGACCCAAAGAAGCGGCCCCGTGAAAAGGAGCATAAGAAGAACACTCCTATTGGTATGCGGACAAAGGAGCTGGCAAGGAAGTCACATCTGGATTCGACGAAATGGGGTAAAGGTAAGTTGTAGACGATGATTTATTTTTTCGTGCCCCATGATACATGACTATTATATTTGGCGTGTTTAATGAGACACGACTTTGTGGTTTATCGTGTTACATAGAACACGACTATGTTTTTTATCGTGCTGCTACTACTGACATGAAGAAGTAAAATGTCTTTTTAGCTCCCATCAAACGCGCGGATGAGGAAGACAAGATGGAACGGGCTGCAAAGAGATCCTCTGCCAAGATGTTTTTGAAGAAGCTACAACCAGAATTCAAGGAAGATATGGAGCGTGCAGAAGTCGAGTCCCGTCCGACGTACAGCCGGGACCTATTCCCCCCTGGTGTAGTGATAAGGAAGCGAATGAGGACTGTCGGCTCGAGGGAATTGCAGAGGATTAGAGAAGAGGACCATATACGGAGAATGGCGGAGGAGCAGGAAAGAAGGAATAGGTCCCCTCAGCCGAAAGCCGACTCCGAACAAACCATATCCGATCGACAAGCGACCTCTATCATCGATGAGGTCATCTCTTCCATACGGCAGTCGGATATCGAAACCGTCAAGGAGGAGGTGAAGGAGGATGTGAAGGGCCGGGATGTCGACGAGGAGGAGGTGAAGGCGGATGTTCTGGAGAAGGAGACGAAGGAGGAGGAGGGGAAGGAGGAGGAGCCGAAGGAGGAGGAGGGGAAGGAGGAGGAGCCGAAGGAGGAGGAGGGGAAGGAGGAGGAGGTGCAGGCCGACGAAGAGGCGATGGAGAAGGAGAAGACGGAGGAGGTGAAGGAAGAGGAGGCTGAGGAGGAGAAGGCGAGGGAGGAGGAGGAGGTCACGGAGGGCACTGGCTTAACCGCATCATAGCCGGTTGATGTCGATGTCCTCCTAACCCCTCAAAAGTCTAAGTCTGTAATTGCACTCCCCGACAACTATGCCAATTCGGAGTTATGCTTCGACATGGGGGTATTGTTAGAGCGGGATAGAGTGGCAATAGTTGGATGGATCGCCAATCCGAGGAAGGCTTATCCAATCCCAACGCTATGTGATGACGACTATTTATCCCTCCTACAAACAACAGAAATAAACACCAATGTAAGTAAACCTATGCTCCTCATATGTTTTTGTTGACGTAAAGTCGGTATTCGAAGACACGACTTTGCGCGTAGTCGTGTCTGTGAAATACACGACTATACGCATAGTCGTGTCTATCGAGGACACGACTAGCATGAAAATCGTATATTTAGAATAATCGACTTTTAATTGGAAGTTGTATGTTGCCTTACCGAAGTGTAATGACTCTTGTGGATATTTTTCCATAGGTTATAGATGCGTTTTTTAAGTCTGTTGAGCCAGCGCAATGAGAGAAACCCGATGAAATATCCGTGGGCATTTTTTGGTTGCCACGCATTCAAAGAGATATTCGACAACGTAAGTGTTCCCTGCATAAGGAGTGATAAGTAATTAAGTATGATATTACGAGCATCATTGTCTAAATCTCTTTCGGTTTCGCAGGAGCACCAGGAAGGGGGAAATAATGCCAAATTGGTTAAAAAGCTCGGGAGGATGCTGGACGGCTTGAACAGGAACATGTTCTACGCATTTTTCCCAATCCGCACCGGCTCCCACTTCTGCCTCGTGTATGTCCATTTCCCGCACTGTGTATGGCGCTTCTACAACCCGCTGTCTGGCAGATCCCAATTATATCCGCATCACAGAAAAGCTGCTGACAAATTCACGCAGTTCATGAACGTTGTGATGGCAGGCAAGCTGGGGTGGTTTGGTTTGCTAGACTGGAAGATGACTCAGATAACCAAAGCGCCGTGGCAACAAAATTCGAAAGACTGTGGCATCTTCATCATGATGTACGTCGCGCATTTGGCGTCCAATGTGAACCCACCGGAGTTTGATCAGTCCACAATCACATGACTGTGGCGACCAGTCATCGCTTCAACCTTGATTCGGGGGGTTATTAACAGCGAGTTTGACGACGATTCCGGACAAGGCACAAAAGATGCCGTTACAGTTGCGGGTTTTTTGCGGCTTCCGGATAAAGAATAAATTGAAATTCATTTTATTCACATTATTTTAATGTACAAAATTCATTTGCTGTAAATACCGTACTCTTTCACTGTACAAAGTTCATTTTAA
The DNA here is from genome assembly GCA_039654745.1 of Houttuynia cordata. Classification (NCBI taxonomy): domain Eukaryota; kingdom Viridiplantae; phylum Streptophyta; class Magnoliopsida; order Piperales; family Saururaceae; genus Houttuynia; species Houttuynia cordata. The sequence goes on from CM077504.1 coordinate 4,304,359, forward strand.
TGTACAAAGTTCACATAATTCCAATTCTTTTTTTGACTCATACCAGATGTAGACAAAATATCGCAAGCATGAATGTGAATACGGCCTTCATACAACAGGTCTACGTATATAATCGTCTCTGATGGAAAACGACTACGCATATAATCGTCTCTGGTACAACACGATTACGTATATAATCGTCTCTGATGAAACACGACTTTATATATAGTCGTGTTTCACAATACACGACAGTATAGATGTTAATTTAGGTAGGCCATCTGCGCTATACAAGAATTTGACTACATCCTAAGTGAAGAATGGTGGGGGCTGAGGTAAGCCGGAGCGGCGTACATGCGCTGTCTCGTTCGTAGTCAGTTCGCCTTGTTGCGGAAGTTTTCGTTTCCTGCGCGACCGATTTTCTTTCGGAACCGGGCTGTTAGTGCACTTTGTACGGTTGTGACCAACTTCACGACAATTTCCACATTTTGAACGTGGCCTTGCAGGTGGATCGGGCTGTGACTCAATTCTCTTTGTCTTTCTCCTGCCCTTCTTTGGAGCTTCAAGCCTTGGTGGTTCGCATTTAAATAAAACGTCGTAATTTCCCCACTGACTTCTGTCTAAAGTAGGGAACACTACTTCTTCGTACGTGCTGCGGTACGTACTTGCGCAGTACCACTTCTCACAATAATCTACCGCTTCCAGACTCCTCTCATCAAGACATGCCATGGCGTGCTTGCATGGAAGTCCCATGCTCTGGAAGAAGCCGCATGTGCATGTTCTATTCGTAAGGTCAACAACATCCTGATGCGAAAACATGAACAACATCAGTGTGACTAGTCGTGTCTTCGACGACACGACTTTGTTATAGTCGTCTCTTACAGAAAAACAAATTTATGCTTACCACATGGTATAAAGATGTCACTTCAAACTGGCGTAATGATAGCGGTTGAACTCGAACTGTTCCAGCACTCTGATTCCTCATCTGATTGATATGATTCTGTGCATATTTTGTTAATGGAGTCGGGAGGCCATCTGCTTCTATTCGCCGTCTCTGAAAATGGACGCTTGTGGTCGCCCGCGTTTGCTCGATCAACCGAGTTATTGGCCAAAACCTTGCCTTTAGAAGCATATTATTTACACTTTCTGACGCGTTCGACGTGAGAGTGCCGTACCTTTTACTCGGATATTCTACGTTCGCCCAATGTGTTTTCGGAATATTGTCAACATATTTCCAGGCCGCCTCATTGTGTTCCTTCATCTTCTCCATCGTTGCGTCGAATTCTGGTCTCCTGAAGCATTTTGCAGCTCGGAATAGAAGTTCCTTCAGGTACTTATCCTTCAAGTATTAAGCATATTTGCGGCCATATGCCGTAGGCAAAACCCATGGTGAGCCTCGGGAAAGACATCGCCGACCGCTCTCAGAAGGCCCTTCTGTCTATCAGAGACAATAGTGTCCAGGGATGCCGGGGGGTCCGTAAAGAGAAAACATTTAAGTAAGGTGAGGAACCACGTCCTGTACAAGTGAAAGACAAGCATATTAAACATAGAATGCTTCAGGTTGTTACAAGGTCGTCTATAAGCAAAAGACGACTGTATGAGTAGTCATGTTTTCGACGACACGAATGTGTGCCCAGTCGTGTCGTCCAAAACACGACTATTAGAATAGTCGTCTTTCCTGCTTCTAAACTTACCACGTTTTGATATTCTCTTTATCCACAATTGCATATGCAAGACACATTAATTGTTGATTGCCGTCGATTGCTGTAGCAACCAATAATACTCCAGGGTACTTTCCTTTTAGGAATGTTCCATCAAGCGTGAGCAACGGTCTCAGTGTTCTTCGGAATGCTCTTGTAACCGGGCCGAACATCCAAAACACACGTCTGAAGTCGTAGCCGGCTAACTCAATTGGGATATCAGGTATATCAGCTGATCTTTCTATGACCACATGTGTACCTGCGTTAGACCGCTCTAATTCCCTTCCGTAATGTGGCAAAATACAATAAGCGTCTTCAGGGTTGCCATCGATCAATCGGATCAATTCCTCTTTCGCCCTCCATGCCCTTTTATAGTTGACTGTGACGCCCCAATGCTTCTCAATGTATTGTTGGATATTTGAGATTTTTATGGAGTTTGAATCCTTATGGAGGCCATGACACTTCCTCGCAATCCAGAGGTGAGAAGCCAATGGATGATCTTTCGAACTTAGAGAAGTGTCACATGTATGCCGTTCTTCCCTCCTTGTTACGCTGACTCCATCAAGTCTGTTCGACGCTCGTATGTACCACTTGCACCCCGAAACCTTGCAACTTGCAGCGAATGTGTCCTTGCTCTCATCCGCTACTTTGAACATGAATTTCCTCTTGATTGCCAGATCAGTTAGAACCATCTTGAACTGCTTGATGCTTTCGAATCTAGCCCCTAAGGTAAGTTGTGCCTCGTAGTCTTCTGCTTGCAAACTTCCGGTCAACATCGTCTCCTCTTCACAATGTTTTGAAGGACCGGCCTGTGCAGAATAGGTACCCCAATCCCAACCACCATCACCCTCAATATTGAGATAGTCATCGTCCTCCGACGCGACAGATTTTCCTTTACATGTGTCTCCTACCATGGGACCTCTAGAAATTGATGTTCCCGTGTGATATGGCTGGCTGAAATGTGGTACTGTAAGAGGCTCATCCCATTCATCTGCAGACCATGGTAATTCATCTTCATCCAACAATTCTTCTTCATCTGGACTGGAATCTTCATCTTCATCTTCACCTTCTTCTCCATCTCCGAAACTGCGGGAAAAAAGATGTATGAATGGACTTGACAAAACGATAGCACGTACTATGAGGTATTGTCTTATGCAACACGAATTGATTTATAGTCGTCTACGATGAAACACGACTAGGTATATAGTCGTGTTCAATACGGCACGATAAAATTTTTAGTCGTGTACTATTATAGTCGACTATAATAGCACACGACTTGCCTGTATCCGCGCCTTAGAAGTCTCACCTCGCATAGTCTCCATCTCTTCCTCCTTCGACTGCTGATGCGGGTGTCTTATTGCCCGGGCTGGACGGCCTCTCCGGCGGTGTGTTACTGGCCGGCATCACTTCTGCCTCTGGTAGCCTCTCCTCCTCCTTATTTGCATTGGCATTTATTTCCTTATTGAGAGTCGAAGTCTCCATGTTATTGCCCGTAGAAGTCCACTCCACGTACATGCGGAGCAGTCCATTTGTGCCTTGCTTGCTCTTGTGAAGTAAAAATATTGACTCCACGTCTTTATCGTCTTCAAGGACAAATGTGTATTCTTCAGAGTCAACACGATATGACAAAGTTAATGTACCAGGTGTAGACTTAAGCGGTAATCTTTCTTCCACTAGCTGCAACAGCTCCAGGTACTTTACTCGTGTATCTATAGGCAGGAGCTTCCGTTTCCCGCCCACGTACTTAGCAGAATTTGTCAAAACTCCATCGTAGTATAAACAAAGAACTATCTTCTCCATCCGTACCTGCCATTAAAAAACTGAAATAGGTTAAAAATCCGTGAGACACGATATATTGAAAACCGTATATGAGTGAAAAGCAACGTCTATGAGTCGTGTTTCATCAAACACGACTAGTGTTACAGTCGTGTTGTCGACGACACGACTATAACAATAGTTGAAAACTTGCTAAGTTTTGAACTTTCTTCTCTGGAACCAACTTTCATGATAGAAATCGTCGTATTTTAACTTCACCTAAGAGTTTTTCGATGTACCTTGCCTCCGTTGAAGTTGTTTTCCAATACCCGATCTTTCCCACTCGTTTTCCCGCTTGTTGCCGTGAAGATGACCTTTTCGGAGTTCGACGGCGCCGGCGCCGGCGATGATATGGGCGGAGCGGCCGGACGGAACGCCTTCTTCTCCGACTAACGGCAGCTTCTCCGGGTAGTCGCTCCCTTTCCGGGTAATATGGAAAACTAAAGTGTGGGTGCCTTATACCTAAACCTAAAGGCATTTTTGGTACTTTCCGGGTCATATGGAAGGAAGAAAAGGATTCCGGGTAATATGAGAAACCGATGTTTGGCGCCAGGTCAGACGTAAAAAGCTCGTCTTCTCGTGTTAACATATGCTAAGCTGCCTCCCTCTGCTCAGTTGTTCTGCTCAGTTGTTACGGTATTATATAAACTTGTTGTCCTGCTGCTCATGAACAATGATGAAACAATTATAAAAAAGTTAAAAGGTAAGTTGCGCATAGCCCCCATGAATTATAATTAATGAAAAACATTTAACCTCTATGTATTATCAAAACCCCTATGCTCTAGCATTTTCTAACTAAAAATGATGATGTCATTAAGTTTAAAACTTTTTCATGCACCTTCCCCTTATATTGTTTAGAACACATAACCCCAATGAATTATTTATAGACGGCAGCCAACCTTTGTGTATTATTTATATTTCACTTAACCCATGTTTAACAAATTAAACGATAAACCCGTATGAATTAGATTTGTGAAGGAGCTACGAGAACGGGCGACAAGGTGCAAGATGAAAAAGGAAACTTTTTAGAGTAAGAGGGAGGAGTAAATGGAATGAGCTTTTTTTTTATATTGGAAATGAGACAATAAGTGAAAGGAGTAATCCTGGGATTTCAAATTTTTAGCCAACACCATTAAATTCCACTGTTAGGGCATGGGGGTTATGTAGGGGTAATACATGGGGATTAAGTGCATTTTTGTTATAATTCATCTATGGAGGCTATATGCAATTTACCCAAAAATAAATAAGTGATTATGTATTGCTTGTTATGATCAAAGTCACACTGAGAGATAGAAAGTAGTAATATTTGCCAATACCCAATTTAAATTAAGCTCCAAATATTAAGGGTTGGTGAAATGTTTGAAGTGATGTTCATTATAAGAATAACCACCCAAGTTTACCTAGATATCGTTTCTTTTTGTTAAAGACTAGATATCTTGTTTGCCAGTAATGTTTATGTTGTTGTCTTGCAAGGAGCATACCACAAGACAAAACGTGGCTGGTTGAAGTTTTTTATTTATGAAAGGAAATTATCCTTTTCAGGATCTAGCACTCTGTAGATAGTAGTCATGCATGAGATAGTCACGTAGTATAAACATTGGCATACAGATCACCAAACAAACCAAATTGCAGATGAATTGACCAATCCTGAACATGGCTTGGCAATCGTCTCTCCCAGCCTTCACATCTTCTCCAGGCTAATTGTTGTACTAAAACTTTTCCTATGGTGTTGACTCTTGGAGTCTGATCTATGACTCCTATTGCAGGAAAAAGAAAAACAACTGGCGCGGGCGCTACCTTGAAGCAGAGGTCTTGAGTTCGTTCCCCTGCATCGCTGGCCACCTTAGGGATTATATCTCAGTACGTATGTTGTATGGGCCGTGTACGTATCCGATGACGTGGGATATGGTGTTCTAAGAGTCTAGTTGCTTTGCCCCTTCTAGTCAGGTCCTAATTAAGAACGCGGACATCCCTTCATCACAAAACGTAGTCTTGTGCCATTAAACTGTTTGGTTTAACTTTTGCATAACAAAATTCCGGAATTAGGAGTAGGCCCGCTAGCTAAAAACCCTATTAAGTGCAAATTGCTACGCGCCAGCCAGTCAGGTCAACTTTTCTGCAGCCGTAATGAATTTATTTTTGCTAAGTAGCCATAATAAATCTTAAATCATCATTAGTTCAACTTTCCTGCCAGTTTATGAGATTCTAAATATTTCTTTAGCTTCTAAAGTGATGGAGATAAATGTGGAAATCTTTTTTTCATATAGTATACTGCAGAGAAGTCAAGATACTATTGTTAACTCTGGCATATCTTTTGAGTCCCCTTCACTATCTATGACGTACAAAAATTGCAATTATCCAGCACACTAAAAAAATTACCAACAACTTGAAGAAAAATACAACAATTTCAGCAAAAAATTTAAATCTGTCTCAAGTGGCTTATGCAACAGCCATTCACTATAATCAACCATCCATTGCAGGGGCTTTCAGGTATAGAGAATCGAGTTCATATAGACAACTCAAGCAGCTGGGATGACAGCATATATAGTTGAAGCAATATCTAGATTGCTAAAGTACATAAAGGCAAGGCCAAAAGGAGGCCAATAAGAGAGAAGCCGCCCATGACGTGTCTGTTTGATGAGCTTTTGGGAGTATCTGAAGAATTAGAAGAACAAGAAAAACGAATGTAAACAATTTTTAGATTTCCGTGTAAAAATATGTTACTTAATTTGGCTCCGCGTGAATTTTCTTGCAAAATTATTGACTGCACTAGTATTAGTAGGTTCGCAAGTAAGTTATTTTCCCATATAATTGGTCATGCTAGCGTTGTAGGGCTGACAGCCGTCAGATCATGCAGGAGCCTACATTGGGTTCACTGATCTTACGGCTACCGGTCTAAATTTTTCTTTTCCCATAGGCTATAGTATTGTCTGGATTGGAAATAAGAAATGGTTCACTTTGGATTGCCAATCCAACGGAGGGAGTAGATACTAGAACATATATAATAGTCAAGGGTGTACATAGTTACCAAAGTGTTGCCATTACATGGCAGCCATAACAGGATACTATCATGCAAAATTGCTAATATGTTTATTAAGCTCCATCATAAGTAGATATGGGCAATAGAAAATGGTCTTTAAGATAGGTACAAGAACATAGATAAGAAGCTAGTGTAATTATTAAATTTATAGGCCTAAAATGTTTATCTGATGAAATTTGTGAGATACGACAATTCAGTTTACCTTCAGGAGAAGCTGGAGGAGGGGATGATCTTGTTGGGCTGGTTGTTGGAGGAGTAACTGTGTAAGAGAAAGACATCACAATTTAAAAGTGAGTTTTCAGAAGAAACGAAAAATGACAGTATTCAGGAGAAAGAAAATCATGATTTAGATAGTACTACTATGCATATTTTGCGGATTCTGACATTTTGTTGAGACGAGTTAAAATAATTTTGTACACCAAAATAACTATCGCCTTTTCCCACAAATATTAGCTTCTTCAGCAATATATATATATATATATATATATATATATATATATATATATATATATATTTAGACGGAAGAGATGAATAAAAACTCCTAATCATAATCAGATGTATATGCTCCTAATAAAGTTGCCACAAATTCATATGTATACTTTTATGTAAAACAGCAAAAATGTATGTGTATATACATCTTACACATGATACTGAGTACCTTCAGTCATGCTCATGATCAAAACCATGTTCACAGTGTTTTCTCTAATTTGAAAAAAAAACTGTTTATTGGTAAACACAACTTTTTGTTAAAAGAAAAAAGAAAAAGAAAGGTAATCACAACTGTATACATATATTGTCTTGTATACATAAATTCGCATAACAAAATATTATGGAATTCAAGCAAGAAAGTTGTTTCGCCATGACAAAATCACATAAAGCAGAATTGTATACATAAAAGAACGAAATTTAATACCACAACAAGAAATTCATTAGTACGTAATCAGATCTGTGTGCAAAAATCAAATTTGTTTAGCCTATTGGACGAGTGCAATTGCCATTACCAGCATTCTTGCAGGAGGAAATATCAACATTGATCCCACAAGCCTTTGGAAGGGCAAGGGCCTCTTCCTTGGTGACATTGGCCCCTCTCAGGAAGCTCTGGTTGTCGAAGAGTGAGCAGAGGCAATCCTTCTGCTTCTGGTCCTGCACCAGCGCCTTCAAAGGTGCACAGCAGGTTGGGGGTGGGGAGGGGACCTTAATGTAGGGCTGGCAAGGCAGGAGTTTCTGAAGGCATGGATAGCTCGTGGGTGGCCCCCCGGTGGCCTGGGAGGAAACCTTGAAAACCCATGTACAGAATAGAGTTGCTAAGAGGTAGATCTTGGATTCCATTGCTTCTATTGCAGAGAAAAGCAATAGAAAAATGAAGGTGCAAGAAGAAGGGAGATGGGCTTGAGGAGGAAGACAAGAATGGTGTGCTATTATGGTTTGTTTTGATTTGAAAGGCTTTCATGGAAGGAATTGGTTGGATGGTTTCGGTTTTGTAGGGATATCTGTTGACTAATGATATATTGAGAATGCCATTTTAAGCTAAATCTTCATGGCAGGCATTTTGTTTCTGATTATTGCAGTGTCTCTCTTCTTTTGACAGTGAGACATGCATCATCTGTCAAGTTGGTACTTATCTGTTACTCCATAAATAATCACCATGAAGATTGGTGATTAACAGTTACTTGGTGAAAATAGCTAGCTTATGTAAAGTAGCTAATCTTTACATATAAGTCTAATGCAATCAACGAATATTTTTTTATATATAATGAATCAACCAATACTTGGTACATAAGATGGCATCTGATAATAAAAATAGAGTGTCACAAATAAACCTAGACAGATATTATGGGACAAATAATGTTAAACACGTGTGCATGCTGACGTGCTCAACGTGTGCATGTGTGGGAACCCTACGATTAGATGGGGCCCCTAATATCTGACGGTTTCTAATCTGCACACGTTCTGAACACGTCGCGTTGTAGGATCTACATGAAATTGATTCATCCTCATACAAAAATCTAAACAATTAATGCGGTAGATATATACCAGTGAAATATAATAGTAATGATGAAAAATGAAAAAATCACAATGAGCTAGCATATGCCAATCTTTCGTAAGTCTCAAAATGCATATGATTCATGCTTGCTGCTGCATGCTTAATTAAATGCCTCGAGAACAATAATTGTGCATGATAACATTCACAGTTAGATCACTGATTACCTCTCTTTGCCCTTTATGACTGACAAAAACACAAAAATTTCAATCTCAACAGAACTAAGATAATGGCACACATACATGCAAGTGATATTGGCACGGCTCAATCGGACCACATACCCGAGACCGCTCGACCATGAAGTCTGATTGAACCCTACCAATATCACGTGCATTGCCCCGCGATTCCGATCCATTTCCGATGGAAGCCACAAAAGCCGGCGAGTCTAAACACCTGATCAAGCATTACTATATATCTAGCTCCTTGCACTACCTAGCTACTAGGAGATTTTATAGCACATCTTATACAGCAAAGGAGACCCGTATCTGTTAGAAACTTAGAACAGGCTATTCTGAGACAAAGACTATAAGCCAAGACAGCAACATGGAATAGAACGGATTCGGGCGAATATAGTTGATACGATGCCGGCCGTGTACGTAACACCAAGTCCATGATCAGGCAATGGGGAAGATTAATAAACTTTGCACAGCTGGTTTAATTTGGTTGTTTTCCGTTTGTTTCTTGTAGGTATTTGGCACGATCGAAAGTAAATGGTACGAATTCTGTGACAATAAGGTCTACGCGCATGCATGGGGCCTACAGATTATGGGTTTAATTGCCAAGTGGAGATCATGAATGCTATGATCAACTGCTAATCTTGAGGCTGCATGTTTGATGCTACAATCTGAACATTAGTTTCGGCACAAATGCATGGTTAGAATGCACATACAAGTTGCACCTGATGTTTCAAAAGGAGCACTAAAAACAGTACTCAGGCTCCTAGAAAATCAACTTGACATGCTCCCATGTAAGACCTAAGAGAGCTGGGCCTTGTCTTCAGGCGAAGAATCTCTTGCGAGGGTTCGGAGGAGAAGCAAAAAGGCTATCAGATTTCCTAAAAAAAAAAGCTGAATCAAAGAAGAACTTCTCAATTCGATTCACTCCGTTAAGGGCTAAGATTAGTGCTAAGCCTTTCACTAAATAGATCAGCATAATGAACCTAATAACTAGCCTAAAAGCCCACTAATTACATGATTGTTAGGAAAAAGCTCGCACATAGATTGGCGCGGCATATTGCTTGATGGATTGAGGGATCTGTATTTTGGGAAGGGGAAGTTCCTGGTTTTGCGAGGAACTCTTATCTGTTTGATATTCTTTCAACTGTGTAATTCCAGCTAGCTGATATAACTCAGCATTATCGAAAAAAATAAAGAAGAAATGGGACAAAGGGAGTATATATTCTCTTCTAGTTGGCTTGCTTGAGCAGGGTTCCATTTCAAGAGAATAGGAGTATCAGGCGCGTGTGATGTGTTGTTCACTTCTTGCTATAGTGCAATGAATGAGTCACTGGATCACCTTTTGAGCGGAGAAGAAGCTGGCACTCAGGTATTCGGTCATTTTTACATCTCTATGAGCTACTTATATTTGATGCTCGTAGCTTGTCTTTAGAATACATCTACTCCCGTCGTGTCCAAAAAAACCTGGCTGCCTAAGAAGCACGGATACGGATACGGCAACACGATGTGATGCGATACGGATACGGGGACACGGCTAGTAAAAAATTATTTATATAATTTTTAAATATATGTTTTGGTAGTGTAATACCACATTTTTAACTTCAAACCTTGTAAATGTTACGGCTATAAACTTGTGACTAAAAACTAATTTTTTATTCATAATTTTTATTAAGTACAAGAGATGAATGAACAATATATTGAAGCAAAAATCAATTATAAAAGTCAATAAAAAGCCAACAATCTTCAATAGTTCACCCAAAAATATTGAGTTATTTCAAACATGAGGCAAAATGATTATAGTGCTTTTATGAAAAGCTCAAATTCTCAAATAAAGTATTTAAAAAAATTATAATATCATTATTTTAGGTTGGAACATAATTAAAAAATTTAAAAATTGATGATCGAGAAGAGTATACCTTGGTTGAGTGTGGTTGGTAATATCAACTCTTGCAGTATAAATGGTAGGAGTACACACATTTGTGTATTCGAAATTAAAAAAAATTAGATCATGTCGGAAACTTATCAACCACGTATCTGACACACATCTAGCCGTGTCAGAAACATATCTATTTTTTTCGGATGCTCGCATGGATACGCATGCAGCCGTGTCGCTGCCGTATCGGTGCCTCATAGTTGGCTGCTATTGAAAAATTATGGATCCAGCATTAGGTGGCTAGATTTTACATTCAAGTTGGAAGTGTGGTCCACAAACGTAGGATATAATGCTTCATATATTATGAGCCTCACAGGCCATTAAAATTAATTCATTTTCAAATGCAGCCAGGTTTTTTTGGAAGGAAAAACCAAGAGCATATGGAAAAAACTATTATAAATTTGTTGGTGTTCATTGTTCCTTCACACCATTCTATGGCCCCCCTCTTTCAACTCTAGTGTGCTTGCTAAGCGTGTGACAACGCAAGAAAATGAGTTTCCATATTGAATTTTCAGTGGAAAAGGGGGATTTCCACAATATAGCGTGTTTGGTAACGCAGATTCATGATTTAGGGTTGATTCCGCTGAAGTTAAGGTTTTTACCGAGAAGTCACAAAACTGACTTTCCCAAGAATCTCCTCTTAGAGATTCACAGGGGAAAGTGGCTTCTTCACTGTTTTCACGCGGTTTGATGTATTTCAATAGAGAAATCGTGTAAAAGATGATGTGGATGCCCTTGCCAACTTGAGATGTGTCATTTGTGTCCCATAATGATTTTGCTTCTTCTCGTGTGCAACCAAACACAAATGCTTCACAATGAGAATCCAAAAAAGTATAATCCAAGAATTCTTGCTTCTGCTTCTTCCTGAATCTGTTACCAAATGCACCTTAAGCTTAATTCTTCAAATAGTTAGATTTGTACTGAAATCAAATTTCTGCCCTTCACTCAATAGAAAGTTGACTTCTTGAAGAATTTTTACAAGAGGAAATCCATCATGGAAAAAGTGGATTCATCACTGTTTTCATGCGTTGAGGGAGAAATCACATGAAAGATCACACTAGCACCCCTATCAACTTGAGATATGCCATATGCATCCTTGCTTCTTCCACATCTAACCGAACACCGAAGACCATGGAATGTCGTATCGCCGATATCTTTGTGTCTCAGTGAGATAGATATATCGATCTTGCTAGCAAGCCGATAAAACAAAACCATGTATTCCGGTTATAGGGCAAAATTCAATTTAACATCCAATATATATATATATATATATATATATATATATATATATATATATATATATCAATTGATGTCAACGATATTTTGGTTTATGCTTTGCATTTTTAAAATTTGTAAGATAAAATGTCATTCCACTATCACTTGACTTCTCAACCATTTATATTGTCATCTTTGAAGCATCCTTCCCTTCTTTTAAGGGTCAAACCTCTTCATGAGGAGGGTTGAGTTAGAAAGGGAGTTTTCCTTTGCAACTCAAAGGGGAGCCAAACAACCCCTAAATATGTCGACATCTTTTTTCTGCTAGATGCTTCACTTTTACATGGTGAATTGGGGGCTAGTGGAGCCCACTCTCTCCACTCTTACCCATTTCATGAAGAAAATGCTTCTTGTTTAATACTTTTTTATTTCTTTGTGACTTTTTTATAATTTTTTTGGTGAAAGACAATTCCAAAAGGCTATTTTAAGATGGAAAATATTCTTTTTTAGGGGGATCTTCAGTCTCTTCGTTGTGAAAGGAAGTAAAAGAGCATGTGTTCCTACAGTTAGAGAAAAAAGAAGGTTTCTATGATTGCACTTTTTACTTTTAAAAAAAATTGTCATTCACTATATATATATATATATATATGGGAAAAGTTTAAATGAGATCGCTCTCATATAGCTTATATGAGGCCACTTTAAATCATAGCCCTTGGATCTTGATCTAACGGCTACAAATAGCCATAATGATCTCACCCACTCCCTGATGTGACACACTCACCTACCCACTGATTTAATATCCATCCTCCGATTGGAATCCAACGGCTATAAAGATTGGCCTCATGCTCCTTATATGAGAACGATCTCATGTAAACCCTTCCCTATATATATATATATATATATATATATATATATATATATATATATATATGAGATGAGTTTACATGAGATCGTTCTCATGTAAGGAGCATGAGGCAAATCTTTATTGCCGTTAGATTCCGATCGGAGGGTGGATATTAAATCAGTGGGTAGGTGAGTGTGTCACATCAAAGAGTGGGTGGGATCATTATGGATATTTGTAGCCGTTAGATCAAGATCCAACGGCTACGATTCAAAGTGGCCTCATATAAGCAATATGAGAGCGATCTCATTTAAATTTTTCCCTATATATATATATATACACACGAAAAGTTTAAATTAGATTACTCTAATTTCACTAATATGAGGCCAGTTTAAGTCTTAACTGTTGGATCCTGTGACGACCAGAAAATTTGTATACATATAAAAAGTAAAATCATAATTATAATCAAGTAGCACATTTTTCCAACTATATAGAGTCGGCGACATGGATCTTACTCCTCCATTCAAGCCTGTTTGGAGATACTTCTTTTGAAAGAGATAGTAAAGTCAAATATTTTTTTATTAACTTCATTTCTTTTAGCATCGTTTACATGCATTACTTTTAATCTTCTCTAAGGGGCATCTATTGGTCTTCTTTGCATATTCTCATACCAACGCAACCTACATTCCCCCAGCTTCTCCCTAAAGAAACTATCCCTAAACTCTCGCGAATATATTAATTTATAATCCTATCTCTCCTAGTTATCCTACTCATCCACCTTAACATTCTCATTTTAGCTACACTCAACTTATCTATATGACTTCTCTTTGGTGCCCAGTACTCCGCTCCATAGAGTATTGCAAGCCTAATAGCTGTCCTATAGAACTTGCCTTTAAGCCTTTTTGGAACACGTCTATCACACAATACTCTTGAAGCTGCCCTCAACTTTACCCACCTCGCATTTATCCTATGCACTACATCACTATCAACATCCCCTTCTTTATGGATAATGGATCCTAAGTAACGGAATTGATCGCACCTTGGAACTTCTTGCCCATCTATTTCAACTAAGGCTTGACCTATAGTTCTATCTTCCTTAAAATTAAATTTCATGCACTTTGTCTTAGTCCTACTTATTTTAAAACCTTTTGATTCTAGAGCTTCCCTCCATAATTCTAGTTTCACATTCAAACCTACTTTACTCTCATTATTTAAAACTACATTATATGCAAAAAAACATACACCAAAGTATATTATCTTATAAATGTCTAGTAAGCTAAATGTCTAAAACGAAAAAAATAAGGAATTAAAGCAGACATTTGATGAAGACCTACTATAACAGAAAACTCGTTAGTTTTCTCCCCCAATAGTTTGTACACTAGTCAAATCCCACCCTTACATATCCTTTATGATATCTATGTAACCTCTTATGACACCTTTTTTCTTCAAAACACTCCAAATGAGCTCGCTCAGCACTCTGTCGTAGGCTTTTTCTAAGTCTATAAAGGTCATATAGAGGTCTTGTTTTCTATCCTCGTACCTCTCTACTAACTGCCGTAATAAAAATATAGTTTCTGTTGTTGACCTCTCTGGCATGAAACTAAATTGATTCTCTGTTACTTTTTGCAAACGTCCTTCTATTACTCTCTCCCATAATTCCATGTTAACTTTTATACCTCTATAGTTTGTACAACTTTGGATGTCCCCTTTATTTTTATACAAAGGTATGAGGGTATTTCTCCTCCACTCCTCTGGCATCCTCTTAGACTTCCAAATCTTGTTAAACAAACTAGTAAACCAAGTTAAGCCAACACCTCCTAGTGCCTTCCATACTTCAATAGAAATTCCATCAGGCCCTAGAGTTTTGTCTTTCTTCATCTTCCTTAACGCAGCTCGTACCTCCTGTATAGAGAATCTCCTAAAATAAGTTACCTCTTTAACAGGACTAGACTCAAAATCTATCTCACTACTATAATTTTCATTCAATAAATGTTCAAAATATTCACGTTATCTCTCCCTAATTTCCTCATCTTTCACTAAAATTATTTGATCTTCACTTTTAATATACTTAACTTGCTCTAAGTCCAAACTTCTTCTATCTCTTGACTTAGCTATCTTATATATGTCCTTCTCCCCCTCCTTCGTCCCTTGTCTATTATATAAGTCATCAAATGCCTTAAATTTAGCTTCACTCACTAATTTTTTAACCTCTCTCTTTACTTTAACATATCTTTGAGATGACCTAAATTAAAATAAATATTTTTGGGATGACCTAAATTAGGAAGTTGAAGTTTCTAATTTAATTTCTTGTGATTGAATAGTTGTGTTACCGTGTTATGTTTCCTAGTGAAAATAGAACCATGAGTTGCAGATTCAATTTAATCAAGTCTCACTAGCATTGGGGCTGTAACGTTGGTATTGATTTTCTGGTTGATAAGTTATAACTCATAGTAGTTCATATATAAGTAAGTGTAATTATTGGAGGTTATTGTATTCATAGAAGTACAAATGAATTTAAATTGATTGGGCATCAGACTATCTGGACGCTAAGTAACATTAGGTAAGGTATCCTCCAATAGATAGTTGCCTTTTTATTTGAAATTTGAATCCAAAGCAAATGAGGAAATTTCTCTTTGAAATTGAATTGAATTTTGAAAGTTGGACGCCATTCTTTAATTATACGGTTGGAATTTGTTTTGATTGGTTATAGGCCGCACTAGAGAAGGAAAGGAGATGAGGTGGTAGTCATGGTAGGACGTCATAATAGGATGGGTGCCAGATATTTTGATTTCAAATTGGACAATTACCTAGTTGTGGAAGGATAAGTATGAAAAGTGGCTTAAAGATAGGATTCACTTAGGAATCCTACTCAAACTAGACTCAAGTAAGGTTGGATGCCATAGAGAATCATGGGGGGAAGTTTTTAAGGAATGGTTGAGATGTGTTAAGTCAAATCAACAGTGAGGATAGAAGGCAACTGGAAACAGGAAACTCACATCCTATTTAAACAAAAAATTAGGACTTGTCGGCCCTAGCTATTGGCTGATGAGACTTCTCCCTCTTTCCCTTTACCTCTCTTCTCTTTCCTTTCTTGTTACTAATTGGTGATTGAAGTGGCACGAAGTGGTGTCGTAGGAGATTTGATTCACACAAAGCGCGAAGAGAAGTTCGTCAACAAGGTAGGATGATTTTTACACAAATCTATCAAGGTGTTTCTAATTTTGTGATTGCCTAGACTCTAATGTTTTCTTGTTAATCCTATTGCTCTCTTGCTGAATTGTGGTGTGGATTCTGGTAGAAAACTCTCTTATCAGATAAAATAATCTACTTTATTGTGTTGAGAAAATCATTGGGAATTGCCTTGTTTGATCACTTATGTCAATGTTGCATTACACGTGCTAGTCTTGGATGAGAACTCTACTCAATGATGTTTATTACCATGCTGCTACCTTGGTTCAGATGTTTCTATCCAGATTAAATTATCCTGATTCGTAGTAGTATCATGTTATATGTATGGATTTAATGCCTTAATTCCTACCAAAAGTTGTTATACAGGTCAAATTGGATAATAATTAGTGGCCACCTCTCTTGGATAATAATTAGTGGCCACCTCTCAGCATGCACCAAAACCTTTCTGGCTAGTAGAAGTATGCCAGATGTCAACTGATCGTATAAATACAAAACCCTTACAAATGCACAAGGCAATTCTACTACGGCGAGTATAGAAAAGGGTTGTCGAACCTCAAGGACGGATTAATATTTTACCAAATTCAAAAAAAAAGCAGCAGTGTTGATTCTAGACTAAGAAAGCAATGAACTTTAGCTAATCTAACTGAGATTTAATCAATATGGAGAAGTATCAAGGCAATGAATCCACCACTAGACATGCAATTACTACTCTCAATTATTATTAAGCATACATTGACATGATATAGTAATTCGTATTCTTGATTGGACACACGAATTACTAATGAATTCATTAACATTCTTGATCGGACATAAAAGTTTATCCACTATTTTGTAATCAATCCTATCCTTGATCGGGCATAGAATCAACACAAACCTGTTATAATGTAATTAATTTTATCCTTGATCAGGCATAAAATCAATCACAATATCTAATTTCATTCATAATCAATCAAGTCTATGATCAAGCACTCAATGAATACTCATGAAATCGCATTAAGCATGAATCATAATCAACTTTATAAAATTAAACTATCATGAGTAGCAATACACATCTAGGGCTTCATCAAGCCTTGAATAAAAGTTGAGTTATACATAGAAAGAAAGAAAAGAGGAGTCTATTTATGTAGATCCATCGTCATGAATCATTCTTCTTCTTTGTTCCAAAAGACTCCTTCTCTTGTTCCTCTCTAGCCTCCAAAGTATGTTCTCTAGTCTATTATCTGGTGCTCAAAACGTTCTCTCATAAGGCCTATTTATAAGAGTAAAGGAAAACCATGAAGTTCCCTTCCAAATTTGAGTAGAAATATGTCTTATTTCAGTTTTCCGCACGCGGCGATCGATCGCTCCGTATTGCCGATCGTTCGCCTACCGATCGATTGCAATTCCTTTGTTATTTTCCTCTGATCGATCACTTTGCCGATCGACGTCGTATGATACCGATCATTCGTAGTTACTGTCTTACGCGGATCAAAAATTTCAGTAGATATGATTGATCGTTTTGGTGCCGATCGATCACTTCCTTCAATAATACTGTTTTGCGGCTCCTGCGATCGATCGCGTTGACTGGCCGATCGATTGTAGTTACTGTTCATTAACTTCAAATGGGTATAACTTTTTGCTCCGAACTCCGAATTATGCATGGTTGGTGGCGTTAGAAAGCTGACTTCTTGAACTTTAACATGAAGCTTGAATCAGTCCAATTAGAGATATTTATGATAATTTAACCATTTAAGTTACTTTTCACTTCATTTCTGTGTATTACTCTTGTTTCCTACAAAAACCAAAAACTATGTTAAAGTAGTAGACATTCTAATCAAGCGCTAGCATAATCATAAGTTTAGGAGATAATAAAATGCATATTTCATGTATAGATTATCAACCATTAGTGTACTGAATTTGAGTCTAGAGCTATCCCATATTAACTATCTGGTTCTAGAGTTTTGCAAATAATGAGTTTGTTAAGCCTACTTTTACAATTCAACCAAAATAGTTGGTTCCAATTTACTACACTAATAATCATTGTACCTTTCTATGAGTATAAAAATATCATGTCAATACGTTTGTAAAGCTATTACGTGACTAAGAACAAGTAATGTGATTATATTGTACAACTATTACACCATTCTCAGTTTAATTGTAAATTCACTATTACTAGGAGTGGAGGTTTGTTGTCTCTAGAAATATTTTAAAAACATTTATCATAAAAGAGTGATCATGCTGATAACTTATCAGAGTGAAATGAAGTAGACAATTCATTTTAATTGTATCATAAATTATATTACAGTGGTGTTTACAAAAGAATTGTTTAAGCCAATGATTTTATTAGAAAAGTTCTAAGCCTACGAACTAAATAGAATGCATCATGCTGATTATATCGATTGGCATGGGATTAGGTTAACAAATACATACTTTAAGAGTTAACACATTAGTATTAAAAGTCGGTTGTGATCAGTTCGGGCCAACCACTGTTAATCATAAAAACAGATATGATCTAATGATTAAAGCATAGTGTTGAGTTATATTAGCTTTCAAAAATACAAATACCCCACTCCTAACCTATTGAACACTTTCATAATTAAATTAAGCATCTTCTAGGGATTGACACGAGTCACTAAAGTCAGACTATTGCCAACTTAGATCATTTTGATTCTTTGTGATCCTTTTCTGATTTATGTCCTTTCTGAATCAATCGTCTATAGGAACTTGAATATCCTGTTTTGTAACCAAAATCAAACTACTTGTTCTCTGTTTGATCCAACACCTTATTGGTCAGTCTCAGTACACTGTAGGCAAATTTACAATTGTCTAGAATTAGCTGTCCAATTTGTCCATTGGTTTCATTCTAATTATTATAATAGTACAATCATGTATAGGCTGGGAAGTAAGCCAGATTCTTCCTAGATTACTAAACTAATAACTAATATAGCTTTGTGATAATGGGAAGGTATCATGCCAACAAGCATATAAAGTCATTAAACATCAGGAATTAAGCATAATAGATAATAATCAGATCTACTAAAAGTTGGATTAAAATAGTCCTCTCGGCAAAAACTAATTCTGCGCCCATGACCTGTGCAAAAAGTGTCATAAATAATTCTAGAAAAATCCTAAAAAAATACCGTAAATTTTATAAGAAACTAGACTCATAGGATCGTGGCAATTGTTTGTTTTCAACTATTGTTTTGGACATCACACTTTTTTATCAATAAAAGTGAGTAATACATAAACCATATAGATCTTTATACTATAATTATGACTATAATTTATCTAATGAATATTACTAAATTTCAGATAAGAATTTCTATAAGATCGATCGAGTCGTAAGGTCTCAAATATTTTGATTGATCATTTGTTTCTATCCGTTCGATAACAATCGGATGTCCTGTTCTTCTATTTGTCTGATTCAATTCTTCATTTGAAACTTGAACATAATATTTCTTTATAATGAAACTATAGATTCTTAGAGTCATAGGGGGCAATTCCTTATCAGTCATTTTTGAATAGTTCATATCTAAAGTCAGTCACATGTAACATGTCCAAGTTATCGATTATCTCAGTTTGTGCTATCATTTGCGAGTCAGTTGAAAGCACGGATATTATATTTACTGAGGATATTATTATATCTTTGTCTTGGGTATCATTTATTTAGTAATTCACCACAAGTACCTTGCAAGATTTTGCCCAATAGAGGCATCGATTAAGTTTCTTAGTTTGAGAGACTCGTTTGCTCAAAAGTACTTGTGTGGAGACTTTCATACTATGCTCATAAAGCCATGATATACTCTGCAAGGGTGAGAGGTTTTATATACTCAAAGGTCCCTGTTTTAGAGATTATGTTTTTAGAACCTTGCTAGGCTTCGGCCCAAAGAGTGGCACATACATACGTCTTTAGACTAGTCAAACATCACAGATGGTCTGATGGTCTCCGTCCATCATGTTCGTGAACACTAATGGGGCCCTTATCCTAGACACATAGCATGGTTTAAAAAAGAAAACCCCTATGATTTAGGGCATAGCAAGAATGGAATGCTTGCCAACATCTGATAGCAAAAGTTGATTGTCTCAACGCACTTTGGTTGTTTTAGAGTCTTGGTGAATATTGATGTTCCCCTTTTGGTAAAAGTTGTCATGTTACCAACTATTGGATTTCTGATATCCGAACTCTTGTTATATTGAATCTATTCCTTATCATCTCCTTGAGCTCGTTCATGTTTTATTGTAGTTTTTACATCTTACTGAGTACTTTTTCGGAGTACTCATGCATCTTGTGATACAAGTGAAGACAAAGTTTAAGTTGATTTTAGCTGGACGTGAAGATCAAGAAGTTGGAAACTAGAAGATTTATTTAATTAAGTTATTGAATAAATTTTGAATTAATGGTTTGCATGCCAAGGATTGATTATTACAATTGTTAAAGATACAATGTTAACTTTTTATTTAATTGATAGTTTTATTATCATGTTATTATTCAATTATTCGTCTTTTAATGATTATGTAATTAATGACATGGTTACCACGTTGCGTCCCAATGATCCTGGTATCCACTCTTAAAAGTTTTTCGCACTCTGATAAGACCGAGAAGATTTGGGGGGTGATAGATCTTGATACGATGATTATAAGGAACTCACTTACCCACTGATTTGACATACTCACCTACCTACTAATTTGATACCCATCCTCGAATCAGAATCTAATGATTCAAAAGATTTCATTCTCATATAATGAGCATGAGGCCTTTCTTTTGAGTCATCATATTCCGAGTCGAGGGTGGGTATCAAATCAGTGGCTAGGTGAGTTCCTTATAACCGTCAGATTAAGATCCAATAATTACAAATTGAATTGACCTCATATAAGCCAAACAAGAGCGATCTCATTTAAACTTTTCCCCTTATATGAGGTCAATTCCATTCGTAGCCGTTGGATTTTGATATGATGGCTATAAATAGTTATATTAGAACTCACCTACCCCTTGATGTGACACACTCACCTACCCACTGATTTTATATCCACCCTTGGATTGGAATCCAATGGCCTAAAAGATTGGCCTCATGCTCCTTATATGAGAGCGATATATATTCTGAAGTTAATATCCTTAATTTACTTGGAGAAGTTTTACATAAATAAAATTACTTTTGTAGTGGATTGTCCAAGACTTTGTATTTAGATTCGTTTAAATTAATTTAGATGGAAGGCAATGAAATAAGACATGTTTAAATGCAGAATTTACCATCATGTCATGAAGCCAAAGCACATATTTGAAAAGTTGTATGATGAATATGATGACGTTGAATCTTCTTATCATCGTCCAAACTTGCCACTATGTTTCTTTATATGGATTTTGTACCATTTTGATTCCGATAAGAGTCAAATAATTGTATATAATCCATGCTACTGATCCAGGTAGGTGGGATAAGGTGTATGATGATGATGATGATGTTTAAATGCAGAATTTCATGATGGTAGGAAGGAAAATTTGTCAGAATTTACTGAATGTCCTCTCCTCCTATTAAGAAATTCCATGGAATGTGATATGAATTGGCTAAATGGCAGAATCTGCAACGAATTGGCAGAATCAGACCCCAATTCGATATCCTAAATATAACTTGGAAAAGATAAAAAAATGTACATAGAGCCGTATTTTTGAGTCCCATTAGTCTGTGCTTCGGCTCGTGCGCATTGGCGTGCACCAGAGCATCGGCCATCTGATTTCAATCTGACAATGCAGGGGAGGCTATCCGCTAGGATATCTTCCATCATATAGGAGCCTTCGATCATCAGGATCAACGATACACTTTAATTTTTCGTACGAGTAGAAAGCACCTTTTTACCAGAGCGCACAGTTGAAGCATGTGTGCTGTCGATTCTGATCATGGACGACTCCTATTTCGGGAGGAGTAATTGGACACCTCTCTCTCTTCCCAAATGATAGGATGGGAGAAACTTTGATGTAGATCAGTAGATGTATGGATTGATAAATCCCATCCAAAATTTCCAATTTGCATTCCATTTTCCCTCCAATTCAACCGTTGCGATTTCTCTCTTCTTACCAACGGTCAAAAGCCCAAACAGTGAAAATTCTATAGAAGACACTATCACCAGACCAATCCAAACTTCAAAATTGCATTAAATAAATTATGGGTCTTTCGGTATCAACGATGATGTCTCATGAACCAAAGTCAATCAATTGTTTATCAATCTCAATCAGATTGCCGGTTGGAGGAGACAATCAGAGACTCCAAACTCCAAATACGGCACGGCGACGAGAAGACAAAGTACAAACCAATCCGCGGACAAGGAAGAGAATAATGCCTCCGAAATGGCCGCTGCTTTTGTCTAGCTTTGTCCGTCGGGGAAGCTTCGACTGGATCGTCCCACATTTCATTTCCATCTCCTGTCTTATACCTCACCACTCTTTTCCTCCCCCTTCATCTTTTCCTCTATGGATTCACCATCTGCTCGTTCCTATGTCAACCAGGATGCCCAGGTAAGAGAACATGTAATTTCTAGTTTTTTAGCTCATTTTTAGCAATTTGGCTTTATTGATTTCTTTGCATCATCTGTAGTTGTATGCCTGCCTTTGTGTCTTTTGTTGGTTTAGAGAATATTTTGGGGCTAATGAGCTCTTATTGAATTGAGTCTTTTTAATTTCCTGTTGTTATTGTATGAGTGTGCTGTTCTTCTGGGTGTACTTCTCAATGGAGCTCATTATCAGTCCATCACCAATCTTTTATACATACAATGTGTTTATTGTCTTGTAATCTGTTTTTGGTAACACACTTTCTTGTAATCTATATACATTTACTCCACAGTTGGTTTTTGTTGGTGGCTACAGTAGTAAAGGGTTAGTGCTACTATGTTTTGTTGAATTTATAAGAAAGTTGGAGGCTGGCATTCTGCATGTAGAGTTTGCTGTGGGGTACTAAATTGTTTACATAGGTCTTCGAGAAGGGAATTTTAGCATATCAATTGTGCCTAACATAGAACTTGTGCTCTGTTAAGTGTTTTAAGCAAACGAAGTTGTTGGTTTTTAGCTGAAAACTAACTAACTTTTAGATTAGATTCTCATTTCTTTCTCTTGGTTCATTTAATTTTGCATTCAAAGGTTGACCGGGTAGCCAGCACGTTTTAAGGACTTATAATGCATGTAAATGAATAATAGTGGTAGCTCTTAATGTGTGAATCCATATCTCTGGATAAGGCATATTGTGATGAAGACTCTTAATTTTTAGTGTTAGCAGGGGACCCTAATGAAATTAACAATTGAAACAGATGTTTGATGTTGTGTCTATCTCTGAGCATAAGCAAAAGTTTGCATTAATATGTCACTATGTAAACTTCAGAATTGTCAAATAATAATCCTGATTTTGAGCTCAACCACATGTTTGATTTCCGATGTAAAAGTTGACATTCCCCAATTACACTCTAGCATGTACCTTTTTCCTTGAAGAAGTCATTTCTACTGCTGTCAATGGTTTAACAATGTACAAGTGCAGAAAATTAAAAGTACAGATTGCTTTGTGTTTAAAGATGGTAGAGTGGTAATGTTTGGATTGTGAATTGTGATATATATATGGGTATGCATGCAAGTATGCTTTTGAATTCATTGCTTTCAATTGGAGTACATAATTGTTCCATGCAAGTAAGAGCTATATGTAGATAAAGTTTTCTCGTGGAGCTGAACTTGAAAGTTGATGATAACCGATTAGCAATACAGAGAATTTTACTCTAGTATCTAAGTTCTTAAAAACTTTGCTCCCCTAGAAAGCTTCTTTTTTCCACAGAAAAGAATTAGATCAACCACTAGTAATATAAAATCAAATCAAGCTAAATAAAAAATTTTGCCCCCTAGCGATCATTTCCTAGAACTTGAACCTTCATTTTCTCAAGGAAATGTTTCTGAACTTGGTCTTCCTTTTTTGATGGGGGTAGGGAATACAGAAGGCAGAGACCTGGAAGCGTACACTGGTGCTAGCTTTTCAGAGTCTTGGAGTAGTTTATGGTCACTTGAGCATTTCCCCTCTATATGTGTATGAGACAATTTGGGATGACAATGTCAAATCTAAAGAGGATTTGTATGGGCTCTTATCTCTTATGGTCTGGACGATGACATTGATTCCATTGTTAAAGTACGCATGCATTGTACTAAATGCCAATGATGATGGAGAAGGTAAGATTTTCCATTATTAAGTATAATTCACGTGAGCTATTTGTCCTTCAAAACCAAGTTTTTCAACATTCCTTCACTTCCATGCAGGTGGTGTTTTTGCTTTGTATTCCTTACTATGCAGGCATGCCAATGTGGGCCTGCTGCCAAATCATGAAATAGGAGATGATGAACTTCTTACATATGAGGTGGAAGATTTTCCCAGGAAAAAGGTGGCATCCAAGGCTAGACGGGCAATTGAAAAGCATAAAAGTAGTCATTATGTGATGCTTCTCTTAGCATTGCTTGGTTCTTGCATGGTGATTGCTGATGGTATTTTAACGCCATCAATTTCTGGTTTGTACTGTTATCACAACATTCTGTTCAATATCTAGACCATAATTTGGTTTTTCAACTTTTTATTCTTCAAAGGAAACTTTTGTTTTTTGTTTTTTGCTAGTTTATTCAGCAGCTTCGGATCTTGAGCGATCTATAGATCACTGTAAGCATCTGCAAATAAATTTGCATGTCAATTTGTCTTCCTTTTTTAGATACATATTTAGTACATTAACTATATATTGGCTGGAATTTATGCTACTAACAGTGTTCTCTTCATCGCCAAGACATGCCTCTCTGTCACACTACTTCAAATTATGTAAGCACCTCCTACAGTTGTTGCAAATGAACCACTTAGTATGATTTAATTCTTCTGTACCATTTGTTTTTTGGATATTTTGTGGTTATAGGCTTCAAAGTGTATTTCAAATGCTTCTATAAAACACCATTAGGGTAAGTGTAAGATAACCAAGTTTCCCAAAAGCTCGAGCTGTTAGGAAATGGAAATCTTTATTCACTTAATGTATATTCTAGCAGTATGATGACTAGTTCTTAGTGTATTTCAAATGCTTATGTAAAAGGCCAACAAGTAAATGACAGTGAAAAACATTAGATGGTTGATAGAAGCTCCTTCACTGACATTGTGCGTGTGGGTTTTAGACTAGGACAAAGTGTATTAATTTCTGCTGTTGAACTTTTCCCTTCTTCTTTTTTTTTTTAGTGGGACTATTTGCATTTAAATTCCGTTATTGATGACATGGGTCTCAAGATTTGGAGTCATTCCAATATGTAGGAGAAATTCATTTAATCTCTTCAAATTTTCAACCTTTGATTTGCCGTTGGAATTTACCAGCCTTTGATGAGTGGATCCCATATATCGAAGTGGAACAAAGGGATGGTTCCTTGTGCCCACCACTTTTTTATAACAGAGCATGAAAACTACTAAGTAATTCTTAAAAGCCATTAAAATATAATTTTGTAAGTGTTAAAACTTTCTCAATTTCTTGTGGATGCTAAAATTTGTTGCAGATGTGCCAATTCCTTCTGCATGTGCTATACTGATTGGATTGTTTGCTCTGCAACGATATGGGACCCACAAAATTGGTTTCATGTTTGCTCCAATTGTCTCTTTGTGGCTTCTTGTAATCAGTTTGGTTGGTCTATACAATATATTTTATTGGGATCGTAAAGTCTTTCTTGCTCTTTCTCCTGTTGTTGGATATAAATATCTTACAAAGGGAGAGATCAACAAGTGGAAATCGCTAGGTGGGGTAATTCTATGTATTTCAGGTGAGTTGCATGATTGTGAGCTTTTGTTGGTTGCTTGTCGATTAAATAGTCACTTAATTCAGTCCCATGGTTATCTGCAGGATCAGAAGCAATATTTGCAAATTTAGGTCATTTCTCAAAGAAATCAATCAAGGTATACAAAAGTTTTTTCAAGCCATTGTCAAACTTTTCAGTATAATATCTAGGCATGCTTGTTTCTTTGTTTATTTTGATTTTATAGCTGTCTTGTTTGATCTTACCCTTCACAAATGCAGATGGCTTTTATTTTCTTTGTCTATCCTTTGCTTATCGTGTGTTACACGGGTCAAACTGCATTTATCTCTGGATATTACAGCAAGTATAACGTTTATCTACCTTTCCTCAGTGCATCAATGCCAGGTAAGTCCCATGATCATTTGTTTGTTTTCTTAGCAATATAAACTGTAAGAATATATATATATATATATATATATATATATATCACTAAAAAAGACAAAAACATGACATTGAAGACTTTATATGCCATTGTTGTAGGAAATGAACAAACTACTACACACTTTTTCTCTCCTTAGAAAAAGGCACTTACAGCCTGCTATTCAATTTTTTTCAGAAAAAGAGAGTACATTTGAACTTTTTGTTAAACATGTGTGATTTTTGAAGGCATCAAGGTTGTCAAATAATTTGAACTTTTAACTAATTGTTAAACTCTCTAACTGAAATTGCTTTGTGGAATTGGTGGTTTAAACTTGTTAGTACACAACCAATGTGCTCAGCAGGGTACTTAGTTATGGCTTATGTTTTTTTAGTCGGTAAGACTTTTCTGTAAAGTTTTTTAGCTTCATTATTGGTGTAGAATATTGTAGGTTATAATGTGTGGTGTAATTTTGTTGTATTTTCTTGCCTGCATGAATATTATTTTTGTATTAAATGATTGAGGAGGCCATTGCATGAAAATCTAGGGTTCATCCATCATGTCTTCACTGTGCTATCACTATTCGCATCAGCCGTGGGTAGTCAAGCAGCCATTACAGGTACATTTTCCATCATAAATCAGTGCATGGCTCTTGGCTGCTTCCCCAGAGTGAAAGTGATTCACACTTCCGACAAGATCCAAGGGCAGGTCTATGTTCCTGACGTTAACTGGATAATGTTGCTTCTATGCATCACCATCACAAGTGGATTTGGAAGTATCAAACACATTGGAAATGCAGCTGGTATGCATGTTGCTGATATGCTGAAACAATTAATTTGTATTCCTAGAACTATCCAAGTTTTCATTTTCTCTTCTCCTCCAATGTTTCGAATTAATGCAGGTTTCGCTATAATAAGTGGCATGCTTATCACAACTTGCCTCATGTCACTAATAATTTCTCTATATTGGGAGAAGAACATGTTGATTGCAGCCTTCTTTTTTATCTTCTTTGGGTCAATCGAAGTGGCTTATCTTTCAGCTTGTGCCTTAAATGTACACATGGGAGCATGGGTTCTTAACATACTCATAGCCGTTCTCTTAGCAACTATGCTATCCTGGCATTATGGAACCAAGAAGAAATATGAGTACGATATGCAAAACAGGGTTTCTATGGATTGGCTCACAGGAATGAGCCCTGGTCTTGGAGTTTCCCGGGTTCCAGGGATAGGATTTATTTATACGGACATAGTCAGAGGCATACCGGCTTTTTTCTCTCATTTTGTCACCAACCTCCCAGCTTTTCACCAAGTGCTTTTTTTTATCACTTTTAAGTCTTTAGCCATTTCTTATGTTCCTCCAGAAAGAAGGTATCTTATTGGAAGGTTTGGGCCAAAGGAATATAAGGTGTACAGGTAGCTTCTCTTGTTTTATTTTTCCGTATATATATACTTTGGTGAATGAGTGGGATAACTAGGAGAGATAAGATTAGAAATGAATATATTCAAGAGAGCCTAGGAGTAGCTCCTTTAGGGGAGAAGCTGAGGGAATGTAGGTTGCGTTAGTATGGGCATGTGCAAAGAAGACCATTAGGTGCCCCTGTGAGAAGATTAGAAGGGATACATGTAAACGATGCTAAAAAAGGGAGAGGGAGACCTAAGAGAACTTGGATGGAGTTAATAAAAAAGGATTTAACTTTACTATCTCTTACAAAAGAGATAGCCCAAAACAGGCTTGAATAGAAGAGTAACATCCGTGTCGCCAACCCCAAATAGTTGGGAAAAGGCGCTATTTGATTATGATTATGATTATGATATATATAATTTGGTGAACTACTTGCCACCATTTGAACAAGTGATTGTGGCTTACAGGTGCATAGTGAGGTATGGATATCGTGAATTGATGCGGGATACCGATGGCTTTGAAGACCAACTCATACGCCGAATTGGGGAATTTATATCTGTTGAGGATACTGATTCCGAAGCCTTAACCTCACAGGAAGGAAAAATGATTGTCATTGGAAATCTGGAGGAGGGAGGAAATGCTTTGATCCCACAGGTGAATTCAAAAGGATGTTGTTCCTCTATGACCTATCATTGTGAATCTCCAAAAATCCAAGCCAGCGAACAACATGATCTTCATCCAGCGAGGAGAAAAAAAGTTCGGTTTATGTTGCCTCCGGAAAGCCCCCAAATGGGACCTTCGATAAGGCAGGAGTTACAGGAGATTGTTGAAGCAAGGGACTTTGGAACTGCTTATTTCTTAGGTCAGTCCCATTTAAGTGTGGGAAAGAAGTCCAACTTCTTTAAAAAAATTCTGTTGGGAACATATATTTTCCTTGATAAAAATTGCAGAGAGCCATCTCTGGCACTAAATATCCCTTTGGCTGCCCTTGTGGAGGTCGGTATGGTTTATTCTATATGATGGAAATAAGTAAACTAGTTGTAGGTGATTTCTGTTTGATGCTCATGTATTAAAAATAATTTTATTGGCCATAATTATATATAGTTTGATGCTCTAAAATATATTTTTGAACCAGACTCATTTCGTCCAATCTAATTTTCTTGTTTCATTCATGTGTAAAATTTGACACAACTTGTTTTATATTCAGTTTGCTTCTGGAAACAGTGTTTTCTATTGTTGTCAGTTCTTTCTGTTGTGAGGAAATGTATAACAAATTTTAGTATTTAACTTGACCCAATATATTTGTTGCTTATTTGTACTTTGGCATTGTTTGCAGACTCCAGTAAGTTGCCTTTTTATAGTCAATCTGAGTGCAAAATAAATGGAGATAAACGGACTGATGTTCAAATAATTAAGAAAAAACTGATTGATGTTCAAATAATTGGAAAAAAAAGATTGATATTAATGAACAGTTTTGCTTGCACTCTGAACTGTAAGACTTGCTTCGCATGCTTGCTGCTTCTGATATATGACAAGCTTTTTGGCAAAGAACTCTGGCTACGGGTCTTGGTCACATTAGATATATTGTCTTGCCATATCAGAGCCTGGATCAAGGGAAATCCTGTGTGGTAGCCAGAACGAGTAAGATTATGCCTGTCAAACATGCGCTGATCCTGTAGGGATGAATCTTATGTAGACATGAGAAGAAAAGGTATGGATTGACTTTGAATTTTCTTCTGTCAACATGTACTCCCTCCATTCTACTTTAATAGATACATTTGGTTCTCCAAAATGAACTATTTGTATTCATTAAAGTCGGACAGAGGGAGTAGTAAGCAGGCAGGGGACTTTGTGCGACACAAGTGAAGAACTCATGTACTTCATATAAACTTGTTTTGATCTATCTACATCAATCTCGAATCTGAAAGAAAAAAATTAAAATACTCCCTCCATCCTGAAATAAGTATTTAGTAGTAACATTTGGTTTTCCAAAATGAACTGAAAATCAATTCATTTTGGAAAACCAAATGTTTTTTTTGGATAATTTGGAAAAAAAGGAAAAAAACCAAATGTTACTTCTAATTTCCGGCGGAAGGAGTAGTATTTGAATCTGAACATTTTTTCAAGTTTGCCACTGTTGAATATATCTTACAAGTTAATTAATCATTAATTGAACTGAATCCATAGCCAAGAACTGAGAAAGGATGATAACGATCTTATAGGTAAGGGAGGTGCAGGCATTAGGTACATAATGAATCAACAAAAGAAGCAATGTCCATGTGATCCTACAACACGGTCATACCTGCCCATAGCAGTAGTGGAAGGGAGGACGGGGCTGAGGCTTCCAGTACGAAGCTGTCTGAAGGGCAGTGTATAAGCATATCTCCCCCTCCCCGCCTGCTCATAGGTTCAAGTTCAACAACATAGGAGGCGAGAAGGAGATCATGCATTCTGAGTTCGAACCCCCACTCCATTGGCCACCCACAGCTTATATTCCTGATTTAACTATGTGTATGTTGTGTGGGGCCGTGTGCGCACCCGAGGGGATTGATGACGGGATACAGTGCTCTAAGAGGTCGGTTGCCCTGCCCTTCTAGGATTGTAGAGTCCTACTTGAAGTAGGAATAACACCAAGTATTAATCTAGAATAGGATTCCTCTGAAAGATGGGAGTCTGATAAGCTAGAGGATAAGTCTGGCACCAAGATAAGTTGTAGAGGAGTGGATTAGGAAGAGGAATCAGATAGACGGTGGAAGAAGGAAACCTACTCGGCTAGGACTCCCTCTAGCCACATGATTAGTTTTGAAGAATCCTTGTAGTTATAAACTTACCAGATATGGACGACCCCTTTCTCCTAATTGACGACCCCTTTCTCTTCTCTTTCTCTTTCTCGACCCCTATTTTTCTTCTCTCTCGTCCCTCCCTCTTGCTGGCTGACTTGAAGAGGTGACAAAGGAGGTGCTTAGGACGTTGGAATTAAGGCAAAGCAAGAAGATATCGACGAACGGTTTAAGGTAGGATGTTTTTACGCAATTCTTTATATGGTCCTGTTATTCTACAGCGCCTAGATTTTCTTGCGTTTGAAGTCAGATACTTGCGTGTTCCTACTGATATTGAGTTGAATCTTATTCATACTTATACTCTTGTGACCTTGCTTGAATTATATGCATTGTTGTCATGTTAAAATTGTAGTAATCGATTACGATCGCTTACATGATTCATGTATCTATTGCATGTATTGTGTTAAGAAAGAACCCTGATTTGTGTTGGTCTTTTCTTGTTGCTGCCATTTTCAAGTGCGACATTGCTGTTCAGTTTTAAAAGTCCTAATTCCTAAGATTAAGACTTATTTAATCAAGGTTATAACATTGCTAAACATATAGGGTTTTACTAAGCATTATAGTCAGTCCCGGATTAGTTTTTCATTCTCGGCCAGACTGATTTCTGCACCAACACCCTGTACAAGATAATTCATAAGTAATTCTAAAAAAATAAAAAAAATACATCGTCAGTTGTGTTATGTGCTAGACTCATACGACTATATCCAGTAATTTTATTCAGTTCATAAACTTTCAGTATTATTCTCGGGAGGTGTGTCTTTCCACCCCTTCTGTTCTGGACAGATTCTGCATTCTTGAATTCTACTGATTTAAACAATGTTCGTAACCAAGTGTATTGACCAAAAACCTATGATCAATCGTGTATCAACTTATATTTATGTATCATGTGATGAATACTCTAACTATTAATTGTCTATGATGAGGTGTTATAAAAGTATCTTGCAAAGTTTATCAAAGAAGCCTATCTATGTAGGTTTACATATCTATTGTCTATTTATTCCAAATACTCTACCAACCCTTTATGAGGTCTTAATATACTAATACAAATTAGTTCTACCATGCTGATATGTTTTAAATTAATTACATATGGCTTATAATTAGAATTTAGTAATACTAAAAATCCTATAAGTATTGTCAGCTTTTCTAAGAACCATGATCGATCAATGTGTAAAGTCTTAAATTAGTAACATACATATATATATACAAGTACTGAGAAATATTATTATCTGTTAAAAATATAATAGCTACGAGTCTTCGTGTCATGAACCGGTCCTTAGGTTTAGAACCTATTGTATCATCAACTTTCTGTCTTTTCTATACACCTTGAACACCAATCTGAGTTTCAAGTTTTCTATCTCTCTTAAAGCCACGATGAGCAGTATTTCCCTATGTCTTTTTTGCGGTTTCTTACTTAATTCAATTACATGTAATGCTTCTGTGTTTGCTTGAATGCTTCTAGTAGTTCTATCTAGAGAATTAAATTCCTTAGGGATTGGCGTATCTCTGTAGTTTGCATTATGAAGTTTCCTCAGGGATTGGCGTATCTCTATAGTTTGCATTATGAAATATCCTTAGGGATTGGCGTATCTCTGTAGTTTGCATTATAAAATACTTTATTGAAGTCTCCTAAGAGATTCACGTATCTCTAATGGAAATCATGGTATGCTCAATAAGCCATGACAGAAACATTGATCTTTCGAGGTCTTTGTACTTATAATTAGGATTAGCGTATCCTGGGATTAGCGTGTCCCTGCCTTATCGAGGCACCATGTGCATTTTTTAGATTGTTAGGCATCATGGAAGGCCTGCACAGTCTTTGCCCATTGTGTCCATGAACACCGATGGAGCCCACGTCCTAGAATCATGGCAGAGTTCTTATCGAGGACCCCTAGTGGCGAATGGGTATGCTGTCTACTTGTGAGCAGCAATGATTTGAGAGTAGAAATTCACTTACTCTTAGTATTATCAATAATTGTGGTGTCTAATTGCTTCATTCGGATATTTGAGCTTCCTGACATTAATGATGAATTATCTCTTTCAACTGTCTTGTAACATATTGCAGATTCATGTTACAACTACTTCCGCTAAATTATATTATTCTTGAATTGTCTTGTTATATTTTTTTGCGGTTTTGCATTCTACTGGGTATTTCTATAGAATACTCATGTATCCGGCGATGCAGGTTTAGTTGCTGATAGCTCGTAGAGGAGAGCTGGACAAAAAGGTGGATTCGTAGAAGAAGAGTTCAAAGCTTAGACTTTATAATTTCAGTTTATCTTGATGATTTTATAATAATGGCTTTTAGACCATTAGAGAATATAACAAGTTATTATTTATTGTTCATTTTGGATTCTCATTTATAAATAGTTTGTTCCTTGAGAGTTTGTCATTTTACACTTATAATTATATTTGTGTCAATGATGGCGCAATTATATGTGATGCCTCAAGTATTCAGCATATTTAAAAAGAAAGCACTCCGATAGAGCTAAAAATTTGGGGCGTGACAATTTTAATACGGACAGAAATTACATTAGGCATCAAAATGTGCTCGACTACAACTTCACAAATTTTTTGAGGCTGGGTTTTGTAAGCCCATTCTTGCAGATAAATCGCCACATAGGTGTTTGTTCAGATGAATAGAAGACAGAAGAAACTAAATTACGAAAACAATCTAGTAAAGTACATTATCACAAACAGTGAGATTATTCCAGCCATAAAGATCACAGATCTGAGCAACTGAACACGAAGAAAAAAGAAAAAATACAGCAAACAAAAGAGAGACAGATCAGAAGCTCAAACTCACTACACATTGCTGAACCCAGAGCTGAAAATCGATGAGAACCGAAAGATCTTCTATACTCAGACCGACCTTGCATTTCCAAGCAAGTGATCAATAATCATAGAAGGATGGAAACAGAATAACAGAGAAAGGTGAAATTGGGATGTTTTAGGGGGGTACCGGAGAACAAGGAGGACTGGATGGAGATGAGAGAGATGCAGAAGAAGACGGCAATGCTGAGGAGGAAGACGATGGTCGGGCACCGGTGCCCCGACCTCGGAGCTGTCATCAACGCGCCGTCTGTGGCCGGTGGGACTGAACGAAGGGCCTGAATAAGACCCAACTATCACACGCACGGGTATATTGGGATGTAATCCCGGGTGGGTCTTAGCGTTATTGAGCACAATTCAATTTCTAATATGTCAAAGTTTTGTACACTTCATTTATCCTCTAGTATGCTATTAGTGTTTAATTTTCATATTTGTGAGTGTAGCTCAAAGCTGGGACTTCCATTTGTGGAGTCTTATTTTAGCAACATCAATCCTAATTACCAGCGTGGAATCAACTTTGCGTTTTCTGGGCGACGGCTAGAAATGTTGAAGAGTCTGTTCCATTTTTCTTCCTTTTTAAATGATCCAATTTATCCCATTCAAAAGAAATGTCATTGCTGCCCTAAAATCCGGAGAAAAACAGGGTATGTGAGATGGATATTACAGCATTTGATGGTTATTGGAGGAGTATTCCTGATACGATGTAAGTAATTTAATTACATGAAAGATATTTTACAAGGAAAATAAATTTGATGGCTAGTTTTCAATACAGGATAACAAAAGACACATTTGATGTGTACATCTCATATATTGAATCCATATACATGATGTTGCAAAAAAAATTCCATATATTGGACAACTAACTACTCCCTCCATTTCACGTCAATAGTTCTATTTGGTTTCTAGAATGAACTAAGATCAGTTCATTTTAAAAAGCCAAACAGGACTATTAATATGGAAAAGAGTGAGATTATCTAAGAACTCTGAATTAGAAAATATGCGAAAATATAGTCTGTATCAAAGAAGCATAATGTTGTGGGATGCCAAGATTAATAATAGTTCAAGGAAATGGGAACAGTTAGCTCCAAAATAATAATGGTTTTTTTTTCTAAAACCTAACTAATAGTGTTTGTTTGGCAGGTCCCTCTCATGTTCCTTCAGTCGAGTCATTTGAAAATGGGTTATGTATTATCTTCATCGGTGTCAAGGACATCTCCTTAAGCCTCTTGTGGGATGGTCAACCTCCAAACACAGTGAAGGCCAAAATTGTTCCCCAAGTCGTAGGAGCCATTTCCAAGGCCGTTCAGGTGGAAAACCCTCACAAAATACTCCCTTTGTCCCATTTTAACAGTCACATCTGGTTTTCCAAAATGAACCAAAACCAACTATTACTAGTTAATTTTGGGAAACTAAATGGGATTATTAATGTGGGACGGAGGGAATATTGGTCTAAAAGATCATGTTGGACCATGTTGGAGTACTAGTCTAAAAATCTTGATACAATTGATAAGAATCGTGTAATGGGAAGAGTAACTTGTGTTTAATACTTGCTACAAAAAAAACTTCACTATGCTAACAAAAGAATTGTTTGTGTGTGTGCAGGATCTTCACAAGGAAGGAGCAGTAAATTTTCCGGTTGTCAACATACTGGCCATCGGTTGCATGCCGGCCCTAATGGGTGCATCGTCTGGCCCCTTCAATTCAACTGATGAAATAGGTTGTTTGAATGTGTACAATGAGCTGGTACATTTTGCAAACCTTGAATTAGAAAAAGCCCTCTTTGATCTTAACGGCAAGCTTGAGCATGTGCATATTGTTGTTGCAGACGTATATGCCTTCATCATAGACTCCATTAGAGACCCAACAAAATATGGTGAGCCTACTTTTTTTTTTTTTGCGTAGAAATAGTTAGTATGTGCCTAGATCAAGCACGCTAGCATGTGACCGCTCGATCCGATGGCATGCGTTAACCGAAGTGGCCTGTGGGTGATTCAAACCCGCCTGCCTCCAATCTAACGATTGCCTCGGATCCACATCCAATGGCTTGCAACACCCCAGCACATACCAATGGGACCTTTTTTTTTGCAGGCCAAGTCAATATTTTCATTGTCGTTTCATATTTACCCTATCCAGGGTTTGATGAAAAGGCCTAGTTCAAAGCATGCTGTGGGTATGGAGGGGACCCATACAATTACATCCCAATCATTTCTTGTGGGAAGGACCCTGAAGCCAAAGCCTGCAGCAAGCCAAGCGTGTATATGAGCTGGGACGGTGTTCACTTCAGTGTTTCTTTCAGTCAGAGGTTTGTGAAGGAGATGATAAAGGGCTGCCCTACTTACGGCCATCTACACCCGCTTGGCTGGCTCACATGATAAATTGACCCAAAATGGTGATCCATTATAAATGCTGGAGGAAGCAATGTGTGAAGAATATGTGTATCTATCTGTCTTATATTGGTTTAAGAGGGCAATACCCACACTTTTAAATCAATCAATTTTGTAACACTCTACTTCCCTCTGTCCCATATTATTAGTCCTATTTGGTTTTCCAAAATGATCTAGAATTAGTTCATTTTGAAAAACCAAACAGGGCTATATATGTAGGATGGAGGGAGTACATTCAACTTGTGGCTTTTTTTAATTGAGTTTAGTTTGTTTTTTCTAGAGGTCCAATTTATGGTAGGTTATAAAGGAATGGGCCATACCATTTCAAAACTATTTCCTCTGTTACATATTAATGGTCTTGTTTGTTTTTCCAAAGTGAACTAAAACCAGTTAATTCTGAAAAACTAACTAGGATTATTAGTATGGAAAGGAGGGATTATAAAATAATGGACTTCTCATGTCATCAACTTGATAGTAGTTATATGTATAAAAAAAATAACTTGATAGAAGTTATACAACAACCACTTGAATAATATTTAAACTATAACAATCTGATCAAGTGATTGATTGACTGTGAGTTTTCACGCAAGGAAATATCTGTCTTCTAAAACGAGGAGCATTAAAAAATGGCAGTTGATAATGAGGAGGAACACAATCACATGTTATGGGCCTTATGGCCATGAGAAGAGAATATTTCACCATAGAAGTAAACGAAGACTTAAATCTTTCTAAGATCTAAAAACAAACATAGCATAGAATCTTGTAAAAGTATTTTTATATAAAAGAGCAACTCTAATAATGTGCTTTGTTATTCATCTTAAACTAGTAATTTTATAATTATTCATATTGAACTGCTATCAATGTCATAAAAACAAGGGTTGACCAGATCTCATTATCCAAGTTGCTATCAGCTAGTCATTTTAATCTTATATAGTCAAAGAAGTCACTGCAACTTCACCATGCTCTCTCTCAATTGTGAAAATGATGAAACTCTATAATTTGTTTATTGTGTGGTCACTCCTTCTCAATATTGTAACAGAGAGCTGTGGTTTTCCTCTGGGCAAAGAACAATCTCATAAACCTCCACTAGCCATTTTTGCTTTTGGGGATTCACTTACAGACACTGGTAATGCTATGTCGGCTTTCCCATTCTTGGCCAGTGCAGAGTACCCGCCCTACCATTCGACATTCTTCGATTCTCCAACTGGAAGATTTTCGGATGGTAGAGTCATAGTGGACTTCCTTGGTGAGAGTCATAGCTGCACTTTGTCTATATTTACTGCTACCAAGTTATCTGAAACAAATGATAATTAGGATTTATAAATATGTACTCCTATCGAACTAGTTCTTCCCATATTAACAAACACTTTTTACATATTCCATCAAAATTGATCAGGCTAGTTAATTCTCTTTTGATGTGTCAATTTCAGGTTCAGAGCTGGAAATTCCATTTCTGCAACACTTCAGCAACAATGTACCGAACTACCGCCATCAACTTCGCATTTTCAGCTGCAACAGCTAGAAATGTTTCCAGTCCTATTCCATTTGTTCTTTCTTTTCAGATAGCCCAATTTCTACGCTTCAATCAAAATGTTGTTCGATCCTTGTCATCCAAACACAAGGTGGTACGCATGATGAACAATCTTTTGAGAATGAGAAAGATGAAATTCAACATGTTTTCCTTAAGATGGATATTATACCTTGAATTCTTCCCTTTGCATCATCATCTCATTACCAATTTGTATGTTGGCAGCCTATGTTTCTTCTCATGTTCCTCCACTAAAGTCATTCAATGATGGGCTGTATATGTTCTTCATCGGCATCAATGATCTCACTTCAAGCTTCTTATGGAATGGTTCATTGTCAGACAGGAAGGACAGAAGTGACTCATCAAGTCATTGAACATATCCAAGGCTGTTCAGGTATAGAACAATATGTAATGTTCATTAGTCCAACAATTTGATCATTACCATTAGCCCCCATGCTAGATAACCATTGTTTCCCAATAGCTTAAGCTGTTAGAAAATGGATTCTTATTGAATTTATGGGAACACAAAACTTTGCAGAAAATGTGCCCCAAATCAAAATGGGAGAAAACCGTTTGCCGTAAGTGGGACTCAAGCCCGAGACCTTGGCTCTGATACATGTCAGATGACAATTTTCTTTCAATAGCTCAAGCACTTAGGAAACAAATTATTCTTATTACATTTTCATTTACAGAAATTTAATGTGCATTTTTAAGGACTATAATTTCCTTTTTTGGGATAAGTAGGAGTATACGGTTGATAAATCAGTTATATGAATCCAAATTTTCACTTAATGAATGCTAGACAACCACTTTGGTTAATGATATGGTTAATTGTGTGGGCAGGATCTTCATAAGGAAGGAGCAAAAAGCTTTCTGGTCATCAACATTCCAGCATGCCATTATTTCTGGCTTCAACATCAACAGGCCCTTTCAATATGTCAGACAAACTAGGCTGCCTAAAGGCATACAATGAGTTTGTCCGTCTTTCGAACCTTGAACTGGATAAAGCCCTCTCCAAACTAAATTCCCAGCTCCAGGAAGTCAAGATTGTTGTTGGAGACATATATGCCTTCATGATGGAAATCATTAGGCACCCATCAAAATACGGTAATGCTCCTGTCCTGAACATTCCCTATCAGCTTGATTCAGTCGAAGGTGTAGAAACAATACAAGATATAGTTAGATACACAGCTAGCCCTTTTCCAATTTGCAGGATCAGGTTTGATTGATCATTTGTACATAATTAGTCATAATTGGCTAATTTGGTCAAATTATTAATATGCTTTATGAATAGATTCAATGGTTATCTACTGTTTTGTTTAAGTACAATACCTTGTAAATTTAGTCAATAAATTGCCATAATTTTGCTTTGCAGGGTTTAATGAGAAGGCAAAGTTCAAGGCTTGTTGTGGCTATGGAGGCAATCCTTACAGCCACACCCCTCTAGTGGCATGTGGGAAGAATCCTGCAGCTAATGTATGTAAGGAACGAGACCAGTACATGAGCTGGGATGGCATACACTTCACAGAGGCTTTTAATCAGAGATTTGTAGAGCAGTTGATAAAAAGCTTGCCCTTTTTTAGGCCACCAACACCAGCTTGACTAATTCGTTAGAAACAACAATCTCAACAGAATTATATGTGACATGAGAATCTATGCTTTCGAGGGCACCAGCCAGCCGCCAGTGTGTTAATAACATTGCTTTGAGGACACTTTGTGGCAAAAAAATGCAACATGTAAATGCGTTCATACTTATTTGAACTACTTTAAACCATTGCCATGATATTAGATCTGGCAAATGGAACAGTCTGCATCTGTGGCATCCAGGCCCAAGTTCAATCGTCCGTTTAAGGGGCCGTTTGGGGCGTGATTATAAGCAAATATCCACAGTGGATTTTCCAGATCCACTGTAGCATCCATGTTTTTTTCTCTATCCAGCTGAAACACGGATGTTTTGCTTTTAATCACGCCCCAAACGGCCCCTAAGTCTTCTCACATTTGGACAGAAACTCGGTTATTGACATCTACGTGGAACAGACTGTCATTATATGATACTCCCTCCGTCCAAAATTATTATTAGCATAAGAACTTTCAGAATGAATTTAATTATTGAACATTAGCTAATTTAGTTCATTCTGAAAATCCTTATGGTAATAATAATTCCAGACGGAGGAAGTAATGATTTTTTTTTGGGGATTTTATATAAAAAATCATGAAAAAATTTTTTTTTACCAAAATGTGGCACTGTAGCAAATATTTACCGAAATGGTGTTCTGACAAGCCACGCAGGCGCCTGCGTGGCGCAGGCGCTTGCGTGGCTTTTTTTTTTAAAATTAACCCAAAAGACGTCGGTTGAACCGACGCCTTTCGGGTTAAGAAGAAAGGCGTCAGTTGAACTGACGCCTGTTGAGAGGCGTCGGTTCAACCGACGCCTTTCACTACCTTAACGAAATTCGTCCCATTTTAAACAGGCCGTTACTTCAACGATGCATATCTTTCTCATTTTTGATCCGTTTTTGCCCATTTTTTTTTCATTCTTCCTTATTTTTAGTGCTCTTTCTAGTCATTATGATATCATGAAGATGTTGAGCCATCGCATACTATTTATCGTAGTTTTTGTGGTATTTTTTTCGATAAATGGTATATGATGGCTCAACATCTTTGTGATATCATGATGATCAGAAAGAGCACTAAAAATAAGGAAGAATGAAAAAAAAATGGGCAAAAACGGATTAAAAATGAGAAAGATATACATTGTTGAATTTTGTCCCACTAAAATAGCTCAAAACAAGAGGCGTCCGTTCAACCGACGGCTTTCACTACCTTAACGAAATTCGTCCCATTTTAAACATGCCGTCACTTCAACGATACATATCTTTCTCATTTTTGATCCGTTTTTGCCCATTTTTTTTTCATTCTTCCTTATTTTTAGTGCTCTTTCTGATCATCATGATATCACAAAGATGTTGAGCCATCATATACCATTTATCGAAAAAAATACCACAAAAACTACGATAAATAGTATGCGATGGCTCAACATCTTCATGATATCATAATGACTAGAAAGAGCACTAAAAATAAGGAAGAATGAAAAAAAAATGGGCAAAAATGGATCAAAAATGAGAAAGATATGCATCGTTGAAGTGACGGCCTGTTTAAAATGGGATGAATTTCGTTAAGGTAGTGAAAGGCGTCGGTTGAACCGA
Organism: Houttuynia cordata; assembly: GCA_039654745.1. NCBI lineage: Eukaryota > Viridiplantae > Streptophyta > Magnoliopsida > Piperales > Saururaceae > Houttuynia > Houttuynia cordata. The sequence continues at coordinate 4,344,633 of CM077504.1, forward strand.
CGCCTCTCAAGAGGCGTCAGTTCAACCGACGCCTTTCTTCTTAACCCGAAAGGCGTCGGTTTAACCGACGCCTTTTGGGTTAATTTTAAAAAAAAAAGCCACGCAAGCGCCTGCGCCACGCGGGCGCCTGCGTGGCTTGTCAGAACACCATTTCGGTAAATATTTGCTACAGTGCCATATTTTGGTAAAAAAAAATTTTTTCATGATTTTTTATATAAATTCCCCTTTTTTTTTAGTTACCTTAGTTATTTAGTGTACTCTATAGAGGCTTCAAGAAGAAAAAAGAAAATGTATGTGATTTTGAGCCACTAAAATTGGATTTGTTGTGCAGCAATTATTCTTCATCAAGTAGAGTAGTTAACCAGAAGAAAAAAACATAAAATAACTATCAACAAATTACAGAGTTCAATGGGAGCCACAGTCCAGTTAGGAGCAGCACCAATCCTGCTGTAAATGGTCCCAAATTACCTTCAGCACAATAAAAACTATCTACCATCAACTACCTTCACGCCTTTCAGGTGAACAAAATTGATAAGGCTTTCTTTGAGAAAAAGAATTACCTCTACATTACAGCGTTCTCAAGATCAATCAAGTGAGAATACTGAAATCCAAAGTAATTGTCCAATAACCAGAAAGCTAGTTGAGATACATGAAAAATGAGGAGCAATCCCAAACGATGTGTCGTTTGAGGAAGCCAACAATGTACCATTGGTATGAGTGCCATTTTTGCCACCACTGTACAGGAACAAAAAGAAAAAAATTGTTAACTCTTGGTCCTTAACTGCTTTTATGATTATCAGTAACAGCTTTCACATAGAGGCTAGAGCATTATGCATATAACACAGATTTAAGCGTTATTTTTTTCAGTCCTCGGTCCTTTTACTTTTCATAATTATTGACTAATGTTGCCTTCACACATAAACAAAAGGCAAGACCAGGAAATAGATGAATTAGGTACATGGAAATGGCCTTCTTAAGTTTGTTCACCAGTAGTATTTAGGCTTAATCAACTATCTGACAAAAAAGTCCTTGCTCTTCAGGTTAAACGCTTGACAAGAATAAAGTGCAATGAACAAAAGAGTTCTGTACCTTCCATCAAAGATGCATGTATCGTAACCTGTATCAACATAAAAAACATGTCCAGATCAGGAATAGCTAAACTTTTGACACCTTCACAAAAATGATTGATCTGAATCTACGTATTATTCAGGAATAGCTATACTTTTGAGACCTTCACAGTTTTGAATCTATATATCGTAGCTAGTGTCTATTACTTAACTAGAAGGAAGTGTTTGAAGATAAAAAAACAGGGAACTTTAAAGAATCTCTGCTTAGGTAATGTCACAAATGAAGCGTATTCCTTAACCAGAAGGAAGTGTTCGACTATGAAAGGAAAAAAACACAGGGAACTCTAAATCAGAGACAAACCAAAGAACACTCAATTTGACTAGATACTGTAGGCATAAAGAAATGGAAAAACCTAAAGGGCTTCTGCATCTATTTACTTTAACTTCATCTAACAGTTTAAAAATCATGACATTGTGACAAGACATCCTTACTCCCAGCCTGCATCTTTGAGCAGTTAATTCCTATTTTTGATACTTAACAGAAGTGAAACAGCTTTGAGCAGAGGTTAATGCAAATAATGCGTATAATTTGCAAAGGAAACTTACTTTTTATATAACTAGTTAATTAACATATTACTTAAGTTACATAATGAAGAATACATCATATCTTTTGTGTTTCACATGACATGCAATAGGCTAATAGCTGCTGGAAGAGCCAAAAGCCGCTTCACAGTATGGCAGATTTACCTCAATTGTAAGAGAGCCAAACAATGAATTAAGCGTACGTACTAGGTAGCTTGATTAGTAATGGATTTTTTTATTTGATTAGTAATGGAGCTAACCCAAACAAGCTTGAAACTTTCATTTTTAGTAAAAGTTATTGCACATTTACATTTAACCACAGATATCTACTCATATTTCCTTTTTTTATTCAAAACTTAATGCTTTCTAATCATAATGCTGTTGCAAAGAAAAATCAATTTACATTCTGCAGATAAGAGTCTTACTAGGATTAGTTGTAGTGATTGTAGCCACCCCATTGAAATAACAAGAGCCAGATGCCATCCCCGTTTGATGATAATAGGAATTGAACGCATATGTTGAATGAGCTTCAACAGTATCTGGCTCATAGCATGGCTGTCCCTGCAACAAAGGTGAGCAATCCACCTTCCCCGGCCCACAAGCCCAATCCAGCGCAGCCTGCAGCAACTTCGAGTCTGCGCCATCCTTTGCAATGCAGTATGTCTGATTTGTTGTATCATTTGCCAAAACCACCCCAGAACCTGTCAAGTGCAACGCATACACTGGAAGCCCACTTGCTTCAAAAAGTCCCCAGTTCTTCTCTGAGGTTGGCCCATCCTTTAAATCTTCGTTGTAAAGCTCATAAATGTATGTGCTAACTGGCTCTCCAGGGTACTTAGGCGTTCCAGTATTGTTCAAAACATGTCGGATTAAGTTACTATTGTAAGTATTTGCATTCTCAAGATTTGCATCTGGTTCTGATGTGTCTCCCTTGGAGGGCCATCCTGACTCGGTAACAAGTACTGGAATGTTTGTAAAATTCAAGTATGCCATGGCAAACCGCGCAGCATCTATCACAGCATCAAAGACATTAATGTAGTGAAGCAGAGTGTTTGCATCAACAGCCTCCTTATTGGGTGGTAAGGGCCGAAAAAGTGCATAATCTAGAGGGATCACACCATTGGATTGCATATAGTCATAGTACGGGTACACATTAAGCATCAGGTAGGAATTAGTTGACTCAAGGAATTTGAGCAAAGGAACAATCACCGGGTCCCAAGTGCGGTTGAAAAAGGCCTGGGAAGGTGGAAAAGAATCGAGAATTATGGATGACGAATGTGGTGTGGAGACCTTGATCAGAGTATCAAGGTTGGATGCCACAAGGGCAGAATGGATGAACTTGAGTGCATTGACAAGGATGGGGCCAACATTCGGCAATGCTGTCAGGACCTCGGACCCAACAGCAATGGCAGTGATGTTAGTCGCTGGAACATGAGCTACTACGTTGCGAGTCACCCAATTGGCAGCAGTGGCATTAGATTGCCCCACAGCAAGAAGTTGGTCAGTGGGGACAGAGACCATGACCTCAATGCCAGTGTTGGCCAGGGCCACTAGCATGGCTCGGTCGGCATCACGAAGACGGACATGCCGGATCTGCTGCGCTTTGAGGAGGGCCACCACCTGAGTCGGCGAGGGCATAGAAGAGAGCTCCGTCCCAATGTTCACTCCAATGAATGCCTTTTCTGCAAGGAGCAAAACAACTGCTAGGACATGACAGTTAACAGGTAGAAGCGCACAGTTGCAGTAGTATAAGCACAGTGTTGCTCACATGAGGCAACTGTGTCAAAACTGAGATTGGTACAGATCCAAATGGTCCATCTAAGTGGCACTCATTGCATTGGATTCTAATTGGCCCAAATACTCATTTTCAGATTCTTGTGGGTACAAAACATTGGCCTGACAGGCTGACACAAAAAAAGAAATGAAGTGCATCATAAGGAGAAATTATTATAAGGCCTGCTTTTGCAGGCACATCCACAAGAAGACAGTAGCTCCAAATAGACAGACATGGACTGGACCAAACTCAAGCAAGTACTCCAAATACTTTTTTATATAGAAGGCTCCATATACTTACTCCAACTACCTTCACTAAAACAAATAATAAAGAAAATAAAAACAGCATGCATCACAAACCAATATAAATAAATTAATATCAATCAACAGAAGCACACATATGTAAAATGGATAAATGATGGGAAAATCCAGACTACACACATACATATCACTAGAAACACCTGCAGCTAGAAATTAAGAAATCTACACCATCTTGTCTGTATTATAAACAAAGTGAGTTCCATGTAATGCCCAGCTGTATGAGGAAAAGAACCACATGAAAATGAGAAAGAAAAATGGAAAATGGAAAACGGAAAACGGAAAACGGAAAACGGAAGGAGGTTAAACAATTGTCCTTTAATTAGCAAGGTGGTAGAACCCATAAAACAAGGATTTAGTTATTAAATCCCCCATAATCTGGAGTTTTATTACCAACTAATAAAATAAAGGAATCTTTTATTTTCATTACTAAAGAAACCTTTGAGAATTACTTTTCTTCAATACTTTTTGCACTTTTTATGGTATTGACATCGGCCCGTAAAAGTGGGTACAAGGGATGGAATAAATAGAGTATATAGACATGGGCCCTTAGGCCCTAAATCAAAGTGAAGAAAGGAGAAGGGGCCCAGATACCCAGTCCAAGTGGTCAGGAATCCAAATCTGACGAATTATTACAAAATCACCACTTTAAGGAAGGCTCCAATGCAACATGGACCACCACTCAGATGAAACTTCACGGTCACAAGGACTAACATGGACATTTACATTTCACAAATTAATTATAAAAAATGCATCTTAAAACAATAATTTAAATTTCTTGTACCTATAATAACCAAATTACATATCCAAATTCCAAAATGAGCTTATTTTTTACATTACCTAATTTTCCAAATAAATTGAAGATTCCTTAACTAGTCTTTCCAAAACCAAAGCAAATAGAATCCTTTTGTACATAAATAGTAAAAAGAAATTTAATGGCTTCCTTAGTAACTAGCATTAAATAGCTTTGAGTTTGACACTTGACCAGAAGTGGGCATTACGGTCATTCACTACCGGGACAATCAGGGGTAATTTGGTCATTCCAACAAAATACAACCAATCAGGAGACCACAGTCTCCCAGTTCAGTCTTCTTCCACACCTGGCCTGAGGCTGAATGCCTGAAAAAGTCTGAAAACACTGAAATGGACTATTCCCTGATTGAAAATGGTGAAATTTCCAATCTCTTCTCACGCTTGCAAATGCAAAATGAACTCTTTCTGCTTTGTTTAATCAATTTCAGGCCCTCCACAAGCTAGATTGTGAAAAAACCATAAAAGAGAAGAACTTTCAATCATTCCAAAGAGTCTTATTGATTTTGGGATATGGAGGGCATTCACAAGCCACCCTTTTGAAAAAAAGCCCAAGCTTTGCAGAAAACAAGAGCTGAAACCAAGTGCCCATAAATCTTTATGCCAAAATAGACTATAGCTGAGCTCAGAAGAGGGAAGGAGAGATGAAGAATGAGAATAAGAACTCACCTGAAACAGCTGCAGCGATTGCAAGAGAGAGGAGTCCAATCAAGAAGTGAAGTAGGCTCATGGTTGAAAATCTTAAATCTTCAATCTTCACCCTTTCTCCCTAAACAAGTTGCAGAGCGGAGGCTACCAAAGAGTTACGATTACCATCAAATGCCTGCTCCGTTCATTCAGGTTGGTTTTGCTGCAACATGTAATACTTCTACTAGAATAATAATGTTAACAACTTATACCGGATCATGTTTATCGCACTGGAAATTTCTGTGGGAATATGGTGAGATATCTGTTGAAACATTTTAGTGGGAAGTGATGCATGGAGAGTCATGAGATATCTCTCAGAGGAGGAGAGAAGGAAAGGCAGGGAAGAAAAGGATGGAGGAGGGAGGGAAAGTGTGGGGAAAGAGAAAACAGATAGATTTCAAGGAGGAAGGAGGGCAGTAAAGGAAAAAGGGAAGGAGAAAAGAAGTGAAATAGAGAAAAAAGAAGGAAAAGCCAATACATTCCACTATTTGAGACAAAATAATACTATGCAATAATTATTGAAAAAGACAGGAGGAATTACGGTTTAGGGTTACGAATTAAAGCTAAATACACTTTAGGACTTGACCCTAAAGTGTAAATAAATTTGGATTAAGAAGGGGGGAGATATATGATCTCTCCATAATGCCCCCACCCATTCCCACCCTTTTTTACCCCTTCTTCCTCTTCCAGTTCCCCTTCTTCCCCCTCCCCCCATTGCCATGCTCTGCTTCTCTTCCCCCTCCCTCTTGGCCGCCCCTTTCTTCCTCATCATTCTCCCTCCCCTCTTAGCCACCCATTTCTTCTTCATCATTTCCCCCTCCCCTCTTGGCCGCTACTGCAACTAGGTGGCAGGCGTCCGCGGAAAAGGACCAATCAGTGTATAGTCGAGGGAGAGTTGCCACTTACAGAAACCATGGATGTAAGTACAGAAAACTTGGATTTTTTTATCCATAGTGGTGTTTGGTAAGATATAACTCCCTTGTGATTTAATGTCATATGCAATACGTATTTTAGTTGCTCCCTTGTAAGTGTGTTGCCTCATATACATGTTGTTGTGTTGCATGATGTATTGCCTCATATGCATATTAGTGTGTTGCAAGTTGCAATGCATTTTTAGTCATTACAGTCAAGTTGCAACGCATTTTTAATCAGTTATGTTACAGTTGCGATGCATTATTATTACAGTTGTGATACACTTATTGCTAAATTGCGATGACATGATGTGTTGCCTCATATTCATGTTGTTGTTGTGCTGCACGACTCCGTGGCTATGGTTATAAATGAGTAGTGATGGATCTAGTACTCGTTATGATGGATCATATGTAAGTGTTGATGCATGAAATACTTATGCGATGCCTAGTAGATATGCTCAGATGTGTTGTATCTTAATTAGTTGCGATGCATTTTTATTCAGTTATGATGCTTAGTGGCTACATTTGTGATGCCAAATTAGTAAAGTTGTGATGTATTTTTAGTCAGTTACGTGATATTTGCGATGCCTACTTAATATAGTTGTGATACTTTTATTGTTAAGTTGCGATGCATTTGCGACTCTGTTGGAATGTTAATTTGCTTGAATTACGATAGCAGTGCGATGTTCTAATAGCTTACGACATGTTAAATTGTAGGTGGAAGGGGCCAGTTTGAGGGTGTTGGCATGCTATAGTTTACTCCCTTAAACTATATTGAACATAAGAATGCATATGTGGAAGAAGAATGCATAGTTTGAGGGTGTTGTCATGCTCACACCCTTAAACTATATTGATCATACTTGTCGGTGGTGGCAAATCAAGGAACTACCTTGTGTCCATGCATGTGCCGCCATATCTGTGAGAGGAGCATCACTAGCTTATTCATGTCGTGGAGATTTCTAGACAACGCAAAGCTATAAGAATGTATGCAACTACATTGTCTTCCCAGTTTTGTATGATGACAAGCCAGTTCGAGCTGAGCCACCAGTAAGAGAAGATTTCTTTCTTCCACCCATAACCAAGAGGCCAAGGGGAAAGCCAAGGAAGAAGCACATTGAATCCTAAAAGAAATCTATATGATCATTCCATTACAACCGATGCAGTGGGTTTGAGCATAATAGGAGCACATGCACTACACCCATTGTAGAATAAATTACTGTTAAGACTTTTTGTTTCATTTTAGACTACTAAACTACTTAGCAAGGCCTATAATAATCTCAATACTATTATGTGTTTCCACATGTTGAATCCTTGAATGGTATCAGATCTTATCCACCATATCGCACCAAGATCACAAATAACCGCAAACTAAACACAACATTATCGCAACCAAATGAGCTCTTATTCTCAACAGCTGTGTTATGCAACCTAATATGAATCGCAAATCATCAAAACCCAATGACAACTTCAACGTAAAGCTATCACAAATGCATCGCAAACCAAACACAATCGCATCCCAATATTTTTTGTTAGTTATGTGACATTTGTAATGCATAATTGTTGAAGATGTGATACCGTTATTACTAAGTTGTGATGACATGATTTGCTGCATAATGTGGTTCCTCATATGCATGTTGCTGTGTTGCACGATATTGTGGTCATGGTTATAGCTAAGTAGTGATAGATCTAGAACTTGTCAGATGGATTATCTATAAGTTGTGATGCTTAGTGGTTGTATTTATGATGCCAAATTAGTTAAGTTGCGATGTTACCAGATCTTATACATTACAGTCAAGTTATGACACATTTTTAGTCAATTACGTGACATTTGCGATGCATAATTGTTGCAGATGTGATACCATTATTACTAAGTTATGATGACATGATTTGTTGCATGATGTGGTTCTTCATATGCATGTTGTTGTGTTGCACCAATGTATAATGAAAGCGAAACGATAAGGACTTAAAGTTGACCTTTGATGAAGAACAATCGTAACCGGAATTAAAACATTCATGTAATCACCACATCATGCATACTTGTTCCTATATTTGCTTCTCGACATAAAGCTACTACAAACGCATCACAAAGCCAACACAATCACATCCAACATTAACACACATATAAATACCGCACTTTAAAAATATTCACAACCAAGTATTAACTTGTCAGAACATTATAGATATGTTTTAAATGTGTTATATATACAATGAAGTTGCGATGAATTTTTAGTTAGTTACTTACATTTGCGATGCGTAATTATTGTAGTTGTGATACCTTTATTGCTAAGTTATGTGATATTTGCGATATCTAATTGTTGCAGTTGTGATACTTTTATTGGTAAGTTGTGATGCTACCACAAATGCATTATAAATGAACATCGTGCGTTCACCAAATCTGAAGTCTAATAAAGACCAGTGATTACTCTTAAGGACGAGAATAAGCCACCTGTTGTACGTGAAAGCATTATCACCATCTACACCCTTGCAAGATCCGCGCACATTCTTGCTCTAATCTTCATACAAAGCCTAATAATCAAAACTTTTAGGCTTTCTACCCACCATCCATATATCTTGATACTATAATGCATAATTGTTGCAGTTGTGATACCTTTATTACTAAGTTGCGATAACACAATGTGTAACACCCTGTCTTAGTCAGATCTTATATATTATAGTCAAGTTGCGACACATTTTTAGTCAATTATGTGAAATTTGCAATGCTTAATTATTGCAGTTGTGATATCTTTATTGCTAAGTTGCGATGTATTTGTGACTATGTTCCCCCTCCCCTCTTGGCCTTGTTGCAACCATGCGGCCGACGTCCATGGAGAAGACCCAGTCAATGCCATAGTTGAGGGAGAGTTGCGGCCACCATGTTTTACACTTCCATCTACCCTTCTGTCTTTACAAATAGCAAAGTGTCGATGGAGAAGACCCAGTCATGCCATAGTCGGTGGAGAGCTATCACTTACGGAAACCATGCAAATAAGTACATAAAACTTGAAATTTTTTTCACTGTAATGGTGTTTGGTAAGATATAGCTACCTTGTGATTTAGAACCATATGCAATAAGTGTGTTGCCTCATATACATATTGTGTTGGATGATGTGTTGCCTCGTATGCATGTTGTTGTGCTACAAGTTGTGATCATTTTTAGTCATTATAGTTAAATTGCGACATATTTTTAGTCAGTTACGATGCCCAATTATTGCATTTGTGATACCTTTATTTTTAAGTTGCGATAGCATGATGTGTTGCATCATATGCATGTTGTTGTGCTGCAGGACTCTGTGGCCATGTTTATAGCTAAATAATGATGATTCTAGTACTCGTTATGATGGATCATATATAAGTTGTGATTAATAAAATACTTGTTCCGATGCCTAGTAAATATGTTCAGATGTGTTATACATTATAGTCAAGTTGCGATTCATTTTTAGTCAGTTACGTTATATTAACGATGTGTATGAAATTGAAGCAGATCCCCCTAATATTAAACCATGGAGACTGTCAGTCCACATGAATTAAGCTGAAAATTAACTTTGGTGGGGGACTCCTGAATTGCTTCACATCAACGGCTTCTGGTGTTTGTCCAAATGCAAGTTTATACATAAAGTAACAAAGGTATGCACCATAGTCATCAAACCTACTTGCTTCTGTGATTCAACATGCTTAGTTTTCCACTTCTCTCAATCCCCATCTTCGAATGGAAAACCCAGAAAAAACCTACAATACTTTGCCTACCTCCTCATGGCATGGAGGAATATTGACTTTTCATGCTCAAATCTCCCGCGTGTCCCAAGGCTATCGTAAATGAACATCATGTGTTCACCAAATTTAAAGTCATACAGGTGAAGGCAAACTACAGAGAGGAGGTGATTATGCTCTTAGATGGCCTCCAAAGTCATAGGCCTTTTCCGGAGGAAAGACCTAAGGTCTACAACAAAAAAATATGTAAAAACACATGCAATAGTAAGAAAGAAATGCACGAACATGAGATAACGAAGGCAAAATAGTGCAATAGAATCATAACTGAATGAAAATATCATCGCAATAAAATCACCAACGAAAAAATATTACCTATTTTCGAAAGAGCATCATATGCTCCCTTCCCTACTTCTTATGCTCTTTTTTGCTGCTGTTTGGGGCTCTTGTGTTATTCAGTAGAGTGAGCTCTACTGGTCCCCTCCCCATAGCTGTCTACATCACCTGTTCTATCTCTGGGCCTCTTCTCTGCAACTAGAGGACTTTTATCTGCTTCCACCTCCTCTACAAAATCATCAGCTGCCAGATCCTTTTCAATGTCGTTTGCCACATCCAAGCCCTTGGCAACCACCTCTAATGTAGACTCAGCATCAGTGCACTCAAGCCCATCAACAGTTTGTCCTTTGTTGAGGGCTCGTATGCTGAGCTTGTAGTCAGGTGCCTTTTGCACTAGCCACTTCAAAATCTTAGGTTGCAATCCATCCGCCCGCTGCGACCAATCCAATCCAACATCCTTTGCTTCCACCAATTTGAAAAACCAAAACTGCATAAATACATAATTAATATTGTAATTAGTACATCAAAGATTAAAAAATAATATTAGAAATTGTCACAAGTTTTGTAGTTGACATTCATACCTGTAAAATAGCTTAACAACCAAACAAATTGAATCTACATTTCCTCATGTCTTCATATGCATTTGCAACTCTTCTCCATAGTTGCACATATACTTTTCTGCCCCAAGGATAATTTGAGAATGTACTCAAGTCCTCCTCATCCATCATAGCCTAGAACCTCATTTCCACAAGGTCTCTTGGCCTGGTAGGAGGAATACCACAATGATGTAAAGAATCGCCAACCTAATCTTGTCATGTTCCTTTGTCTTCTTTCCTTCTAACAAATCCCAAATCATTGTTGAAGTGATTTTCGATTCCCCTTTAAACATTTTATCCTTGAAGGCACTATAAGATTGGAGTCGAGACTTCTCAACTGTAATGTGTAGCGGCAGCCCGAGAATTAGAGAAACATCCAAGGGCTTAACTTGAGCCCGCTTTCCACTAATATCAAAAGTCAGCCCACTGACCCTCCTCTCTAGAATTTCGCATACTAGTCGATGACAGACTTATGAGTGAGGAATCTTTAATAAATCTCCTAATACAGAATTGGAGAGATATCAATGGGTTTCACCTTTAATTATCTGGCTAAACTCAGCCAGCTTTTTCATTGTGCACTTGCAGTCAAGTTTAGGCAGCTACAATTGGGCAGAAAATTGTAATAAGATAAGTAACCTTATATAATAATCAATAGCATTCTTACATTACATCTTCACACCCCATACAATTAGCCTTCACAACCTATGCAGTTAACCTTCACAACCTATGTCATTTACCTTCGAAATAATTACATCAACCTTCGCAACAAAATAAATTTCACTTCAAATAGAATTACTCAACCATCGCAACCAAACTAATTAACATGTGCAACCTATATAATTTACCTTCGCAATTAAATAAATTTCACTCAACTTCATAGAATTACTAAACCATCACAACCTATGCAATTAAAATTCGCAACCTTTTATATCAACCTTCACAATTAAATCAGTTAAAGCTAATTCCTACAAAATCACAACCCGACACATTCTACGCAATTATAACTCGCAACTTATACATTTAATCTACGCAAACCTTCACAACTAAATAAACAACTATTCTATACACATCCACAATTCAAACAAAAATAACATACATTCATGGTAATCATTTATATTCCTGACAACAATATTATCTTAATAAAAAACATCCAAATGAAGTGCTTATGGGAAAAAATACACTTTTTGTAACCACTTACTTCCTTTCCGGCGTTAGTCTTCTTCTTCCCTACATTTTTTTCTTTGCCCTGTGTAGTCCATGGAGCCATTTGTATCGATGGAGAGGGGAGTCGACGGAGAGGGGCGTCATCCAACCGGCGAAGAGGACGCATTGGTGAAAGGGCGTACGTGGTGGCAGGGGAAGGTTTTGAATGACCGTGAAGGATTTTGGGTGGAGGGGGGAAATGGAAAGTGGGAGGGGTAGAGGGGAGTCGGCGGAATGGGGAGTCGACAGAGATGTGAGTTAGCGGAGAGAGCACCGGCAAAGAGGAAAGTCTGTCGAGAGGCATCAACGGAGGGGCGTCATCAGAGTGGCGTCGGTAGAGGCAATGGAGGGTTTCGAAGACGCTGCAAAAGGAAAATGGGAGAGTTGGGAGGGAAAAGAGAGAGCTGGGAGGGGAAAAGGAGAGAGAGGGAAGTGACGTGCTGCAGCCTACAACAGCTTTTGAGTTGTGTCAATCAGGTATGAGTAGTTTAGGCATTACAAAAAAAGAAACCACCTGCTCCTCACATGCATTCCTTTTTTTGTTAGACTTTTTCCAGACCTTTAAGTCTCTTTTAAACCCTCAACCTTTTCACTTGGCCCAGACCGGTTAAAACCAGAAAGTGAATTTCTGGATGAAATTAATTAATAATTCCTTATAAAATCTAAAAGTAATGTTATATTGGTACATAATAATTTTCTTTTTCTTTTGGTTAGTAGTACATAATAATTTTCTCTAATAATGGTAGGTTAGTGATGCCAAATAAATAAAGGTAGGATACAAAGCTAGGATTGAATACTTACAAAACAAAATACTGGAGAGGAGAGATTTACATCAAAACAAAGTACAGGAGATTTTCACATATTTTCACAAGTACCATTTACTGAAAGAATGATAGTTCATGTGGAATTATTATCAAAATGGTGCCTTAAATTTATATTGCTTTTTTTCTTGGCAACAAAAATGCAGCATGAATTGTGACCTTGTAAAAGTTGTAGTAAGGGAAGCGTAAACGCGACAATACGTGAAGTGGGCAGATTTAAGATTGGGAAATGGGGCAAGTTTCAGGTTTCAGGTTTCAGGTTCAGCTCAGCAACTGCAACCCAATCAGCAGGCCTTCTAGGGAATAGTGAATTAGTAATGTTTGGCTTCAAAATAACTCAATCATTTCAGATTTATAAGTACATTACCTACTGTACCTCGAAAAAAATGTGGTAGCTCCCTCCGTCTAATATAGCTAACGTGCATTACAAAATGAGTGAAATTTATTAGACTCCCTGGCCCGTATGAAATAGAGTTTCTCATCTTGAGAGAGCAAACCCATCTATAGAATGTTGGATCTGTCTTTTTTCAAATCCAAACGAGCTGATTGGATGGAAAATACATTACATCCAAATGTAGCCAATATGAAAGGTCCTCCTATCTTTTTGAACACACTTGGTTAGAATATTTTAGAAAATGGGTTTTCTCTTTTGATTTAATCCCTATTTTTTTTATCACCTTTATCCTTTTATTGGCAAGCGAATCGCTTACCTTAAGTTCAGACATACATGTATCATCCATCATCTATTGTTTAAACACGGAAGTTACTATGTGAACTGTAGCTTTTTTTTATAACGACTAGAAGGGACAGGGCATGTGTCAAACAACGCAACAACCCTTGTATTTCATTCCAGAGCCTGCCAAGAGTGCCTAATAACTGTTTGAAGACTCTTGAGTCATAATTATAGTAGAATTATAAAGGAAACTTAAAAATGCACTAAAAGAAGGCAAAAGATAATATCAAGTCCACTTGACAAATTTTATGTCTTGACTCAAAAAGAAGGGAGCCGTTGGTTCATGATCTAATGGTTGCTTATCAGTAAGTTCAAAATTGCATATAAGCATTTATGTTAATGAGCAACAGTTAACTGCTATCTAACGACACCCAGTAATTTGACTTGGTAAAAAATGGTTGTCGACTTGACCCATTTGGCAAATACTCCATCCATCCCGTATGAAGTGTCCTATTTGTTTTCTAAAATGAACTAACTTTAAAATAACAAGTAATAAGACACTTAGAGGATATTTGGTTCATGAATTTGGCTCAACAAATTCAACCTGAATTTGGAAATAACTAACTGAATCCTGGTTCATGAATTTGGGCAAAAGAATTTAAAATTTAGCCTGAAAGAGGATTCTACCTCAATTCAAGTTTAATGTGAGAAGATTCACAAATTAAGACTGAATTGTGAATTTTCACTTCAACAACTAAACGACATTCTCATTTTACATCAAATAATAATTAAAAAAATTAAAAATGGGAATTTATCAAATAATAATTAAAAAAATGATAATAGTTGCATTTAGAAAAACAATGTGCAGTCCCATCAGTTACTCCATTTAGCTTATTTTCAGTGGCTCGGTACTTAAAAGAACATCTCAATGCCTCTTACTGCTCAACTCATAAGCTAACGAGTCGTAAGAAGCTTGTGATATGGTTTTTTAAGTGCCACCAAGCTTTTATCATAAAGGTCGTCCAATTTCAATAAAGATGATAATGCCCCAAATGCAACTATTCATATGGGACTGAGGGAGTATACTCTTCACGAAACTAACAAATAAAATTTCTTAGAAAATCCTAACAATTATTTGAAAAAAATTAGTTAAAAAACAATGGCTAATGTCACGCCCCGGGCACCACCAGATCTGAACCGAACCCGGTCCAAGAGCCGAACCGACGCATAGGGGCGACGTTAAAAGAGATATAGCGGAAGACTTATACCCCATATACGGGTAGTCCATCAAACAGAGTTACGCCAACTACTTTGAGCAAGAGTAAATAAGAAGATATAAAGAGGACTTTAAGTCTAAAATTGTCCATAAGTCTTAGGGCTCGAAACAAAAGGGATCTGGAAAAGATCTAAACATAAGTTTGATATAAGTATCATCAACCACCATGTTCCATACTAAACAAAGTACAACAGAAAAGATAGTCGCATCTAAAGGCCTCCACGCTTAATCCCAAGCTCTCTCCGATCGCTTCTTATATAGAGGATCCTGTCCACTTGCGTGTCACACCACGCAGCCCTAAAACAAAACAAGGAAATAGGGGTGAGTATAAAACTCAGTAATGATTTTTATACGATCGACAATAATCAAAAGTCATTCGGCATCACAACATAGCAATATAGATCCATAATCGACATGATTATACCATTTTCTAGTCATGCATTCATAATACATATTCTTACGTAACAATATCTCATTCACATACTTTCTACTCATGCATTAATAACATATAATCCTGCATAATAATGCCTCATTCACATACTTTCCACTCATGCATTCATAACACATAATCCTGCATAACAATATCTCAATCACATATAATGAATGCCTCCATAGGAGTAAACACAATCATCGCCACGAAGGCGGCATCACCACACAGGTGGGATCCAGTCAAGGCCACGTAGGAGTATCATAGTTCGGTTTCCACATGGGAAACATAAGGTCGGGGTTGTCGGCCTCTAAGTCTGCTCGCCCTGGACGATCCTGGCCAAGGATGTCCGATTCCCACACAGAGAACCTAGAGCAGGTGTGTTCGCCCTGGGACATCTCCTGTGGTGGGAGAGAGCCCGAATCCCTACACAGAGAACCCTAAAACACGTGGTAGCTGGTGCACGAAGCGTACCACTCTGGATGCTCAAGTCCAGATGACAATCTCAATAATCTCATCCGCAAGGCAAGTACACAACTTGCCCCCCATGTATCTCAATGTAACATCATTTCAGCTCAACTCAACCCGGGGAGTATACCTGTCCCATGAAGGGACGAAATCGAAAATATGTCCTTTCGGACCAACCAAGTTTCGATTAATCCACCAACTGATTAATCCGGCAAGCAATCTCAAGCATTGCATACAATCGATCAATACCGGTTAAACAGCAGTAAAACTTCATCCATGAAGTCCGATACATGATGCATGCTATCATGGTACATCCGTGAACAGGACCTACATGTGTTCCAATACATAGAATGTGCTCCCAATCCATCCCCTCATACATCATAATCAAAGCATAATCAACTAAAATCTCATAATAGATTCCCATGTGTGTGTATACTCATGCATATTCTAATCACATGATTCATGCTTCAACATAAACTTATTGAGCAATATTTGCATGCTTAAATACCTTCCAAAATAACGATTCTAAACTGAAATCAAAGCAATTTCTATCATAAAGCTTAAATCCATCCATGTAGAATTGAAGGCTTACTCCTACAAGCATGCTCTTTTACCATACAATAAACCATAACATGATCACCTCAATTACTCATAAACCATATGATCTACACATGAATTATGCATTTCATGAGCTCTTTAACCTATGTTTATATTGGTGTTTGATTAGGATTAGTGGTACTTTGATGTAGTTTTTTATTTTTGTAGGAAAACAAGAGTAAGACGCAGAAATGAGGTGAAAGTGACTCTAATGTTTGAATATTTATAACTTCGTGCATAGATCTCTGATTAGATTGATTCAAGTTTCATGTTAAATTTCAAAAAGTCAGCTTTCTAACGCCACCAACCACGCACAATTCAGAGTTTGGAGTAAAAAGTTATGACTAATGGAAAATCGGGTTGCAGAGCAAAACTGAGAAAACGATCGATCAGTGAATAGTGCCGATCAATCGCGGGTCATCTCTTCCATTTTCAAATATTAATCGAGACTCCATTAATACATTTTTAAATATTCATCCAAAGTATCAAACATTATTAAAAACCCATCAAATCTTCCAGAACACTAATCTAGATCATTCTAAGATATAGCCCTAAGAAATAGAGACATGAGATTAACACATATTAAACTTACCATTAAAGACTAAGCATAAAAAAAAAACCCCTTTCAATAAAATCATTCAAAATGAGATTTTTACCACACAAGGCTGAGATTGAAAAACCTATTACCTTGACTTGATGAAAATGAACCTTCAATCACATCCAACACCTTCCAAAAACACGATTTTATGTTAATACACTACTAATCTCGATTTAGCTTTGAAAATCAAAAGAAAATCTTAAATCTAGGGCTTTAGAAACATAAAAACAAGATTTTGAATATTAGGCTTAGAAAAGAAAGGTAAAATAGTGATTTTCAAAATGGATTGAAACAATGGGAAAATCAAGATTAAGAAGGTTTTTAAGAAAAACCTAAAGAAACAAGAAGAGATTAAGCTAATTACCTCTAATCCTTTTCTTTTTGAAGCATAATGGGGAAGAGGCTCCAAGTCTTCTGGCCAAGCCTATTTCCAAAATGGAAAATTCTACAGCCCTTTCCTTTTATAGAAAAAAATTGGGGTAGACCTAAGTAAAATGTGGGGTAGAAATAGGGGTTTTGGCTAAAATTAGGAAATTTGGCAATTTTAACTCAAAATCAAACTCAAAAAATTCTAAAAAATTTAATAGTGTCTTCCTTTGATGTCTGGGGCATTTTGGCCAAGAAAAACTATTTTCATCAATGGGGCCCATAGGGGTCCCCGTCAAACCCTAATTTTCAAAAAATTGGTGAAAAATCAGAAAAGTCTCAAAAATTCAGGTTTGATCCAAAATCACTTAAAACTCGTGAGTGTGAAGTTGGTTTTGGTTAAAAACTTCATAAACCCCATTTATTTTTGAAAACCACTAAATTTAAACCCGAAAACGCTTAAACCACACGATAACTGATACACATACTAAAATAAACCAGTTCAAGATGAGGGATCTTACACCTAATCTAAAAGGATGACCTTTAGCGACGATTCAAATTGTGGCAAAAGCGCAAAATTGTTTCAAATGACCTTTTACAATGAAATTGACTACTCCCTCCGTCCAAAAAATGTGTCCTACACATATCTTTGGATGGAGTAAAATTTTCCTATGTTAGGTGGACATTTGGTCTTCATAAAATCGGGTTTTTATCGCCCAAGTCCATATTAGCAACGTTGTTCATCTCTAGTTCGAGTCAAGTCAAATTGCATGTGATCAAGGTCTTACTCTCTCTAATCTATCAACGTAGGAATTCTTTTACTTTTTGCAAGTTGGGGAATTTACCAAATAATAATTAAAAAAAGAAAAATTACCGATCGGGAAAAGTTTTTTCAAAATTTCCGATCTAGTTATCTAACAGCCACGCAGGTGCCAGTGTGGCACTGGCATTGGGCGTTCTTTTTTAAAACCTGAACCGACGCCTCTCATCGATGCCTTCAAGAGCCTTAGGTTATTTTAGTGGGACAAACTTCAACGATGCATCTCTCTAATTTTTTCATCCTTTCTCGTCCATGTTTTTATTCTTCTTTATTTTTAATGCTCTTTCTTATAATGATGATATCACAAAGATGTTGAACCACCGCATACTATTTATCGTAGATTTTGTAGGATTTTTTCGATAAGATATCAAGATCATTAGGATATCATGATGATTACAAAGAACATTAAAAATAAGGAAGAATAAAAAAATTAACAAAAATGGACAAGAAATGAAAGAGATATGATTCGTTAAAATTTGTCTTATTTTAATAGTTATAAGTAAGCGCAGCATAGTGCTATCGTCAATAGTATTTACACTTCACCGAATCATATCTCCTTCATTTCTATTCCATTTTTGTCAATTTTTTTTGTTCTTCTTTATTTTTAATATTCTTTTTAATCATCATGATATCCTAATAATTTTGATATCTTATTGAAAAAAATATCATAAAATCCACGATAAATAGAATGTGGTAGCTCAACATCTTTGTAATATCATCATTATAAGAAAGATATTAAAATTAAGAAAGAATGAAAAAATGGGCAAGAACATATCAGAAATATATGCATCGTTGAAGTTTGTCCCACTAAAATAGTTTAAGGCTCTCGAGAAGGTGTCATCTAAAGTGAGAGGCGCCTCTCACACTTTAAATGAGAGGCGTCGGTTCAACCTAAGCGTTTCGGGTCAGGGTTTAAAAAAAATCGCACAGCGTAAGTGCCACACTGACGCCTGTGTGGCTGTCAGATAACCAGATCGGGAATTTTGTAAAAACTTTTCCCGACCGATAATTTTTTTTTTTAATTATTATTTGGTAAATTCCCTTTTCAAGTCTGTTTATGTAGAATCAGAGGTGAGCAGAGAAATGAGTGGCAGAAGTCATGACTATACTGTTTTCATGAATCGATTGAAAGCTTTGTCGTTGCAGGGAAATTGGTTGATTTTTGTTTACATGATGTTGTTAATATAACTGACTTTTGATAAAATCCACTGCCTTTTCTATTGCGCGTTTATTGTTCGACAAAATGCTCATATAGCATTTCAGTGAATTATGTTTGCTATTTGACAAAATTCTATTGGCTTTCATATTTCATTACAATTTTATAGCCATCTCAGAGAAAGATAGATATAAGGATGGACATCTTTGCAAGTTTAATATTCATACTCGCCTTCCATTTTCACCAATGTAGGAAAGCAAAATTTCACTGTTTCAGAAATTTCTAAACTACTTGGTTTAAGCAGATACTAGTCCTACTCAAGGAAGAGGATAAATAAGAAAAGAACAAACAAGTCATGAAGAGGAATGGAAGTGAGTATTGAGTTACTTTATAGTTTAATTACCTTGTCGTTTTATCATCTATATATAAATATTAAAGGTCTACCGTTCTAAAATTGTAAAAGTTTACTGTTTTGTTTATGTAGGTATAATTCCACATGAGAGGATGAACATGATAATGAAGGGCAAACAATTGATAAGTGGAAATGTCAATTTGTGATATTTTTTTGTAAGTTCACAGTTTAATTAACTTTCCTTTCTTATGGGTAAAGAAATAGTATACTTTTAAAACTTGATTGTTTTGTTTAACCTCCATTTTTCATGTTAGTCTTGGCCAGATCAGGCTGCAATCAAATGTGAGTTAACTGGAGGAAGGCAAGGAAAAAAGGACTCATTGTTCCGTCGTGCATGTGTTCAAGATGGCAATGGTGACATAGAGTTGAGGCAGGAGGCAGAGTGGTTGTCTATTTATGGTTAAATCTGGAGATGGCATCCAGAGATCCGTAGACATATAAAGCACAAATAAGTGATCAAGAGAAAATGGCAGTTTGTAACATATTAAATTTAGAGTTTATTTAGCCTTCCAATGTTACACGTACAGAAATAGTAAAGTTTTATTATTTGATTTAATTTCATTTTTGGAAGCATCAATTCACCTGAAGACATCTATCCTTTTTGAGTGTTAATTGTAGTTTCCCTTTTATCTTAGTGGCTGAAATTCAGACTGATCTGTAATATGTCAAGGTCAATTAAACAACCACACAACTATGAACTAACGTGATTTGAGTTCCTTACACATACAATTATTGTTACATCTGATGGCTTTGATATGCATCGGATGTTCAAAAAGAATATATAAAATTAATGTGGCACATTCTCAGTTTTGAGATGGACTATATTTAGAATGTAGCATTAAATGAGAATGCTTTTGCAAGGGTACTAACCTATAACAAAATGAATTGTTGTTGGCTTGTGTATTAAAGTATTGAGATTTGAGATAGCTTGACTATAATTAAAGTGACGCATTGAGAGTCATGAGATATCTCTCCACCCCGAGGAACCGCCCGATGGCGTACAATTCGAATGGACGATACCATATTCTGGGCCAAGTCAAAGAACTGAATGACAATTTTCCCTTTCTGATGATCTCGGAGGCTTGGACGGGAAGTTATCCATCATTCCTAGAGCTGGCGATCGAAGCTGATAGATTCCATTTATTGGATATGTAGTTGTAAAGCTTTCTTTTGTATAAAAAAAATGGGCATGACCAACACCCGGTTGGAAGGCTAAGACCATGACTCGAAACGAATTGATCCTCCACTATGCTGCCTCCCCACACAGCATATGATATGTGGGTTTTGTGTACGTAGCCCAAAGAATTGGTGGTTGGATACAGACTTCTAAGAGGTTGGCTGCCGTCACTGTTCCTGCCCCTTCTAGTGATGTTCTAAGGACTCGAACACCCCTAGTTACCCAAACAAAAGGGAGAAAATGGACATGACCACACCAACGAGACAAAAGGTTGATGCGAATTAAAAGTAACCAGGACCACACCAGCAAAAATGCTTTATTCTCAAACCCTCTTGCGGGATCGGGCTCACTAACCCGTCCTTATTGGCTATTACCCTTATTAACTAGTGCCATCCTTAAGAAACCAGAAAACAAGTATGAAATTGTGGAACCTTTCTTTCTCATGCTCAAGTGATATTGTCAATATATTCTTTTAGATGGTGGCCTTAATGGAGAAAATTAAGTCCACTCTTTTTTATATAAGGGGCATTTTAGTCCTCAGGAACCGACTAGAAGGGCTAGGGCCACTGGCCTCTTCAAGTACTATATCTTCCAATGGGTAAGACGACGAAAAATTATTAGGTTCGTGGTGCAAGGGGAACAGTGTGCTCATCACCCATTGGTGATGGATACGATTTTCAATTTGTGGGTCCCTTATGGCCATCATGACAAACAGGGGAAGTCATGTCCATCACCCACCGGTTATGAGCATGACTGTTCCCCTATGTGCCGCGTACCTAATAATTTTTCATAAGACAACCAGTCATTTAGAGGAACATATCCCGCCGACAATCCCCCTTCCGACACATACAAGGGTTGGGCCCACCCATCATACATACCGGGTGGGTAATCAAGATCCAATTCCGAGTGGGTGGCCAATGGAGCAGGAGAAACTATTAGGTACGCGGAGGCGTAAGGGAAAGTCATGCTCACCACCAATGGGTGATTGACACGACTCTCCAGCTAATCATTAGGGCCCATAGGGTGACCCATAAATTGAAAATCGTAACCAGTCTTTCCTGTACGAACGCGTACCTAATAATTTCTCAACGGAGCAGGGCAGGGGTTCGAACTCAAGATGTCTTAGCCATATCCATCATGGCGCATACAATTTCCTTGAAAGTAAATTATAAAGCTGCATGGACTATCATCCACGTTGGCCACCTTATCACCACAAACACATGTCTCTATTCTCCTTCATGCAATTCCATCTCATTTCATTATCTTCTTCCTTCTTACCTAGTTGGTACTTCCACAGATCTCTTCCTTCAACATTAACTCTTCCTCTTTCTCTTTGATCACCTCCTTGAACCCCCTCAAACATGGATACTCCTTCAACTTCACAGAAAGGCTCACATGGGTCCCTCTCCAACCTCTCCATAGCTCCATTCTCCGTCGACCTCCAACCGCTCTGTCCACATCTCTAGCGACAAATCCTCCGGTGATCCCCATCAAGGATTCTTTTATGCTCTTCCCTATCTCCACCTGCGCGAGATCTTGGCCGTCCAGATGACCTGCAGATCGATCAGAGACGCGGTTAATGAAGAAGGAGTGGTGTGGCAGAAGGTGAGTGTGAGGCACCTCTTAGTGGGAGGCTCACGGATGAGCTTTTGATCATGAAGGTTGTGTCTAAGGCTAGGGAAGGATGAGAGCCTGGCTCTCACTGACTGTGGCAACATTACAGATTCCGCCTGCTACAAGTCGCAAGTGATAATCGAAGATTTTCAATGGTAAGCCTAGTTAATTTATAGCTTAATTATGAATGTTCAATGGGATGTAACTATGTAAATCTAGTATGTATTTCCAGGTATAATAGTGAACATCGAACGGAACAAACTATATATCATATTTAGCATTTAGATCTAGAAATATAAATCTGATCTAACAGGAATATCTGTTCAACTATTTTATGATGAGTGAGCCTAGGTTAAAAATATAAACATATATATGTACATGTTCTTAATGTATGTGTCCATCAAGTCCAAAATAAGTACTCCCTCCGTCCAACAATTCCTGGCAGCATTTAAACAATTACGGATCCACTATTAGGTGACTGGATTTGCCTTACATGCCAATAGATCCTCATGAACTTGCCGTCATCGAATAGTGGATCCATAATCTTTTAAATGCTGCCCGGATTCTTTGGATGGAGGGAGTATTTGCCTACCCCTGTGTCAACATGGAAGTGAAAACTCCTGTGTAGAGGTAGTAGTCCATAGGTTCGAGCAGGACGAAGGCATCTTTGGAACAAATCATATGGAAGCCTTATTATAATCTGTTTCCCAAAGAAATAAATTCCACTCAATCAACAAATGAGCAGAATGATGTCAAATTGTCAAAGCCACTCAGACTTTAATTTCTTCCTTTTTTATCTTTTTTTGACTTCATGTTTCTTACACATTGTTATCTTCCCTATCAAGAAGATCATATATATAAAGCTAGTAATGTGTTTTTTTCTTCTGGATATTGTCAATAATTAATATATATTTACACACAGCTAAACTTGCAAGGATGCACCAGCTTAACTCCTGAAGGAGTCATCCAAGCAGCAAGGGCCTTGCCATGTCTCAAACAAATAAGAATCAATGGTCTCCTCAGCATAACAAGTGACCACCTAGACACCCTCGATTGCCTCCTAGGGATAACCCAGCCATATCCATCCATCTACTACAATGGCTGGCAATCTCAGCCCACAAACTTAACCAACCACCCAATTGATGTCAGCATCTGCCCAATGTGCAGAGAAGCAAGGCTTATATTCGACTGTCCGAGGGACGAATGCCGAAAGAAGACACTGGAGAAGCTCGGCAGCCGGTGCTGGGGGTGCTACTGGTGTGTGCCGAGGTGTGAAGGGTGCAGTGGGTGCATGGGCTTTGATGAGGTGGAAGAGATGGCAGCCTGCTCACACCTCTTGTGCTCAGAATGTTGGCTCAGGTTACCCAAGTGTGTAATGTGTAATAGACCTTTGTGCAGAGGCCATGATCCTTTGGACTATGATGCACTTTTCACTTGCCAAAGATGCAGTGATAGAGAGGAGAAGCAGTGGGATGATTGAATAGTGGTGATTGGCAGAATGTGTGGGATATATTGGTATTTACGGTTATAATATGCCAAGGTCTCTTAGCTGGATGAAGTATGCCCATTCTGAGAAGTTCAACAAATGTATTCAGGAAAAAAAAAGACATATTGAAAGATGTTATATTTGATAATATTGGATACTTATTTTTTCCCTAACGAGGGGGGTCTAAATCCTTAGTATCTAACTAGAAGGGGAAGGGCCAAAATCCCATTGGCGTGGGGTAAAACTCATGTACTTTGATAGGATAGTCCTAGGTTCCTACATTAGTATAGGTCACTACCTACGCGAGGTTATTTAAAAAAAAAACTAGAAGGGGAAGGGCAACCAGCCACTTAGAGCACCTTATCCTGCCACCAAACCTCTTGGGCACATATAGACCCACATATCGCATGCACGAGATATAATCCATGTGGGTGGCCAATTGAGGGTGTGATTAACTCGATTTGGACCTCCACTTCCTAGGGTTTGGTCCTGGCCATCCCATTAATACCTTATTGGTTTAAGTATAATTATATTTATTCCTTCGTTTTAAGGTTGTCACAAACAATTATAACAACAATGATGAACCAGAAGATTTAGCCATGCCTTTGTAGTTTCCATAAATAGCACAGAATCAATTCAAACAATGTATTGGCAAACAAATGTAGTGACTAGATGATAAAATCAAAATTAAAGTGGATGGATTGTATATATAATGTATAAATGTGTAAGAGAAAATGCTTCAAGGTAAAGGGTGTTGACCACCAAAATTTAAATAAGTTCCACCATTTATTGTATATGCTGGAGTTTTTTTTATTTGATATTGTGGGGTGTATAAGTCTTCAGGGTCCGACTAGAAGGGGCTGGGCAACCGACCTCTTGGAGTATCGATCGTATCTCACTGCCAATCCCCTCAGGTGGATACAAGGCCTACCCACCATACGCACTTATATGCTGGAGTTATATATTGTTAAGTGATGTAAATTTTAATATAATACTCGCAAGCGCACGAATCTAATGCAGAATAATGGCTACGAGGTCGATCCCTCAGAGACTTAGTAAGATATTCAACCTAATTCTAAGAGTATGTAACAAGCAACAATGAAATAAAAAATTTTCATTTTCATTTTCTAATTAAGCAATCAGATGTTCAACTAAACTTAAAACACGGAAATTGACTAAATAAAAGATAAAAGAAAGAAAAATCCTGATTTCTGCTTTTAGTTCGTCTGCAATCCTGTCCTGCTTTGCTCTCTCCTCCACCTTCTGTAACAATCTCACTACAACAAAATGGGCATTAGCGACGGTTGTATTTCTGTCGCTAAAAGAACCGTCGATAAAGATTATTTTTTACGACAGAAAATAATCCGTAGGTAAAGATATAGCATTTGCGACAGATTTTTACGACCCCTAAGAAATTGTCGATAATAGTAGCTAGTATCCACGGATAAGAAACCGTGGCTAAAAAAACGTGTTTTTTATCTGTGGTTAAAATGGTTCATCGGGAAATCCGTGTCCGTTGCCGCTAAGTCATAACCCTCCCCCGTGCCAAGCCGCCCCCCATCCCTTCTCCCTCCCCCGTGCCCTAGCCCCCGGCCCATCTCTTCTCCGTCATGATTTCCTTCTGCGGCGTGCTCTATAGTCTCCGGCAGCTCCGACGACGACGAAGCTCCTCCTTAGGTACGCCCCCACCCCCAATTTCTTTTTTTTTCTTGGCGGAGGGCTGTGGATGGCGAGTAGCACCACCCCTGCGAGAGCGTCCTCCTGGTGGTGGCTTTGCCGCCATTTTCGCCTCCCTCGCCTGATTCGCCTCTTGAGGACCCTGAACTTCAGCCTGAAGAGAAGAAATTTATTCTTGGTAACAGTGCTTCAAGGGAGCTGGTTGATAGTATTCCATGGGGACTAATCTTAACCAAGGCACCAGTCTGGGCGTTGATAGTCCTCTCACTTTTGCCATAATTGGGGCACTTTCATTCTTCTCACATGGATGCCCACGTACTACAACCAGGTAAATCCACCAAATATGTCTTTCTTGGAATACCTTTAAACATGTTCAACTTCCCAATGACTTCAATTGAAGCTCCCTTGTTGCTTGTTCTTTGTGTTTTACCCTAGCTCACAATGGCCATATCAGCAAATGTTGGTGGATGGATTGCTGATACACTCATTAGTAAAGGGCTATCTGTCACAATAGTTAGAAAGGTATATTTCATCATAGCGGAGTTATTAACAAACATACAAATTATTGATCTTTTTCATATAGTGTAGTATGATCTTCTTCAGATTATGCTATCAATTGGGTTTGTTGGTCCAGTTTTCTTTTTAACTCAGTTGAGTCATGTTGATTCTCCCGTAGTGGCAGTACTTTGCATGGCTTGTAGTCAGGTTTGTTATAATCACTTTTTGGAGAGTAATTTAGACAATGTGCTATACAACTATCTAACAACTGTGCATATGAATAGGGAACTGATGCATTCTCACAGTCTGGTCTGTATTCTAATCATGAAGACATTGCTCCCAGATATGCTGTAAGTTTAGAACTATATGTTTTCAACAATTTTCTACCTATCAATATTTATGTTTAGAAATATATGTTTTATATTTTATAGATTTTAACTTGCCCCCATTTGGAAGGTTGTGTCAACAAGGGTATGTGGCGCTAGAGAATGCTAGCTAGTGAGTTGACATGAAATCTATATCATGATATTGAGCAACTAAACCCTATTGACGAAGTAGATTCCATGTTGCTTACTGTAGCTTGCTTGAATAGGTGAATAATGATGTTACTGAATTTATGTCTTTAAAGCTTCAGAATAGTTTGGTATATGCAAAACTTTGATTTAGCTTTAAGGTTGGTTGTGTGCAAATGGAAAATCTATTATGAGCATGCATTTTGAAGCTAATATTTCAGTGGGCTAGTTGGGCAGGGTTAAGATGAAGTCTCTCTTCCACATAGTTATGTTTTCTTGTCCTTCAGGACTAAGATCTGGCAAGGGCTAAAATCTTTTCTTGTATTTTTCTATCTGCAGGGAGTGCTGCTGGGCTTATCAAACACAGCCGGGGTTCTTGCTGGAGTCTTTGGAACTGTGGCAACTGGTTATATTTTGCAGCATGGTTAGACTTTCTCATATGCACATTAGTATGAGTTACTTTTGTATGATTAAGAATGTCACTTGAAGTGCATGATCGTAGTCAGCTGATCCTAGCAAATGGGCAAATGACTGATAGATAACAAAGGAGTCAAACTAGCATTAACCGCTAGCCTGATTCATGCTAAACCATCCTAGCGATCAAGTAGGGGCTGTTAAGTTTGTGGATGGTATTGGTGAATGGCTAGTAAATCACAAACTTTGTGTGTGTGTGCAGTTACATCTCTCTCTTTTTTTCTCTGTGTGTGTGCAGTTATATTTTGCTATATGTCATTGAGTAATTGATAGTCTTTTGCTCGTGTTATTGATTTTTTTCTCTTTTTGCTGCCAATGACTCCAACCCCTTCGACCTCTGTTGGGGGCTGTAGGTGTACCTCAAAATTTCACAGCCAATGCAGCAATTGTCCCCAAGGCCACTTCAGCCAGGGCAGGGTCCACCTTCGTCTCAATCACTACAAGTGTCTTATATTCAAACAACTTGACCTATCTAATATGGTGGCCCACTAACTCAGCAAAGTAATAACCATTTAATGGTCACGTCTGGTGTAGGAATGCCCATGTCTTCATCATTCACTGTAAGATTTGACATTCTTCTGAATATTTATAACCAGGTATTAATAATCTATATGATTGATGTTCTGTCTTCTTACATATCAATACCATCCTTATTAGTATACCATCATGCATGAATACCCTGGTAAGACACCTACGCACCATGTTCGGCGAAGTTGTCGCTGTGACAGGAATAGGTGATTAAATCTATACAAATTCTGTGGTGTGATGGGAGAAAGAAAGCCACCAGTAGATTATGTAATGTTTCTGGGTATGTTGTTCTCTTTTGTTCAATTCTGCGATGACATGGCAGGGTAAATGTTGTTTTGTTTTTCATTCACCCAAAAGTAATTGTGGTGAGTTTTGAGTGAGTTATGTATTGTGTTGATTTCTGGTTCACAACTTTACAACTGAACTTTTGAAGATTCACTCAGAGGATCCCTCATTACATATATTGCTTTTCCCAGGAAATCCAGGTAGCACAATTGAAATTGAGGATATCTACACTGTTAAACATTTTTTACAGGTTCAATTTTCGGTGTTTGCCTAAGGGTATAAAGTTCTATATAGATAGTAGTGTCTCTAACTTAAAAAAAAAGGAAAAAAAGATAACCGTGCTTATGATTGAATGAATGTCTCTTGCACATTTTCCCGAGCAATGGCAAATACATCACCCATCAGATATTGTCTCTTTGGTGTTTGAAAGAGATGGTCCTTCTTCAGCAATTGGTCACATCTCCCACACCAGAAAAGTAAGTTAATTCACATAATACTACCTGTACCATGTCCTCTGCTTCAAAAGTTGAAAAATTACTAGGACTAATTTTATCTATCCACGTAAATTTGCTTGAAATATTTGCTAGGTATGCAAAGAAAACATTAAGCTCCAAAGGAAGGGTACAGAAGATTAGTGCAATAAAATTAACGCACCCACCAGACTAGACCAACAACCATGTGGAAGACTAGAAGCCTAAAGAAAAGTGCAAAACTAGAAAAGCTATCTCAAACATGACTGGTAAAGCAAAATATTGACGGGTCCAAAACAGTGAAAAACCTGAAACTTGTAACAATGACGTCCCCCTCTTTTGTTGACTTTCTTTTCTTCTTTTCTGGGCTGGAAAATTATCCTCATTAACTTCATTAAGTGTATAAATTACCTAGAAACTGCTTGATTCTTCTTCTGAAAAGTTCCCGTTTGCAGATGTCTATTCATCAGATCTAGTTTTGTATGTTTTATGGGATTTCATACTCAACTATAGGCTCAAATCGAGTTTTACATTCTATATGATATTAGTGAAAAGATAAGAGAAGAAATGCATAGGAGAAGGGAAATTTGTTCAAGCCTAAAAGTCATTAAGTAGTGCCTGCATCTACTTTAGTCACATCCTTGTTGCAGCAGCTGTGAATAATAAAATCCTACATATCACTTTGTTTGCTCGTACACTTCCCTTTAGTTATAATGCTATAGCTAATTTGGCTGGCCAAGTCAAACTCTCTATACATCCTTTCTATTTTTTATGCTCTGTTATACTTGTCATTGTTGTTTATGATGACGAATTCTGTGATGTTTTCCTATGATGTTTTTACCTCCATCTTGTCCACTGTTGAGTAGTCAGAATAGTTGAAGGACAACTTCTTAAGTTGGAACTTGGTTGAAGCACCTAGAATAATGCTTTCTGATTCACATGAATTCACTTAATATATATATATGCCTAGAATTACTCCTTTTGTCTTTATAATAATTTTTAAATGTGGTGTTTTGCTTATATCTTCAAGAGTGTTGTGCTTAGAATAGAAATTGTTAATTTTGGACAGGCTGTTTATAATCTTTGTTTGCACAAGATGGGTGGAAATCTGTACCAACAAATACAAATGGAATGTGAAGCGCATATCTCTCTAACTTTGCAGTCGTTGGTGGGTCAAAGCCCAGACTTGGTGGTGTTTCTCTCTTTGGTTGAAAAATGCTGGCAAGATACTTGCAATCAAAAGTTGATGATTCGTGGTATAGCTTTATATCTTGATACAACCTATGTCAAACAAACGCCAAATGTATGTTCATAGAGTTTTATGAAGACAATGTTGTACTAGTTATTCGTGTTTATGAGCTTTATATCTTGCAATCAAATGTTGATGATTATATCTTGCAATCAAATGTTGATGATTCGTGTTTATGAATACAATGTTGTACTAATTATATTAATAATATATGAGAATATCTTTTGAATTTATGAATAATGCTTGTTATCCATATTTAGCACAGCAGCGTAGAGCTGCTGTTTTTTTTTTATTTTTTCGAAGTCTGTACCGACAGATAAAATCTGTCACAAACATGCTAAAACCGTCGAAATAAGTATTTAACGGAGTCTAGAGTCCGTCTTTAAAACCGTCGCTAAAATTTATACCGACGGATAAAAACAGTCGTTACATATCATTCTCGGGGTAATATACGTCGAAATAACATATTTTCAACGGAAATTTATCCGTCACTAAAGCTTCTTTTTCGACAGAAAATCTGCCGTAGCAAAAAATAATTAGCGCCAGTTTAAAGTCCGTCGCTATATCTGTCGATAAAGCTTATTATCGGGAGACTTAGCGACGGAATTTGTCTGTCGCAATAGGAGTAATAACCACGGCACTTTTAGCGACGGATTTTGCCGTCGCTAAAGGCGATTTTTGTTGGTGTGTCTCTCGATTGCACGCCTCAATCGTTCTACTCTTTCTCTCGAACAGAGCACAACAGTCCCCTTCTCAGCCCAAAGCAAAGTTTTTGTATCTGTGAACTCACGGTTCTATCCCAACAATTCAGTCCTTTTCTCCCGATCGACTGCAAATTTGTTCTGTTTTTACACTGTCGAGCACAAACAGCACAGCTCTTTTTCTCTTTCTTCGTCTGCAGCAGTTCCCCTCTTGCCTTTGAAATCAGTATTCTGCTTGTCTCTCTCGAGATCAAAGCAGCTTCCTTTTATGTGATCTCTCCTTCCCACAGCCCTCAGCAGTGCTACTCCTCTCTCTCTCGAGCAGAAAAACAGCACTTCGTCTGCAACATTTCCCTTCCAACGTCTTTGAAATCAGTCACCAAAATCAAGCCTTCTCTGCCTCTCGACAGAGCAGCCCTCCTTCTTCCCTTCTGCACAGCCGGCTCTCCTTCTTCCCTTCTGCACAACCGGCCCTCCAAAACAGAGCCGCCTTCCTCTCTCCCATCTCTGACTCTCGACAGAGCAGCCGCCACCGAAAACCCTATAATTCTCTCCTCTCATCAGCCTCAACTCTTAACTCCTCTTATAGGGACTGCAAGTCGGTCCCTTTTTTTTCAAATCAGAACTTTCCATTCTCAGCACAAGCCCGAGCTTTCCAATTCTTCTGTTCCTCCCAGTCGACATTCCAATTTCTGTTCTTTTCCTCTTAATCGAACCAGGATCATCGCCGTCGATCTTCACCTTCTTCTTCCCCGGCGACTGCCATTAGCGCTCCCGCTCCCAAGCTCAGCAACGTCTGCCGTCGATGCTTGCCCATGGCCTTGCCACCCAAACAGAACCGCCATCGAGTGCTCTCACCGTTGTTGAACTTGCCGCCAAGACCCATCGCCGCCAAAGCCCATGGTCGCCGGATTCATTCGAGCAGTGCTCTGCTCTGTTTCTCTGTCATTCACCTCGCTGTCTTCTTCTCCGGCGTCGTCGCTCTGCCAACAACCACCTCCGTTGTCGTCGAGCACCACTCGCAGTGACCCACCGTCGTCGAGACCTCCACGGCCCTATCCGGCATCGCAACCTCCGTCGCAGGCGTTCGAGCAGAGAGCTCGAACTCTCTGTTCTAGGTAACGCCCGAGCCATCGGCTCAGGTCTCATTTCATTTTTTTTTCAAACCGGACCGACAACTTGAACAGCTGATCCAGTTCAGTTTCGGTTCTATCCTTTTCCTTTTTTTTTTCTTTTCATTGGGTTAAAACCCGTCGTAGCAACCACGCCCGTTGGATCTCCAACCTCTTCACATAAGCTGATTGACGTGCATTTGCTTTTGGCGATCTGAATCTGGAGCTCTAAAGCCTGCATAAATAAAATTAAATCGTAATTAGACGCATAATAAAATATAAATCTATTAAAACCAATTAATGCATCTAAATAACTCAATTTAGCGCATTTAATTACCAAACTCCTAATTATTCACGTAACACTAATAACCATTAATTATCCTTATTTTAACTAAAATTACGGCTAACATATAGGTAGAAAGGAATATAAAAATGTGTATATTTTGCATATATCAAATACCCCCAAACCTACATTTTGCTAGTCCTCGAGCAAAACAAAACAAAACAACAAAAAAAATCTATCTAATCAACTTCCGCGGGAAATCGCGATTGCATTTAGCATATGCAACAAGCCTTTTAAATCCCCAGGTGTCCCTGGCTGGACGAGTGAAGTCTCGTGAGGGTTTGTAGCCATGCTACCCACAAACATGTACTTATGAAATAAACCTATTTAATCTAAGTGCAAAAAGAAATAGAAAATCACTACAAAACACACAATCCTATTATCCCTTCAAATGCACACCACAATGCTTAAGAAAATAAACCACACATACTTGGATTTATAATCAACTGGAATATAGAAGCTCTCAAGTAAGTGGTTTTATTTTACACGTTCATCTTGGAAATTTCTGCTCAATATGATATAACATGATACTTTATATAGTAAAAGTGTAGAACATTGTAGTAATACATTCTAAATCTCTGTTTTACACAGATCCAGTGTGACCCATTAACCAAAGAACATCAGAATCAACATAGTCGTCGTAATCTTTAGGTTCATAATAGCACAAATCTACGCGCCTCCTTCGGGTCCAACATTCTAGATTTGAGAGGATAATACACCATAGACTTTTTTTTTCCATTTTTTTTCTACTAGGACTGTGTAAGGCCTGACTTTAAGATGCTTAGGTTTAGCAATGACTCAGGCCAATGACTCCCAACCAGTTGGCTTAGGGCATTAGGTTTTAAGATGGACCGCTTCGGGCCTGAGCATCAGCCTAAGTTAATCCTATAAAGTCAAGCAGCGCCTTTCTTTCTTTCATTTTTCATTTTTCATTTTCTCATTTTTCATTTTTTTTCTTTTCAGCATTCAAATTTTCAAGCATCTTTATTCCGTCCAGGCTGTATTATACTCTCAACCTATTTCCGGTTCCAAGCCCTTGCCATAGCCAAGTAAATGGTCTATCATGATCTTTTAAGCTCAACAGACAACCACATATCATCTAATGACTCTGACTAAAGACATCCCACTGAAAATTAGCATTTAACAAATCTCTAGACGATATTACTTTATGTACTAGTGTGTGGGTGAGTTTTAGCTTAAGCACATGATCCAAGAGGACTGTAACAGAAAGATACTGCTCAGTTAAGTTCTCTATCCTTCAGTATACTTACACTTCCAATGCAAATTAATCTCTTAAAAATTAAAGTATGCATCATAAATGGATAAATTATCAAAACCTAAGAAAAATACTAACAAACAACATAAAACTAAGCAAATTTTTATGGTTTTTTCTTTTTCAATTTTTTTTTTTTTTTTTTTGAAATGATAGAAACTAAAGAAATACGACTTTTCTTTTCTATACCCCCAAACCTAAACTAAACATTACCTTCAATGTTTACCAAGATAAATACCATAATGACTAGTAAAAGAAAAGGAGTGTAAGGAAAGAAATCACCTGAATGGAGAAGCCTCATGGGAGATGTAGAACATTGAAACACACAAACTAAGAATGAGGAGTGAGTACAAGATATGAAAAAAATAAAATACACCCCCAAACCTAGATTGTAGCATCCCCACACAGATATTAAACAACCTAAATATTAAACAAAAAAGGAAACAATAAAAGAAAACAGAACTTTGGGTTACCTCCCTAGAGCGCTAAGTTTTACGTCTTCAGCCAGACGTAACCAAAAATCATGCTTGAGAATTAGGTTCATCCAAATCTAGAACAATCTCCTCCCTTTCAGTAAAACCCTCTAAATATGGTTTCAATCTTTGACCATTAACTTTGAAAATAGTTCCATCTTTAGGGTTTTGAATGTCAACCGCCCCATGGGGAACTACTTTGTGCACAATGAAAGGTCCAGACCATCGTGAACGGAGCTTTCCAGGGAAGAGATGTAACCTGGAGTTGTAGAGCAAAACCTTTTGACCGGGCTCAAATGACTTCCTCAATATTGATTGATCATGAAAAACTTTGGTCCTTGCTTTGTAAATCTTTGCATTCTCATAAGCCTCATTACGAATTTCGTCTAACTCATTGAGTTGCAATTTGCGAAGTGTTCCAGCCTTGTCCATATCAAAATTAAAAATTTTGATGGCCCAATAAGCACAATGTTCAATTTCCACAGGTAAGTGGCAAGGTTTTCCAAATACAACTCTATAAGGAGACATTCCAATCGGTGTTTTAAATGCAGTACGGTAAGCCCACAATGCATCATTTAATCTTTCAGACCAATCCTTTCGGTCAAGACGAACTGTTTTCTCAAGAATGCATTTAATTTCCCTATTTGAAACTTCAACTTGCCCACATGTCTGCGGATGATATGGGGTGGCAATTTTATGAGTAATGGAGTACTTTTTCAGAAGTGATTCAAAAGCTCTATTGCAAAAATGTGCACCACCATCACTTATAATTGCACGAGGGGTTCCAAAACGAGAAAATATGTTTTCTTTCAAGAAATGAACCACCACTTTGTGATCATTTGTTTTGCAGGGAATTGCCTCAACCCATTTGGAAACATAATCTACTGCAACAAGGATATAGAGATAACCAAACGATAGAGGAAATGGGCCCATGAAGTCAATACCCCAAACATCAAAAAGTTCAACAATCAGAATGTTTGTAAGGGGCATCATGGATTTACGTGATAGTGTACCCATACGTTGGCATCTGTCACATTTTGTACAAAATTCATGAGTGTCTTTAAATAAAGTAGGCCAATAGAAACCACTATGTAAAATTTTTACAGCGGTCTTTTTCGCACCGAAATAACCGCCACATGCATGAGCATGGCAAAAAGAAATGATACTATCAACCTCATGCTCCGGCATACATCTCCTAATGATTTGATCTGGGCAATACTTGAACGGGTATGGATCATCCCAGAAAAATGCCTAACCTAGGCGAAGAATTTGGATTTATCTTGTTTTGTCCAATGTTCAGGAAGTTGAGTTGTGACAAGATAATTAACAATATCAGCATACCAAGGCAATTGAGATACAACAAAAAGTTGTTCGTCAGGGAATGACTCATTCAAAGGTAAAGGTTCCTCAGCAGACTCGTCAATTAGTCTAGACAAGTGATCAACAACAACATTTTCAGAACCTTTCTTGTCTCTTATCTCAATATCAAATTCTTGAAGTAATAGGACCCAACGAATTAAACGAGGTTTTGTGTCTTTCTTTGAAAGAAAATATTTCAAAGCTGCATGATCTGAAAACATTATGACCTTAGATCCTAAGAGATATGATCGGAACTTGTCTAGAGCAAAAACTACAGCCAACAAATCTTTTTCTGTAGTAGAATAATTGAGCTGAGCATCATTGGGAGTTCTACTTGCATAATAGATGACATGGGGTATCTTATTCACCAGCTGCCCCAAGACAGCTCCAACCGCATAATCAGATGCATCACACATAAGCTCAAAAGGTAAATTCCAATCCAATGGTTGGATGATGGGTGCAGATGTGAGGAATTGCTTGAGTTGATCAAACGCTTTAGAACATTCATCATCAAAGACAAAAGGAGTTTCTTTGGCAAGCAGATTACACAAAGGTCTAGAAATTTTGCTAAAGTCTTTGATGAATCTTCTGTAAAACCCAGCATGGCCAAGAAAAGATCGAACCTCCTTTATTGATTTTGGTAGAGGTAGACTTGAAATTAAGTCAACTTTGGCTTTATCAACTGCAATTCCTTTATTATAAATAACATGCCCCATAACTATCCCTTGACGAACCATAAAGTGACATTTCTCCCAATTTAGCACAAAATTTGTTTCTTTACACCTTGCCAAGACAAGAGACAAATGGTGTAAACATTCATCAAAAGAAGATCCAAACACGGCGAAATCATCCATGAAAATTTCAAGAAACTGCTCAACCATATCGGAAAATATGCTCATCATGCACCGCTGGAATGTGGCGGGTGCATTACATAACCCAAATGGCATGCGGTGATAGGCATATGTTCCAAAAGGACAAGTGAATGTGGTCTTTGCTTGATCCTCTGGAGCAATGGGAATTTGATTGTAGCCTGAACAGCCGTCTAAAAAGCAATAGTAGCTATGACCAGCAAGTCTCTCAAGCATCTGATCAATGAATGTCAAAGGAAAGTGATCTTTCCTTGTGACTGAGTTCAATTTTCTGTAGTCAATACAAACCCGCCACCCAGTGGTCATTCGGGTGGAGACTAATTCATTACTATCATTTTTTACTACTGTGATTCCTGACTTCTTAAGAACAACCTGAACTGGGCTGACCCAAGTACTATCTGATATGGGGTAAATGATGCCAACATCTAACAATTTTAGCACCTCTGCTCTGACCACCTCCTTCATATTAGGGTTAAGTCTGTGTTGTATTTCACAGGAAGATTTTGCATGCTCCTCAAGGTAAATGTGATGCATACACAGAGCAAGACTTATACCCTTAATGTCTGCTATTGTCCACCCCAAAGCTGTCTTATGTTCACGAAGAACATTAAGCAACTTTCCTTCTTGTTCTAAATTAAGGTATGAAGAGATGATAACAGGCAAGGTATCAGAAGAACCTAAAAAAACATATTTAAGTGTTTCTGGTAAAGGTTTTAGGTCAAGTTGGGGTGGTTTTTCAATAGATGGGACAAGTTTAGAATCAGGAACTGGAAGAGGTTCCACCTTGGCTGTCCATTTGGTTGGGTCCAATACAGGGGTAGAGTCAAGCAATGCATTGACTTCTCTAATGGACCCTTCGATGTCGAAGTTTAAGCCAAAATGGGTTAAACATGTCTGGAGGGGATCATCATTTAAAACATTTTGCAGAGATTCTTGTACTAAACTTTCAATCATATTCACTGCAAAAGAATCATCCGACTCCGGGGGTTGTTGTCTAACATTAAAGACATTGAGTTTGACCTTTAAATTACCAAAAGACAACTTCATAACCCCATTTCGACAATTTATTATGGCATTGGATGTGGCTAAGAATGGCCTTCCCAAAATCACAGGAATCTGACTACCAGGATTCTGCACAAGTTGGGTATCTAAGACAATAAAGTCTACAGGGAAGAAAAATTTATCCACCTGTACTAGAACATCCTCAATAACACCGCGTGGGACTTTAATTGATATGTCTGCAAGTTGCAGTATTATGGTAGTCGGTTTCAACTCTCCTAATCCAAGTTGCTCATAGACAGAAAATGGTAGCAAATTTACACTAGCTCCTAAGTCCAACAATGCCCTCTCCACATTATGGTCTCCTATAACGCATGAAATTGTGGGACATCCTGGATCTTTGAACTTAGGGGGAGTATTATGCTTAAGAATGGAGCTAACTTGTTCAGTGAGAAATACTTTCTTGTGTACATTCAATTTTCTTTTCTGGGTACACATGTTTTTTAAGAATCTTGCATAAGCGAGAACTTGCTTAATAGCATCGAGTAATGGAATATTGATTTGCACTTTCTTAAAAAATTTCATTGTCTCATCAAGTTTGTTCCCTTGATATGTTTTTGCAAGTCTTTGGGGAAAAGGTGCCTTGGGTATATAGGGTGGCATATGGCTAGACTCAGGATATGAAGAAGCTTCTAGGCTCTTCTTCAATGTAACAGGACTCACGTCTGGTCTAGTAGTGCTCTCTTGTTCCTCACCCTTTCTAGCGGTTGTTTCTATGGCCGTCTTAGGTGGTTCAACCTGGTTGGTAATCTGTTTGCCACTCCTAAGTGTAGTTATGGCTTTAACTTGTGCTGGAGATTGGTCTTGACAAGAATTAGATTCCACTTCAAATTGTCCTTTAGGATTTGCTACAGGTTAACTAGGGAACCTACCTTTTTCCCTCTCATTTAATGCAGAAGCCAATTGACCCATTTGAAGTTCCAGCTTTGCAATTGCTTGCGAGTTGGCATGTAAAGAATGTTGAGTATCTTTTTGAAATTGTAGAGAGCTTTGCATGAACAAATTCAAAGTGTCCTCAAGAGATGGTTTCCTGGGTTGTGTAGGGAATGTTTGAACTTGTTGAGGGTAAGACTGATTGGGAGGGTACCCTGCTAGCCCTCCTTGATGTGGTCCTTTAGACCATGAAAATTAGGATGCCTAGCCCAACCTGGGTTATAAGTTTCCGAATATGGGTTATTGCCAGGTCGAGGGAAGGCATTTATAGCATTAGCCTGATCACTATTGTATTCCATTCCAGAGGTGTTAGAGGGACATTTTTGTGTGACATGGGAGGGGTTAGAGCAAATAGCACACACATTGACATGTGATGGCATTTGGGGCCCACCAGCAGACATCAACGCATCAAAATGTTGTGCCAGGCTGTCTATTTTGGAGATCAAATGTGCACTATTATCTACCTCATATACGCCTCCTTTCTTTTGAAAAGGAAACGTTCTGTCAACTCTACTTGAGCAATCTCATTGCTGAGAATTCTCGCATAGAGTCTCAATAAAATCCCACGCTTCTTCTGCACTTTTCATCATAACTGACCCACCACTAGCGGCATCAACCATTTGACGGTTCTGAGGTGTTAAACCGTCATAGAAGAATTGAACTTGTTGCCACTTTAAAAATCCATGGTGTTGACACTTAAGAAGCAAATTCTTCCATCTTTCCTAACACTCATAAAAGTGTTAACCCTCCTTCTGCATGAAATTTATAATTTCTCTACGAAGGGCATGAGTTTTATGAACAGGGAAGAATTTGTTCAAGAATTTTTCAGCCAATTGATCCCAACTCCTAATTGTTCCAACTTCTAAAGAGTTCAACCATGCTTTCGCTTTTTCTTTCAAAGAAAAGGGAAAGAGGCGCAACCTAACAGATTCATCAGAGAAATTTTGGAATTTAAATGTAGAACAAATGTCAAGGAACTCTTTAACATGATTATAGGGATCTTCTTTATTGGGACCATAGAATGTGGGCAAAAGTTGCATCACCCCTGGTTTCAACTCAAAGTGGTGTGCTGTGGTGTGCGGCAACACTATGCAGGAAGGTGAGTTGAATTGAATGGGGGATGAATAATCTTTTAATGTCTTCCTCACATTCTCATTTTCCATGTTACCTAATTGATTTGCAATATCCATTGTATGTTTTAATCTTGCTTTGAAAGTTCTTTCAATTTCTAGGTCAAGAGGTGCAAGCTTTTCACCCAGTGACCGACGACCAAGCATACACTAATTAATGCCACAAAAAATTAAATACCTATCACAATGCTAAAATCGCAACTAACACAAGCATGCAGTCATAGAAAGAAATATAAAAATATCAAACACCTAAAAAAACTAAAAGAGAAGGTAAAAGAATGCAAACGAGGGGAAGGGGTGGCCCTTCCAACGTCGGTGAGAATTCCGTATGTTCTCTTAGTCCTACAAAAATAGCAAAACACTAATAAGCAACACAAATTAAACTAAAACTTAACTACTCTAAGAATTTGGTAAATTATCCTACGTAGTCCCCGGCGCCGGCGCCAAAAACTTGATGTAAATTTTAATATAATACTCGCAAGCGCACTAATGCAGAATAATGGCTGCGAGGTCGATCCCTCAAAGACTTAGTAAGATATTCAACCTAATTAAGAGTATGTAATAAGCAACAATAAAATGAAAAGTTTAAATTTTTATTTTCTAATTAAGCAATCAGATGTTCAACTAAACTTAAAACACAGAAATTGACTAAATAAAAGATAAAAGAAAGAAAAATCCTGATTTTTGCTTTTAGTTCGTCTGCAATCCTGTCCTGCTTTGCTCTCTCCTCCACCTTCTGCAACAATCTCTCGATTGCACGCCTCAACCGTTCTACTCTTTCTCTCGAACAGAGCACAACAGTCCCCTTCTCAGCCCAAAGCAAAGTTTTCGTATCTGTGAACTCACGGTTCTGTCCCAACAATTCAGTCCTTTTCTCCCGATCGACTGCAAATTTGTTCTATTTTTACACTGTCGAGCAAAAACAGCACAACTCTTTTTTCCTTTCTTCGTCTGCAGCAGTTCCCCTCTTGCCTTTGAAATCAGTATTCTGCTTGTCTCTCTCGAGATCAAAGCAGCTTCCTTTTATGTGATCTCTCCTTCCCACAGCCCTCAGCAGTGCTACTCCTCTCTCTCTCTCGAGCAGAAAAACAGCACTTCGTCTGCAACAGTTCCCTTCCAACGTCTTTGAAATCAGTCACCAAAATCAAGCCTTCTCTGCCTCTCGACAGAGCAGCCCTCCTTCTTCCCTTCTGCACAGTTGGCTCTCCTTCTTCCCTTCTGCACAACCGGCCCTCCAGAACAGAGCTGCCTTCCTCTCTCCCGTCTCTGACTCTCAACAGAGCAGCCGCCACCGAAAACCCTATAATTCTCTCCTCTCATCAGCCTCAACTCTCAACTCCTCTTATAGGGACTACAAGTCGGTTCCTTTTTTTTTCAAATTAGAACTTTCCATTCTCAGCACAAGCCCGAGCTTTCCAATTCTTCTGTCCCTCCCAGTCGACATTCCAATTTCTGTTCTTTTCCTCTCAATCGAACCAGGATCATCGCCATCAATCTTCACCTTCTTCTTCCCCGGCGGCTGCCATTAGTGCTCCCGCTCCCAAGCTCAGCAACGTCTACCGTCGATGCTTGCCCATGGCCTTGCCACCCAAACAGAACCACCGTCGAGTGCTCTCACCGCTGTTGAACTTGCCGCCAAGTCCCATCGCCGCCAAAGCCCATGGTCGCCGGATTCATTCGAGCAGAGCTCTGCTCTGTTTCTCTGTCGATCACCTCGCTGTCTTCTTCTCCGGCGCCGTCGCTCCGCCAACAACTGCCTTCGTTGTCGTCGAGCACCACTCGCAGTGACCCACAGTCGTCGAGACCTCCACGGCCCTTTCCGGCATTGCAACCTCCATCGCAGGCGTTCGAGCAGAGAGCTCAAACTCTCTGTTCTGGGTAACGCCCGAGCCATCGGCTCGGGTCTCATTTCATTTTTTTTTCAAACCGGACTGACAACTTGAACAGCTGATCCGGTTCAGTTCCGGTTCTATCCTTTTCCTTTTTTTTCTTTTCATTGGGTTAAAACCCGTCGTAGCAACCATGCCCGTTGGATCTCCAACCTCTTCACATAAGCTGATTGACGTGCATTTGCTTTTGGCGATCTGAATCTGGAGCTCTAAAGCCTGCATAAATAAAATTAAATCGTAATTAGACGCATAATAAAATATAAATCTATTAAAACCAATTAATGCATCTAAATAACTCAATTAAGCGTATTTAATTACCAAACTCTTAATTATTCACTTAACACTAATAACCATTAATTATCCTTATTTTAACTGAAATTACGACTAACATATAGGTAGAAAGGCATGTAAAAATGTGTATATTTTGCATATATCATTAAGAACTTAGAAAATTCTAGATTCAAGCAATTCATGTGGCATAACTTCTTTCAAATAAATTTAGCTCAGCTTAAGCTAATTCTGTGTCACAACTCATTCTGCTCATTATGTGCATTCTATCATGACCGGCTGAGCTTAACTGTTTCTTTTGAACTAATACTTCTTGCCTAACCAATGCTGCCCCACCCCCGGAATACTCACCTCACATGCGCCACCATAAGGCATAGCGCCTCATGGTGCATATTCGGTAAGCATGGGTGTGCAACCATATGTAGCATTACTCTTCAACTTATAGTAGTTAAAGTTGTTAAACTTATTAATCTCAAGTAGCAAACACAAATTACTATAAACATGCAGTTTTGATTATCTTGAAGCTGTCTTCTAAAGGCATAATAATGAAGAGCATCACAGCATTATGAAGGTTCTATCTTAGGGACTGCTTATTAGTTAAAGAACTGCTACAGTAAACCTTGCCTAATAAGTTTCAATAACTAACTTTCAATGTAAGAAAGCAGCAGCCGGTTTCAATGGTAGTGAATATGCAATGCACTATATTCAACACTTCCCCTAGCTGAAACTATGGAAAGGAGCAACATAGTACACTTGCATGTTTTACCATTTCAACACACTCCTATCCTCCATGGCAAGTTGACCAACCTCAACCAAAAACATCAACCACCAAGCAAGTCCTGAAGCTCACTCCTTCTTGGCTAGTAGATCCATTGTTCTTTATTTGTTATTTTCTTCTTCTTTATGAAAGCTCTACATTTTGTAATTTAGTGAAGCTATCCACCCTCTTGTCTCTCTTTTTGTTAGCATTTACTCTCTCCGTCCAAAAACATGTGGCCTCATTAGAAAATCAAACTGAGCTGATTTTAGTTCATTTTGGTTTTCTAATGAGGAGACATATTTTTGGATGGAGGGAGTATTTATCATCTAAATTCCAAAACAAAAGAGACTCTGGGACCCAAATCCAGGATGATCTTGCTTAGCATAAAAATATTCCATTACTTTCTGTTAATTTCATGAGGGTACTAAAATCTTCCATGGACAAGAAGAGAAGAAAGCAAAACTTAGACAACTGGGCATGACTTTGGTGATAGAGGCATTGGTGCTATAAATGGCTGAGTTTGGAGCATCTGTAGCCATGTCAATCTGTCACACAAACAAGATGAAAGGAGC
Organism: Houttuynia cordata; assembly: GCA_039654745.1. Classification (NCBI taxonomy): domain Eukaryota; kingdom Viridiplantae; phylum Streptophyta; class Magnoliopsida; order Piperales; family Saururaceae; genus Houttuynia; species Houttuynia cordata. The sequence continues at coordinate 4,386,966 of CM077504.1, forward strand.
ATGGTCTTTGGTCACAATCTTTGTCTTCAACATTTTCGCCATTGCAGCCTAATACCTCTGTCTTTGGTGACTCCCTTACTGAGGTTGGGAACAACAACTATCTCCAGTCTCTTGCCAAGTCCAATTTTCCATTTTATGGAATTGATTATGAAGGTGGCAAAGCAACAGGAAGATTCACAAATGGAAGGACAATTGGTGACATTATATGTATATTACTAACTCACAATCATGTATTTCATTTTTAAAAAATTGATATTAAACACTTCAATTAACAAATTGTGAACTTTATGCTTGACAAACCCTTCTGTTCTATCATTTGGATTGCAGCTGCAAAGATGGAAATTCCATCCCCACCACCCTATCTTTCTTTATCTGCTACTGATGATGCAATTCTCAAAGGGATCAATTATGCTTCTGGTGGTGCTGGCATTCTCAATGACACAGGACTATATTTTGTAAGAATATTGCTCAACTCAACTATTTCATTACATTTTTCATGTTATCTATTTGGCCTTAAATTTGTTTGATTTTGTTGATATCCATTGTGTCTCCTTTAGCTAACATATAGAACTCAACACAAACAAGCCTCCATAAATTTATTTCAGAGCAGGTTTAATATAAAAGCTGGATTCTTTGTAGTCTAATAATGTAATTGGCATTTTTCCTCTTTTTACACTGTTGTTACAGTACTGCATTTGCAGATCCAACGGCTCACATTTGACGACCAGATCAAGAGTTTCCAGAAGACAGCACCGAAACTTGGTTATTGAACAAAGTTGTATTAAATATTAAAAATAGCCCTTTCGTACTAGCTCAAGCTGCTGCGGCTGCTGCGAAAAGAACGAAGGGTGTATGTTGTGAACCTTGATTCGGTTATAAGATGAAACCAAAGATGTAGAAGTATCATGACCATATTGAGAAAGAGCAGTACCATAAATTTACGTGTGAGGTTATTCAAAGGAATGAAGCTAAAATTGGCATGCATTAACATGAAATGATCACCATTGTCCTTTTTTATGTTAGTGCTTCATCCTAACCAACTATGTAGACATGTAGTCCCCCATGGGTGGCTGGCGTGACACTATATATATGTCATTTACTGTCTAGAGAATAGGATCCTTCAATTGTATAAAAAATTGATAGAGCAATGGATACCTTTGATGCAATGGTTGGATCCCTCTCTCACTGGTGGGAAAGGTCCCAAGGTGGGATATGTGAGTGGTGTATATAAAAATAAAAGAAATTCAAAAAAAAGGCTGTATTTTCCACGTATAAAATGTCCATAATTATCATGTTTAATTTCTTAGAAAAATGCCCTTTATCTTCATGTATGCACAGACTCTCTACCAACTTGGAGCTAGATAGGTTATCTTCCATGGGTTGGGGCCACTGGGCTGCATCCCATCACAAAGGGTGAAGTCGAAGAAAGGCAGATGCTTGACACTTGTGAATCAGTGAGCTCTCCAATTCAACTCCAAGCTCCTACGGTCCCTCAACTCAAAGCACCAAGGGACCCATTTCATCTTTGCGGACACCTATGCCGCAGTCTCAGATCTAATCCTCAACCCCAAATCCTACGGTTAAAGTTCAACAAAAAGCAGTGCTACAACTCACTTGCAGTATGCTCGCGTTGATGGCATGAATCCCAGGTAGGCCCACACTTGAGCCCTACATGGGGCTCCAGCCAACAATGTGAGCTTGCTGCGAGCATTGTGTGCTGCAAGCGGTCATAGCATTTTCTTTCAACGAATGAAATTTAGAAAGATTTCAGAAATTGATGAATCAAAGCATTATTGCTGGCTTCAACGTGTCTACTACTTCATGCTGCAATGTAGACACCACATTAGGGGTCTCTGCTTGCCCAACTCAAAGATATGCAAAGATCATGGTGCATATGTGTTTTGGGATGCATTCCACCCATCAGATGTGGCAAATGTGGTGCTCGCTGGTAGTCTCTTCTCCGATCCTGAGATTCAAATGATGCTTGGTACTTCACATGCCTCTCACCAGTGACCAGTGCCAGCTCCTTCTCCAAAGGCTCGTTGATGCGGATGTCAAAACCTAATTCAGAATACGCACTCATGAAATGAGCAAGAAAAAACTAGTTAATGCAGCCTCCATCCATATACAGCATTCCATTTGGATTTCCAAAATGTGTTAATTCATGAGCTAAAATTAGTACCAGATAGGACGCTTAGTATGGTATGCATGGAGGGCGTATATAGGAATGGAATACCGCAGAGATAAATACCTTACTGGATCATGCCCATCATATGATCGTGAGAAAACATTAATGTATCTGAAACATTGTTAATACATAGATTAGGATATGCTAGTCTAGTGGCAATCCTCCATAACGTCATCCATTCATCTGGATTTTGCACGGACAGGTTTGTTAGGCCATCCTAATTTCCAAAGGCACCTGGGATAAGTGAAGGAACACAAAAAGTTTCGTACAGCTGAGATAGTGTCTAGTTAATGAACTATGAATTATAGTCACTTCTCTTTCTCATCCAGTTGCCAAAGAACCAATAATTATAGCCATTTCACCTTGTCTACACATACATCTATCTTATTTACATGGCAATGATAAAGCTCATCTATCTTTACAATCCTGTACCTCTCCACACTCTATATATCTGTACACTAAGAAAATCAATCAAAGAATACAAAAAGAACCCAAAAGGCTAATGCCTAACAGCAAGCAAACGCAATCAGAAATAAGCAATCAAAAGAAAGGGGAAGGACGAATAAACAAAAAGAATACAAAGAATACAAAACTGGGACTCATGAACTCATGTTGTGCTTCCTTTTTTTTGGTGAAATCATGTTGTGCTTCTCATGGATAAAGGAAATGTCGCTACTCCTGCATGCATAGCTTTTAGTAACCCTACAAACTTGTACAAGGTGTCCTGAGAGAACCACTTGAATCTCCATGTGACTTGGTCCACAGATTTCTGTTCTGGCTGCTTTTCCTTCTCAAGCTTGGCCAGGAAGTGAGTGCCTGTGGATCCAACATTCCCTATGATCAAGGTCGTACATCTGCTTTCATCAGTTTCAATAACCTGTCACATTTGCAATAGAGCATATGAGTGCATTACTATTGAGGATGAGACCTTATATATTCAAAACAGAAAGTCAACGAGAATAACCTAAAACATGGTTTCTATTCAAAGCAATGGGTTTGAGAACAGGATTGAGAATACATTAAACTGAGACTCAGCAGATGAAAGGTCCCATCAACAACCAGAGGTGCGCATGTGACAAAATATTCAAATTTTCTCATCCTAAGATTGATGTCATTTGGACGTTCTGACCTTCTACTAGATCACTGCTAAACTCTCTGCCCCCCCCCCCCCCCCCAAAATTATATATGACCAAATAGACATAAAAACATAACGTGGTCGCTAGTACATTTATAATATCTACATCACGACCCTGACCAGGTCCAAGGTTTGGTAATCCAAATGAGAAACCAGATCACATACAGATGGCAACATGGTCAATCCAGTACCTATCACACCCATCAAGGCACTGCCTTTCATAGCTGCCAAGTTCCAACCAGATGGAACGCTGCACCACGGTGACCTAATTAAGGCACTGTCTTTTACAACTCAACTCCCCCAAAAAGATACTGACGATGAATTCACAATACATATGATTAACACCACCAAGGTAACTTTATACTAAGAATACAAAATATTTGCATTCCTAGTAATTGCTGAAGAGGTTAAAACTTCAAGATATAGGTAAAATATGTATCACTAAAGAGTTGCATCAAGACAATTCAAATATTGAGTTCAAAACAGTATAGCAGACAATAAAATACTAATTACATTACCATCTCATTTATGCAGTCAATAGAGCAGCATACATCAAGAGAGAAATATGGGGAAGCCTCTTCATCATTTTCTACAGAATAACCGAACTGCTCAAGGTCTTCAGTGCAAACAAGTAAATAGCCTTCAACCAAAAATAAGGATCTTGAATGCCATGACCACCCTGTTCAAGTAGGAAACACCCAACTATATGAAAAATACAATAAAGATTTGGTTGTGCTAATAACCAAACATAGAATGGAATCATATAGTAAGCCAACTTCACCACGCTAAGTCCCAACATACAAATTTGAGCAGCATTCTTTCAGAACACGATCGCCATTCAGCAGTGTTAAAACCAAAAATTAATTATATATCGTAAAAAAATCTTTAGTCTCTGCCAGGTGCAGGCTAACTTTTTCAGTTTTTTATACCGGCTTGCATAGGTTCAAATCCTTATACTTCAGATTATGAATACCCCTACAGTGTTGCATGCCATCAGTTTCAAATGCGATGGCACGCATCTAAAGGGGGCAGGCAGGTTAAAAAAACACGTCTACCCCTGATTAATAGTGGTTGCCCACCTTCCCCCTGATTTGCAGAGGGCCTCATGGTAGGAATCACACGGCCTTCACAAGGTGGACGCAGACGGGTTAGCCCATGCCCAAGAGCACTAAGACATATCATTTATTCACAAGTTGCTTTCAAATACTTAAAAACATATAGATTTTTGCCTTCAAATACTTAGAAAGCAATCATATAAATATACCTTCAGTAGACTTATGCCAAACAAGCAACATTGAGAACAGATAAATGCTCATCATTGAACCTTTACAAATATCCTTCTCAAACTTTCTGGCCTGAACTTGATCCCAACTGCAATACAATTTTACAAGGCCCCCATCAAAGGCCACAGAAGCAATAAGAATACAAAAGACAAATAAGAGTTCATGTGCTTATCCATAATCATAATCTAGCGACAGCTCACCTCCTATAAGAGCATACAGAATTTGTTTCAGCTGAATCATGATCCTGAAGTAGACAAAAGAAATTCCTGACATTCTCCATGCTCCTCATGATGAACAGGTAAGGAGCATGCCCCTCAATGTCCACTCTAAAAGGACAGAAATAAAATCAAAATATACAACATCAACTGCTTCGTGATTCTAATTTTGTTACAAATGCACTAACCTCACCACCTGCAGTCCAAGCCCAACAAGAATTCCTTTAATATCTTCACGCTTATGACATCTCAAAACTGAAGGTGGTTTTCCTATCAAACACCAATTAAAATAAGCTGATGATAAACATATCTATAACCTTTTTATGATCCCAATACAAAATAATAAGCCAGTCTAAACATGAGCTTTTAACAAAAAAATGAATTCCCTACCTGTAGAACTCTCTGAGGAATCAATGGCAGTTACATATATGTTGCTTTCACTACTCAACAGCACCACAACGTCTCTGCATATAAGATGCAACACAGAATCACTTTCATAATCAATATACCATTTGATGATAAGGAAACAACAAACAGAGAAGATGATTCACTGATAAGATACAGCGCCACAAAATAAATAAGTAAAAAAGACCAACTAGAACACAAACTAAGCAAGGTTTATGAACACACACATATGGAACATGTGCACAATGTTATGTACTGTTCTTATTGTTCACAATCAAGGACCTTCTATCATCTTGTGTATGACGACTTAAATATTCCATTAAACTGAATTCGACCTTCTTCCACTCACAATCTGTTTACACAAAAAGTGACACTAAGCCTATCTGTAGTAACCGTATTTACTCACAATCAAGGACCTTTTCTTATTTCTTTTATTTATTAATCACATCGCAATTAAAATGTTAATCATACGTATCGGTGAAAGAAAGAGTTCTAAGCATTTGTACTTACACTTCCATGCAGTCCGATCCCTGGATCATACATGAACAATGCACAGACTGTGTACACGTTTCAGTAACACCATGATCTGTGATCTTAGCATCGACACATTTTTCTACAAAGTCATCAGTCTCAACAGCTGCATTACCATCTTTAGATATTGACTCGATCCATACATCTTCAACCATCCCTACATTCTCCTTAACAATAATTTCGGATTGTTGTAAGGTATGTTTAGAGACATCCAATATACCATTCAACTTTGGTAATATTTTTCCATTATCTGCAGTAGAATTTTCCTTAAGAAGTGAAACATGCCTTCTCTGTGGTCTTCTTTTATTCTTTCTTTTCTCTAAAAAAGCCAAATGCAGTCCTGTTGTGCTAATATTACTATCGCCACTATGATCTGAAATTTCTTTTATTGCCTCTGTTTCTGGCTCAAAAGCAGAATCCTGTAAAAAATCAGTAATTTGTCTTGTTTGTAACTCCTCTTCCAAACTGCCAATATAACTCTCACCAAAATCTTCTTCCCCATAGTTCACTAAACTGCTGTGCGTGGACCCTTCATCTGACAGATTAAAATCAACACGATAGGATGCATCATATGTACATGAATCATCATCATCACAGAAGCTTGTGTCACTATCAGATGAAGCCACAGAATATGATTCAGCTGAGATTTGAATGACTTCTTCCTCTAAATTGTAACGACGATGAAGAATACCCTTTTCATAATGAGGAGGTGATGCAGAGTTCATAGACGTGGAGCGGGAACCCATAATATCATCAATAGCTGCAAAAGAAGGTTTAGTAGCTGTTTGGATACCCCGTCCTTCCGACTTTAACCTATCACAAGATAAGCATGCATCATGAGAGGAAGCAGGAACTTTATGCTTCAGAGGTTTTGCTTCAAAGCTACCCTCAACCCTTCCAAAGTCCACATCATTATCTTTCTTAGAGGTGGGGGAATCACAGCCATGGAGGTCTGTGGAAGCATCAGAAAATGATAGTTCAGATTCCGTGCGAATTTTACTTGCCTCATCTTCTAAGCTCTGAAACTTTAATACACATGTTGAACTTTCTCCAAGGTGAGAATACATTCTCTTGCTCCTTCTACCTCTTTCCTTGCCATTACTGAAAACAGGAGCCACAAATTTCTTGTTATCCATTGTAATATCAGGCTTTGAAACTGGATATCCTGCAAAGTCTCGCAACCAAGAAACTGCTCTCTCCTTCATAAATTCATTTCTGTTCAGAGTACTAATTATTTCATCATCATCACCAAATTTAGAGTCTTTTTCATCTCTCTTTAGATTCTCACCATCAAGAGGGCCAACTTCTTGATCACCAGCACCTGAACCAAAAGGACTCCTTGGCTCATCATCTTCAATAGAAGCCAAACGGGAAAACTTTTTCTGCATAAAAAGGATAACCATATGGATAAGCATTGAAGAAAAAACAAGGCATATTCGACAGATGAACTAACAAGTAATATTCATTATCAGGTATAGGATAGATGTAATTCAAGTCTAAAAAAATGCACACAAAAGGTCATATATGATTCCCACAGATTTAAGGACCGTATGTTGTGCAATCAAGTAATAGAAATGACAATAAATACATGCCAAGTAAGCATAATTTATTACAGACAAAGTATCCGGAAAATGTTAGATGCAAGTGAACCGATAATAAACACAAATTCTAAGAGATACAAAATGCTAAAGGAGTAAACAACAAATCAAGAGAATTCCAACAGCGGCTGCTCAAAACACAAGCTAGGAAGAAACCAAAAATGAACCCCTCAAGTGTGCCTAGTCAACTGAACTAATCTCAAGACTGAATAGCATTAACAAAACAAGGACAAGGTTAAATACAAATAAAATCTCATTCGGTCAACCATTGTCCCCATTTGTCAACTATTGGCCTCCTCTAAATTCATATCAAGAATATTACAACTCAAGGAATGCAGAAAATACCTATCTTCAAAGCCACCCACCATTTTTGCGTTGACAGTGCTTTCAATAACACATCTCTCCTTTGCAGGTGAATAAAATCCTGAGGCAGCAGGCTTTTTCAACCTGCTGGCAAGAACAATATGCCTCTTCCAAAATTCTCGTTTACTAATCCCCCTCTCATCCAATGTTAACTGAACCACCACAAAAATCTAAAATAAGTAATTAAGTATATGAAGTACCCTGTACCCTCCAACAAGCAGGAGATTAGTTTTATAAAAACTTTTGTACTGCAGCGAGACATATTTATAACTTACTTTATTTGGATGAACAAAATAGCTGAACACTTGAGCTCTATACCATCGTGCACAGCAAATTGGATTCCCTTCCAGCCACAAGCTCTTGAGTGATGAAAGGCTCCCAAGAAGCTCCAACTCAGAAAAACTTGAAATAATATTGTAGGAAAGATCAAGCCCTTCAACTGACTTCAAATGCTCAATGCCACGCAAAGTAGTTAAAGCATTATTCCTCAAGACAAGTTTAACAATTGAGCAAGAGACCTGCATAATGCAAAGAACTGTAATTGGTCGAAACAGCAAGTTTGCAGGGGGAAACTTTACATATATATGTTGAACTACGCAGTTAAAATGTCATATGTTCAAATGTGTCAAAAGACAAAGCCTACTCTTCCAGCCTTTGAAGGAAAGCCACATTTCCTTCAATAGAGATCATAATTCTCACAACTATTAATCTACTAATCAGGGAAGGATGCATCTTCTGATGGACTATTAGACAGCAACATCCGAACAATAATGTAAAGAATCCTAGAAATTTGCATACTGTTTGGCACTGATATGCTTCAGAGAGATAGTAGATGGAACTGTGGATTGATGCAGAATGTGCAATTGTTATTGCACACAAGTCCACAACAGGAAATGCGTAAGCTTCCACCCATGAAAAAAATCTAACTTGCAGCAGATTTCCAATTTGTTTTTTCAGATAATAATAATAATCATAATAATCAAGTAGCGCCTTTTCCCAACTATTTGGGGTCGGTGACACGGATCTTACTCCTCCATTCAGGCCTGTTTTGGGCTACCTCTTTTGTCAGAGATAGTAAAGTCAAATCCTTTTTTATTAACTCCATCCAAGTTCTCTTAGGTCTCCCTCTCCCTCTTTTAGCATCATTTTGGCTTGTTTTTTCAGATACAAGCCAAAAACTAATAATAGGAATTCTGGACCAAAATGTAATCAGCTATGACTTAACAGCAAGAACTTTTTGAAGCATAAAAGTCAGACATGGAAATGTTTGACTTGTTAAGACAATGAGAATTGAAGGTCCTCCCCATGAGATGTCGTGAAATCAAGAGATTCTAGTCAACGTGATATGACTCAGATGGCATCCTTAAGAAAAAGAATCTATCAGTTAAGAATCTTGGATATATTTCATAAAGAGACAAGGCAACCATCTTTTTTTTTTAATATTTTGTTTAGCAACACCAAAAAAAGCTACAAGCTTTTTGGCTACAAAAAGTGCAAAATAGGCATCTGGCTACAATTATATAAGGAGCAACATTTCCAGAATGATTTTCTCTCAAAGAAAAATCAGAAGAGTACAAATGCCAGCACCCTCATCATCCATAGATGAAGAGAAAGGGTAATTCAGACTAACAGCTTTTCCAGACCCAGCAAAAGACATCTTTTCAGCACCCTCAATCTTGGTTGACAAAGATGGAAAAGAAGCAAATCACTCAAATATCTACATCTTCCAAGTCTACACCGACACTAAATGCAAGGACATAAAAAAAGGAATGGAAAGAAAACAACATGCAAGCAACGTGTTTCAGTCTAAAATCAATTTCATGAAGAAATCATATTCACATTCTATAAAAGAGAAGTTTCTATGAGAAAAGGAAGCCTAACAATGCACTCTTCTCAGACTTAAAAGCTAACTTTCAATAAAGGGAAAGTTCTATGAGACAGAGAGCTGGGTGTTGGGCAACAAGGTAGAGTCATCTTCGAAAGATGGGTGAAGCTAACGTGAAACGTTGAGAAAAACGCATGGGAAGGAGAAAAGAGGCTGAATCAAATGAAGCAATGGAGAGAACCGCAAGATGCACCAATAAACAACAAAAGTATGGACAGTTCTTTTGCTTGGGCATACGCAGAGGAGACCGGAGACAACACAGATCATGATGTACATCTGTAGTTCTATCCTATTTGAGAGAGAGAGAGAGAGAGAGAGAGATGGATGGTCTACATGAGTAATGAATATAATATGATTACACATTAATGCAGCCCATGATCAAGTGAATGGCATATCAGGATTCTTATACCAACATAACTGTTATGGCTCATTGTTAGACCCTCATTAGGATTAGATTAGCTTAATTAGTTATTTTTATTCAATTATTGAAAGTGGGCTTTTAAGATACATTGTTAAAGGCCCAATATAATTAGTAGTTCCAAGCATATTATGATCAGGGTTCTACTAGTCTATAAATATGTAAGAGCTCTGCCTGATTTGAGTAGTCAATGAGATGAATTAGAATTGAGTAGAATTCCTTGGCTCAAGCCTTTTAGCTATTATCTTTCTCCTCTTCTATCCGACCTTAATTTCTCCCCTTCCGTCTAAATTTTCTACTCAACCTAATTCTTCTCCACTTCATCTAACCTTCTCTAATGTGTACTACAATTTCTTCCAATTATCCTCCTGTAGATCCTACAATCTACAACAGCAACTAGCTGCATTATGGTAATAAGATTTTCTCTAAGCTATGCATCACAAATCATTATGTGCATACCAAGTAATCAGCATTTTGCATGCAATAGAGGCCTTCATATGCGTACGCAAAGTACATATCACCACACAACATTCCCTTTCTGCATTTGCACCATATTCCTCATATAATCCCACCAGTCAACACGCTCCACTAATCTTCAGGCCCATCAGACACATTTTGAGGGGTTAGGCATAATCTCCAGACTGATAAGCTCCCCTATAATCGCATACCATTGAAATGATAGACACATTTATAACCCACAAATAAACATATTAAATGAAGTTGACAAGCATTAAAAAAATATCTTCCTTCCAGCAAGATACAAAAGATCTGTTAATAATGAAACAAAAAGACCTTTTTCCCATGACTGCATGCTACACTTTGAAAGACACAATTAGGTATCTCGAGATAGGACACCAAACAGTTTAAAAAAGAAAAGAAATTAGCTAAATTATCACAATATGAGAAGAAGTGTGAATTGCACAATAATTCAGACAACTTAACACATTTATACAAAACTATAACAGAATGAAATTACCTCACTCAGCGACGCAATCGTCCTTAGATGATTAAACCCCAAATCTAGGTGTCTCAATTTTGTACACTTCCGCAAGTTATCAACTTTGGCAAAACGGTTTCTACTCAGATCCAAAATTTCAACAGCTGGAAGCAATTGAAGGGATTCGTCCATTGGGACTAGCCCATTGCAAGCGCATGAAACGAATGTCAGCTTATTCCACATGGGTGAGTCCTTGATATTGACAATCCTACTAGTAAATACATGCCTCAGAGCATCCTGAAACACATTAGAAATTAAATTGTTAAACAAAAAAAAATATTATACATGTAGGAAAATTTAACAGAAAGAAACACCTATGACCTACATGCTTCATAACATTATAAGTGGTATAACTATGATCACTAACCAAAGGGGTGTTGGTGTGATGGCTTGAAGCAGAGGTCCTGAGTTCGAACCCCCAGCCTGTTGGCCACCCACAGGGATTATATTCCCGATTTAACCAGTGCGTATGTTGTGTGGGCCGTGTGTGCACCTGAGGGGATTGACAGCGGGATACGGTGCTCTAAGAGGTCGGTTGCCCTGCCCCTTCTAGAAGGGTCCTAAGGACTCTGACACCCCTCATTATAAAAAAAAAGAACTACGATCACTAAATTTAAATCTATGTTATTAACAGGAAAAAAGAAAGAAATAAGGATCATAACAAGGTTATTAGTGATATATCTGACACTCCCTCCATCCAATGAAACCTGTCTGCATTTAAAAATAAGTTAAATTTATTAAACTCTAAGGCCCTTACATATAAACAAAGTCCCCCCTCCCGTGTTTTTGGTTAGAGGGTGTAATTATGGACCCGTGTATTTTCAAAATGCAGACATGCTTAATTTGACAAAGGGAGTATAAAAAGCGCCAGCAATAACAAACCACAATTTTTATTGATAATAAAGCCTGAACCAAAAACGAAATCATAAGCCTTTCCAAAACAGAACAAGAAAAAACCAGAATGGCAGAAAAAAGGATACACCTATATAGAAATAATGATCAATGCAGCAGTTCGGAGCAAATATCTCACTATGAACCAATATTTAACAACCCGTTATCAGAAGAATTATAGCAACATCACAGAAAACTTACAGTCGAGTTATAACAGATAATCTTCTCCAGAGTGTGCCTCAGCTCGAGAAGCCCCCTGGCAGCCGAAGTGGAAAGATTACATCCCCGTAATTCCAGAAACTTGAGCCGATCAAATGGCAACATTGAGAGCGGCGTCGGATCACGTGTGGGCGGCACCAACATTGACACAACCTTCAGGGAGGTTAGCAGCCGGAGAATTCTCCTGAGCTGCTCCAGTGCTCTGTAATCTCCAAGATCAGAGACGTAGGCACGAAGGTAATCCACAGGGGCCCCAGCAAGGAGGCCCTCCACTTCTTGAAGCTGCTCCAAACGCGTCTGCACATAGTGCAGACCCACAGGATTGAGTTTGAGCACCTGGGCTCCCTCCAGCAAGGGTTCCGCCTGTTTCTCCACAAATTTCACCAGGGACTCGAGGTACCGGTCCCCGGTGACAATCGCCATAAATGGCGATCAAAGAGTAGCCAGAGTATCAGGGTTTAGGCTTAGAATCAGCCATTTATCTGAAAATGAGTAGTAAAAAAAGGCAACAAAATCAGCAGTCATGACAGAATTGCTGAAAATTCATTCGTGATTAAGTAACTTCAAAATCAGAAACAAAAAAGCATCAAGATTTCGGTCGGAACTGAACATTCAATTTAAAGTGCTCATTTAACCATCAAATAAATTCGAATTATATTCCCTGACCACTTAGTGCCCTTTCAAGATTATAAGAAGTATTAGCAAAATCAATGCCACCCTTTCTAGATTATCAGAACTACGTGATAGCAAAATCAATGCAAGACGTGATCAAAACAACATTAAATCATATTTAAAGACTTCCAAATGGATAAGTACAGAAACAAGCAGATTTCAAGTTCATGAACTGCTGATACCCTGGTTTTTGCTCGGTGCTGACTACACTATTTAAATCATCAGTTCCAGAAACAGAAAAAAAAATCAAAACTCAGGTGATATCTGTCTCGAAACAACAAAAACATGATAAATCGGAAATGCAAGATCACAACACAAAACCTCAGTCAGTTGTCTCATCATGGGTAGTTGAGGAATCAATCAAATTTTAAGTCCATCAACGGCTACCGACCCCATTAAAATCACCAGTTTCATAAGCTAACAAAAAATCAAAGCTTGATGAAAACATAATATATGAAAATTGAAAATTGAAAATCAAAACACAGTACGTCTGCATTTATCTCCAAATACAGAATTCATATATATTATAAATTCATATTCTGCTGATGACCCCCTACTGGATCATCAATTCCAGAAACACAAAAAATACTCAAAAACTTAATAAACATAATAAACTGAGAAAAACAGGATCAGAACACACATTTGCGTCGAAATGATTTCAAGTTCATAAACTGCTAATGTCCCAATTCACATGATCAGTCTTATAAACAGAAAACAAAGAAAAAAACAGAAATCAAACCAAAACATATTAAAATGCCAATTGAAGATCAAAACGCAGAATCTCGGCATCTGATTCTACCTCGAAATGGGTAGTAGAGAAATCAAACAAATTTCAAATCCATCAACTGCTAACCACCCTAATGAAATAAATCACCAGTTTTATAAGCAGAAAAACAAAAGAAATCACAATTCTCTACAAAAAGGGCAGCACAGACCTTCTCAGCACGAGCGTTGTCACTTGGGAATTACAGGAAACAGAGGGTTACGGAATCAGAGGTTCAATTCAACTATAAATATGCCTAAAATTATAAAATCTCCAATCATTTGATCCCGTCTCCCAAATTCGACAGTGGAAATTATCCGATTAAATTTTGGGATTAATTTATTGCAGCTTTGGAGGAGAGCGTGCGAGACACGCGAGGCTTGGGGAGGCAGATGACCGGCTGGTTTGGCCATGGCCATGGCCATGACCGGGAAGATCCCGAGTCGGCGAATCGGTCCCAACTCCCAACGCGTTCTGATTGATTAATGGGCCGGCTGGGAGGGTTTATCTGCTGGGCCCGATCATGGGGGCCCATGAGTTTGGGTAAGAGAGTGACACGATAAGAGCGAGTCCTGGTGTAGGCATGGAATGTCGTATCGGATATCGGTAAAATATCGGTCGGCCTAAGAGACGAAATATCGGAGATATATCGGAGATATTGTGTAAAAAAATATCGGTCGTCAAAAACTAGTTTTTACCATATATTTTCACAATCTAACATCTAAAATGAGTTATACTAATTTAAACAAAGAATAGATTTCAAAATATGCATATTAGGATAGAAAACAAACATGAAAGTTTTTTTTTCCCAAAAAAAAAAAAAAAAAAATTTGAAAAAAAAAATTTTTTTTTAAAAAAATATTTTTTTTTTCAAAAAAGGCCGATATATCGGTCCGAAACCGATATATCGGCGATATTTGGAAAAAACCTGAAATCCGATACTTAATGGTATTGGCGTATCGGTTTGTGTCCGATACCGATATATCGGCGATATATCGCCGATATATCGGCGATCTGACATTCCATGGGTGTAGGGGTGTTCCCGGACCGGACGGAGGTTATCCGCGTCCGTGTCCGTATAAAAATGTCCATGGGTATATTGTCCATGTCTGCGGACGGGGACGCGGACACGGACAATTTTTTTTTTTTATTAACCCTCCCCCCCCCCCTCCCTCCTCTCCACCCCCGCGACCCCCTCCCTCCCCCGCCCCGCTGCCCTCCTCTCCACCCCCGCAGCCCCGCCCCTCCTCCCCGCGACCCCGCCGCCCTCCCTTCCTCCCCGCGACCCCGTCCCCCTCGACCCCGCCCCTCCTCCCCGCGACCTCGCTGCCCTCCCTTCCTCCCCGCGACCCCGCCCCTCCTCTCCACCCCCGCGGCCCCGCCCCTCCTCCCCGCGACCCCGCTCGCCGCGACCGCCCCCCTCGACCCCGCCGGAAGCCACAGCTCGCCGGAAGAAAGGTAAAAAACAGAACTTTTTTTTTATCCATCGCCCCCCTCCTCCCCTACCCCGCCGCCCTCCTCCTCCACCCCGCCAGCCGCTGCCCCTCCTCCACTCCTCCTCCTCGGACCTCGGACAGACGGTTGTCCGAGGTCCCTTGGCCGTGTCCGTGGCCGAAATCCACGGACAATTTTTTTCGGCGCGGACACGGCCACGAACACCTCGGACGCGGCCGGCCGCGAACACCCCTACCTGGGTTTACCATGAGTTGATCTTGAGGTGGGCCACGGGCTAATCATTGAGACTGGAGAGAGCCCAAATTAAGAGAAGTCATTGGGAGCGGCGTGGAAGTTTACGCTTGGCCAATAAAACGCCCCCACGCAGGGCCATTTTAATTGAGGCAGTATCTATTTAAGTCTCATTTATACGAGACCGGTCCTAGGAGGGCATGAGACCGGGTGTTTCAGCCGTTGGATTTTGATCTGACGGTGCTCTCTAATATAGGCAGACGTGCTCGCCGTCGGATCTCAATCCAACATATATAACTTATACTGGGGCTCATTTAAATTTTTTCTATCTATTTTCGCTTTCTTTTGTTGATAAAACATTAGGCTAGTTGGACGCATCCCATATTATTGGAACCAAACATGATACTTACAAATCGAGAATGCTATTTGGTTTCTATTATTTTATTGCAGAGAAAAATGTTTCTTTTACGAGATTAGAGCAATGGGATAGCATATAGAAATGACATTGTTACACCGGTTTAGATATACAACCGGTGTAATCCAAACCATAATAAAATCATAGTATTAGAGCTGTTGTGAGTCTCGTGACATGATAAAAAGCTGTCTGCATCGTAGAAAAAAAAAGAAAGTGAGGCCCAAATAATAATTTTTTCCAATCACAAACAGTTCCTCATTAGGTAGCCTATCAGATATCTAATAACTCAATTATCCAAAAAAAAAAAGAAATAAGTATGTTAAACCGCCGCCATCAACTATTGCGTCTAATCTGCCGTGTCATTTGCATGATTCTCACAGACAACTATAGCAGTTCATGCTTATTTACCAAATTTTAGAGCAAAGGTGTGCTTCTTTACTATGTTAAGAAAAGAAATGATTATGCTTATTACTATTCTGCACGAGATTCAGCTCAAATCTCAAATTACACGTAAGATAATTTTCAATGTAAGTTATGCACCAGCTGCTACGATATTGAAACTTGCTTGGTCTTTTGCTAATAATACACGAGAATTGAGACTCAGATGCATCTGTCAGTAACTATCAGGGAAATGAAGACAAATACAATTTTTCTTATTTGTATCAAAACCAACACAAATAGAGTTTTTCCACAGAATTTGTGTTTTTTTACTTTTGTTTTTGCTGTCATGTTAATCGGTAGAATTGTTAGGGAAGGAGATACGCTTGCCAAACGTGCACGCCTTAAAGTCACACAAGTTATACGATGCTCTAGAAAGAACAATGCTCTAGACACCCTCGTATTCATATGGCTTATCATGTATGTTGTACACTACAAAAATATAGGAGGTAGCCAAAAGAATGATGTTAAAAAATCATCTTATGCCTTATCCCACTATCTTGGGGCGGCATGGATTATCTACCGTGTTTGACTCTTTTCGGAATTAAAATGGTATAAAATCCATACAAAGAAACAAAGGGGCAAGTTTTTACATCGGATGCCCTTCTTGACGCAACCTATGAAGAACCCTATGAAATGGGACGATGATAAAGAATATTTAACATCATCATATTCATCATATACCTTTCCAAATATGTGGATTGACTTCTTGACATAATGATTGCACATGATTATTAATATAGCCACCTTCTATCACAAAGCTGGTAACAATAAAAATCAGTCTACTTTTACATGGAATCTGGTAACAAAGAATGTTGTTAAGAAAGTGTCATGAATATTCTTAAAGAACATTTGGGTTGCTTAAGTGAGAAATATAGTTAGCTGCTAATTATGTGCAGTCAGGGTAACAGTAGCATTGTCCCAAGAAGGAACAAGGAACATGCTATGTTGGCTGAGCCCAAAGGGACCTTACAAAAAGGAAGATAGAAAACTCTTGTTCTTCCCGTTTGCAAATTTTCTTATTGTTTACTTGGTAACATGCTAGGTTTTCAACATGAGGCATAGTAAGCATTTCAACATAAAATGTAAATTCTAAAAAGGTACAAAAAGGGTAGAAAAGCAAGTGCCAACAATTCAGATTGATCTTATATTTGGAGCACAAAATTCAGTCGAGTTCAACTAACCTAGACATTAAACCAGTAGAGTTTTAGAAAATCAAATGCACAAGGGGCCATTCCTGGAGGGAAGATTCATTCCCTCCAAATTTCAACAGGCAAAGCATCCCAAAACATGCACATTTGCATTTTATCCTGCACAAAAGTTGGTAACAACAA
The DNA here is from genome assembly GCA_039654745.1 of Houttuynia cordata. Lineage (NCBI taxonomy): Eukaryota > Viridiplantae > Streptophyta > Magnoliopsida > Piperales > Saururaceae > Houttuynia > Houttuynia cordata. Next base: position 4,404,402 of record CM077504.1, read on the forward strand.
CTAGAGCTGAAGTTCACTTGGTATAACGCCATGCCTTTAACAAATAGCGCTCAAGACATGAAACCTCCTAACAATGTACAAAAGCTAGAGTTTGTAAGGTGAAGAAACAATCGTCATCTAACTACATGCTAAATACAGGAGTGTGATGATGACAAAATTACACCCCCTCGTCACAATACCACAAGCTCTCTGGAAGCACTCAGCAGAAAAACATCAATTCCCTGACCTTCTTGTGCAAAGTGGGCAACTAGGGCACAGGAACAGCCCCAGGAACGGTTACACGCCCATGGCTTGAGGATGTATCGGACAATGCCTCAAACTTGACGAATTGACTTACCTATGCCGCTGCGAGATGTGCGTAGCAAATTGGTGCAACTGTGAAAATTTAGAAAGAACAATGCATGAAGTACACCCTAACAAGCACAGCAACAGAATCAGACAGAGACTGTAAAATTAAAAGAAAAGGCTTACCCATTGATACTGCTGTGGTACTCCTTTGGTATCTGGAGGAAGGGAAGAAAAATCAACAAAATCTCTAGCATAGGCACTAATAGAGGCCAACATTTAATACATCCTACTTACAAATAAGAGAGTGACTGAACAAGCTCCTGCATATATATCATCCAGCAGTGAAGCCAACCTCGTCTAGGAGCACATGATAATGCCCTGAAGCATACGCAATAGACAAAATAAATTATGGAGGATCAAATGATTGTCTGATATGTATGGTTTGGTAATGAACTTGGTCAATTGTAAAAATATCATGGCATTAACATAGAACTCATGCAACAGAAAAGAACATTTTAATCACAGATAGTGTAGGTTTATCAAATCCACTTACAATCAATCCAACATGAGCACACATGTAGAAGTCATCATTTCTTGGATGCCATACTTTACTATCAACCACAGTGCCTACAGAATATAAATGGAGTTAATTTCAGTTGAATCAAAGAACAGACTTCTATAAATGGTGTGTTCGGCATCTCCTGTTTCTGTTTCACTGAAGTGAAAAGCATTTGTCGAAAATCATCACAATACAAAAATGGTGCCATAACAAGAAAAAAAGAAAAACAACGGGCGCTACATAGTTGGCCTGTTGTATTTGTCCAGCAAAATTTTATACTCACCAAGTGGCACATTATCAGGAGAATTGGGCTGAAAAAATCTTGTGTGGTGAATCTTTAATTTGAGAAGAATATTAGGGCAATCCTCTTCAGCCAATCAGAGAGGAGCATCACATTAGGTTTGACGTCCAAGTGAATTGAACAATACGTGGTAGTTTCTTAGTTTGGAATGAGATATGTAAGTATGATTAAGAATTGTAATCTCGACCAGTATTGTTTCTATGCCGATAGTCTGTACTGTAAAAATCATATCTAATTACAGAAAAATAAACCATCAGTGGGGTTAGAAATTAGACTCATAGGGCTAACTCCTATAAAAATTTCAGAGTCTAAGTCCAACTGTACTGATTGTGGGAAGAGTCAGAAGTGGACTGTTACACGTATGACAGCGTGCTGTAACGAGGGTTAAGATAGGGAACGAATCTTATTAGAGATTTGAAATCCTAACTAAATGGGAAAACCAATGTGTTAGACGTCCATACCAAATTGGAGAGGTTGTATTCGGATGGTTTGGATTAATTGTAGTGAAAGATGGGATTTACCCGGGGTAATTAAGGAGTAACCGGTAGTAAATCAGGAAACTAACCTAATCGGTTGGTGAGAATATTATGAGATAATCTTAGAAGAAGAAAGAAGATTATGGAGATCAACATCAGCCAATCAAAAGTAGGAAAGCAATTGTTTGGGACGTCCAAGTGAAGCAAGGAAAGGGTTAGACAGTTTCCTAATCGGGTGATGGATTTTTTTATCGAAAACTATAGGCAATGTTTAAAGCCTGTGCAGGTCTTTCTTCCCACTTCTAAATTGCAAAATAAGTTGCAATTTGGAAGGGCAAGCTTCAATCAAGTATACACGAGTAATTGCTTTTGAGAAAAAAGCATACTAGAGTAACATGACATAATAATTACGACACTGTTATTGGGCATTGAATAAGCCAACCTAAATAGCTGAATGTTGGCAACAAATTCGAGTGTTGGATAGCTCAGTATGGACTAACAACCATGTGAAAAAGAGGAAAAGAAAGAAGAACGGAAAAAATTGGCATGGGACTCGAAGCCCAAGGGGAAGCTATCATTAACCATGACGAGCGACTCAAGACAATAGATGAGGTAGGGGCATTTGGGTGAATGACATGTTTTGTGGTCCTTAGCCTCGTACAAGTTGTATGTGATCAAACGGCCAGGAACAAGAGCATTTTGCTCTTATGTAATAACATTAGAGAGAACAATTTCAATCTGTTAGCCAACACTTTGTTGATGATTTTATAAATGTTGTTGTTTAGGCTAATTGGCCTGAAATAAAAAATAAAGCTCGGGTTTTTCACTTTGGGGATCAAGGCCAAGAAAGTGTGGTTGATTCCTTAGGGTATCTGGCTTGTACTCAACATATGATGCACTGCTTCAATCACATCACTTACAACAATGTGCCAGTACTTTTGGAAAAATAAGGCAGTCATGCCATCAGGTCCTGGAGATTTAGAAGGGCTAAAGTGTTTGGATGCCATTTCAATCTCATGGCAAAAAACTCCTCATTTAGAATTTGGTTCATATCATTGGTAACCTATCTGCTCACTTTGCTTAAGAAGTTAGCAATGTCTCTAGTGGGGGTAGATGAGTACATTTCACTGAAGTGCTTCTTAGCAATGCTAATCAGGTCCTCCGATCCACTCTTCCCTTCTATTTGTGAGCCCAATAATAGTGTTTTTTTTCCTTTGAGAGACCTTTACATGAAAATATTGGATATTCTTGTCCCCCTCCTTAAGCCATAAGGCTTTAAACATCTGGCGCCACATTATTTCTTCTTGAGCCATTAGTTCATTTATTTCTATCCTTAGAGCTCTCTGGTCTAATTTGTCTTCTACAACTTCCTTCGTTCAAGTTGCTTAAGTCTTCTAGTAGCTTTTTTGATCAATTTTCTAACATTTCCCAGCACCTGACTTTCCAATTTGCCAGCTTTTGGCCACAATTATCAATTGATGATTTTATTGTAGCCAGGTTTGGATTGGGGTTTCAGGCATTCTGAATAATTTCCTCACATTTTGGATCCCTTGTCCACATCTCTTCAAAATGAAATAGATGCTGCCTATATCTTCCATAAGCCCTAGCTAGGGAATTTAAAGTAATAAGGATTGGATTGTGATCTGAGCATGCTACTCTAAATGAGATACACTGAAATTAGAAAATCGTTCACACCAATATTTGTTAGCAAAAAAACGATTTAATCTCTCTTTAACATGAGATCTTCCATCTCTTTTGTTGCACCACGTCATTGGATCACCGGTGAATCCCAAATCAACTATATGACAATCTCTTATAGCTTATAGGAAATCCCAGATTTGCTAGGCCTCTTTTTCTGAGGTCCAGCTGATTGCATTGAAATCTTCCCCACATAGCGATGGAAGGATTCGTCTGCTATTCAGCGTTCTAAGCATGCTCCAGGTATCATATCTTTCACTATGTAAAGTTATTAGATGTTACTTTAATGTCGATGTGATCATAGCGATAGCTGAGCAGCTCTGCGTCCATCTCTTGCTGCCACAGGAGCATCAGCCTACCGCCTCTGCTAACTTTGGGAACTATCATTCCGGCATTGAATCCTAGGTTTTGTCTCATATGTTTCCCTCCTTTCTTGTCCAATTTTGTTTCTGAAAGGAAAATGACATGGGTTTTTTCTTCCTCCACAAGCTTGCATAGGCCTTAAACCGTCGAGGAGTTCCCCGCCCCCTAGCAGTTCTAGGCAAGGGCCCTCATGGCAAGCGGCTAGGTTGCTCTGCAGCCTCTACCGAGGAGAAAGAGCCATCTTTCTTTGAGTTGTAGAAAAGTCTTATCCTCTTTCCGCCTCATTGAGCCGTTCCTGGTTAAAGAACTTTCCAACAAGGCTTAAAGCACATTCCTCCATCTCTTCATTGCAAGTATCAATAAGGATACCTCAACTCTCTTTGTCAGTGAGGTTGAAAATGCTCAAACTTTCCAGGGGGGGGGGGGGTGGAAGGTGCTAATTTTCTAAACCAAAGTGCCTCAAGACCTTAAAAAAAACAGAAAGAAACCCTGTCACTTCTAAGAAAGCTTAGATGGTGAGAGGAAAATAGTAGTGGTAAATAGTCTAAGTGAAAAGTTAATGTGTGCATGTTGGAACCCATCTTAATGATACCAAGATAGAGTAAAACCAAAGAAGAAAAAATGGGAGAAGAAGAAGTAGAAAAGCCTTGTTGATGTAGCTTGAGTAGCTGAGCTCTCCTTAAGAAGTTATTGAACCTTTATTGGCTATTGCCAATTTGCTATAGAGTTCTCTTAGTCAATCTTCTCCTAGGATGAAACAAGTCTTGGTGGTGAGAGCATGAACAATGGAGGACTCACCAAAATTGCTATTTGATGCAAAGTGAAAGTTGGCACTCTAAGTTTTAGAACACATGCAAAGACATCAAAATATCTTAAAAACCCTCAAAATATATAAGAATGGGTTGGAGAGACGTTGTAGTAAATCTAGACACAAAGGTCAATTGATTTAGGCTTTATTAGAGTCAAACTACTCGTTACGCATGATCGGTCGCAAAAAAAAAACAAAACCGCCCAATCGAAAGGTCTACTGTCAAAAAATGCAAATTCCAGAGTGCTTACCGATGACCAGTTATGTGTTTTTTCCAATGACAAAAAACTCCAACAGTGCATGTCATTCATGGGCAAACTTCTACGTTGATCCAATTGTAATCAAACTTCTCTGAAGAGATTGAGTAAAATATCCCGGTTATGTTTTTTTATAATATCTCATTCATGTGTATAATGGAAGCTTTTAGTGAAAGTATGCACAAAATAGTCCTATACTACACTTATACTTCTCCATGTTCCATGTACTCCCTCCAGTCATTTTTAATAGATGCAATTGGTTTGCAAAATGAACTAAAATTAGTTCATTATGAAAATCAATTGCATCTATTAAAAATGACCGCAGGGAGTACAATTTATTTGCTTTTATTTTTCACAAACCAATTTTAATTAGTTCATTTTGAAAACCAATTGCAGTACTGTGGAGAGTACAGTTTATTTGCTTGTATTTTTCACAAACCAATTTTATCTCAAGCTCAAAAATAACACCCGACCAAAAATTGAGAATACATGAATAAGCCCTGCATTGCAACTTCATTTGCTGCATAAAGATAAGGGGAAATTTTGGGAGCACATAATGTCAAGAATTCCATACCCACCATCTCCATAACTTAGCCATGGCGCCCCGGATTTTGTGGGACCCCCACCAAATGTACAACATGAATGCACCGTGAACCCCATGCATCTTGATGCCTTGGCATGGTCCCCTATCCTGCAGTTGGACCTGACCCAAGGCCGTTTAGCATTTTTTGGGGGGCAACAAGGCCATTGAGCATAGTTGCCATTGAGCTACTACAAAACTAATGAATGATATGGCACTTTAAGGATTACTAAACAAATCAAGAAGAGCGATTGGTCTTCATGCCTTAATAAGTAATATGACCTCCAACATTATGAATCGATCCTATATATAAATAAAGGGAAAAGTTTAAATGAGATCGCTCTCATGTAGCTTATATGAGGCCAATTCAATTTGTAGCCGTTAGATATTGATCTGATGGCTATAAAAAATTACAAGAAATTCACCTACCCATTGATTTGATACCCACCCTCGGATCGAAATCTAATGATTCAAAAGATTGGCCTCATACTCCTTATATGAGAATGATCTCATGTAAACTGGCCTCATATATAAACATGTTAAGCCTGTATGTTGAACTTTCATTGCACCAAATGCATTATGCAACCATGTTTTCAAATTATAGATGCTATATATTAATTGTTATGTACAAGCCCGTTCACAGTGTCTGGAAGGTAAGATTCGATTAAGTTGAAACTGGAAACTTTACGATACCTAATAAAACCATGGAGTATATCACTAAACCTGAAAACTCTTACAAAATAAAACTCAAGTATATTATACTTTCATAATGTGAATCACATTACAAAAATTTATGTTATACGGTTATACCTATTCATTTCTACTTACATACAACAAACTTGACATGCAACACGTAGATCATACCTCATTACACCCTAATTGCCCAAGTTGCTCACAATAAGGCTCCGTTTGGTTGCAGCTTCTTCAAGTAGAAGAAGTAGAATTTAGGGTATTCTGATTCTTGGATTTTGGTTATGAAGTGATGTGTGTTTGGTTGGATATAAGGACAAATCAGCTTTTTGGAGAGTAGTCTGTTTGGCAACACAAAGAGAAAGCAGATTCTGGATTGTCATGTTACAAAATTACCCTCAGACTAATAATCTCAACCATCCATACGATCGGACGGCTGAGAGGAAAAGCCCTAATCTTCATATAACCCCGACCCTTCGAGTTCGCCCAATGCCTCTCCTCTCGGCCCTTTCCTCCGCCGCCCATCGGAGCCTCTGGGCAGGACAAAAATCGAAGACCAGGGAGAGAGGTTTGGGTAAAGTTCGACCTTTTACTCGCCGAACGTCGTGAATCGACCGTCGATTTGGATCGTCTTCGCCGGGTAATCTCTGTATCTTCCGGTGTTGGTGTTTAATTCTCTTGTCATTTGTTTATTGGCTACTTGGTCATCAATATTAGGCTTCATGGCATGGTAACATGAGGCTTTTCATGGTAACTTTTGCAATTGTCTGTATAAAATACAAACACGTTCGAGGTTGAAGCTTTTGATGGCTTCTGCTTTAGACATTTTATTACTTGAGCGCCTGATTCCATGTTATATGACCACATCTCCCAGAAACTTCTTGAAAATATTGGGGTGGTTGTACCATTAGACAAAAATTGTTACGCTGGGATAATCATAACACACTAACAGGAGCTTTTTTGGCATAAAGTAGTACACCAGTAGTTGTTTAATATCTGTATTACCAACTACCGAAGGGTTTATCTCATTTAAGCATTTGAAATAAGAGTGATAATATTGAATGGTGAGACATAATAGTTTTGTATGTATGTAGCCATTTAAACAGAGTCAAATGGAGCTATCTGTATGGGAAAGGGGAGTAATATATGATGTTAATATTATTATGATACTTCCTATTTATAGTAATTGTTTACTAATGACCAAGGATTACTTAACGGCACATAGTTCCTATCAATTATGATAAAATGCACATAATTACCATGCCTTGAAGAGAAGGTCATGAGTTCGAATCCCCACTTTGATGCTCAATATCTACATTATAGACTAAATGGGATTGGAGGAGAATTAATTGTAGCTTAATATGTATATCCCTTCCAAGTAACTCTTTATGTATTCTAAAAGTTTTCACTTATTTGTTATATACCCATTACCAAACAGGTCAGTAGGCCAATCTGGCATGTTATCAGAAGTACTGATCCTTCATACAGTCTTTTGATTAGTTGATCCACATTTTTCCTCTCCTATTTATGTAACTGATGGTTCCTTGTTATGGCAAATCATTGATGTTCTATGTTGTAGTTATCCTCTGATTCCCTAGTTTTAATTCCATAGTTTTTTATGCAGGAGGAGAAGAAGGTCGCAATTACAGTTTGCAATTTCCCTCCAGACAAGGTCCATGTAGGAACTGTTGGGTTGATATGCTTTTGTTAACTAGTGGGAGTTAAATTACAATCTTTACATTTTGGGTTGATGTGCATTATTTTAACAATATGTAGAAATGGATGCATCTAGTAGTAATAGCATGAGAATGGGGGAACTATGCCCTCGTTGTCTCGGCCACCGCATGACATTGTATGTTTCTCATATTGATGAAAACCCTGGAAGGCCTTTTTTGAAATGTCAGAATCTCTATGTAAGTTATTACGAGCATGCGTTAATTCTATGTTATGTGTTGGTATATTTATACTTTAGTGGGTATTGGCAGGGGGACAGGCTGCGGGTACTTCATGTGGTTGAACAAGCATGCACAACAGCTTTCCGCAACAAGAGTTCATCCACGAGTGCCTTCCAACATACCTAATGGACAAAGAAATCGAACATCCGTGATGGAAGAATACATTAGGGATAACACTCGGACCACTATGTTATTTATATTTTTGATAGCATGCTTGATGTTAGTTATATTCATAGGGTGATGGATGAGAACAATGTATAAGTTGTCTTTTGAAGATTTCGTCTGACTTCCAAATTAATTCAAATGGTTGTACTGTGGTGTGCTTTCCTTTGGATCGGTTTTTAGTTTTCATTAACTTATGAATAGCATTATCGAATATGGCATTTTAGTATCTCATGATATTTTGTTTTGCAGAAGTTAAATATCTCTACCAACCAATTAAAATATCACTTGAGGAAGACATTATAAAGGTACTGTTCTTCAGTTTTAATAGATGTTGATGTCAAAAGAAATTACTGAGAAGAAACTTATGTTGCAGATAACCAACAACAACTTTTTTGAATCACCATTTCCCAGGTACTGGAATCTAGCTGGCTTCTTAGTGGAGACGGAGCTTAGGTTCTGGGATACTTCCTGCACCTGTGCTAGAACCCCAAAGCACTTATGAGATCAAATGGAAATCATGTTCATGGTTTTCTTTGGGGGAAACATCACCAGTCACAGAAGGATTTTTAACTATAAATGCAAAATAGTTATATTCCACCAGATGGGTCTCAGCTGGCCATGTTGTTGCTTCTAGTCAACTTTGTTTGGCCACAAGAAGTGGAAGTGTTCCATATGTATACTCTTTTAATCTGATGAAAAAAATACTTAGAAATTTAAATATGACCAACATGAGTAAACTCTTAGCAAGGCTGAGATTTTAAAAGAGCAGTTGGTAGATTCCAAGATCCGAGCCAATGACTGTAAAAGTAATGATGAGCTGCCCACTTTCCCTAAATATTTATGACAATGTAGGTCGGAGCTTATTTACATACTTCCTATCATCACTCATATGAGTTTAGGCATGCTCTATGATCAAGTTGAATATTTTCATATTATTTACTCTATTTGATAGCTATCTCTTTATGCTATAGTTGCTCATGGTTTGAAGTTGATGGAAACTATCTTTTACCTGGCAGGTATACAAAAGATTTAACGCAAGTTAATTTGTCCAAGTGCCAACACTGAAATTGTTTTCTTGAGGTAGTATAGTTAATTTACCAGCGTTTTGTTTAGTGAAGGTATGGATTTTACTGTTGCATTTAACATTCACTTTTTTACTGTTAAAGGGACATGCATACACTTATTTTGTAGTTTCTAAAAATTCATTCTCCCGATGCTCTTGTTTTTCGTACTATATATGTTACCTGACAGGCATTATTTGTAGTTCGTAATTGATTCTAATAGCTTTTCAATTAATTCAGATGCATATAAATGGGTTAAATGCATATAAATTGATTCTATGCGCAGTTTGTAGTTTGTATTGACTTGTTTGAATACTCCTATAAATGGGTTAAATTCTGGTTATACATTATGACAGAGTTGGTGAAGATGGGCTGTTTAGTCATAAGGAGATCACGGTTTTGTTTGTTCCTGATTTATCTGCATGTCTTCCTTCAATGGACTCATGGATAGACAATTGGCACACAGCGAAGAGATTTTAGAGATAACGTCAACAAATGTCAAAAAAGGAGAAAGTCTACTGTTGATAATCTTTTCTAGCTGAAGTTGTTTCTGCTATCAAGTTTATTGTTAACTTCTGAATTGAAGCTAACTATTCTTTTTTTTTTCACTTCAGAAACTGAGTGACCGGACAGAAGTTCCAAAAGGTATATTTCTCTTACAGTTTGATGGAACTCTTGTATGTAATTTGCCATATTGATAGACTAACTACTAATTTCTTCTGCAGTTGATCGAAGTAAAATTATATCTGCAAGCGATGCTGAAGCTGCAAAAGATGTTAGAGCGGATGGGAAAAAAGTGGAGAAAGAAGAAAAGAAGATTGGGGGAAAGTAGGGCAGTGATATTGATAATGATCAAATTGCAATCAGCTAGAACAGAGAAGTTGTTATGTGTTTCCAAAGATGTTGAGAATCGGGAAACTGTTGCGAGAAAGGAATCGGGAAACTATTGCTGATGAAAATTAGCAAACAACCTTGTTCCATGTAGCAGCCCTGTTATGAATGTGTCCTTGACCATATTGATTCAGTCTCCTAAACTTCGTATATAATTGGTTTATTCCTTCGTGCAGCTGTATGTATCAGTAAAGAGCTTGGTAGTACTATATGTTTTTGTACCACACCTTCTTTCCTTTGGATCTGATTATTAATAAGAGAACTGATTATCTTCTGGTAATTATGGCCTCATCTTTGTTTTTCGTCTTATCCCACTATTTTCTGGTAATCTTTGCATCCGTATAGGTTCCACCAACCAGGTCCACATACAACAATCTCATTAATGCATGTGGATCTAGTGGCAACTAGAAAGAAGCTCTCACAGTTTGTAAGAAAATGACAGATAACGGTGTAGGTCCTGATTTGGTCCTGATTTGGTGACAGATAACTGTGTAGGTCCTGATTTTTTTCTCTGCTTATTTTATCAGCATTGAAAAAAGTTCCAATGCAACCCCGATGTTGTGACTTTCACAAGCATTATCCACGCTTATTCCATGTGTGGGCAGATAGAAAACTGCAAGGCTGTGTTTGATATGATGCATGCAGAAGGTCTAAAACCTAATGTCGTTTCATATAATGCACTGCTTGGTGCTTATGCCTCTTGTGGCTTGCAAAAAGAGGCTCTAGGTGTCTTCAATTTGCTTGTAAGTGCTCGTCTGCGACCTGATGTTGTATCATATACCTCTCTTCATTAGTGCATACGGCAAATCTGGCCAGCCCGGAAAAGCTAGAGAATATGATAAAAAGGAACTCATGGAAGCGCCCTAATTGATGCATATGGGTCTCAAGGATTGCCCTTAGCCACATTACTTGCCCTTTGCAGTACTTGCCCTCTATGGGGCTATCTGGATATAAAATTGTAACAGCCAATCCACCACTCCTTGCCCTTTGCAATGAAAAAATGGTGTGGCATTACAGTTATAAAATTCTAACAGCACAGTGCTCTGTAGCAGTGCAGGCATATTTTTCCTAACTAAAAATATGCAATTGGCAATCCTGTCAGGACTAAAACAGTACAATCGTTTGGTTGCAGCTATTAACAATTATTTAATTTGGTGATTACTTCTACAGAAAAAAAAAATCGGCTGATTACACCATGATCAGCAGAAACCAACACCATTTAAGACTGCATCAACAAATGAATTGGCCACAATGAATCGTATGTAAATATGCAATTACCATTTTCTCATCTGTGAATGTCTGCCAAAAAACCAAAATCATAACATAGAATGACCATGAACTGCATTTTCCAGCTGATTACATCAAACCCTGTCCACAGTTCCAGCTGATTGCATCAAATTGCATTTTACCAAAATCATAACATAGAATTACAATGAACTGCATTTTCCAGCCCTTTACATCAAACATAACTGGCAAGAAAGTCTTACTAGGGATTTAAGTTTAACCCCATTTGAAGCACCTTTGCATTTAAGTTTATCAATCTGAAAACATACAAAAGGCTAAGAAACAACGTATGTTCTTCGTCAGAATGCATTTCATATGCCACTGATGTTAGCCAAAATAGACACAAACTATTTGCATCTGCCACTTAAAACTCTTATACATCATTTTTGTCATCGGATGGAAATTAGCATACAAGAAATAGTACTGTGCAGATCCTTAAATAGGTAACTAGCAAACAACAAATGTTAACTCTTATACTGTTATTTCACAAAAAATGATAGTGGGACATTAACTATCACTTGCAAGGATTAAGGTGGTATGTTAAAATGCGCAGCTATGGCTTCTTTAATGTCATCACGCACATGTTTCATGTACTGATCATCCCTGAGTACTGGTGGGCCAATATTGAGGTCAGGTTGGGGCTGATTTCTCATTTCGTCATTTTCCCATTGTTGGAATAAAGCATCTAGAAGGTCTGGATCATCCCCAGCCCCCTGTTGCTCCTTGATGAAGTTGTGCAACGCCATAGACACCATTACTATTTTGCATTGCTTATCAAAACTGTATGGAGGGAACCCAGACAAAATCAGCCAACGCTTCTTCCACACCCCAAATGTCCTCTCTATAACATTTCGAAGAGAAGAATGGAGATGGTTGAACTTCTCTTTTTGTCCCCTTGGCCCACGTTGTCGGTATTCAGGTACATGATATCGTGTTCCCTTGTACGGACCAAGGTACCCTGTCCTATTTGGGTACCCCGCGTCTACCACATAGTACTTTCCATCTGGTGGGTGAGGGAAGTTCGAGTGTGTGTCATTTATGGCATATGAAAAAACCCTAGAGTCGTGTGCAGATCCTTCCCATCCAACCACAACAAATGTGAACCTCATGCTAAAATCACAAACAGCCATAACATTTTGAGTAATCTTCCTTGTTTTCCCCCTGTAGGCTTGCTGCTCAAGTAGTGGTATAACCGCTTCTATGTGAGTCCCATCAACTGCCCCTATGCAATTCTTGAACCAGGGATAGTATTTGTAAAGCTTCGACCTAATGTGATGGGGGGTCTGGTCTGTTGGGAAGATTGGCCTTATCTTATCTGCAGCCCACACAAACAATGCTGACAAAGTGTTGTTGAAGTGGCGATTTATTGTCTCAGTAGAGTGTGACATTAGGTGCCCTATTGATCTCTGACCATCCCTGTGTCCTATTATTTGAAGGAACGACCTCATTTGTTCTTCTACAGGAACAAATTTACCATCACTGAGTAGGTGCTTTGCTCTAACCTCATTACACAACCGCATGAAAGTTGTTTTGTTCATCCGGCACATTTCATGACAACATGTATTTGGACCACTCAACATGTCATACACAATACTTCTACCCCTATCACGATGCATGTGGACTACGTTCCTAGGTGGTCAAGGTTGATCTACTACATAGGTTTGCATAAGAATATATTCCACTGCATTCTCCTCATCAGCATCAAACACGAGTTCCCTCCATGCATTTGACATTATATCAAGCTGAACAACAAATATAAGAACACATAACAGATTTCAGCCACAATACCTATAATATGTGGTTCACACAAACAAACAAACACATAACAGATTTCAGTCATATACAAACAATTGAAAACATACATAAGTATTGCATTCAACCACAAACAAATAAAACATCATATGATCCCTTAGCTTTAGGTGTTAAGCCAACCAGTCACATAAAACTCACATTAATAAGTCACATAGCACTCACATTAATAAGTCTTACAAACATAGACAAACAAAACCTCATAATATACGATAACACAAGTCTTAATACCTATCCCACCAATGCTCACGCAGGGATTATACCCTCAAGGTTGGATCATCACCAAGTGCCATCCATAGACGTCTCACATGTGGGTTCACGAAACGTGGAATGACAGAACTATAATCAGGGTCTGTTGCATCATATCCAGGAAGGTCACGGACTAGATCAACTGCCTTCTTGTATTGATCTATTTCAAAGTCCTCTGTAGCCGCAAGTGATCCCATACGTGCAATCTCATTTCTCTCCGACATAGCCATAGCAATAGATTCACCCACTGAAGTTGTATCTACATGGCGAGTCCTCTTTCGTGTTTGTTTTGTGGTGGTTGCAGGTGGAATGGACGGAGGCGGAGGGAATCTAGTAGGGCTAGTGTGTCGAGACGTGGTTTGTGGGAATTGGCTAGTGACCCCATCTGCTGCCTCAGCGACATCAGGTTCAACTTCATTCTCAAACTCTTCATAGTCTGCATCTAAGCTTGGGAAGTAGTCATTTGCATCATCTTCACAGGGTGTAGTTGCTCTAACACCACTTGTGCTTGCTCCCACACCACTTGTGCTTCCTCCAACACCACTTGTGCCTCTAGCCACGCCACTTCTCCCTCCTCCCACATTTTGAACTCCACCATTTTCAGGTTGTGTTCGGTGTAAACCACAATAAGTACGGTCAACACCCGTTGCAACCCGATTACTGAAGATGACATCCAAATTATGTTCAGCCTCCTCGTCATATCCCCATTGTCGTAGCCGCAAACATTTTGGGTGCTTCTGAAAATACACATCCACAAAGTTGAGGGTTAAAACAATGTCATGCTTCATACTTTCATAACAAAGTTAAAATGTTTATATTCAGATGATACCTTAAAAAAGGCTTCCCATTGAGAATTGGTGAGTTCCCATGTCTTGGTTGTTTCATTCCGTCCATTGCCAGTCATCTCCCTCAACTCCTTCCAACCTTGATAAAACCTTCTACACTGATCATAATGGTTTTTTAGCCCCCGTCTATTAATAATGAGTTCATGCTCCACAGCCATATTTCCAATCACAAGTTCCCAGCCTTCATGATTTATGGTGCTACCTCTTTTGTACCCACAGATAACAGCATGCGCCATGTGCTTTAGGAAGGCATAGTGTAGCGGCTTATCCCATTTCACAGTTTTTGTATACTTCTTTGAAGCCTCAACTTCAATCACATCACTATCAACGGCCATTTCCTTGCTACAATCCATTTATATTTGGCCTATATAATAAGCATGCGGCCAACAACCATAATATATTTGCATAACAATAGGATGTAACTGTAAACTAGACTGAATATTTTTAACACTGTATGGAGCTACATTACATGACCTAGATAGAAAGGTGATTAGGTACTGCACATCAAAAGCTGGTTCAAACATGAATACATGCATATAAAATTGAAATTCGATAAGACCCTGAGATATCTAGCATAAGAATCAAGGTCTGAAGTACTATCTCGCTGACATTCGCACGAAAAGAGAAAAAACATGAAAACCAAACATTGCATGCAACAAAAGATGCCATCCACAAAGCGTAGATATACAAAAACAAGAAAGGATTGGCAAGGCAGCTTTTACCTGGTACAGATAAGGGAAGTGAAGGAGGAGGATTGGAGGAGGAACTAAGTGATTGAAGGATGGCACTGACAACAATTTCCCATATACGTCGAGCTCAAAGTTGCATAGGCAGAAAAATGTCATTGTACACTGTACAAGCAAATAACTCTTGAACTGAAATTACTTTAGCAAAATACAGTTAATTTACAATAAAAAAGTATATCAGGGAGTCACACAACAGATTTCCTACAGATTGGCTACCACTTAAAATTGGGCAAGTATCTTGTATTACGTACAAGAATCAACATACTAGAAAGAGATGGTCATCCATTATAAATCAAAACTTCCCCAATTTTATAACAGGACATAGAAGGAAAATATAATTAGTGACCTCCACTATATACCAACATTCATACATTTCCCTATGGTTTCAGAATGGACAAATGAAATGTATTGTATAACTAGTAGTTGAGGAGCTGGTTTAAGAGTTGATTATGATTGTTATTTCTATTGATACATTAAACTCCCATAACCTTTGTGGCACCCTTTCCGTTTAAGAACAATTCTACAGTATGTCCCCTCACAGGAGTAAATTCTCAGTTTAATTCATGTGAACTGATTGTTTCCATTGTTTAATATTGGGGGGGTCTGCTTATCTCTCATTGTCAAAAGTCACAAATAATCAACAGAAAAGAACATATAAATACCACCCCATTGAAATAATCAAATGTGAACATAGAAACCCAGAAGGGTGGGTAATTCATATATTAGTGAAGGAACTAATATAGGCCCTCCTTTGATAACAAATAAACCAAATCTTATTAACTACTGATAGAAGTTACATAGCTAAGGAGCCTACTACTCCAAAATGACATTAGGGTAACATACATAGCTAACCGTCAGCAATGACTAAATTAGATATTGACTGTATCTTTACATAAACCAGAATTAACAACTGAATTAACCAGTTCATAGTCAAATTATATAAGTTAATGCAACAAAATATGCTTTAATCAACAACCAAGTTTTTTTGGACGGAGGGACTAAATTATTAGCGAAAAAAATAACACTAAAAGGAGAGTTAACTGCAATTAGAGCCAATAAGCATTGTCCCTGGTGGATATATTAACTGAGAACATGTATCACAATTGTATTATAAAAAGTAGAACATGTTACATAATCAATAAGTTATGAGATCAGGAGTTCAAAACATTATAAGCATCTAAACTTGCACAAGAAATTCGAGTGAAAAGCAGTTTAACTTATACAAAATTAGCAAGTATAAGTTGAGGCTCACAGTTGCAAAGATGTTGGATCTAAACTTGCACACAAATGTGTACACTGAGACAAAAGATACTCCCATATGTTGCTATTTTATGTCATGTGGGCTACGACAGTTAACTGCAGACGCTAGGAGAAAGAGATCAAACATGTGGGCAATCGCCTTTCTTTTCTATAAAGAAAAGCAAGCAACTTTCGAATTTCGGTAAAGAAAAACAAAGCCTATGAATAATCGACCGAGTCGCAGGTGCACCCACCTCGATTGAAGCCAAACCCTGAATTTTCCGGCACGATCCAGACGCTAGGAGAAAGAGATCGGCCTTGGAGAATGGAAATGGAAAATTTTTCAGTACCTATTGAAGGATTCTGAAACCTATGGGGCGGCGGGTGGATCACAATGAAGGACGACGAGGAGACTCCGGTAACCACGACCTTCGGTTACACCCGCAGATCAGTTGTCACACCCGCAGATGTCCGATGCGAAGTGTCAATGGTTAGATATGACTTCTTCCGAAAAATGAGTAGCCGGAGAAGGAGAAGGCGAAGCCTCAGGCGGCACCATCCATGGCGATGCGGGACGAGGAGCAGGAGAAGGAGATGAACCAAGGGCAAAGCACGGGAATCTAAAAAGTTTTTAGGTTAGATATCACTTCTTCCGAAAAATCTCCTCCTGAGGAGATTCTGGGGAAAGTCGACTTTCCCCAGAATCTCAGGAGGAAAGTGGACTTCACTACTTCAGGCAATTCATCCGAAGTAGTGCTACCAAACAGACTTCTGCGGAAATCCGCAGATTCTCCTAGAATCAGGTGCGGAAATCGCCAACCAAACAAGCCCTAAAGTAGCTATGAGGCTAGCCCTGAGTCTCCTGACCGGCCAGCAGCCGGACTCAAACCGGGTTCACACTGGTCAAGCCAGTGGCACACCCAGCATTGAAGACCGCGCGTCCGGAAGAGCACCGTTCTCCACGCGTCGTCATATTACTGGACACAGTCTGGCATCCAATGCCCCCCATTCCTCTCAAGATCTTCGGCCCCAGCTTTTTTCCAATATTTCCCGCTTATAAATGTCCCCGGCTTCTGCCATTCCCCTACCACTCCACTCTCGCAGCTTTTTCAGCAATGGCGGCAGGAACCCGCGACGCGCTCACAGCTACTTTTCCGGCGACTTCTCCGCGGCAAATGCTACTGCTTCTGCTTCTGCTCATGGTGGCGGCGAAGGGGCTCGTTGGCCGTTGCTCGGCCGGGCACAACTACCAGGAGGCGCTGAGGAAGAGCATACTGTTCTTCGAGGGGCAGCGGTCCGGGCGTCTGCCTCCCGACCAGCGCGTCAAGTGGCGTCGGGACTCCGCGCTCCGCGACGGCGCTGATCATGGAGTAAGCCCCCGCATTGCCCTCTCTTTCCCCACATTTTGCCATTTCTCCACTCTCCTTCAGCTCCTTCACTCTCCAGTTTTCCTTATTGATGTGTTTCCCCGTAGGAGTATATTTTTCATTCTCTACTAATTCAGCATAAATCATGAACGTTATCATCCATTTATCATAAACATTTTATTATCAGCATTTTTTTGGCAACATATTATCAGCGTTTATGATAAACTGAAGTTTAATAACATTGCTAAAATTTCTTCCATTCTCAATCAAAATTAGTCATAAACTAAAGTATTCCCTCGGTCCAAAATTATTGTCTGCATTAGGAACAGAAAACTAGCTAATTTTAGTTCATTTTGGTTTTCTAATGCAGACAGGTAGTATTGAACGGGGAGGGAGTATGATGAAATTGCCCTTTTGTTTATAAATCTCCACTGTTTTCGCTGTGTAAAATATGTGAAAAAACTTTATTAAAAAAAAATATACTCATATGAGATTGCTGAGTGCGCTCGCAGAATGCTCGCGGCCCACGCCTGGGCCCAACCCCTGCACGTGCATCGGCGCTAGCGTTCCGAATGGGTGGTTATATCCGTTACTAACCATGATTGTGGTGGTGGTGTCACGTCACACTTTCCGTTTACCGGCCAGTGTCCGGACAACTCGTGACCACCGAAGAATCCGTTATTTTTGTCGTATTGGGCACACCTAGCCAATAGAAAGCGACAAAACCAAACGGCCAGAAAGAAAAAGAAAACGGTCGTTAGTGTTACCGTTAATGACCGTTGCTAATGCCTTGCAGGTGGACCTAACCGGCGGCTACTACGACGCCGGGGACAATGTCAAGTTCGGCTTTCCTATGGCCTTCACCGCCACCATGCTGGCCTGGGGGGTTGTCGACTTCGGCCGGATCATGTCCCCGCCGGACCTCGCTCACGCCCTGGCGGCCATCCGCTGGGCCACCGACTACCTCCTCAAGGCCACGGCAGCGGCGCCCAATGCGGTATATGTGCAGGTGGGCGATGCTTCTGTGGATCATTCGTGTTGGGAGCGCCCCGAGGACATGGACACCGCCCGCACCGCCTACCGGGTCGACCCGGCCCATCCGGGCTCTGATGTCGCAGGAGAGTCCGCAGCTGCCCTCGCTGCCGCCGCTCTCGTTTTCCGCTCCCGCGACCCACCCTATTCCCGCCGCCTCCTCGCCCGCGCCATCAAGGTTACTTATGGCCATGCTTCTCAATTCTCACGGATGAAGATGATGGGCTTTTCGTAAATTTTTGACGATATTTTGGGCAGGTGTTCGATTTTGCTGACAAATACAGGGGCGCGTACAGCACTAGCCTGCGCAAGGCTGTGTGCCCCTTTTACTGCGACTTTGATGGCTACCAGGTGACCGTTTGTTCTAGTCCTCTTTAGTCTATTCAAGTGTAGAAATTTTTTGGAGAAAATTAGGGGCCAGATGGGATGTTTTGCTACACTGTAGCATATGGATATTTTATATATCAAGATGTGTTTCCAGCTGGATGTAAAAATCCACATGGATGCTACAGTATATATCCAATATCCAGTCTGGATATTTTTGTAATAATCACGCCCCAAACGGCCCCTTAATATGCACCCTTGCTCACGCGCATAAGCATGCGACAAGGCTCACCACGTGCGTAAATAGAAGGGGCAATGGGTGATTCGAACCCGCCTGTCCCTGTATTAACGTGCACCATTGGATCGAAGAGATACTTAACGTGCACCATTATGTACGAGTCGATGCGCATGAGCTATAGCCATCTTATGGAGAATTAGTTTTGTTTCGATATTTGATATTTTTTGGTGGTAATGGCAGGACGAGTTGTTGTGGGCGGCGGCATGGTTGCACAAGGCGTCGAGGAGGAGAGAGTACAGGGAGTATATAATGAGGAACGAGGAGATACTTGGAGCTGGGGATAACATCTACGAGTTTGGCTGGGACAATAAGCACGCCGGGATCAATGTCCTCCTTTCCAAGGTTACAACATCTTGTACTTGTTTAATATATGACCTCTATTTGTCATTATAATCAATAATGGCAGTCAATTCCTAATCAAGTTAGACCTGGGTTGTTTGCCCCTGCTCCTTGTCGTCTCCTTTTTTCATTGATAGAACAAGTCCATGTGACTAAAGACAAGACTGGGAGTGCTAAGTGAGCAGAGCAAGCAAAACAGATCAATTTATGAACTTGCAGAATTTGGGTCTAGTCATTTTATTTCGGTATTGTCTATTGTCAGTTTTCAAAACAATGACATGTTGAATGTCTGGCACTCAATTAACTAAGTTTCTGAATGGGATGTTGAGTTTCTGAGTTCTGACCTTGTACACAGTTTTGCCTACATATTTGTGTCCTTAGCTTTCACTTTCATTCTGATGGTGCGTTTCTTACTGCTACTTTTGGGACACAGGAAGTGGCGATGGGCAAAGCTGATTATCTTAAATCATTCAAACAAAGAGCTGATACCTTCATCTGCACCCTGCTGCCCGGAACTTCTCGCCCCCAAATTAAATATTCTCCAGGTTTCATTTTTATGTTTATTAGACTTTTCACATTTGGAAGTTTAAGTTTCTTATTGCTAATGCATGAGAAAATATGTTTTGAATGCTCAAATTATACTCTCTACTGTCATCATAACATAATATCTACAATAACAAATAGGCTTAATTTATTGGTACTAGAACAAATATGCTTAGTTTCATACATTTCACATCTTGTTTGAATCAATTAATGAATATAATCTTGCTTTTGTGAATTTGGGAAACTTAGGTGGCCTCTTGTTCAAGACCGGGGGCAGCAACATGCAGCATGTAACATCCTTATCCTTCCTGCTGCTGGCCTATTCCAACTACATCAGCCACTCCAATCAGCTAGTGCCATGTGGCGAGGCTTCAGCAACGCCAGCTCAGCTAAGGCAGCTGGCTAAACGCCAGGTAGGCCCAGAGTTACAACAAAGCTATGAAGCACTTTCACATCCGGCCCAACTATAAATGGGCCTTAACCTGTCTCATTCTAATGGATATGGCTGTACACACTACACAGGTGGATTATATACTTGGGGACAATCCCATGAAGATGTCATACATGGTGGGCTACGGCCCAAGGTTCCCTGAACGTATCCATCATCGGGGAAGTTCGCTACCATCCGTCGCCAACCATCCAGCCCGCATTGGCTGCAAGGCCGGCACCCATTACTACCTCAGCCCTAATCCTAACCCGAATCTCCTAATTGGAGCGGTCGTCGGCGGCCCCAATATCACCGATAAGTTCCCGGACTCGAGGCCATATTTTGTAGAGTCCGAACCCACTACTTATATAAATGCGCCGTTGGTGGGCCTCTTGGCCTACTTCTCAGCCCATTCCTAGATTGATCCATTTGACCCACCTAGCAAAATGCAGTGAGGGTTGTACGGTAGAATGAATAGTAGGGAAGGGTCTGTTAATAATCTGTTATTAAAAAAAAGGTGTGTTATAATCTGCATAAGTTAGATATGTGTAATAGGTCTTCTTGTCAATGATTTAGAAAAAACGAAGCAGCCTGTTTTTTAATTCTTCACTTATGATCTTATCTACATGACCAAATCTCGTTGTTATCTTCTTCACTTGGATTATTGCTCATGAAACTGGCCAAATTTCATTGTTATTAATAGCACCAGGAATTCTTAGGCTGTTAGGATTGTTCATATTTAACAGGCTAAATGAGAGTAAAAAAACGCTAAATTTGCTTTTTGCTACTGCATGAATTTACTTCTTGAAAAAAACTGTGGCAGCCGTGGAAGAAGACACGGGAGCAGCCACGAGAGCGAGACAATTCTGATGGAATGGCTTCCACACTCCAGCTTGTCGAGCTCCC
The DNA here is from genome assembly GCA_039654745.1 of Houttuynia cordata. Taxonomy (NCBI): domain Eukaryota; kingdom Viridiplantae; phylum Streptophyta; class Magnoliopsida; order Piperales; family Saururaceae; genus Houttuynia; species Houttuynia cordata. The sequence goes on from CM077504.1 coordinate 4,425,902, forward strand.
TGTTTGGTTTCGAGCCTCTAGGTCATAACTTCTCAAGACACTAATACATTTTTGTTTTTGGATAGGTCAGCTTGTAAAAAAATTATTGTAGGGGTAGGCATTACCATATGGGTCACACTTTTGCTTTGCTATAACAAAAATGATTTTTTCAAAAAACCCGCTTTTTAGTAAACGAAAAACTGTTGGCAAACACACACTTAATTGCTTATTCTTAAACGTTGCTTTTCACTACTTTAATCATATGATACAATATATGACTGTGAAGGATGAACAGATTAAACTAAGAAGGTTATGATTTCAAACTATATATCTTAATCTATGGCTAACTAGAGTGGAATGCCTACTAACAAAAAAGATTACTTCCAGAAGCACATTTTCTCCCCGATACGTCCGGCCAGAATTTTCCTGATGCACAAGGGATAAACAGTTTTTAAAGTAACAAAAAAGCTTACTTGATAAAAATAGCAATCCTAATTTGCCCCTTCAGTTTGCATTGCTTATGCATTAGGATAAGATTTGGCAAATGTCATTCTGTGGACCTTATCCGATCCCAAGCCACTAATACATGGTTTGAACACATATAAGACCATTTCTCAAATTTCTAACCTAATCAGCAGCAAGTTTGTCAACCCCTGAAGACAAGGACTCCAAGAACATGTGCTTCATACTCCCCAGATTGCGGTTGTGCTGAAAAGGATTTGATAGCACATTTCATGATGGAAGGCAACAAACTTGTATGCGAGATTGAGACAGCATGATGAAGACAAGTTAATCCCACAGGAGACCACTTTCATTATATCATCAACTCTAGAGTAGGACGCCCATGCATGACCGTGAAGGATGAAAATCGAAAGAGTCTAATCAGTATGCACTCCCGACTCACGCGCGTTGGCATGCACCAAGGCATCACAGGCTGTTGGATTTTTATCCAGTGACTCACATTAATACAAGGGGCAGGTGGGATCACCCTCCCGCCCCTTCAATCAACTGACTTAACAAGACTTCAATCAGACAGATCGTCATGGCCAGGCGCACGCCATTGCACATGAGCTCGGACGTATGTTAAGTTTTTGAAACTGGAAATACCATGATTCAGAACTACCTTGATCTGTGGGCCGTTGATCATTGAGGCCTGCATAAAAATGAGGGTCTTCACCCATCGTGGTGGCCATTACGCTTATCTAGCATTTGCATTTATTTTCGTAACATATGAAGCATTTGATGAAGAGAAGTAACCTTCAATTGCCCATTGTATATTAGTTTACTTGTCCATTAAAAGATTTGGCAGTCGCCATTAGCCAGTCAGGATATGTTGCTCATCTGATCACAAGCAACTGATCATACATGGTTTGAACATAAAACCGTTCTTTCAAATTTATAACCTAAACAATAGCAAGTTTGTCAACCCCTGAAGACAGGCAAGTCTCCAGCAACATGCGCTCCACACTCCACAGATTGCGGTTTTGCTGAAGAAGACTTGTCGGCACATTTTAATGATTGAAGGCAGCAAACCTGTCTGGGAAATTGGGACAGCATCATCAAGCAATGTTTAAGGCTTCTACACATGGTCCCGGTTATTTATCAGTAGGGGTCCATTTTTTGTTCCATTTTAACACTTCTTATTCCCTCTGGTCACTTTTAATTGATACAGTTTTCAAATGAACTAAATTTTTAGTGTATTTGAAAAAAACTGTATCTATTAAAAGTGACAGGAGGGAGTATGTTATATGATCACAAACACATACTGGGAAAAGATGTAATTAGAAGGAATCATAAGCTTTATCTCCATTGTCATGGCATATGTTCATACTTGGTCTAATTGGTGCCGTTATTGACGGGAAAAAGCTCGCATGGGACATGATAGGTTGAAGAAGCCATGCGGTCGGTATTCAAACTAGTGTTGAATGCATGGTTTTACAAGTTTTCTTCGGAGTAATGCTACTCTACATCAAGGCACACATGATGCACCATGGGCTTCTTTAAAGCCATTGATCATTGAGGCCCGCGTTAAAATGTACAGCCATGATTTAACGGTTGCGAGCTAGGCGTATAGCTCTCCCTTCACCTGTCCCCCAAGAACAATCAGTTGAGGAACTTTGGACCAAATCTTTTGTAGGTTTTTCCTGTAAAGAAGGTGAAGTGTGAAAACCGTCTTTCCACCTTTTAAGTTACCCAAAATTCGATCTTAATTATGAAGAAAACGCAACATGTTAGTCCATTTCCTTAAGACATGTTCTATGCAGATTAAGGCAAGGAAGGTACTCACTTTCGGCCTCTAGTATACGTCCATACTGCTGCTTTAAACCTACATATGTATTAACAAAATTGAGAGAAAACCTGTCGTAAGTAATTAGTACCTTGTAAAGAAGAGGGCTTTTTACATATGACCTGGCGCCAAACACCGGTTTGTCATATTACCCGGAATCCTTTTCTTCCTTCCATATGACCCGGAAAGTACCCAAAATGCCCTTAGGTTTAGGTATAAGGCACCCACACTTTGGTTTTCCATATTACCCGGAAAGGGAGCGACTACCCGGAAAGGGAGCGACTACCCGGAGAAGCTGCCGCTAGTCGGAGAAGAAGGCGTTCCGTACGGCCGCTCCGCCCATATCATCGCCGGCGCCGGCGTCGTCGAAGTCCGAAAAGGTCATCTTCGCGGCAACAAGCGGGAAAAGGAGCGGGAAAGATCGGGTATTGGAAAACAACTTCAACGGAGGCAAGGCACATCGAAAAACTGGTAGGTGAAGTTAAAATACGACGATTTATATGTTGAAAGTTGGTTCCAGAGAAGAAAGTTGAAAACGTAGCAAGTTTTCAACTGTTGTTACAGTCGTGTCGTCGACAACACGACTGTAACCATAGTCGTGTTTGATGAAACACGACTCATATACGATGCACTCATATACGGTTTTCAATATATCGTGTCTCACGGATTTGTAACTTATGTCGGGTTTTTAATGGCAGGTACGGATGGAGAAGATAGTTCTTTGTTTACACTACGATGGAGTTTTGACGGATTCTGGTAACTACGTGGGCGGGATACGGAAGCTCCTGCCTATAGATACACGAATAAAGTACCTAGAACTGTTGCAGCTAGTCGAAGAAAGATTACCGCTTAAGTCTACACCTGGTACATTAACTTTGTCATATCATGTTGAATCTGAAGAATACACATTTCTCCTTGAAGACGATAAAGACGTAGAGTCAATATTTATACTTCATTGCAAACAAGGCACAAATGGACTACTCCGCCTGTACGTGGAGTGGACTTCTACGGGCAATAACACCGAGACATCGACTCTCAATAAGGAAATAAATGCCAATGCGAATAACAGCCCGGCCGAGAGGCTACCAGAGGCAGAAGTGATGCCGGGCAGTAACACACCGCCGGAGAGGCTACCAGAGGCACAAGTAATGCCGGGCACTAACACACCGCCGGAGAGGCTACCAGAGGCACAAGTGATGCCGGGCAGTAACACACCGCCGGAGAGGCCGTCCAGCCCGGGCAATAAGACACCCGCATCAGCAGTCGAAGGAGGAAGAGATGGGGACTATGCGAGGTGAGACTTCTAAGGCGCGGATACAAGCAACTCGTGTGGTATTATAGTCGACTATAATAGTACACGACTAAAAGGGTTATCGTGCCGTATTGAACACGACTATATACTCGTCGTGTTAAATCGTAGACGACTATAAATCAATTCGTGTTGCATAAAACAATACCTCATAGTACACGACTAAAAGGGTTATCGTGCCGTATTGAACACGACTATATACCTAGTCGTGTTGAATCGTAGACGACTATAAGTCAATTCGTGTTGCATAAAACAATACCTCATAGTACGTGCAATCGTTTTGTCAAGTCCATTCATACATGTTTTTGCCCGCAGTTTCGGAGATGGAGAAGGTGAAGATGAAGAAGATGACGATGAAGATTCCAGTCCAGATGAAGAAGAATTGTTGGATGAAGATGAATTACCGTGGTCTGCAGATGAGTGGGATGAGCCTCTTACAGTACCACATTTCAGCCAGCCATATCACACGCGAACATCAACCTCTAGAGGTCCAACGGCAAGAGACACATCTAAAGGGAAATCTGTCGCGTCGGAGGACGATGACTATCTCAATATTGAGGGTGATGGTGGTTGGGATTGGGGTACCTATTCTGCAGAGGCCGGTCCTTCAAAACATTGTGAAGAGGAGACGATGTTGACCGGAAGTTTGCAAGCAGAAGACTACGAGGCACAACTTACCTTAGGGGCTAGATTCGAAAGCGTCAAGCAGTTCAAGATGGTTCTAACTGATCTGGCAATCAAGAGGAAATTCATGTTCAAAGTAGCGGATGAGAGCAAGGACACATTCGCTGCAAGTTGCAAGGTTTCGGGGTGCAAGTGGTACATACGAGCGTCGAACAGACTTGATGGAGTCAGTGTAACAAGGAGGGAAGAACGGCATACATGTGACACTTCTCTAAGTTCGAAAGATCATCCATTGGCTTCTCACCTCTGGATCGCGAGGAAGTGTCATGGCCTCCATAAGGATTCAAACTCCATAAAAATCTCAAATATCCAACAATACATTGAGAAGCATTGGGGCGTCACCGTCAACTATAAAAGGGCATGGAGGGCGAAAGAGGAATTGATCCGATTGATCGATGGCAACCCTGAAGACGCTTATCGTATTTTGCCACAATACGGAAGGGAATTAGAGCGGTCTAACGCAGGTACACATGTGGTCATCGAAAGATCAGCTGATATACCTGATATCCCAATTGAGTTAGCCGGCTACGACTTCAGACGTGTGTTTTGGATGTTCGGCCCGGTTGCAAGAGCATTCCGAAGAACACTGAGACCGTTGCTCACGCTTGATGGAACATTCCTAAAAGGAAAGTACCCTGGAGTATTATTGGTTGCTACAGCAATCGACGGCAATCAACAATTAATGTGTCTTGCATATGCAATTGTGGATAAAGAGAATATCAAAACGTGGTAAGTTTAGAACCAGGAAAGACGACTGTATGAGTAGTCGTGTTAGGCACGACACGACTGGGCACACAGTCGTGTAATCGACAACACGACTACTCATCTAGTCGTCCTTTGCTTATAGACGACCTTGTAACAACCTGAAGCATTCTATGTTTAATATGTTTGTCTCTCACTTGTACAGGACGTGGTTCCTCACCTTACTTAAATGTTTTCTCTTTACGGACCCCCCGGCATCCCTGGACACTATTGTCTCTGATAGACAGAAGGGCCTTCTGAGAGCGGTCGCCGATGTCTTTCCCGAGGCTCACCATGGGTTTTGCCTCCGGCATATGGCCGCAAATATGCTTAATACTTGGAAGGATAAGTACCTGAAGGAACTCCTATTCCGAGCTGCAAAATGCTTCAGGAGACCAGAATTCGACGCTACGATGGAGAAGATGAAGGAACACAATGAGGCGGCCTGGAAATATGTTGACAATATTCCGAAAACACATTGGGCGAACGTCGAATATCCGGGTAAAAGGTACGGCACTCTCACGTCGAACGCGTCAGAAAGTGTAAATAATATGCTTCTAAAGGCAAGGTTTTGGCCAATAACTCGGTTGATCGAGCAAACGCGGGCGACCACAAGCGTCCATTTTCAGAGACGCCGAATAGAGGCAGACGGCCTACCGACTCCGTTAACAAAATATGCACAGAATCATATCAATCAGATGAGGAATCAGAGTGCTGGAACAGTTCGAGTTCAACCGCTATCATTACGGCAGTTTGAAGTGACATCTTTATACCATGTGGTAAGCATAAATTTGTTTTCTGTAAGAGACACCTATAACAAAGTCGTGTCGTCGAAGACACGACTACCCATACAGTCGTGTCTTCGACGACACGACTGTATTGTCGAATACACTAATGTTGTTCATGTTTTCGCATCAGAATGTTGTGGACCTTACGAATAGAACATGCACATGCGGCTTCTTCCAGAGCATGGGACTTCCGTGCAAGCACGCCATGGCATGTATTGATGAGAGGAGTCTGGAAGCGGTAGAATATTGTGAGAAGTGGTACTGCGCAAGTACGTACCGCACCACGTACGAAGAAGTAGTGTTCCCTACTTTAGACAGAAGTCAGTGGGGAAATGACGGCGTATTATTTAAATGCGAACCGCCAAGGCTTGAAGCTCCAAAGAAGGGCAGGAGAAAGACAAAAAGAATTGAGTCACAGCCCGATCCACCTGCAAGGCCACGTGCGAAATGTGGGAATTGTCGTGAAGTTGGTCACAACCGTACAAAGTGCACAAAAAGCCCCGTTCCGAAAGAACATCGGACGCGCAGGAAACGAAAACTTCCGCAACAAGGCAAACTGTCTACGAACGAGACAGCGGATGTACGCCGCTCCGGCTTACCTCAGCCCCCACCATTCTTCACTTAGGATGTAGTCAAAGTCTTGTATAGCGCAGAAGGCCTACCCAAATTAACATCTCTACTGTCGTGTATTGTGAAACACGACTACATATAAAGTCGTGTTGAATCAGAGACGATTATATACGTAGTCGTGTTGTTCCAGAGACGATTATATGCGTAGTCGTTTTTCATCATAGACGATTATATGAAACTAACCTGTTGTATCAAGGCCGTATTCACATTCATGATAGCGATATTTTGTCTACATCTGGTATGAGTCAAATATGTGAACTTTGTACATTAAAAATGAACTTTGTACAGTGAAAGAATGTGAATAAAATGAACTTTGTACAGTGACATCTGGTATTTACAGGAAATGAACTTTGTACATTAAAAGAATTTGAATAAAATGAATTTGAAGTTATTCTTTATCCGGAAGCCGCAAAAAACCCGCAACTGTGACAGCATCTTTTGTGCCTTGTCCGGAATCGTCGTCAAACTCGCTGTTAATAACCCCCCGAATCAAGGTTGAAGCGATGACTGGTCGCCACAGTCGTGTGATTGTGGACTGATCAAACTCCGGGGGGTTCACATTGGACGCCAAATGCGCGACGTACATCATGATGAAGATGCCACAGTCTTTCGAATTTTGTTGCCACGGCGCTTTGCTTATCTGAGTCATCTTCCAGTCTAGCAAACCAAACCACCCCAACTTGCCTGCCATAACGACGTTCATGAACTGCGTGAATTTGTCAGCAGCTTTTCTGTGATGCGGATATAATTGGGATCTGCCAGACAGTGGGTTGTAGAAGCGCCATACACAGTGCGGGAAATGGACATACACGAGGCAGAAGTGGGAGCCGGTGCGGATTGGAAAAAATGCGTAGAACATGTTCCTATTCAAGCCGTCCAGCATCCTCCCGAGCTTTTTTACCAATTTAGCATTATTTCCCCCTTCCTGGTGCTCCTGCGAAAGCGAAAGAGATTTAGACAACGATCTAATAATATCATAAGTATTTACTTATCACTCCTTCTGCAGGGAACACTTACGTTGTCGAATATCTCTTTGAATGCGTGGCAACCAAAAAATGCCCACGGATATTTCATCGGGTTTCTCTCGTTGCGCTGGCTCAACAGACTTAAAAAAGCATCTATAACCTACAGAAAACATATTGAGGAGTCATTACACTTCGGTAAGGCAACATGCAACTTCCAAAACAAAGTCGATTATTCTATATATATGATCTGCATAGTAGTCGTGTCCTCGATAGACACGACTATGCAAATAGTCGTGTATTCCATAGACACGACTACTCGCAAAGTCGTGTCTTCGAATACCGACTTTATGTCTACAACCCTATATATGAGGAGCATAGGTTTACTTACATTGGTGTTTATTTCTGTTGTTTGTAGGAGGGATAAATAGTCGTCATCACATAGCGTTGGGATTGGATAAGCCTTCCTCGGATTGGCCATCCATCCATCTATTGCCACTCTATCCCGCTCTAACAGTACCCCCATGTCGAAGCATAACTCCGAATCGGCATAGTGGTCGGGGAGAGCAATTACAGACTTAGACTTCTGAGGGGTTAGGAGGACATCGACGTCAACCGGCTGTGATGCGGTTAAGCCAGTGCCCTCGGCGACCTCCTCCTCCTCCCTCGCCTTCTCCTCCTCAGCCTCCTCTTCCTTCAACTCCTCCGTCTTCTCCTCCTCCATCGCCTCTTCGTCTGCTTGCACCTCCTCCTCCTTCCCCTCCCCCTCCTTCGTCTCTTTGTCCAGAACATCCGCCTTCACCTCCTCCTCTTCGACGTCCCCGCCCTTCACATCCTCCTTCACCTCCTCCTTCACGGTTTCGATATCCGACTGCCGTATGGAAGAGATGACCTCATCGATGATAGAGGTCGCCTCTCTATCGGATATGGTTTGTTCGGAGTCGGCTTTCGGCTGAGGGGACCTATTTCTTCTTTTTTGCTCCTCCGCCATTCTCCGTATATGGTCCTCTTCTCTAATCCTCTGCTCTCCTTCGAGCCGACAGTCCTGAAGCGCTTCCTTATCACTACACCAGGGGGGAATATGTCCCGGCCGTACGTCGGACGGGACTCGACTTCTGCACGCTCCATATGTTCCTTGAATTCTGGTTGGAGCTTCTTCAAAAACATCTTGGCAGAGGATATCTTTGCAGCCCGTTCCATCTTATCTTCCTCAACCGCGCGTTTGATGGGAGCTAAAATGACATTTTACTTCTTCATGTCAATAGTAGCAGCACGATAAAAAACATAGTCGTGTTATATAGAACACGATAAACCACATAGTCGTGTACAATGAAACACGACAAATATAGAAGTCGTGTATGATGGGGCACGAAAAAATAAATCATCGTCTACAACTTACCTTTACCCCATTTCGTCGAATCCAGATGTGACTTCCTTGCCAGCTCCTTCGTCCGCATACCGATAGGAGTGTTCTTATTATGCTCCTTTTGAAGGGGCCGCTTCTTTGGCTCCATCTGATGCACTGATGACGATTGTGGCCCCATTTGGGGCCGCTTCTTCTGCTCCATATGATGCACCGATGACTTCTTTCTCTCCATTTCGGGGCGCTTCTTCGGCTCATTCCTCGGCTCGTCAGTCATCTCCTCCTTCGGATGCTCGAAGATCTGACCTTCTAACAGCATTGACGCTGAGGCGGCAGAGGACTTCATAGAGTGGAGAATCTCTCGCAGAGGTCCCACTCTCCTTCCCATCTCCTCATAGGAAGACAGAGCTATCTCTATTAGTGACTGTATGCCCTGAAGGGCACCCTCCAATCGGCCCATTGCAGTTGCAGTCGACTGGGCAGCCTTTCTCGAGGAAGTGGAGGCAGGTTGGTTGGGAGTCGTCTTCATTTCCGGCCTCTGCGGCCTCTGCCGTCGTGTAGGATGGGCCCCTGAGGTTGACGAAGCAAGGAGATATGCCTCTCCGGCCATGGGGCTGATTACGTCGACGAGTTCCTCCCCTATTTGAAGATTGTGGAACACTCCCGTCCAATAGTCGGCCATGCGGTGCTTCTTCTGTGCACCTTTCTTCACCTCTGTAATGAGGGCCCCACTTCCTGGCCATCTTTTCGCCCGTGGGCTGGTAGGGCCCATGACAGGATGGAAGATTGTCGTGTGCTCAAAAAACCAAATCTGCAAATTAAACAGTTGAAAACATTATAACAATGCGCGGTTGCCTTAGTCGACTATAAGTTCAACACGAATTGAACTATGGTCGTGTCCTAAAAAACACGACTATATACCTAGTCGTGTTTCATTATACACGACTATAAATATAGTCGTGTTCTATAATACATGACTATATATATAGTGGTATTGTATAAGACTTTTTCCCGATCGAAGACTATGAATGCTACATACCTGAAGGACATATGCGGCGCCATTTAGGCATCCACCGCCCAGGCACTCTCCTTGCGATCTCGCTCCCACTAGGCGGCTGGTATGGGTTATACCAGAAACCAACATCTTATGTATAGCCCCAGCCCAATTGTATGACCTCAATCTTGGGAGGTCGTCAATGTAACGGTACAAAGAGGGATGAACCGCTCTAGTGCTGTGTGGAAACAACACCGTGGAGAAGAGGAGGCAGATGATCATCCTCGCAATGTCCTCCTCTTCCATCTTCAGCTCGCCCGCGCTAAGCTTGTCTATCATTTCCTCAATGTGTGGAATGTCTGCTCTCCTCGCGGCGAAGTACTTTCTGAAGAATTGACCTTCCGGTCGGCGTGTCAAAGAGGGGAGGACCTCAACTCTGTCGCCCTTTGCGGGCAATCCGGTGATAAGGGCAACATCTTCCTCTGTGAAATGTAGCGTCCTACCCTTGATATTGAAGACCTTCGCCGACTCATCCCAGTACCTGACCAAATGGTCGAGGAGGTTCCGAGATACAACAACGTCCTCACCTTCAAAAATGACAGCGAAACCAGCCTCGTTCATCACTTGGGCACATCTTTGGTGACGCTGTAGGAGGGCCGCACACTTTTTCATCGCCCCCGGTTGACAACACGTCTTCAGCGCCAGTCGCGCATTATATGTTCTCTTCTCTGGTCGGTCCATCGGAGCCTTCCTTTTCCTGCCCCTCTGATTTCGCTGCCGAGGTGCGAAGACAAAATCATGATCCTCCTCCTCTTCCGGTGGTATTTCCTCCATAGACTCATCTCTTTTTTTATCCATCTGCAAGGAGTGAGGTATAGTGGTCAGTACAAAAGTGTCCTCGGTGCAACACAAAAATATAAAAGTCGTGTCGTCGCGGACACGACTAAATACACAGTCGTGTCTACTCTAGACACGACTTTATAGTTCATAGTAAAAATTAAAAATTCAAATGTCGGACCTTATGAAACTAAAATCAGTAAGGATAGTTGTAACTTACCGCAGTTTAGTCGTCTGTATGTGTGTATTTTCTCGCAGGTGCCTTCACAGTCTTCCTCGCCGTGCACCGAAGCTCAATCCGGTCAATCCGCCTGTTGCATGCAGGCGGAGGGAGCCGCGGGGGTCTTCTCAAGGTTGAAGATCAGAAATCCCGACGGATGCGCTTCAAATCGCCGCCTTTGTCCACTCTCCCTCAGTCGTGTCGTCGAAATCCAGCAGGGGGGCAGCTCGATATCGAGATGGGGGACGCGAATAGGCTCGAACTCGTCCGTGTATTCCGCCGGTTGAATCGCCGCTCCAACTCGCCGGTCGCCGGTGCCGTCGCCGATGGGAATCGCCGGAGAACTTCACACTCGAGGCGTGTTGTACACAACACGCCTCTTCGCACAGTGTTAACACGAAAAAATAGAAGAAAGGGCATTTTGGGTACATCAAGTCCAGATTCCAGGTCATATGAGATTTCACGGGAAAAACCTGGTAATATGGGAATATGAGATTTCGCGCCAGGTAATATGGAAAAAACTCTAAAGAAGACTACCAATTAAATACCAATGGCTATTTGCTAATAAGGTGGTATATATGGTTAGTGAACTTTAGAAGCTTCTAAAAGGAGAGTGAGACTAACTTAATGAGAATGACTACAATAAATCCACTTATATAAGCACATACATATATTAACCAAGATCGTACGTCTATCTATACTTGCGGATAGAGGTTGGTTAACCAAGTTATTAACCATGTTAACCATTAAAAAACAACATAATAAGGGGGTTGCGTGAAAATTAACAAATGATATAACGAAGAAATAAAGGCCATGATCATCTTCAAGTAGGTTTTCTAATAAGGTACCTGTGCCCATGGCAAAGAATGATTATGCTTGTAAATTTTTTTCTTATAATTTATTTCTTCATACTCCATTGATCTTAAAGCTCATCATAAATGTACCATGTTGGAAGCTTCATACTCCTTTTGACTTTGGAAAGTTTCACATATTCCTGAATATCCAAGTTTGAGCCTAACTCTATCTCAAATTTATGTCCATATTACCATACCCAAAACACCTACCCGCCAAGTTCTGTAACAAATTGTATATAAAAAAAAGCTATGTACGAAATTCAAACTCATGTTATTGTCTTCCTCAACTATCTCAATTCTACCCATGTAGCATAGTTGAAATTTTGCTTTGTCCATTGTCATTTGCACAATGTTAAGATGACAATTCTGTCATTGTAGATTTTTACAGTCAATAAGATGGACTACCTGCCACTTTAATGATAAAAGCCCACTTCCTATATGGGCTATAATCATTTAACTCGTGCACCTTTCGGCACTAATGGTGGGCCCACAGCTGCCTACAAAACCAGGGAACTGCCCCACGCTTGCAAATACACAACCAAAAGTCCAAAACAAACTCATATGCTACCTTACTAATTAATGACCAGTATCCATATAAAAGCTATCTCATATGATTTTGTTACTTATTATAAGATACAAAATGACTAACTTTTAATGTTCTAGCGATGTCATATTCATTTCAGCTATAATAAATCAAGAGGACATTTTTGTGGACAAGAGGGCATTTTTTTTCACTAGCACTTGCCACCAATGTTGAGGGAGTCAAGATTTTGAAAACACTAATTTCCTTAAATGTAATCACATGTAGATTGCCCTAACTTAATAGTGGTTTGTGATGGGAAATGAATATAACCACAGGCCAGGACCAGGCCTAATGAAGCAGAGGTCCCAAGTTCAAATCCCTAATCAGTTGGCCACCCACAAGGATAACATCTTAACTGATGCGAGATGTGATGCTCAAACACCCTCAATTGATATGACTAATTAATTTGGGATCAATACAAATATAATAACTCCTACTACTCCCTCCGTCCAAATTTTTTTGTCTACATTAGAAAACTAAAATTAACTAAAATCAGTTCATTTTAGTTTTCTAATCCAATCAGGTAATTCTGGACTGACAGAGAATTACTTGAGAGTTATTTCCTCTGCCCTATCGTAAATACAAATTAAAAAAATAAAATAACCCAAATGAGCTAATGAGTTCATTTTGTTTTTTTAACGTGGGCTACTCTCTCCGATGAATCTCATCTGCATTCTACTCTAGGACCCGTAAAAAAAAAAAAGTTGTCCCTTGCCCATTCATGTTTTGGTCTAGGACCCTTCTTCTTTCAATCCAGAGGCTTTGCACAGAGGGAGTATTAGATTGGGTCAGCTATACTCATTTTTTCAATCTTCATTGTGGTAGATATTTTTAATTGTTATTTATTTACCTTTAACACACCAAATTAAGATCAAGATTAGGAATTAGGATTAGGAATTTCGACAGACAATGGTCATTTGGTAATTTTGCCATCAGGACCGGCTATTTAAAGCAACCCCTTACATCTCCCTCCCACGTAAAGACCACGGAGCTCTTTCCAGACATGGCCACCAAAGTCACCGCCGACCTCCGCAGCTTTCTTCTCCTGGCTGCCGTCTCCGCCGCCTTCCTCCTCCTTCCGAAAACCTCCGCATCCACCCTCTCCGGTAGCATCGGTTCCACTGACTTCATCCGCTCCAGCTGCGGTGCCACGCTGTACCCCGCCATCTGCTACTCCTCCCTCGCCGGATACGCCGGCTCTGTCCGGGGAAGGCCCGGTCACCTCGCCCGCGCCGCCGTATCCGTCTCCCTCCGCCGAGCCCGCCATGCCTCAGCCCACGTCTCCGCCCTCCTCCGCCACGGCACATCATCCCTCGACCCCAGAATCGCCGCCGCTCTCAGAGACTGCGGCGAGACTCTCTCTGACGCAGTAGACCTTATGAAACGGTCGCTGGCTGAACTCCGGCAGGCGCATCCGGGGGTGGAGGAGTTCGGACTGCTGATGAGCGACGTGGAGACGTGGATGAGCGCGGCGCTGACGGACGAGGACACTTGCACCGAGGGGCTGGAGGAGGCCGACGACGCGGTGGCGGAGGGGTCAGTGGCAGCGGAGGTGGGCGACGTGAAGGAGGTGACCAGCAACGCTCTAGCGCTTGTGAACAGCTATGCAGCCAGCCAAAGGAGCCGTTAAATGATGGTCCCTTGTTTGAATCCTAGCCGTTAATTAATGCTAAAAAATTAAAAATATTTGTAAATATTGAAAAGATTATGTAATACTTATGGCTTGAATGTGTTTTTTTGGATTAATGTCATGGCTGATGATTAGTGTTTGATCTTTTTCTTTCCTATTAATGAATTGGATTAGATTAGGTGGTGTTATTTTTACTAAAACTGTATGCTATTTGTTTGAATTATTTATGCTATAGTTGTGAGTTGGATTGAATAGTGGGGTTTTTCTAAACAAAATTCTAACGATTTCTTGTAACACATATACGTAAAATTTGCATGTTTTAGTAGTTAAAGAGGTACTATGTCTCCGTTTCTTTCAAGTTTTTTAAAAATTCTAAAAATTGTAAAATGAAAGTACTCCATCCGTTTTAAAATACTGTATATATTTGAGAAATTTCTCATTTTTATTGAACTATGAAGCCCACAAGGAAGTCACATGACTCCTTCTCCCTGATATCATATCCAACTCGTATGTCAATCCTTCTAAGTCTCTTCTAATTTTGGAAAGATGAAGTCACCTGGCAAAATGTACACAATATTTTGGAACAGTGAATATTTTCAAATGTACATAGTATTTTAGAACGGAGGAGTAGTATCTTTGAGACAAGAGTCATGGATTTTTCTTGATTGGTATTTTAAGAGGTTTAATATGTATATAATGAATAATTATACTTCCTCCCATCACTTTAATAGTTACATTTGATTTTCAAATGAACTATTCCCTCCATCTGAAATTATTATCACCATAAGGTCATTTCGGAAAACCTTATGGTGATAATAGTTCCGGACAGAGAGAGTAATTTTTAGTTCATTTGGAAATCAATTGTATATATTAAAAGTGACCTAAGGGAGTACTTAAAAACCTGATGTATCTAACATTAGTACTGTCTAGGTCACCTACCAAGGTTTCATGTTTGTGGTCCCCACTTTGCAGGTACGTACAATTTTTTTACAGGAAATCCACCCTCATTTCAATACGTATCCGGAATATGTATACACTATAGACATACATGCCAACCATAAAGCATACATTTGTGACTTAAGGCAATGATCAATGTGTGTTAGGTCGGTGGGCTTCCTTGAACAGGTTTGAAAAGCTATATTTGCTTCATTACTTAAAGCTGGGAGGAAATCCTAAACTACCAAAACACTCGTCACACCATCATATGTTACTAGAATATTTGGCTCCTCTATGAGTCAGTTATATGACCTATATCTCCTCCCAAAAGGAAACTCTTATTTGACCTTACACTACATTTTTATTTGGAACTTTCATCAAGTCATACCCTTAGTATGATATATATGCACCTTCTCCCCCAAACATTGTTTATAATTCAATGCCTTGACAACAAATTAGATGCTTCCAGAACAACAATCTAACAGTCCGGTTTGATCCGGATTTTCTTTTTTTTTTTTTTTTCAGAAAAGAAAAGAACTCATAGTACCAGGTAGTGACTATTATGCTGTAGATGACCTTATCCATCATTGCATCCATATTTTAGCATTTCTCCACCCAAGAAGAATGGTGGCACATTTCTTCTTTTCATATGATCATCTCCACTCAGTCCACTCTGCCTCCAGAGGTGACAATACATGTACATTTCATATGTGCCAAATAAATCTAAAGAACTTCCTAAAGAATCCAGGGAGATGTCATCTTCATCTGATATTCTTCTTAATTATTTGATCTTCATCTACATACATTTAAACAACAAAAAAGAAATATGTATATCTAAGCATGTTCAAGCCCTTTAAGAGATAGGAGAATCGAAAAATTTTGGCTCAAAGTCTCTCAGAAGAAAAAAGTGTTAGCATTATAACTATTCACAATAGATGAAAATACGTGACTCTCTAAGGATCTGCGCCATTCTAGTTGGGCCTTGGGCTCAAGAATATCCTAAAGTCGATCTGGTTTAGTGATCGTTTAAAATTAAACCCTTGCAAGTGCACAAGGCAATTGTACTATAGTGAGTATTAAAGGGTTGTCGAACCTCAGGGACGGACTAATATTTTACCAAATTCAATTGAAAGAAAGTTGCAGTTTAATTTAATCTAGAGAAAGCAATAAAATTTAACTACTTTAAAATGGATTTTAACTAATATGGAGAAGTGCCAAGGCTTCGAATCCACCACATAATAAACCAGCTTATCGTCTCTCTCTTTTGAATAAATTCATAAGTTACCACAATGTATAAGTCATCACAACAATGCATAAGTCATGACAACGATGCAATCACAACCTCAGGGCAACCCGCTATCACAACATGCATAAGTTACTACAATGTATAAGTCATCACAACAATGCATAAGTAATCACAATAATGCAATCACAACTTCACGGCAACACGCTATCACAACATGCATAAGTTACTACAATGTATAAGTCATCACAACAATGCATAAGTAATGACAATAATGCAATCACAACCTCACGACAACACGCTATCACAACATGCAGAAGTTACCACAATGTATAAGTGATCACAACAATGCATAAGTCATGACAACGATGCAATCACAACCTCAGGGCAACCCGCTATCACAACGTGCATAAGTTACTACAATGTATAAATCATCACAACAATGCATAAGTAATCACAATAATGCAATCACAACCTCACGGCAACCAGCTATCACAACCTGCATAAGTTACCACAATTCGAAGTCATCACAACAATGCATAAGTCATGACAACGATGCAATCACAACCTCAAGGCAACCCGCTATCACAACATGCATAAGTTACCACAATTCGAAGTCATCACAACAATGCATAAGTCATGACAACGATGCAATCACAACCTCAAGGCAACCCGCTATCACAACATGCATAAGTTACTACAATGTATAAGTCATCACAACAATGCATAAGCAATCACAATAATGCAATCACAACCTCACGGCAACCCGCTATCACAACATGCATAAGTTACCACAATTCGAAGTCATCACAACAATGCATAAGTCATGACAACGATGCAATCACAACCTCAAGGCAACCCGCTATCACAACGTGCATAAGTTACTACAATGTATAAGTCATCACAACAATGCATAAGTAATCACAATAATGCAATCACAACCTCACGGCAACCCGCTATCACAACATGCATAAGTTACCACAATTCGAAGTCATCACAACAATGCATAAGTCATGACAACGATGCAATCACAACCTCAAGGCAACCCGCTATCACAACATGCATAAGTTACCACAATTCGAAGTCATCACAACAATGCATAAGTCATGACAATGATGCAATCACAACCTCAGGGCAACCTGCTATCACAACATGCATAAGTTACTACAATGTATAAGTCATCACAACAATGCATAAGTAATCACAATAATGCAATCACAACCTCACGGCAACCCGCTATCACAACATGCATAAGTTACCACAATTCGAAGTCATCACAACAATGCATAAGTCATGACAACGATGCAATCACAACCTCAAGGCAACCCGCTATCACAACATGCATAAGTTACCACAATTCGAAGTCATCACAACAATGCATAAGTCATGACAACGATGCAATCACAACCTCAAGGCAACCCGCTATCACAACATGCATAAGTTACTACAATGTATAAGTCATCACAACAATGCATAAGCAATCACAATAATGCAATCACAACCTCACGGCAACCCGCTATTACAACATGCATAAGTTACCACAATTTGAAGTCATCACAACAATCATGACAACGATGCAATCACAACCTCAGGGCAACCCGCTATCACAACATGCATAAGTTACTACAATGCATAAGTCATGACAACGATGCAATCACAACCTCAGGGCAACCCGCTATCACAACATACATAAGTTATTACAATGTATAAGTCATCACAACAATGCATAAGTAATGACAATAATACAATCACAACCTCACGACAACACGCTATCACAACATGCAGAAGTTACCACAATGTATAAGTGATCACAACAATGCATAAGTCATGACAACGATGCAATCACAACCTCAGGGCAACCCGCTATCACAACATGCATAAGTTACTACAATGTATAAGTCATCACAACAATGCATAAGTAATCACAATAATGCAATCACAACCTCACGGCAACCCGCTATCACAACATGCATAAGTTATCACAATTCGAAGTCATCACAACAATGCATAAGTCATGACAACGATGCAATCACAACCTCAAGGCAACCCGCTATCACAACATGCATAAGTTACTATAATGTATAAGTCATCACAACAATGCATAAGTAATCACAATAATGCAATCACAACCTCACGGCAACCGGCTATTACAACATGCATAAGTTACCACAATTTTAAGTCATCACAACAATGCATAAGTCATGACAACGATGCAATCACAACCTCAGGGCAACCCGCTATCACAACATGCATAAGTTACTACAATGTATAAGTCATCACAACAATGCATAAGTAATCACAATAATGCAATCACAACCTCAGGGCAACCCGCTATCACAACATACATAAGTTATTACAATGTATAAGTCATCACAACAATGCATAAGTAATCACAATAATGCAATCACAACCTCACGGCAACCCGCTATCACAACATGCATAAGTTACCACAATTCGAAGTCATCACAACAATGCATAAGTCATGACAATGATGCAATCACAACCTCAGGGCAACCTGCTATCACAACATGCATAAGTTACTACAATGTATAAGTCATCACAACAATGCATAAGTAATCACAATAATGCAATCACAACCTCACGGCAACCCGCTATTACAACATGCGTAAGTTACCACAATTTGAAGTCATCACAACAATGCATAAGTCATGACAACGATGCAATCACAACCTCAGGGCAACCCGCTATCACAACATGCATAAGTTACTACAATTATAAGTCATCACAACAATGCATAAGTTACCATAATTGAAAGTCTATCGCAATGCAATCACAACCTCAACACAACGAATGAAAAAACTACTGTAAGTTATTGTATGTCGCAGTAGCAAGTCTATCGCATTGCAATCACAACCTCAACACAACCTGCTATCACAACATTCATCAGTGATCACAACTCAATCGCAACGAATGAATAAGCTACTGGAAGTTACTATTTGGGACAGCTGCATTTCTATCGCAATGCAATCACAACCTAAACACAACCTGCTATCACAACTTGCATAAGTCACCCCAACTCAATCACAACTTGCATAAGTCACCCCAACTCAATCACAACTATGCATAAGTCAGAAGAAGTTACTGTATGTAGTACCAGCAAGCCTGTCGCAATGCAATCACAACCTCAACACAAGCTGCTATCACGACTTGTATAAATCGCCACAACTCAAAGTCATCACGAATTAAGGCGTTGAAAGTCTATCACAACTTAATCACAACATCATGTGTCGTCAAACCCAAAATATATCACAACCTACAGCACCAATGTAACGCAACCTCATATGTCCATCACAAATTACTTACATCACCAGAATAATGTCAAATGTAACCTCGCCATACTAACATCACATATTCATATCAAAACGAATCAAGTCTATCACACAATTGGTACATAGCCCTCGATCTTAGAGACTACGTACCACACCAACCATTTTCTAAACTTTTTGATGTTGAACCTTTGAAGCTCAACGTCGAGCGCCTTCTTCAACAAATAGTAGCACATGAAAACCCCACAATCATCACTGTTGCACTGGGTCTCGGGAACCTCCACCACTTTTGTCTTCCATTTTTCCCATGCTCCTTCCTCAAAATCGACTTTCATGACATATTTAGAATGCCGCCTCATAGCCTTGAAGAATAAGTTGATTTCATTAGCAACATTGGGTCTATTATTCATACTATCATATATAAAAGCTTTCTTTTGCTCTAGCCTGAATTCTATCAAGCACCAATGTCTGTCTTTAAGCACAGGCAGCATCCACTTCTTGCAACGTAATGCATTATACCCATTTGGTCCTCTCAACCCTGCACTCACCTCTCGATGCCACTCTCTTGCAGGGTACAATGCTTCTGTATCGCCATCTAGATCGGGATGCGCACGCCTCCAATCTTCATACTTTTTCTCTTCAGTTGCGCAGAAAGTCTGTATAAACGACATTATGTCAGTTAGTCCACATCACAACATATGTAAACATGGCTAGAAGAAATAATCAGTGTCACACAACTAACATCACAACCTATGCATAAAAGGGTCACAACCTGAACTACAAGATATAATCACAGCTACACAACTAACATCACAAAATCACAACTAATACTGATAATCATAATATGATATCACAACCTATGCATAGAGACTAAGCTTCACAACATTCAACAGTGATGATATAGATAAATAATGAAAGTAACTTAAATCCAATGGGGGTCAAATATGTGAATAGTGGGGGTTTCCATCTCCATTCAAATCCTTCATGGCCAAGTCAGTCACATCGCTTCGAACTAATGCTACAAATGCATCGACATAAAAATTGTCAACCCACCCAGGGGTAGCACCTTCAACTTTAGGTGCCACTCCCGGGAACCCCGACCACCTAAGGCTTTGGAGGTGGAAGACCTTCACTTGAATCCCACAAGCAAGACCAACATTTATAGTGTTGCCCATGTCTCCTCCATTTGGAGGTGGGATCGTCCAAATATGGTCAACCATCGCCTCTTCCGCTGTGGCGAGTGGGAAGTCCTCGTACTCATCCCCCTCCCTGCGATTTTTTCTGATAGCATTGGGGACGTAGTATGGTGATATATGATGTGCTCCGGCAACGGAGCGAGTGGCATGGTTATGAACTAAGGGGGAGACAACAATTGAGCTATCTTATGTCTTCTCCCCCTCCACACGTGCTAACAAGGCATCCTGCGACATATGAAATAAAAATGGTTACTCACAACAACAAGCATTTAACCAAACACAACCTATCTATAAGTCATCATAACAAGTAGCAGAAGAGTAAACTTACCATAAGAGACTTAAGGTCGAGGACTGGAATCAACTTGGGGAGAGCAAGTGTCGAATCAGATGCGATGGAGATGACAGAGGGTTCTTTCACAAATGCACTTCTTGGTTCTCCTTCTTCAATATGAGTGGAATTGAGGGAGATGACTCAGAGGTCCCTATTATGGGGGACTCGTGAGTCTTCCAACTGGGCTGCAAGGAGATCATCTATTGTGTGAGCAGGTGCAACATTGTCGGCCCTATTGGTCGGAGTAGCATTAGGCGAGGAGGCACAATCTTCCTCATCATTATCATCCCCAAATGGAAGCTTCCGTGGTTTGAACGGTGATGTCTTTTTAACTTGTGTTTTGAACCTCTTGGAAGCAGGGATTGCGGGGGACTCTAGGTCCTCAACAGGGCTCCTTGCAAGGGGGACTTTGCCTCGTGTGGACTTGTCTGCCATATCATGTGCATCTCCTCCTACCACTTCATGGGCCTCTTCATGTTGGTCTTCTTCTCCAGGCACTTGTTGTTGTGCCTCTTCAGTCCGACCATTTTCCTCTTCTCCTGGACAACCCACAACTTTCTTTAACTTTCTCATCTCCACTTCCAATACACGGCACCTATGATTTGCCGACATTATCTCCCTCTCCAGTCTATTCTTCATCACATTTACATTGTTCTTCATCACATTTACATCCTTGCGCAAACCCTTGTTGACTTCATACATTTGCATATTGGTCAACATCAAGCTATTCACAAGGTTGGACAAGCTTTCAAGAGTGGCAGGTCTGCTCTCCAGTAGCCGGCGAACTTCTACAATGAAGACAACATGACAAAGATTACAACCTAATTTTGACATAGATTACAACCGAAAGAAATATCATCACAACTCAATCCCAACCTTTATCAAATCATCCAGTTACACCATCACAACCTACATTTACACTATTACAACGCAATATATGACATCTAACACAACCTAAGTAAAAGCACAACCACTAGCACAACTTCATATGGGATCTATCACAACCTACAAATATAGCATCACAAGTCAATATCTGAATCTGTATATAAGCTATCACAACCTACATTTTCATGACATAGATTACAACCAAAAGATATATCATCCCAACCCCAATCACAACCTACATTTACACCATCACAATGCAATATACGATATACAAACATCATTTTATTCACATATTGAACACAACCACAATCACAACCTAGAGAGATATTATCACAACTCAATATGAGATCTAACACAACCTACAAATATAGCACCACAACTGAATGTCCGACTTTGCATATAATCCATTACAATATTATAAGGGCTATCATAACCTACATTTACAGCAACAAAACGCAATATATGATATCTAACACAACCTATGTATAAAAAAACACAACCGGGTCACAATCAAGTACCTTCGACATAAGCATCACCAGCTTCCTCATTGGTAGCTTGTCGTCTGCGTTTGCTGCCAAGCTGTTGGATGTCTTCTGATTGAGTATCTGAGCCACTGTTGGGCCCCTCATTTGAAGGCTTCACTCCGGCACGGCTCCTAAAAGCCTCCTCCACTGGTGTCTCAGCTACCCTCTTTGCCTTGCTCTTCTTTCTTTGCTGCCTCTTGCGAGGTAGCTCATCAGCCTTGTGGCATCCTTTCTCGATGTCCCCTGCCACATCCTGCCCCTTGATGAACAAGTCTGATGCTTGTTCATCCTCGGTGAAGACAAGCTCCACAGCCAAGCCCTCTGTATCCAAGGCCATACCAGCCTCGTATGTGTCCGGGGCAACATTGACACTCCACCTCTTTAACCTGGGTGATTGATCCTCCTCCTTATCTGACTGTATCAACCACCCAAAGTCTCTAAACTTGGCCTCAGCCAATTCAAAAAACCAAACCTGTACATGTCAAACATTCAAGTCAATTATAATAGCAACTGTTAGTATCCTCGCAACCCAATATAATTACCCACAACTTATAATAGTGACCACAAGGCATAAGATACAACATACTTGTAAAACAGCTCCACAACCAAACAAATTATATCGATCTTTCCTCTCCTCCCTATCCTCATAGGCATTACTAACGCCATTCCACAATGCATTGTAGACATCCCTAGCCCAGGGATATGCATCAAAGGTGGCAAGGTTGGACTCATCCATCATTGCCCAAAACTTGCCGTCAACCACATCCCCTGGCTTGGGTAGGAGGAAGACAGCTATGCAGTATAGCAAGGCCAACCTTGCCCTATCATTTACCTTCAACTTCTTGTTGTTAAACTTTTCCTTTATCATTTTTGCGGTAATCTTACTTACTCTCACCCCAGGGAACATCCTCTCCTGGAAGGTGGGGCCCTTTGTGCGCTGCGATGATTTCCTTCCGACTAGAAATCCATCATGCAGTGGCAACTGCAGTATCATACTGACGTCTATCAGCTTCAGAGTGGCTGACCGCCTGCCGATTCTGAAAGTTAAGCCGCTTATCCTCCTAGCCAGCATGTGGCCAATTAGACGATGGCAGACCATTGTGTCTGTCATCTCAAAGAAGACTTTGAAGCAAGTTTTCATTACTTGCTCATGGACCCCTCCCTTCAAATCCGGGATGAGGTTCAGCACTTTTGAAGTTGAGCATCTACACTCAACTCTCCCAATCTGTAAAATGTAATGAACGCAATATTAAATACACATGAAGCACAACCAAATATATTTAGGGAATAAACACAAGTTTATCGCAACCATAACACAACTACAGCACAATGTCAACACAACCATCATATAGCCGATGCATCCCAACCCTACAAAAGCACTATCACAATGTCACTAAATTTCATCACAGCTCATGACCAACACAAGGCCCTCAACTTTCTCATCACAAGTTCTACACAACTACTATTTATCATCACAACCATAACCGCATTCATCAAAACTTAAAAGGAGTTGAACATACAAGCACATCTCAATCTATCACAACCTGTTAAACATCATAAAACAAACACATGCAACTCAATCAACCATTACTCTTGTCCATCACAACCCTACAGAAGAACCATCATAACGTCACCAAATCCATTAGAACTCATGACCAACAACCCCAGCCCTCAACTTTAGCCATCTCAGGTTGTACACAACTGCTACACGTTTCCATCCCAACCATAAATGTATTCATGAAAGTTGAACACATGCTGGCTAGGAGGATATCACAACCTATTAATATCATAAAACAAACACATGCAACCCAACACAACTACAGCACAATGTCAACACAACCATCATATGACTGATGCATCCCAACCCTACAAAAGAACTATCACAATGTCACCAAAATCCATCACTGCTCATGACCAACACAAGGCCCTCAATTTTTCCATCACAAGTTCTACATAACTACTACACGTTTCCATCAGTTGAACATACAGACATCTCGCAAGCTATCACAACCCTATTAAACATCATAAAACAAACACATGCAACCCAACACAACCCATTAAGAAATATTATACAATACATGAAACCCTCGACATGCACAAGCCAAGAGCAAGAAAAACATCAAACAATTATGAAAAGAAATATCTTTTACTTAAAAAAGGGTCTTTGTACTACTTCGTCTTGCCGGCCGGAAGTAGAAGCTTCTGCCATTGAGGGCACCGTTATGAGGGGAGAACTACTCCGCTGGGGAGACAACGAAGGACAGCGCCGTCATGAGGGGAGAGCGTTGCGGGACACCGCCGCCGCGAGGGGAGAGGGCAAGGGGACACCGCCGCCACGAGGGGTGAGTGCCGCTATGACACGAAGGTCGCCGCCGTGAGATGGGTGCGCCGAGGAGGGTTGCGGTGTGAAGGGGAGCGCCGCCGGCACTGAGGGACGTCGCCGCCGTTAGACAAGGGAGGTCGCCGTGAAGAGGCGGTCTAGACTTGCGAGATGGTTGGGACGCGAAAGGGAAGAAGCAGTTTAGGTTGCGATGGAGAGACATGAGGTTTTGACTTTAAAAACCCATGTCAACAGTTTTTTATTTTTGAAATCACGTGGGTTAAGACGTGGAAAAGGACGTTCAAACGGCGTTAATGACTCCGTTTCGTGGGCAGCTACGTTGTTCCATATGCCGAAGGGTAATTTTATCATTTTCAAAAAAATTGAGTGTGTTGGAGCTCGTGCGGGACTGAAATGGATATGAAATTCTGGGTACTTTGTACCAAAGTGGATACCATATTTTCCCCTTTGTACTATTTTGGTTAAAATTCACCTACTTGGACTAAAATGTAAACCACCCAAAAAACAAATACACGGCCGAAACCTGAACTTCAGAAATTGTGGGTCACACGCTAAACTTTGGGGATTATGGCAACATTGAGCTTTTCGCGGGTCTTTTTACCCCTTTATGGCAGCTCATTTTCAAATCAATAACTGTTTTTTAAGAACAAATTAAAAATCGCACATGAGATAGAAAGTAATTAGGAAGTGTGTAGAAACTCGGAATTTCTGAGGCAGTTTCGACTAGTATCGAACAGTTTTGAACTGTTTTTGAGTCAGTTTCGAAGCAGTTTCTATGCCATTTCAGATTCACCCATTTCGAGGGTCTACACGATATAAAATAATTTCAATTTTGCATGTGCAATATGAAGTTAGCCCGGTTTTTAAATACCAATAATTGATTTCCTCTATTGGAATATAATTGCAATACGTTGAAATGCTTTAGGTGATTCTCCCATGAAATGCTATCTCTTTTAATAATAATCAATTTAAGAAAATCCAATAAAATAAACCTATAAGTCTATGGCATCAATTGCCAATAATGTCATAAGCATCAATAAAAGCAAAGCAAATATCTAGATAGTATTTAAACTCTTCACGGCTCCTGTAATCCGCATTTCCACCACTGCACTTCCTGATCTCAATTTTCATTTGCGCCTGCATCAGAGGATGCATGAGTATTTCATAGAAACACTCAGTAGGATGTAAAAACCCACTGAATTAAAACAAGCAGTATGAAGAGAATAAGAATAACAAAGAATTGTGAACATTCCACAACATCTGGACTGACCCAAGGTCTATACACCTGAAAGGTTAGTCAACAACAATTCCAACTCGCAAGTATAGGAAAATATCAATAAGGCTCCTACTACACATATGGGTAAGGAGAGAATAATCAATCATATCAAAGGTTCCAGACATATATAGTCAAAGGAGTTACAATTTCTGCTCGCTAAACTGGTCACTCGCAAGTGACTCAAATATTTATACCAGAACCACCCTAGGGGTCCTCTTTTGGAACCCTGCCATGCGTCTAGGATGCTGGCCCCACCAGTGCTTACAGACACAATGGGCGGAGACTGAGGACCTTCCGTAATGTCCACAATCTAACGTACGTATAGTGCCTCCCTTCGGGCAATATGGAATCGCAACCCCATAAATATAAGTGACCTCGCAAGATCTAGCAATGGCTTAATTGAGCATACTATGAATCCACCATGGGGAGAGTCTCGCAAGATCTCCAGTGGAAGGAACAATCATGTAAACAATATGAGCAATATATCAAAGGAATAGAAGTCGCAACATTCTAAGATCATAAAGTATCTCTTACCAGAATAGACTCTTTCTCACAGAGTATGGATAGAAGTGTCAAAGTCTTTGGTCAACACATAACTCACTTATTAGAGTAGCATAGAATAATAAGCTTCTTAAAGGCATGCAAATCACTCTTAAAATAACGAGACAACCCAAACACTTCGAATAATTATAACTCACCCAAGAAGTACAATGCGATCAATACATACCTTTCATGCTCAGCCCTAGATAGGAATTCCTCATACGCATTAGAATTTTATAAAACATATATTAGAAGTAAGAATACCAAAGAATCTTGGATGATTTGAATTCCAAGTGGAATTATAAACCGACATCAACGCTTTTAAGATAGATAGTTATTAAGAAAAAAGTGGAAGCATTCGACGTCCGGAGCTTCGCTAGAAAGCTTCCACTTTCTTCTTTATTCTTATTTTTTCTTATTTTTTCATCCTAATATATTTTCATGAGTCGGAAGAGGAGGAAAAATAAGGAAGAATGTAAAAAAATGGGCAAACATTTTGAAAATTGCAATAAAATCATGTCGTCAAGTACACGACTTGAATTCAAGTCGTGTAGAAAATACACGACTTAAATTCAAGTTGTGTATTAAAATTAGGATGAACCTTGAACACCCAGAAAATAGCTAGGTAAATCTCTTGTATAGTACCAATGTTTTTGTTCTTTAGGAGAACATACGAGGCTCAGATGATGTCTTTGGTCTGTTTTGTTTTATTGAACATCCCCCGACGGTTTAGATAAAAGAGCTAATAAGCTAAATATTGATCTTATAGTATCCTTCATCCTAATTATTTTTTACGAATGTTATTTATAGCTGCGCATATGCTTTTCAAGAAGGGTCATGTTAAACTAACCTGTGTTTTTTTCCTTAAAATCATCAAAAGCACATGATCTTATTCTCTGCCACACATGAGGCTTCTGACGCAATTACTGGAGACTCAACTAAAGGTCCAAGAGCTTCCCCGAACAGATACAAGAACATCTAATCACAGTCAAGCATCTGTATTAGTGTCTAGTTGACACAATGTCTGAAACAAGATGTGTTTTTTTGACAACTGAATGACATTGAGCTGAAATTTGGCTTCATTGCCACCCGGAGCAAATCCCACATCCAAACATAAATGCCGATGAAGCTTGATGAATCGGGCTGAATCGGGCCTGAAGCTCCCTAAAATCAGTATCCAAATATTTCATTCACCCCAATCTGGCCTTCTCCACTCTCAGAAGGCTCCTCTGTCTCAGACTACACTATTTTTAACACTACTACTATAGAAGTGCAAGTTTAGCCTCATGCTATCATTTGTTAGAAGAAGAAAAGGCTCATGTTAAATTTGAAGTGACAAGGACCTCTCTTTGTTTCCCTGCGATTTTTTATGAGTTATGCAAAAACTCGTGCAATTTTAGTGCTCCAGTCTCCCCACAATCCGAATTCGGTCGTCAAGCTAAAGCCAGTTACAGCTATACTAAACTCTTCCATCTTGGAAAGCCAGTTACATCTATACTAAACTCTTCCATCTTGGAAAGCCAGTTACATAGATGCTCAACTACAAAAATTAAAATCTACAAAAATTCAAGTCGTGTAGAAAATACATGACTTGAATTCAAGTCTCGTCTTCGACGATACGATTTTACTGCAATTTTTAAAATGTCACAACTCGCTCAATTTTTTTTCCGTTTTTGCCCATTTTTTTGCGTTTTTCCTTATTTATCTTCCTCTTCCACCTCATGAAAATATATCAGGATGAAAAAAGAAGAAAAAATAAGAAGAAAGAAGAAAGTGGAAGCTTTCCGACAAAGCTCCGGACGTCGAATGCTTCCACTTTCTTCTTTCTTCTTATTTTTTTCTTTTTTCATCCTAATATTTTCATAAGGTGGAAGGGGATGAAAAATAAAGAAGAACGCAAAAAAAGAAGGCAAAAACGGATAAAAAATGAGCGAGTTATAACATTTTGAAAATTACAGTAAAATCGTGTAGAAAAATACACGACTTAAATTCAAGTCGTGTATCTTCCACTTCATTAGGATCACAGAAAGATATATATATTGAACTTGTCGCTCGCCGATGAGTATTTCACGCTTTTGCCCATTTTTATCCTCTTATTTCATATCCAGGAGCGGTCGAACACAAATAGATGACCTTTATATCTGTTTCTTTACATGTAGATCTAAATTTTAGTAGTTGGGAGGGCTTCCCCGCTACTCTTACATCAAAATACCTTCATCATAGATTTTTTTTCTCACCTTTCCCGCTGATTTTACAATTTTTCGGCATGAAATTTTATTTCTTTCAGGTTGGACGGCGCCCGGGGTGATTTGAATCGCGATGATGAACGGATCTTTGCCGGAATGTCTTCTTCCCCAACTTGATGCTCCCGTAAATCGCTAATTTTAGGAAGAATGAAGCATTTCGGATACAAAAGACACAAAAAACGTAAAAAAAATGACATTTATTGTACTCTAGATGCCGATTCAAGGTTATATAGGATTTTACAGGAAAAACCTAAGTAATATAGGAATCTGAAAGTTTGGCGCCAGGAAATATGAAAAAAGCTCGCCCAAGATGGAATGCATTTGGTTCCATTGAATGCAACCAAAGAAAAAAGCAAAAGAGAGCTGCATGTCTCAATTCTCATGCAACGTCAAAGAAGCCGACAGGAAGAAGCCGAGGCGACGACCCAAGTCAAGCAACTCTTCCTTTATATGTTCTCTCCGTACGAGCACTTCTTCCAGTGCGCCGTTGCTTTTCCATCTCGTTTCCTTCGTATGCAAGACTTCCTTCCTCTTCTACACTATCCTGACAGTCTCATCCTACACAGTTGTGAGAGTGATATTGTCTACTGACTTGTGCTTTGATCTGGTATTGTTTGGTTCATGGCTGGAGTTGGAGGAGCAGCAGCCATGGCTAAGGCGAGGGAGCACATAGAGGAGATGAGGAGGGAGAGGTTTTCCATCGGCGGTAAGCCCAACCCTTTGTCTGAGGCCATGCACCACGCCGTTACTTACCTTTCTGCTGAGCTCTATGCCAAGGCCGTCCACTTCCTCATGGAGCTCATACAGGTCGTATTTTTACTCTTTACTCTTCCACCCTTTTCTTCATTTGGTTCCTGTACTCTACCCCAAAGAAGAAGAAAAAGCTACTTTTTATTTCGTTAATGAAGAATGGGGAGATCTGATGTGTGGAAGATCATCTAGTGATTTCCTTTTGATTATTTGCAATGGGTTGATATTTGTTAGTTTTCCTTTTTTCATCTGCTTTTGATGACGAATTGTTATTAGTTCTATACATCAGTAGAGCTTCTTTAGTGGGAGTTTTTCCTGTTATATAGAAATGCTGGGTGTTGAACTGTTGGTATTTGGTTCCTTCATTACTAGACGAATTTGAAGTTCTTACTTACTCTTCCAACCTTTCTTTTTCTCTTTCTTTCTTTTTTGTCATTCTCTATTTCTATGTTCCCATTTGGTTCCTGTATTATGCCTCAGGTAAATAGAGTTACTCCTGTTTGTAAAGAATGGGCCGGGGAAATCTGATATGTAGAAGAAAATCTAGTGATTTGCTTTTGATTATTTGCAATGGGCTAATGTATTTTCAGTTTTCTTTGATTATCTTCTTATAATGGTTATTGTTTGAGTGCAACACATCTGTGGAGCCTGTGGAACCTTTTTTCTTCTTATATACAAACGTTGTGTGTTCGGCTGTTGGTATTTAGTTCCTTCACTAGTAGATGAATTTGAAGTTCTTACCCACCCGTCCAACCTTCCTTCTTCTCTTTTTTAAATTCTGGATTTCTGTGTTCACATTTGGTTCCTGTATTCTGCCCCAGGTAAATAGAGTTACTCCTGTTTGTAAAGAATGGGAGAGATCTGATGTATGGTAGAAAATCTAGTGATTTTCTGTTGATTATTTGCAATGGGGTGATATTTATAAGTTTTTTCTTTGATCATCTGCTGTTAAGGTTCTAATTGTTTTATTGCAATACAGCTGTAGAATTTGTTTAGTGGTTTTTTTCCTGTCATATGCAAAAGTTGTGTGTTGGACTGTTGCTACGTAGTTCCTAAATAGACAAATTTGAAGTTCTCTGAAGCTTTTGACAATGAAATTGAAGCAGATCCCCCTAATATTAAACCATGGAAACAATCAGTCCACATGAATTAAGCTGAAAATTAACTTGGGTGGGGGACATACTGTAGAACTGTTCTTAAACGGAAAGGGTGCCACAAGCGGAGAATTTGGTTTAGAATGCCTGATAGGTTATGGGAGCTAATGTATGAATAGAAATAATAATTATAATCATTTTTTTAATCAAGAAGTGTCTTTTTCCAACGATTTGAGGTTGGCCACATGGATTTTAGGCCTCCACTCTTAGCCTGTTTTATGCCGGATCACTCTTTTACAAGAGATAGATGGCCATATCTTGATATATAAATACATATGAAAATGTATATACTCCCTCTATCGCATATTAATTGGTATGGATTGGAAATCAGAAATGAACTAATTTCAGATTTCGGTTTGGTTTTCCAATCCAGACAGTTAATGTGAGATGGAGGAAAATTTTGATTATGCTTTTGGTTATAGTTCGATTTTTCTATGTTGCTAACTACTATCTCATGGTTCACTGTAAAAATTCCGCCATCTGAAAGAAAAATTGCACATATGATTCCTCGATTTACTGTCACATATGTAGAGCATATTATAAACGGTTTGCATATTTTCGCACTGATATAATTGAAAGGTGAAATAAAAGAATGCTTTGTAACAATTAAACCTCATTCTTTCCACTGATTGGGGAATCATAATGATCCTTACTTTTTGATAGAATTGGGTTTTTGAGTAGGCTGTATTGTATAAGAAAATCCCATATGACTAGACTGTGTGGGTGTTCATTCACTAACAACAAGGCCCATGCCTTACCTTTGTATGGAAGTTGCTCACAGGACCAATGAAACCTAAAAAGACGGTAAAAAAAAAACAGTATTTCGATGCTATTTTGGAAATATTGGTCAAGCATGGGCTTGACTTGACAACACTATATTGTCTCGATATTTTGTATTAGTTTACATTTTCATCTTTGATTTGTGCTACTGTTTTTTGCTATCCTGAGGGAAAATAATGCTTGAAGTTGAGAACCAATTGATGCATGATAATACATGAATTTCATTAGTGTTTTCTATTTGACCTGATTATAAGGAAACTAATTTTTTTGTCTGAGGATCTCATGAGATTTTGGAACGGATATTGTTAGCTTTGTAAGAAATGCAAGGTCCTTATCCCAAGATCAAGATATTACTCATACGCTAGTGTTCTCCCTGCTTTTTATCTAGACTCTTCTATTTCAGTGTATGAAAACTGTTAACAAAGAGTTTGCACCATGCTTTGCAGAATGCTGAAGACAACAAATACCCTGAAGGAGTAGAACCATCACTTGAATTTGTCATCACATCAAAGGATATTACTGCGACAGGGGCCTCTGCTACACTTCTCATTTTCAACAATGAGATAGGATTCTCCCGAAAAGATATTGATTCTATATGTTATGTCGGGGGGTCCACCAAGAAAGGAAAAAGGCAGCAGGGATATATAGGGGAGAAAGGTACTTTGAACTAACACATGACATGAATCCTCCATGGGAAATCTTTGCTTCTTAATTAAATGTGTTTACTATAACTCTTATTTTTGGGTAACACAAATCCATTTCCTAATGTTCTTGTTAATTGACATATGCATTTGCTTTTTCTTTTAGAATCATGATCATAATCTTGTCCCCTCTTCGGAGGGTTGCGTCAGGAAGGGCATCCAGCGTAAAACCTTGCCACTGTTTCTTTGTATGGATTTTGTACCATTTTGATTCCGATAAGAGTCAAATGTGGTATATAATCCATGCCGCCGACCCAGATAGCTGGGATAAGGCATATGATGATGATGATGATGATCATAATCAAGTAGTTCCTTTATTTACTCACTTTTTTATGATGATAAAAAATAACTGAGAAATTAAAGGACTACCAAGCAGAGGTTACAATGGCATAAAACATGACAGATAGTCAAGTAAAACATCTAGCACTTTCAAGTTATAAGCATAAAACATGATGTGGAAAGACAATCAGCTTGCTGATTGGCCTCTTTAGTAATATAGTTTACTCAAATGCTTAATCTGGAAGCCAAGATAAGCCTCTGTCATGTATTAAAATTAGAAAATAAGAGTAAAAGTCAATGGGTTTTAACAGAATTTCACCACATCAGAAATACCATAAAACAGATGAAGATAGGTGACGCGCAAATGTGACCACTTCAAGAACCGCAAAGCATGGATCAAAATTTGGATCTTGGAGAACTATAAACATTGCCTTGTTTGATGTTTAAATTCTCCATTCATTTTGACTTTCAAAGCATTTCGAAAATAACAATTGGCTGCAGTATGAATGTCAAGTTCAAGTTCACAGAATAAGAATAATACAAACAATAATTAAACAGAGGTTAGCATGGAAGCTGAACTGAGAATCATGACACTTGAAGAGTTCATAAGATATCTCCTATTGAGTATCTCCTTTGATGTCAAGACCTCCCTGGTTCTTTAATTTTCAGACCTTGTACCATTCAACTTAGTGGTATTTGAAATTAGGTGATGTCACTTGCCACGAAACCTCTCCTGAATTGGTTGTATGAAACAAGACATTAGAGAATTTATTTAAGGGCGTACTAAGGGGAAGTCTGATAAGGACGGAATTTAATAGAATTTGTTTGCACCTAGTAGACAGAAATTTGAATAGCTGGACTGTTTTTGAAATGCCTCTTTGGATGACAGATTCCTTTTTGAATCAATTAATAATCACGTTACTTTTTCAATTTTGTAAATTTTGTATTAGAAGTTTTGGTTTTCTATGATGAGTCATTTGTCGCCCTTTAGGCTTCTCTAATACCATCTGTTATGGTACTGAAAATTGACCAGCAATGATTTGCTGCTTATTTAAATTAAGGACAGCATTCTTACGTCCACTGCACATTGTCCCTCTATAATTAATGTTGTGCCATTAATCAAAAAATTTCAATGGTTTGTTTCTTGTGCTGAAAAAAGATGTCTCTGCCAAGAATTTATTCGATTGCCCCAATACTCTTTTTTTTTTGTTTTTGCATTACGGCCTGTCAAGTTTGAAAGCCATTCTGAATTTAATTCTTTGTTGCTTTGCTTCATTATTAAGCAATAGCACGTAATAGAATGCTAATGAAACCTTGCTTTTCTCAGGTATTGGTTTCAAGAGTGTATTCCTTATCACTAGTCAGCCATACATCTTCAGCAATGGATACCAGATACGATTCAGTGAAAAGCCACATCCTGACTGCAAACTGGGATACATAATCCCTGAATGGGTGGAAGAACATCCAACCTTGTCTGAGATTGGCCAAATTTATGGTTCTGACAATATCCCAACAACAACTATGGTTCTGCCTTTAAAGTCTGAAAAGGTAAAAGCTGTGAAAGAGCAGCTCTCAAGTGTCCACCCTGAAGTTCTTTTATTCCTCTCAAAAATCAAACATCTTTCAGTAAGAGAAGATAACAAGGATCCTAAGCTCAGCACTGTCAATGCAATTTCTATAACAAGTGAAACCAACTATGTGGAGAGGAAGAATATAAATGCTGTCTCCTACACCATCCATCTTTCTGCTGAAGAGAACTTTGAAGACATAGAAAAACGAGGCAGCTATTACATGTGGAGGCAAAAGTTTCCTGTCAAGCCTGAAAACAAAGAGGAGAGGAGGATGGAGGTCGAAGAATGGGTCATCACCTTAGCTTTTCCTTATGGAGAACGCTTGAATCGTGGGATGACCTCTCCTGGTGTCTATGCTTTTCTGCCTACAGAAATGGTTACAAACTTCCCATTTATAATTCAGGCAGATTTTATCCTAGCCTCATCAAGGGAAAGTATACTTTTGGATAACAAGTGGAACATTGGTATCCTTGACTGTGTCCCCTCTGCATTTGTTGAAGCCTTATGCTCCCTAGTTACTCCCTCAGAATCTGCGCATATATCCTCCTTGACCCTTATACTTGATTTCTTGCCAGTGGAGACGTCTTCATACTTGGAGCTGAATGCTGTGAGAGAGGCTATTAAAGAAAAATTAGCTGACAAAAGTATTCTTCCTGGTGAATCCTACAGCAATCAAATATTCTTTTATCAACCTAAAGAGGTGGGCCGGCTCAAAAGAGGATTTTGGAACATCTTGTTCAAGGCCAGGAAGCAGGGGGTGACTTTGCACAATTTGTCATCTCATGAAGTCTACATACTGAATTCTGTATTTGATGATCCCATGTATGATCGGGTTTTGGACTTTTTGGGAGTTGATTATGTCAACAATAAC
This sequence comes from Houttuynia cordata, assembly GCA_039654745.1. Classification (NCBI taxonomy): domain Eukaryota; kingdom Viridiplantae; phylum Streptophyta; class Magnoliopsida; order Piperales; family Saururaceae; genus Houttuynia; species Houttuynia cordata. Next base: position 4,460,674 of record CM077504.1, read on the forward strand.
TGGTATAGCAAATGTGTTAAAAGCTCCAATCTGGTAATGGAGGTCTCTGAGGATGTTTACTTGGAGCTTCTTTACTTTTTTGCATCTAACTGGAACAGTTGCTTTAGATCTGCCGGAGTTGATACAGTTCTCTTATTGAAATATGTGGGTCTGGATGGGAAGGTGTCCTTATGGAGCATGAACAGAGCTTCACAGCATTCAGAGAGGATACTCTTGTCTTATGAAAGGGAGCACATATCCTGGCTTATTGATTGGAACAAAGAATTCCAATGTATTGCTAAGCGTTACTTCATGCCAAAAACCACTCAGGAACACTTGGTATCCTCTTCTTACGAGAGGACAGTGGCTGAGTGGCTTCGGCAATATGCTAGCATCGAAGCAATATCAGTTCATGATTATTGCCGGTTCCTTATAAATGAAATTAGGACGGATAGAAAGCTTGTGGTTTCTTTTACACACTTTTTGTATCATTCTCTGTCGAAAGGCTATCTGATGGAGAGACAAGTTCGCCAATTATGTGATTCAATGCCTGTTATTGATACATATGGGCGGATTATCACTCACAGGCGTGGCCTACTCATTCCTGGCAAAGGAAGCAAGTGGATCAGTGTACTGGGTTCAAATCCATGGACTCAACAAAACTACATTGAGCTTGGACAAGATTATGTCAGTGGCAACTACTTTGCCAATGTGTATACACATGAGAATCAGTTGATGGCATTTCTGAGAAACTACACTGAAGTTTCCGACATACCTGATTTATGCCCTCCTGATGCTTCTTTCAGTTCTATTAACTCTCCCTTTACCAAAGCAAATGCTTTCTTACTACTGGAATGGATACGAAGCTTGAAAACTAGAGGATTTTTCCCAGCCAGGTTTTTAAACTGCATCAAAGAGGGGCATTGGCTGAAAACTTCTGTTGGTTACAAGCCCCCAGAAGAATCATTTCTGTCAAACTCATCATGGGGAGATCTGCTCCAGGTAGGGTCTGAACTGGTTGACATTCCTCTCATAGATCAGCGGTTCTACAACAATAAGATCACGTCTTATAAGGAAGAGCTAAAAACTCTTGGTGTTATGTTCGAGTTTGCTGAAGCTTGTCAGTTTATTGGCAAGGAACTCATGTCACGGGCAGCGTCCTCCAATTTGCCTAGAAACACTGTGCTGTATATGCTTAAGTTCATCAGGTTTTTGAGAGAGAAGTATTTGTCTCCTGAAGAGTTCATTCTATGTGTCAAAGACAGAAGATGGCTGAAAACATCCAATGGGTATAGATCACCCGTGGGTTCCATGTTGTTTGATCCATCATGGAAAGCTGCATTACCTGTCACTAACCTCTCCTTCATAGATGTGAGCTTCTATGGAGAGGACATATCGGCCTACAAGAACGAGCTTCAGTTATTGGGCGTTGTAGTTAAATTTGACCTTCAAATTGTTGCTGATAACTTTAGCCTACCAGCACAAGCTACCTCTTTTTCACGTGAAACTGTTCTTTTGATTCTTGAATGCATTCGAAAATCAACATCATCCAATCAGCTCGTCGGGAAACTCAAAAGTTATTCATGGATCAGAACTCTTACTGGACTGAAGCCTCCATCAGAGTCTTTCTTGCTCGATCCTGAATGGGGATGCATGTTGAAGATAATTGATGGCTTGCCCCTGATTAATGTAAGTTACTATGGAAGTGGCATGCATTTATACAAGAGCGAATTGGAGAAGTTAGGGGTGATTGTAAGCTTTTCTGATGCATCTAAGGCTGTTGCTAGTCGTTTCAAGCAGCTTGTTTCCTCTTCCGCTTTAACAAAAGATCATGTACTCTCCTTGCTTTCTTGCTTCAAGCATCTTAAGGATGCAAAGCATCGGTCACCAGCATTCCTTTTAGAATGTGCCCGAACGGAGAAATGGGTTCAAACCAGACTTGGCCTGAAAACTCCCAAGGATTCCATTCTGTTTGATTCTGAATGGGAAGCTATCTCACCAATTGCTCGCCTTCCATTCATTGATGACAGTGAATCCAGCTATGGCAAGGTCATCCACATGTACAAGGAGCAGCTTGAAGAATTTGGCGTCATGGTTGAGGTGAAATCCGGCTCAAGGTTTGTTGCAAGCGGTCTTAACATACCTCACACACCAACTGATATTAAGCCTGCCAATGTGATTGCATTACTTAAATGTGTGAAGAGCTTGGGAGAGGAAAATGTGCAACTGTCCAAGGATTTCATGAAAGGTGTAAACAAAAAATGGGTGAAGACACACATGGGCTTTCGTTCTCCTGCAGAGTCTCTTTTGTTCCAATCATCATTTGATTGCTCACTGCACCCTGAAGATGGACCTTTCATCAATGAGATCTTCTATGGTTGCAAAATCCGATCTTATGAGCAGGAGCTTGAAGCAATTGGAGTGACAAAAGTCGTGGCAACTATATGTTCTTTGCTTGCAGGTAATCTCAGTTACCATACTGATTTAACTGCCATCACTAGAATCTACACTTACCTGAGCAAAAGCAGCTGGCAGCCCGATAATAAGGGTGCTAACTGGATTTGGATTCCGAATGGAAGCGAAGGGCAGTGGGCAAGCCCGGAAGCATGTGTGCTGCATGACCAGGACAATCTGTTTGGATCAAAGTTGAACGTTTTAGACAAGTATTATGAAAAGTCACTGCTCAGTTTCTTTTCCTTTGCATTTGGAGTAAGATCAAATCCATCCATTGAGGACTATTGTAAGTTGTGGAGTGAATGGGAAGGCAGGGAAGAGCCCTTGGCGCTTTCTTATTGTTGTTCATTCTGGGTCTTTGTGGCAAAGCACTGGACCAAGAAGACGGAGAAACTTCTTTCCGAGGGGTTGGTGAAGCTGCCTGCAGGTGTTGGCCTGCGTGAAGTCCATTTGATTGACAAGAAAGATGTGTTCATACCTGATGACCTGCAGCTGAAAGATCTTTTTGAGAAAGCACGTTCAAGTACAGTGTTTGTTTGGCATCCTCAGCCAATTTTGCCTTCACTATCCAGGAGCAAGCTGAATGAGATTTACAAAAGCATTGGAGTTCAAACCATTTCTGAATCTGTAGTGAAAGGAGAAGTCCAGGTACCGAAGGGAATTGAATTAAAGGCGGTCGGTCCGAGTGAACTACTTAACATGAATGGTCTGCTAAAGATTATACTTGGCTTTCTTTCTGATTCTTCCCTTGACTTGTCTTTGGAGAGGAGGCATCAGGTTGCAAAATATTTGTTCAATGTGACTGTTGTTGAGACTGAAGAGCCCATTAAAGTGAACTACAGCTTACCTCTCTCCTCGGGAGAAACTATTTGTGTCAAAGCCAGCCGAATGATTCGATGGGAAAGAGAGAACTCCAAGCTGTATATACAGAAACTGGATTGGTCATCAACCCGTAGAGCTAGCATTGAATTTGCTACACATTTCTCTGAGGTGATATCTGAGGGACTTCTTTGGGAGACTCCGGAGCAGATTGATAACCTTGCTTTATTGATCAAGCTTGCATGTCTGTTGGATTTTGAAGAAGATGCGGTTGAATACTTGCTGAAGACAAGAAACATGCAAGTTTTTATGGAAGATGAAGAGTTCCTTTCATCTGCATTAGCCTCTACTTTAAGTATTGTATAAATTATGTTGTCATTGGTGCCTTAACAATCTCTTCACTGCAGGGCATGAAAACATTTTTCTTTTTGTATTGTGAGTTTTTATGTATGTAGCTTTGCTAGACTGCAAAAGCTCGTCTTTTGCTGACTTTTCATGTTCGTATAAAAAATATGTGGTTTTCGGCTTGTCTATATTGTCTTTATCTGTCTTAAAATTTTATTCTCCAAATTGGTTTTATAATGGGGCCTTTTCCAATTCAATTACTTTTTTTTCTATAATAAACTTGATGGAGGGAAGAAAATACTAGTGAGGGTAGAAGTTCCTTCCCTCTATGTTTTTCCTTTTGTAGCTTTGAGGGAGCTGAGCTGGTCTAAGTGAGGGGATCGGGTGCCGACATTGATCGAGCTTCTTATCTCCTATTCCTCTCTGTACTTGATCTTTCCTCCACTTCCCTAAAACGTTTAGCTGTGTGGCTTGAGTGTGTATTTGACAAGATTTCTATTCTTGGGTTTTTGGGTTGTGAGAGGCTGTCAGTGGTTGTTGGAGGCAGATTCTAGGAGAGTTAACTTCTAATCCTCTACTGCTGGGGAATGGCTTTAGATCTGGGACTGACTGCCGTCATATATAATTCTCATGGAACAAACTACAGAAGACAGGGGTAAGGTTGCACTACATGTTAAGGAGGTTTTTGAGTATTTTCACTGGATAAGTTTGTGCAAGAGATGAAGAATACTTGGCGAAGTCTTATGGTGGTGAATATCCATCAAGTTTGTTGCTTTCGGGAGGTGATGTGTTCATAAGAAAGGGCTGGTCTACAACGCAGAACCATCTTTGCTAATAGGCCTTGGCATTATCAAGGACAAACCTTCCTATAATTCATATTGATAGTATTTTAGAGGCGGCTCCGATTAAGAGACCGCTTCCAACCTATCTTACTAATAGACACTTATTCTGCGCTTGATGTCCTTTTTGTTTGGTTGGGAGACTGTTTATCAAAAGAGATGAATTTCTAAGCTCAGATCAAACCGAAACACAATGTGCAGGCAGTTGGTTAAGTAGTAAAAATTTTCTTCTCTTTTGTAACTTTTGCCTCCAAATTTGTATTATACCAGAAATTCCAATCCTGCAACACTTGATAATTTTAGACCAATTAGTTTGTGTAATATTTGCGTATAAAGTGATTTCAAAATTCTAGTCGATAGAATCAGGCCTTCGTTGGACAAATTATTTCTCCATATCGGTCAGCTTTTTTACTTAATAGAACTATTGATGAGAGTAACTCTACTCACGGTAATAATAGCTCATGATCAATTTTTTTTTAAATCGTACTTTCTCCGCCCACTGTTAATAGATACAATTTTTTCAAATGAACTAAATTTGAAAAAGAAATTTATTAAAAGTGGTCGAAGGAAGCATATTTTTTTAATAAGTCTACCTTTTTTAGTTCCTTTGAGAAATAACTGTATCTATCAAAAGTGTCCGAACAGAGTAATTTAGTAATGGGTAGGCAGTCTTCTAAAGGGAAAGGCTCTTGTAAAGCGGAAGGCGTTCGTTTTTCTTTTAAATCCCCTTCCCCCTATTGGTCTGGACCGAAAAATAAGACCGAGCCCTAAGCCCCACCCTCTATCTTCTCCGACAGTGTCTCCTCCCCCTGCACCTTGACCGAAAAAGAGGCCTCTATGCCTAGCTTTGCAAATGATGGCGAAGGTGGAAGTAGGAGTTCTCGAAGAAATATGTCGAATAAAAAATTGAAGGGAAGGCTTGTGGCCGAAAATGAAGAAGGTGATTTGTCTATCTCGCGTGCAACGAACCCCAACTTTCGCCTAGTTGGAAGTAAGTTTATTATGAAAATGTAGTTTAATAATTCAACTTACGTTTTGTATGATTGTTTCTTCATGATGTTACTTGTTTTTTTAATAAATTAGGCACGCATCTCATGCTCATTGAGCTATGAATCTTGGCATGGCAAAATGTGGTGAATGGACACAAACTTCATTTTATAACCCCTATACTTCACTAGTTCAAGCGGTTGGGAAGAGGAAAATATGAATGATGAGGAAGACGATGGGGTCAATGATGAAGAGATGCATAATTCGGTGGCTAATGATGTTGAAGGCATACGAGGAGAGGATAGTGTGCTAGAGATGGTTGATAATGAGGGAAATGAATTGTGGACATCGCAGTTGTTACAGATAACTTCGATGACTTTGAGGAGGAGTTGCCATATGAGGAGGAGCCGCCATATGCGCGAATCACAAATGAGGAAATAGATGAGATAATTAATTGGGTTGTATGAGGATGCACGCTATGACGAAGGAATATATGTGGGGCAAATATTCTGTGATAAAGATGAATTTGCCAATGCAGTGAGTTTGTTTTCAATTATACACGATGTTCACTACAAAGTGTTCCGTACAAGTCCGACATAGTACACAACAAGGTGTCAATACCCTGACTGCCCATGGAGAATGCATACATCAATGAAGAAGGGGATTAATAATTTTAAAATGAAGATGTATGGTGGAGAACACACTTGTAAAAATGCTAAGCTGGACACTCGCCATAGACAATGTACTTTGGCATTTGTTTGTTGGCACACCCTCCGTTAGAGCAAAAGTAGATATTCCACTAGTTGTTATTCAAGAGAGGATTAAAAAGACTTTTCATGTGGATATTCAATACAAAAAAGCATGGATGACAAGGAATATAGCCATCAAAGCAGTGTATGGTGATTGAGTTGAGTCTTATCAACTATTGTCAATGTACTTCGAGGCAATGGTTTGACAAGGCATTTTGGCCCTTTGGGCCATGTACTAAGGGTTTTAAACATTGTCTTCTAGTCATAGGTGTTGATGCTTCTTTCCTATATGGTAAATATATTAGAGCCCTCATGGTGGCGATGGCTAACGATGGGCACAAGGGTTTGTTTGCACTTGTATTTAGCCTTATTTCGGGTGAGGATTACTCTAATTAGATATAATTTTTACGTATGTTGAAGGCACATGTTGTCCTTGATAGGGCACGTATCACTATCATATCTGATCGACATAAAAGGTTGCAAAAAACTGTGCCAAAGGTGTTTCCACTTTCAAATTTTTGTCACCGGTATTATATGCGAAAAGGTAAACTTTCATAAAAAGTTTAAAAATGATATATTGACAACATTGATAGGGGAAGCTACAACAATGTTGACTGTAGAAGAGTTTAATGACATGATGAAATTGATCAGTGTAGAAAGTCTAGAAGCAAAAAGGCTACTCAGTGAAGAAGGTAGATTATCACCTCAATTAAGGTCTCTTGCTCATGACGGTTTTACAAGATTTTGAATGACCACAACAAATTTGGCTGAAAGTTTAAATAGCATGCTGAAGGGAGCTCGATCATTACCTGTGCAAGCCTTAGTATCAGCCACATTCTACCGGATCATCAAATTCTTTGTGAAATGACATTCGGCCAGGTTGGCCATGACAACCCCATACACCCTTAGTATTGAGTTGAAGATTAAACAATAGACGGGCCTTATTGGCAGCAGTTGGGTTCATCAAATCAATTCCCACGTGTATGAAGTAAAAACATTGGCTGGAGAAAATGCTCGCCATCAGACATGTTCTTGTAATTACCGTCAATTGTGCAAACGTCCATGTCATCATCTCATTGTTGTCCAATTTAGGCAATTTAGTTGGATATTGGTATACATCTGCTGCATATAGAAATGCGTATGTCACGGAATTCTTTCCTCCTCCTGATCGACGATTTTGGGAGCAAGAGTCACCGATATTTGTGGTGAAGCCCCCAAGAGGAACACGAAAACCCAATCGTCCATGCACTAGGAGAATATTGAATGTGATGGACAGTGTGGCCATGACAAAAGATGGTCGATCACAATACAATTGTGGGAATTGTAACCAAGTTGGACATAACAGGCTAACTTGTCAAAACCCACCTACTTCAATATATTGATATTTTGTTGTAAATTAACTTGTTCTTTACTTCGCTTGAAGCTGTTATTAACTGTTAGTTTCTTTGTAAATATTATGGATCCATGACCTATTGATCCCTCCATCCTCATAGGGCAGAGCTCACATAGATCTGATGGCATATGGAATGGAGAGGTATGTGCACATCCATTAACTTTTTAATTTTGGATATTGCATATATTTAACTCACTGTATACTACTTTTAATCATGGTTTTAAAAATCGGACCGAACCGGCTGGTCGGACCCGGTCTGACCGAAGCCGGCCTCTTTCTCGGTCCGAGTCAACTGGATCAGCCAGGTTGGTTGACCCGGCTGGGTCAGTTCAATCCGGCCGGTCGAACCGGAGACCCGGCCAACCGGTTCGGTCCGGGTTTTACCCCCCTCCCCTCTTTCCCTTCTCCCCCCCCCCCCCCCCCGATGCCCCGCCGTCGAGCCAGCCCCCCCTCCGTCAGGGGCTCTGCCTCGACGGGAGGTGGGGTTTTTGGTTCGAAGCCGGGTTGTCGCATCGAGGCAGAGCTCCCGCCGGGGTGGCGCCGGCTCGAACCACAGCCCCCACAGGGGCTCTGCCTCGACGGGAGGCCGGGCCTCTGGTTCAAGGTGAGAACGCCACCTCAAACTAGATCCCCCGCCGGGGCTCTTCCTCGACAAGGCGGCCCCACGTCAAACTAGAACCACCATTGGGGGCTCTGCCTCGACGGGAGGCGGGGCCTCTGGTTCAAGGCGAGGCCTCCACGTCGAGGCAGAGCCCCTGCCGGGACGGCATCGCCTCGAACCAGAGCCCCAGCAGGGGCTCTGCCTCGACGGAAGGCAAGGTCTCTGTTTCGATGCGGCGCCTCCCCGGTGGGGACTCTGCCTTGACGGCCCCCTCCGGCGGTGACCAGAGGGAGTAGACACCCCCCCCCCCCCCCCCCCCCGGCGCTGGCCAAAGGGAGCCGCCCCCCTTCGGCCTTGTTTTTTTTCTTTTTTAATTTTTTTTTTAATGTACCGGGTCAACCCAGGTTGACCCCTGGTTGAACCTACCTAGCAAGAATACCGGGTCGGTCACTGGTCCGGTTTTTAAAACATTGCTTTTAATGTGCATTAAGATCCCGAGTGCATTGAATGAATCGAGCACTAGGGCAACATGCGACATTGGGTGGCTAATGGTTGCTTGTTGCCGTACATAGAGATGACATGCTTTGGCCACTTCATATGCTTGAAGTATATCAGGATTGATATGACTCTCATAACTGCCTAATTGAGAGATGGCGAACGGAGACGCAGACCTTCCACTTGAATTTGGGGGAGATGACTATTACTTTACAAGATGTTGTTGTACTACTTAGGTTGCGCATTGATGACATGGCGGTGACTTGCACGACTTTGGGCATTGACGGGAATGTGGTATATGATAACCTTCTTGGACAGGTACCTCCACACCATGCATTAAATGGTTGTTGGGTGAGCCTTTTGTGGTTGAGACAGCACTTCAGTGGCCTCTTGGAGGATGCCACAGAGATAACCATCGAGTAACATGCACGAACATATTTACTCCATATGCTTGGTTGCACCATATTTGCCGATAACAGCAACAACCATGCGCACCCCATGTATCTCATCTTGTTAGAGGATTTTCACTCCACGGGACAATATGCATGGGGCAGTGCACTCTTGCCTACATGTACAGAGAGTTGGGAAAAGTTTGCCAACCCAACGCATTAGGGATTTCCAGGTGTTACCCTCATCCAGACAAACCATCAATAATATTTGACTAATCTATTTACCACAAGTATAACACATTTGATTAATGTTAGATGTCTATGTGTCAAACAACTATGGTTGTGGGAGAGATTGCATGTGGGAAGTCCAGAAGTTCAGAGCACTCTACTAGATAGTTTTTTTTCATTAGGAGTTGGTATGTTTTATATAGTTAAGTCATTTCATGTTCCTCTATAGGAATTTTTAATAATTTATTTTGTTTATTTTTTATGTTCTTAGGTGGAATGCTAAGAAGACCAAAACCGTTAATCCTCACGGTGTCCTCCGCCATTATAGATCTGAATTGGACTACCAACTATCCGGACATGTTATTATATTATATTGCGCATGTTGCAAATATAAACAATGCAATGCTCATAAAAAGTAAAAATATTATCTTTATATGTTGTGTAGGTTACATGACAGCCATATCATGATGAGGTTTTAGCACAGTTACCTCATGTATATACCGATGACACAGATATGTGGCTATCTAGGATGCCACTCATATTCTTTGACATTGTGGAGATGCATGTTCCGGATCGTGTTATGTTGTAGTTGGATTAGAGCAGTTCCCCCCTTCTGTTGTGGAGTTCATTGAGCAATCATGCGGCCTATCATGATGAGGTTTTAGCACAGTTACCTTATGCGTATACCGATGACACAGATGTGTGGCTATCTAGGATGCCACTCATATGCTTTGACATTGTGGAGATGCATGTTCTGGATCCTGTTATGTTGCAGTTTGGATTAGAGCAGTTTCCCCCCTTCTGTTGTGGAGTTCATTGAGTGATCATGCAACCTATATTACTAAATAGGACGAGCAGAGGACCACTCTTGTTCAGGGGGAGGTTGCCACGACGGAGCAAGATGCTGATAGCGCTTACATGAAGTGTACTTGAGGATTACTAGAAGACTTATCCTACCACCCGTGCATGAGCGCATAGATATTATATCAACCCAGTGGCAACACTGAGCGGGCTTTGGTTAGTTTCTCTTACTTCATATTTGTTTTAATTCACCATCATCGTGTGTTTGTAGTTAAAGTATATTCTTTTTTCCTTCTAGATTACTTATACGATGCAGACACTCACTCAGTGTAATGGAGCTTTGGTGGAGCATTCCTATGAGAACTTGCTTGTGGCATGTCAAATGATATACGATAACACTACACATGTTCTTGTGAGCTTGTCATTACTTCAGCCAGTTATGACAGAGAATCCGAGACCACAGGATGATCATCCTCTTGAGGCTTCTCAACCTATATTAGTTTTGCCTGACGTTGTTACATCATCATCCGACACAACTTCTTTCCACCACCAATAGTTCTAGATGCAACACTAGATCCAGTTGAGAAGCTGTTTTCTTCAAAAGTATATACTTGGCGACAACTTACACTTCATGCTTTATGTCAGACACTTCCTTCTTTAGTTGCATGTTTAGATCCTATACCTGATGTTGAGCCTGGCTAGATTCCAACTCGAGCACGGGGATGAGGACATGGTAGGAATAAGGAAGGAAAGTTGACTAAAAAATTGTACTTCCTCTGTTCCAAATTACTGTGTACATTTAGAAAAAAGTTCATTTTTATTGGATCGTGGGGCCCACATCAGGTCACGTGACCTCTCCCAAACCTGGATGTACTCCTTTCGACTCGCCCAAAACCTCGCCAATGCCGCGATGCCGAACACAATGTGCTGCAGCCTGGTAGCGGCGTCGGCCGGCCGAGAAAATTTTAGAATAAAAGGCTCTTCCTCCAAATTAAACATTTTGGCCTTAGGGGCCTCTTCTAGTAACCGAATTGGGAAAGCTTCCTCAATTAATGACTCAACTAAACAATCTATAAAACAGTTTAAGTTACTTTCAATAAATAAAGGGTTAGATCGGTCAAGACATGGTATGAATGGTGTTTCAAGAATAGAAGGTTCTGTTGATAGTGCCGTAGAATGTGACTCCTCAAATATAGAAGAAGGTTTAAAGCTAGGTTCTAGTAAGGCACTCACTTCTTCTTGAATTTCGACACCCTCTTGATCATTATGTAAAACCCACTCAAGCTCATTCTCAAACCTTTGGGCATTCTGAAGGGATGTAACATTATAATCAGGGGAAAAATAGATCCCTTCATCAGAAAATTGGCCCTTCGGATATTGGGGCTCGACAGGTAGAATGTACTCTTCCCTCATATCCATGAACTGGGTCAGTTGTTCTAACTGTGTTTCAATGTTGGCAAGAGCCTGTGTGTGGGAATGGACAATCTGGGCCTGGGTACTTAATTCTGCTCTCATCTCCTTCTGTTCAGTTTTAATCTCGGTTAAGTGTGAGAGGAGCATTTGGCTCATTTGACTCATCTGGTCTTCCAAGGAAAGTCTCTTGTTGCTTTGGCCAAATGGAACTATGGCTGGCTGGTAAGGCTGTTGGTGGCTTAGGAAATCTTGTCTAGGGGCCTGATGAAGAGTGGGTCCAGGGTTGGGTTGCTCCCAAGGGTTGTTAGGATGATCCTCCCACCTATGAAGACTTTGGGCCTCATTAACATACTTGCGTATAAAATCAGGGTACTCATGGGCCAAAGGGGACTCTACTGGGGTGTGAATGGGACTTAAACAGAGGGCACATGGTTCCGACATATAAGAAGTTGTGTATTGTAGGGAAGATGTGTCACTCCCAAAATTAGAGTGATTATCCCAACCATGGTTATAAGTATGAGCATATAAGGGTCGTGGGTGGTAGGGCATTTCATAAGGAAGGGGATTAGGTGTGTGTGAAGAACAATAATCATTAAAGCATTCATCAACCGAACCAAAATATCACACATCCACAAATCAGATAAACAACCCTAGATATCCATAACTAGCACAACATACTATCACTGAAAGAAAAGAAAACACCAAACACACAAATTAATCTAAAAAGATAAGAAAAAGAGAATGCAAACTAGAGGAAGGGGTGGCCCTTCCACGTTGGCGAGAATTCCACGTCTTCTCTTAACCTTGCAAAAAGAAAGAAAAACACAAATTAAGCTACTGACAAATAATCTAAGTTAAGACTCACTAAACTACTCTAAAACTAATTATGCTAAGAATCTGGTAAACTATTGTGCCGTCCCCGGCAACGGCGCCAAAAACTTGATCGTTTAAAATTAAACCCTTGCAAGTGCACAAGGCAATTATACTACGGTGAGTATTGATAAGGGTTGTCGAACCTCAGGGACGGTGAATACTTTACCAATTTCAAGAGAAAATAGCAGTGTTGATTTTAGACTAAGAAAGCAATGAACTTTAAACTAAACTAAGCTGAGATTTAATCAATATGTGGAATACTAAGGCTTCGAATCCACCACAATAAGCTAGTGTAAAGTCTCTCTCTCTCTTTTAAATAAAGATTTCCAATTGGCTGGTGTATTCCTCTCAGACATACACCTGTCAATTCAAATTATAGTGCTCTCCTCTCGGACGTAACACATAAATCAATTAAGCATATGGAATTGTGATCTATCTCTCTCAAGCATAAATCAATGAAACTTTATTAACATATGACAAATCAGAACACTCACATTCCTCTCGACATGCAAGTAATCTTTCAGATTGAAATTCATAAAATCCACTCTTGTCTCTCTCAAGCACAAAGAATAAACTCAATGAATTAACTTTAATTGCATAACAAAGGTTCATACACCAACTAGAGTAAAAATAATATGAGAGAAAAGAAACTACACAACCAGATTATTGGGCTTCATCTACGCCTTGGATAGGAGTTTAGCCAAGCATGGGAAGAGAATCCATCATCTTCATCTTCATCATCTTCTTCTTCCTTTGCTCAAGCCTCCAAGGTCTCAAATTGCTCTCTAGGTTGAATATGTGGTGCCCAAAACTATCTCCCATAAGGCCTATTTATAATAGTGAAGAGAAACCACGAAGTCCCCTTCCAAATCCAAGTCGAAATGATCCTTCTAGTAGTGATGGAGATGACGGGGAACAGTCGGGGCCAGATGATGGATTAATGGTGCGGCTATGAGATCGAATCCAGGATGAGATTGGGAACTCACTTTCTATGCCTCCTGATCCGCCACCCAGTCAGCAACATCGTCGATGGTAATGTTGTCCAATTACTACTCCATGCTGAGTTGTAATCTGTTATTAATTGTCTCTGACGTAATTGTGAACTTACCAATATCTGTTCCATGAGTAAACATCTCCAACCCGTGTTGGACATTCGTAAATATTTATTAACATATGTACATGGATATCATGTAATCGATTTCATGATAGAGCACCTCTATCGTGTAATCGATTACAGATAGAGGTGCATGACATGCCTATCATGTAATCAATTTCACGATAGAGGACCTATATAGTGTAATTGATAACACGACTCCAGTGCACGGCATGCCATCGTGTAATCGATTTCACGATAGAGCACCTCTTTCGTGTAATCGATTACATGACACATACTTGAATATCTTATTATAAATGAACGTCTATCTGTATATAACTTACAAAAATAATGTGTACAATACAATGATTTTGCAATTTGCAAGTAGAGTACACTCGTTTTGCAATCAGAGAAATGTCTTCAACTAGTGGATCCTACATCGTCAAATTCCTTCTCCATCTTGCCCCCGAGCAAAACTGCAGCGATCGTTGGCCGAAATAGCATTGTTATGGCCATCTGATCAAACACTGGTTTGATAACCCCTGATGCCAATTGAGTTGCATACATTATTATGTAGATTTTGTAGTCGGTGGAATTTTGTTGGAAGGGTGCATCCCTTATTTGGGACATCTCTCAGTGCCCAGCTCCTCTAATGTTGAAATGGTTTTCGAGGAGAATATTCAAGAAGTCCACTACATGTTGAGCACCCACCTTATGGTGTGGGTGCGTCGCTGGATTCCTCCCTAGAGGATTGTAGAATCACCAACGTATGGTGGGGAAGTGTAGAATCAGCAAGCAGTAATGAGTGGATATATGGATTGGGAAGAAGGATTAAAACATTGCAAAACACACAACCTATTATCCCGACAAATACAAAATACAATGCTTAAAAGAATTAACCACACGTACTTGGTTCATAATCAACAGGAATATAGAAGCCCTCAAGTAAGTGGTTTTATTCCACACTTTCATCTTGGAAATTTCTGCTCAATATAATATAGCATAATAATATAAATAGTAGAAAGTGTAGAACATTGTAGCAATACATTCTAAATTTCTGTTTATACAGATCCAGTGTTACCCATTAACCAAAGAACATCAGAATCTACATAGTCATCGTAATCTTTAGGTTCATGATAGCACAGATCTGCGCGCCTCCTTCGGGTCCAACATTCTAGATTTGAGAGGATAATACACCACAGACTTTTTTTTTTCTTTTATTTTTTTTTTCGCTAGGACTGTGTAAGGCCTGACTTCAAGATGCTTAGGTTTAGCAATGACTCAGGCCAATGACTCCCAGCCAGTTGACTTAGGGCATTAGGTATTAAGAGACCGCTTCGGGCCTGAGCATCAGCCTAAGTTAATCCTATAAAGTCAAGCAGCCCCTTTCTTTCATTTTGTTTTCATTTTTTTTTCACATTTTCATTTTCATCATTCATATTTTTCAGCACATCTTTATTTTGTCCAGGCTGTATTATACTCTCAACCTATTTCCGGTTCCAATCCCTTGCCATAGCCAAGTAAATGGTCTATCATGATCTTTTAAGCTCAACAGACAACTACACATCATCCAATGACTATGACTAAAGACATCCCACTATAGATTAGTATTCAACAAATCTCTAGATGGTATTACTTTATGTAACTAGTGTGTGTGAGTGAGTTTTCTTAGCTCAAGCACCTGTTCCAAGAGGACTGTAATAGAAAGATATGCTCAGTTAAGTGTATCTATCCTCCAGTATACTTACTCACACTTCCAATGCAAATTAATCTCCTAAGAATTGTAACATGCATCATTACGGGATAAACTATCAAAACCTATGAAAAAGTACTAACAAACAACTTAAAAACTAATCAAAATTTTATTTTTTATTTTTCTGATTTTTTTTTCTGATTTTTTTCTTTTATGCAAGCACTATTCCCTCCCCCAAACCTATTATGAACATTGTCCTCAATGTGAAAAAAAATATAGCATGACAATGAGCATATAATAAAGAAAATCAAATAAATGAGAGAATACACATGAATACGTGGGTTGCCTCCCACCAAGCGCTAAGTTTAACGTCTTCAGTCAGACGGTGCCATGATCAAGTGCAAGGTTCGGATCCTCAAGAATTCAACCTGGATCAATTAAATGATTGCCCCACACACTCCTATCCTTGTTGCTTATATATGAAGCATAACGTGGAATAAAAGGATAGAATGGTAGGTGAGGAAACAATGGAAAGAGGGCTCCCTGAATTAACCATGAAGAAGTGTCATTAGAAAATTTTAGAATAAAAGGCTCTTCCTCCAAATTAAACATTTTGGCCTTAGGGGCCTCTTCTAGTAACCGAATTGGGAAAGCTTCCTCAATTAATGACTCAACTAAACAATCTATAAAACAGTTTAAGTTACTTTCAATAAATAAAGGGTTAGATCGGTCAAGACATGGTATGAATGGTGTTTCAAGAATAGAAGGTTCTGTTGATAGTGCCGTAGAATGTGACTCCTCAAATATAGAAGAAGGTTTAAAGCTAGGTTCTAGTAAGGCACTCACTTCTTCTTGAATTTCGACACCCTCTTGATCATTATGTAAAACCCACTCAAGCTCATTCTCAAACCTTTGGGCATTCTGAAGGGATGTAACATTATAATCAGGGGAAAAATAGATCCCTTCATCAGAAAATTGGCCCTTCGGATATTGGGGCTCGACAGGTAGAATGTACTCTTCCCTCATATCCATGAACTGGGTCAGTTGTTCTAACTGTGTTTCAATGTTGGCAAGAGCCTGTGTGTGGGAATGGACAATCTGGGCCTGGGTACTTAATTCTGCTCTCATCTCCTTCTGTTCAGTTTTAATCTCGGTTAAGTGTGAGAGGAGCATTTGGCTCATTTGACTCATCTGGTCTTCCAAGGAAAGTCTCTTGTTGCTTTGGCCAAATGGAACTATGGCTGGCTGGTAAGGCTGTTGGTGGCTTAGGAAATCTTGTCTAGGGGCCTGATGAAGAGTGGGTCCAGGGTTGGGTTGCTCCCAAGGGTTGTTAGGATGATCCTCCCACCTATGAAGACTTTGGGCCTCATTAACATACTTGCGTATAAAATCAGGGTACTCATGGGCCAAAGGGGACTCTACTGGGGTGTGAATGGGACTTAAACAGAGGGCACATGGTTCCGACATATAAGAAGTTGTGTATTGTAGGGAAGATGTGTCACTCCCAAAATTAGAGTGATTATCCCAACCATGGTTATAAGTATGAGCATATAAGGGTCGTGGGTGGTAGGGCATTTCATAAGGAAGGGGATTAGGTGTGTGTGAAGAACAATAATCATTAAAGCATTCATCAACCGAACCAAAATATCACACATCCACAAATCAGATAAACAACCCTAGATATCCATAACTAGCACAACATACTATCACTGAAAGAAAAGAAAACACCAAACACACAAATTAATCTAAAAAGATAAGAAAAAGAGAATGCAAACTAGAGGAAGGGGTGGCCCTTCCACGTTGGCGAGAATTCCACGTCTTCTCTTAACCTTGCAAAAAGAAAGAAAAACACAAATTAAGCTACTGACAAATAATCTAAGTTAAGACTCACTAAACTACTCTAAAACTAATTATGCTAAGAATCTGGTAAACTATTGTGCCGTCCCCGGCAACGGCGCCAAAAACTTGATCGTTTAAAATTAAACCCTTGCAAGTGCACAAGGCAATTATACTACGGTGAGTATTGATAAGGGTTGTCGAACCTCAGGGACGGTGAATACTTTACCAATTTCAAGAGAAAATAGCAGTGTTGATTTTAGACTAAGAAAGCAATGAACTTTAAACTAAACTAAGCTGAGATTTAATCAATATGTGGAATACTAAGGCTTCGAATCCACCACAATAAGCTAGTGTAAAGTCTCTCTCTCTCTTTTAAATAAAGATTTCCAATTGGCTGGTGTATTCCTCTCAGACATACACCTGTCAATTCAAATTATAGTGCTCTCCTCTCGGACGTAACACATAAATCAATTAAGCATATGGAATTGTGATCTATCTCTCTCAAGCATAAATCAATGAAACTTTATTAACATATGACAAATCAGAACACTCACATTCCTCTCGACATGCAAGTAATCTTTCAGATTGAAATTCATAAAATCCACTCTTGTCTCTCTCAAGCACAAAGAATAAACTCAATGAATTAACTTTAATTGCATAACAAAGGTTCATACACCAACTAGAGTAAAAATAATATGAGAGAAAAGAAACTACACAACCAGATTATTGGGCTTCATCTACGCCTTGGATAGGAGTTTAGCCAAGCATGGGAAGAGAATCCATCATCTTCATCTTCATCATCTTCTTCTTCCTTTGCTCAAGCCTCCAAGGTCTCAAATTGCTCTCTAGGTTGAATATGTGGTGCCCAAAACTATCTCCCATAAGGCCTATTTATAATAGTGAAGAGAAACCACGAAGTCCCCTTCCAAATCCAAGTTGAAATAGGTCTTAATTCCGGTTTGCCGCATACGGCGATCGATCGTACGTATTGACGATCGTTCGCTATCCGATCGATCGTAATTCCTTCACTATTTTACCCCGATCGATCGCTTTGCCGATCGACGCCGTATGATACCGATCGATCGTAGTTACTGTCTTGCGCAATTGAAAAATTCCAGTAGATACGATCGATCGTTTTTATGCCGATCGATCATGTCCTTCAATACAGTGCTTTTGCGGCTCTGGCGATCGATCGAAGTGATTTCCGATCGATCGTAGTTACTGTTCATAAACTTCAAATGGCTATAACATTCTGTCCCGAACTCCGAATTGCATGCGGTTGGTGGCGTTGGAAAGCTGATTTCTTGAACTTTAACATGAAACTTGAATCAGTCCAATCCGACATTTGTAGACGAAGTTATGATAATTTAACCATTCGAGTTACTTTTCTCTTCATTTTTGTGTATTACTCTTGTTTCCTACAAAAACCAAAAACTATATTAAATTAGTAGTTATTCTAATCAAACACTAGCATAATCATAAGCTTAGGAGATAATAAAATGCATATTTCATGTATAGATCATCAATCTTTATTGCCGTTAGATTCTGATCAGAGGGTGGATATCAAATCAGTGGGTAGGTGAGTGTATCACATCAAGGAGTGGGTGAGATCATTATGGATATTTATAGCCGTCAGATCAAGATCCAATGGCTACGATTCAAAGTGGCCTCATATAAGCAATATGAGAGCGATCTCATTTAAACTTTTCCCTTTTTTCAAATACAAACATGTCATTTTTGGACAGAGGGAGTGTTTGAGAGAGTGTGAGAGAGAGAGATTGAAAGACTCCATGTATGCCTTAGCAAAAAATTTAAGAGACCCGACAATGAAGAACTTAGATGCGCTCAGCTCAGCTCATTGGAATTGCATCAACTTCCTTTTCAACACCCATTATTTCCCAAGTGAATGGAATAACGGAGTTCGTGGCCAAAATTATTTGGTGCTCCCGGAGTATCCTCGTTAGATCCTAACGATCTATCATGATACTTAACAACTCCTCTACCATCAACCATGATCTCGAGTACGCGCTCGGCTTCTATTTAGATTTGAGCATACTCCACGAGCACTGAATTGTTTTTTTTTTTGGCGCGCAAGTAAAACGTGCCCCCCAAGTGGGTCCCCGGTTGAGCCCACATCCAATCAACGAATCTCCGCGAGCGCTAACCCCACCTGCGAGCGGCCCACTAAAGTGAGCCATCAAAATACGCAGCAGACAAGTGAGGCCAAAACCCTAGCTCAGCCCTTCTTCGAAACCCTAGAAATTCCCGATTTCGAATTCGGAAAACCCTTTTCTCCTCTTCTTCGATCCCCTTCCCGCCCCTCTTCGTCTCAATCGCCGTAGCCGAGTTCGCCGGCCGTCCGCCTCTGCTCCGTGCAGAATCCGTCATCTTCTCCGGTGATTCCCCTTTCCCTTATGTGCTTATTTGGTTCTTTTGTGGTACTATGCTTACGTATCGATTGGTGGTTGTAGAGCATGATTTACACTGGAATTTCAAGTTATTGATGAAGAAAGACTCTGATTACGTGTGTTAATTAGGTTTGGGGATTAGAGTTGGGTCGTATTAATGATCTTGGTGCGGCTAGGGTTTCTAATGTCTTTGATTGAGGGTTTTTTATGTCTCGGAAATAGTTGTGGAATGTTGAGTGCAAATTTAGGACATGGTGGTTGTTACCCCTTTTGTTACTTGCGTTGTGGGATCAGAGTTAGATTAACTTGATGATCTTAGTGTGGCGAGAGCTTTTGATGTCTCGATTTTTGTAACGGAATGTTTGGTGCAGTTTTAGTGTGGTGCGTCTATCTAAAATGACTGATGTTGTTGCTGCATACGAGTGCTTTGATTTCATGATACAATGATTAGTATTCTGTTGCATGTATCCCGACTATTTATAGTATTGAGCATCTGATTGCTATATTTTGACATGTAATTTATGTGGTGACAGTTGAATGGCAAATACTTTGGACATGTCGTTGGATGATCTGATAAAGAGTAGAAACAGTGGTGAGAGGGGCAGAGGCCGAGGTCGTGGCCGGGGCCGTGGTGGGGGTTGGGGCCGTGGGCAAGGGCGAGGGCGTGGTGGTACCTTTACTGGAAGAAGGGAAGGTGAAGTGCCCCCCAGAGGGCCACTAAGAGTGAACACCCGATCATCAACTTTTAATGTTGCCAAGGCAAGCTCGAAACTATAGCTGTTTTTTGTATAAATACAACAGTTCCAGTAGCTTTAGAAACCCAGAATCCTTTGTAGAAAAGCGCAGATTTGGTGATTTTATACATGGAGAAGCTAAATTCGAAGTTCCTGCTCAAGATGCTCATTTTCATGGTATAACCATAGTAAATGGGAATGTCTAAAGGAAGAGAATCTTTGGCAAGTATGAAATTTGGACAAAATTATGTTTGAAGGAAATGTTTTTGGGTTGGACTGTTAGAATTGGAGCACACTACTCCCAGCATATGTGTTATGGTTGCGCGTCCTACGACCATTTAATATCCACATGATTTACTTTCAAAAGATCTGTGTTTGATTATAGTGGAACATCAGAAAATTTCAATCTTTGCGGCTACTTCTACTATTTTAAAAGTTTCTCTTTCGTTTTATGGATTTTCTGATCTGTGATTGAACCTCATTAAGAGCTCTGGGCTGTTGTCTACTTACCGTCACTGTGTGCTGACACATTCTTCTGCCGATCTGGATTTTTGTTCGCGTGCTCTTATCAGTCATTCAACAGAGCTAAGGATTTGATTTGGCAACATGATTTATTTAACGATAGCATGAGAGCCGCTGGGCTCACAGGAATTGAAACTGGCACGAAACTTTATATCTCCAACCTAGATGTTGGTGTGTCAAATGAGGATATAAAGGTGAAGTTTTTAACCTTCATCATTTCCTTTTAATTGGTAGAGGATACATGTGTTCTACTTTATTGAGCCTTTTCTCTTTCCATTTGACTATCTGAATTCAGGAATTATTTTCTGAGGTTGGTGAACTGAAGCGATGTGCTGTTCATTATGATAGACATGGGCGATCAAGTGTAAGTGTTCTTTTTTTGTTGTTTTCTTTTCATTTCTGCCGTTCTTGTGATACAGTTCAACAAGTATTTGCTTCGATAGTACAATGAAATTGCTCATGGGAAATTTTGGGTGGTTATTTGTAGTAGTTGTATACTTGACCTTGAACATTCATTGCCAATGAGTTAAAAACAATGCTGAACATATATTTCTGTAAGCCAATTAAGTTTGTAACTCTTCCTTGTTTAGGCTGATATGGCCACAACATACTTACCCCCAGTTCGTCTAGTATGGTGGCCAGGAACATTTTTGGATTCGCTTTTATGATTATTTCAAATAAGCGCGCTATATATGTAGGGTTTCCACAGGTGTTATGGATTATGTTAAACTTGGTGAAGTAGGGAGACAATTTCGACAAGAATTGGTCCTACTTTTTGTACATTCCTTGTGCCAGCTGTATGTCCTCAAAGTACGTATACATTTTTGACAGGCTTAGATGGAGTGGTTGCGTGCAATATTATTTGATCTAGTTGTCAATGATGTTTGAGTAATGAAGCTGGTCTGTTTTAGGGAGGCCATAATTAAGATCAGAAGCTTGATCTAAATCAACTTTTGTGATTGCATTCGTGAAATTCCAGCGAATGGAGAATTGTTAATAGCAGGTTCAATGGCTAATTGCGACGTAATAGCTGAGGGTTAATGAGGAGCTAGACCATTTTAAGGGACTGACACTTGTTCAGTTTCGAAAGGTCAAGGAAGATGCCTTGTCTATTAAGATGGATGTGATCATCATATTGTGTCTCTTCTGAGCAGGAAAAGTGTTCAAATAAGATTGATTATTAGAAGTAAATAATTTGTGTGAAATGGATTTTTGTTTCCCATGAGAACTTATTAAACTTTGTCTGATTGGTCGGTGTTGTTGAACTATGACTTTTTGTTGGTGGAGAAACTTTGTTGCTGATGTGTGCTTACCTACTGTATAGCTGCTGTGGCACGGACATTTTCTATATAGTGTTTATTTCTTAAAAGTTCTATATGGTCGAGCTACTGTTATTATGTTTTGTAGCTTATTAAGCATTAGCTGCCATTGGCCTAATTGATGCTCTGTGTCCATGCATTCATGGTTCACTGCAATGGGTGAATTATTTTATAAATATAAGGGACGACAATTATTCAGTTTTTTTGTATGTGATTGGCTTAGTTCTTTAGAAGCTTTTATGTTGGGATTGAAATGGGGCTGAATCAGCATAAGCTGCTTTTGAAATAGCTTTTTAGAAAGTTTGTTTAGTTTGAATGGTGTCTGAATAATTGACGCATTTTAGAAATTTTATTCTTTTTTTTAATCTGCGACCAACAAGCATTATATAGCACTATAACCTACAAACTGGCATTTCAAGATTTGCTGGCTAACAAAAAAAGGTTATTGGAATGCTCATTTTGAATCATAGTATTGCTTTGATGAGCCTTTACTTCATGTGCAATAGTTTATGTGCTGATTAGACATGATCTGATAATTTGTTGTGGATAAGCCTGACTTATATGGCTAGTTTGTATTTTATGAGCTGATGAGTGATGTACTATTAAGTTGCGGAAGAGTTTGAAGTTATAGTATGTGGTTTAAGATGAGATTGAAAATTTGATATTAGTGTAGTTTGGAAAATGTAAACCAAGAATCCTAAAAGAGAAATGAAAATAAGAAGGAATTTGGTAGATGGAGGAGACAATGGGAAAGAATAGGATGAGAAAACTTTGGAGGCTGATACCAATATGGATCAACACGTAATGCAACTTGAATGTCGTAAAATTTGGTGGGTTTATTTTGGAAGGCAAAAGTATATCAGCTGTCTAGGTGTTTTTACATCAATATGTGACTTCTGCTCCAAGAGGATCATGCACTCAATTTCTTTACCATATGTCGCTATGTGAAACCCTCCACAATCTTTAAATGATATAGGATATATCATGGAGAAATATTTCAGTTCATCTGATAATTTTTTATAATAGTTTCTACTCAATCAGTGATGACTTTTGGAAAATGCTTGGTTTGCAGGGCTCAGCAGAGGTGGTCTTTGTTAAGAGAAGTGATGCACTGGCGGCCGTGAAGCGCTATAATAATGTCCAGTTAGATGGAAAGCCTATGAAGATAGAAATTATAGGTGCAAATGCCGGTGGCCCTGCTCCACTTTCAGCGCGGGTGGACATTTTTGGTGGACCAAATGGACGTGGAAAAAGGACTGTAACTATGATGTATGTAATACTGTTCCCTCAAAATACACCTTGTCTAGGTCTTTCTATGGTATGTATCCCCTTAATTCTTCGTAACACAATGTTTGCATTGGTTTGATTTTGCATGTGATGATCATGTTGGTTGGAGTTGCATGATATTTCTGACAATAGTTCAGTGGATCATGGAATAAGTGTGCAGGAGGATATTTAATCGTTGGCAGAGTTGTTCATGGATTTGCTTGCTCTAGTTGGCTGCTTGAGTTGATTTTGTGCTGGCTTTTGTGAAGAGGCTTTTCTACGTGAATAATGAATTTACTTTGGATGAAAGATGGCATTTTATGACTTTCTTTTTATGTAATGGAGAATAATGGTATTTGTAGTTATTAATAAATCATACCATTGTCAGAAAGGGCAGATTTTCTTTTTTTCTTTTGGTTTGATGGGAAGGACTCTCACAGTATAATGAGCCAATGGCATTTGACCTGGGACCTCTCTGACATCCGGAAGAGATCCAACAGGCCCTCCAAAGGCTGGATTGTCAGAAAGGGCAGATTTTTTTTTTTGCTAGATGCCAGAGAGGGCAGATGTTGCTTGGCCTGATTTGGGGCCATGTGAGCAGTGTGGGTTGATAGAAATGGACTGCAGAGTGGAAAGGGCAATATTATTGATGGATCCACCAGTTTTTTAAAAACTATGCTCTGTGCTATTTCTGAAATAAGCATTTTGTTCATGCGTCCCATACTCGGTTTGTTGAATGCCAAATATTATTTAATACTTAAATTATAAAAGATTGTTCCCAAATTTATTTTCATTTTCTTGTTAAACAAACACTGTTTATTGGCTCATTATATCTGTTTTTAGCATTTAAATTGTATTAAGTTATAAGGCCTAGCAAAAACACTGTTTATGTTGTATTGCTTTACCTTTGTCAGACCAATTAGGTCTTGTAATACGTTTGCTGCTTTGTAAATAGAGGCTGCATTGATTTATTGAAATTGTAGTCAGTAAATGGCTGTTAATGGAGCCAAATAATGCTATCTTGTTTTACATTTTGTGAGCCATGTAGAAAGACATATCTTACTATATTGAGAATACAGGTCAGGTGGGCCGGTGGGTGCTGGTACTTTCTCTCGTGGTTCCGGGTATGTATCTCCAATGAGTTTAGACGTATACATGCAATAGTGTGATCATGATATGGTAATTTTAGTTGCATATGGTCCACACTAAGTCACAATGCATTACCCTCTTGCATTTTATATGTTTCTCTTGAATATATATCTGATGGTGCTTTAGTTTATAGCGGTTAAAGTAATGTGAGGCCCTAAGTTGGGTAAGAATGGTTACCTCGTGTTGTGGCTAATGTGTGTTAACATTGGAGATTTTATGCCACCATTTGAAGATGATGTAGTATTTGCGAGCCGGGCTACTTAAATAGCTACTCCCTCGGTTCAATGAAACCTGTCTGCATTTGAAAATGGGTGAAATTTATCGGACTCTTAAGGCCCCTACAAAAAAGAGTTCCCCCCATCCTCTTCTGTGTTCTTGGTCATTGGGGAACAAAGTCAGCCATCTAATGATTGAACCGGCTTTTTTCCAAGTGCAGACTTTGAGTATTACTTTTAAACAAAGCAGATTTAATAATTCTGAACGATGTTGGATTATTAGATGTCCTTTGATATTACAATTGCAAATGCATTAGCAAGAAATATACTGATGGTGTATATTATAGTCGAAATAGACTTCCTATGGATCTGATAGTTCAAATATTTGCGGCTGCATTATATGGTCAAGTATCTTTTAAATGTTGACAGCACATTGAATAATGTTATAGTTTTTATTTTTTCTGTTGTGGGTTTAAGAATGTTTGTAAAGGGCATTTTGTGTTGTCTTTTTTGTTGGGAACTGAAGACATTCATATTTGTATACCTAAGGTTTATATTAAATATGTAACAGGAGGGGAGTGGGTGGGTTCAAGCGCGGTGGTCGTGGTCGTGGCCGTGGCAGTGCCAGAGGTCGAGGTCGTGGCCGTGGAGGGAAACAGCCTGTTCCGAAGTCCACTGATGATTTGGACAAAGACTTGGACAAGTACCATTCTGATGCTATGCAGACCTAGTCAGAAGTCATCTTACAAACCAAACGGGAACTCAAGAAATAGTCTTGGCACGTATTCTTAGTTTGTACAAAAAGTTGATGGTTAGCAGATTTCTCTACGCTTCCTGTTTGTGTATCCATTCGTTTGAAATGTACTTGTAAGGATTTCATCGTATTATGCTCCAGCAGTGTGATGCTAATGGTTTTGGCTTTCATCAACTCGTATAGATTTTTCTGCGTATTGATTTTTGTAGCTTTCAACTTGGGCAAGTTCCGATGATCTGTTCTGGATGCCCATTTGTTTGTCATATAACTAGAATGAGCTGTGTGGGGTACGGCAGAATAATAGTGTTTAAAATTGAGGCACTATTATTAACCGTCTGGGGGCATAGCCGTCTACCTTCTGCACCTGGCCTCCCACTATTAGCCATGTCTTGCTCCAGCTTTCCATCAGCTCCATTCGAAGCCCTACGCTCGTCTATGGCCTCCCCAACAGCATGAACCAAATCTTCGTCCTCATATGTAGGCCTCACCTTGGGCATGCGAGATGAAATTTTTAATGGCATAATATTCGGTAAGAATAGAACGCATAAGCAGAGTTTTCATGACCGGCTATTCATCTTTATCATAAGCAGCAGTATTGTTAGTAGGGTGAGTGACACTGTTTTAGCCACACAATCCTTTATAGACATATCCACTACCTGGATATTGTCATAGGGGTTTGGGTGGCAAAAGC
Source organism: Houttuynia cordata (assembly GCA_039654745.1). NCBI lineage: Eukaryota > Viridiplantae > Streptophyta > Magnoliopsida > Piperales > Saururaceae > Houttuynia > Houttuynia cordata. The sequence goes on from CM077504.1 coordinate 4,486,722, forward strand.
ATGGGATGGCGAACTACTCATCTTTGTTATTGCCATTATGTGGAGTAGATGAACGGGCAAGACTGTTTTTGGTCCGTCATTTCTCCAGAGATCTTAAAATTTCTGGAGGGCCATGCTCGCCCTGGACCACCCTTTTATGTCTTTTTTTTGCTAGAGTTGTATATATTGCCAAATAGATATGCTAAAAAATTTATCTTCATTTGATGGGTATAATGATGAGAAATGTAAAATTTTTTTTTTAGATCAACATCAAAATGGAACAGGGAAAATAGAAAGAATATAACAAAATAAAGTCTTCAAAGCTGAATTCTATCTCTCCCAGAGCAAGCAAAACAAAAAGAGGAATCTCCTTCGTCCAAGCCTCCGGTGCATCTAAAACTTGAGCGTACTGCGCCAGCGCGTGAGCAACTCCATTAGATCCTCGACGAACATGAACAAATTTCGCTGCTTTTGCAATATTCAAAGATTGGAAGGCAGCTCTTGCATGATCTCCTTACACTGATCCAAAATCTCTGCCTTCATTCAAACCACTAATAACATCCAACGAATCTTCTTCTACTTCTACACCATCCGATTCTAGATTCATGGCAATCTCCATAGCCTTGCAAGCCACTTTCAGTTCAGCATCCAGAGGAGAATGATACGGACCTCCCGGCTCACTAAAACAGCACAAGACATCACCCGCGAACACAAACCCCCAGGCCGCTTTTTCTTTTATCAGCAAAAAGAGCTCCATCAAAATTCAGCTTTAAGCACCCAGCAGAGGGAGGTTTCCAAGCTTCTTCATTAAGACCAAACGGGATGGGATCAGAATCTGCAATTTTGAAGCTTGACGAGGATCTGCCTTGCATTTCTAACCTCTTGTCCATTCCATCTTTTATGTCTATTTGTCCAAACCATCGAAAGGATAACAAAGAATCGTTGAAAGACCTTCATACCTTCCTCTTTGAGAACTTGATGAGCTGCATCTAGAATTGACAATGGTTGGCGAGCTTTAACTTCCTCAAACCAGTCTTCATTTTTCCACACTTCATCTGCTACAGGACAGCCCCACATAACATGGGGACCGTCTTCAACAGCCGCCCCACAAACATCACATTCAGGACTATAAAAAAGTGGCGCTTCCTCATGTTCACTATAGTTGGGATTGTGTCAGAGCATGCCCTCCATGCAAAGATTTTTATTTTTAGGGCATTTTTCATAGAGAAGAGCTTTGCCCAGAAACCTCTCAATGCATACGGATCGGAGCAACCTTACTCAGCATTTTATATATATATATATATATATATATATAGAGATAAGTTTACATGAGATCCTTCTCATATAAGGAGCATGAGGTCAATCTTTATTGCCATTAGATTCTGATCGGAGGGTGGATATTAAATCAATGGGTAGGTGAGTGTGTCACATCAAGGAGTAGGTGAGATCATAATGAATATTTATAGCCGTCAGATCAAGATCCAACGGCTACAATTCAAAGTGGCCTCATATAAGCAATATGAGAGCGATCTCATTTAAACTTTTCCCTTCAATCTTGCTTATATGAGGCCACTTTGAATTGTAGCCGTTGGATCTTGATCTGACGGCTATAAATATTCATAATGATCTCACCTACTCCTTGATGTGACACATTCACCTACCCATTGATTTGATATCCACCCTCCGATCGAAATCTAACGGCAATAAAGATTGGCCTCATGCTCCTTATATGAGAACGATCTCATGTAAACTCATCTATATATATATATATGAGATAAGTTTACATGAGATCGTTCTCATATAAGGAGCATGAGGCCAATCTTTATTACCGTTAGATTCCGATCGTAAGGTGGATATCAAATCAGTGGGTAGGTGAGTGTGTCACATCAAGGAGTGGGTGAGATCATTATGGGTATTTGTAGCCGTCAGATCAAGATCCAACGGCTACGATTCAAAGTGGCCTCATATAAGCAATATGAGAGCGATCTCATATAAACTTTTCTCTCTCTCTCTCTCTCTCTCTCTCTCTCTCTCTATATATATATATATATATATATATATATATATATATATATATATATATATGAGGGCCGGTAGCCTCCGAGCGCCCGGAGAGAAGCTCTCTCCAGGCGCTCTTATTTGCAACCGTCGGATCTCATTCGACGGTTGCGCTCCACTCTCTCTCTCCCTCCCTCGGTGCGGCAGCGGGGCCCCGCCTCCCTCGCCCCCGTCCAGACGGCGCCGCCACCCTCGTCGCCCCCGTCCAGACGGCGCCCCCCTCGTCGCCCCCGCCTCCCTCGCCCCCGTCCAGACGGCGCCGCCACCCTCGTCGCCCCTGTCCAGAAGGCGCCGCCCCCCTCGTCGCCCCCGTCCCTCGTCGCCCCCGTCCAGACGGTGCCACCTCCCTCGCCGCCCCCCGTCCAGACGGCGCTGCCCCGGTGACCCCCCTCTTGCTCGACTCCCGCCCGCCCTGGTGCCCTCCTCCCTCTGGTTCCCTCCCTCTGGCCCCGCCGCCCTGCCACCAGCTTTCCACCTTTCGCCGCCCCGCCGGGCGAGGGTGCCCCGTCGAGCCAAAGGAGAGGGCGGGAGGGGGGTCGCCGTGGTGGCAGGGCGGCGGGGCCAGAGGGAGGGAACCAGAGGGAGGGGGAGAGAGGAAGAGGGAAGGGGTCAGGCCAGAGGGAGGGGGAGGGGGAGAGAGGAAGAGGGAAGGGGTCGGCGGTGCTCGGCGTCGAGCCGGAGGGGGGGAGTGGGAGGGGGTCACCGGAGCGGCGAGGGGGTCACCGGGGCGGCGGGCGCCCCGTCGAGCCAGAGAAAGAGGGGGAGAGGGAGACCCTCAACCGTCGGATCTGAGGTCAGGGCGCCCGGAGAGAAGGTACTCTCCGGGCACCCTGAGAGTACCTTTTTCTTATATATATATATATATATATATATATATATATATATATATATATATATATATATATATGGGAAAAGTTTAAATGAGATCGCTCTCATATAGCTTATATGAGGCCACTTTAAATCATAGCCCTTGGATCTTGATCTAACGGCTACGAATAGCCATAATGATCTCACCCACTCCCTGATGTGACACACTCACCTACCCACTGATTTAATATCCATCCTCCGATCGGAATCCAATGGCTATAAAGATTGGCCTCATGCTCCTTATATGAGAACGATCTCATGTAAACCCTTCCCTATATATATATATATATATATATATATATATATATATATATTTCTCATAAGGCCATTTTAAATCATAGCCATCAAATCCTGATCTGACGACTACAAATAGCTATAATGATCTCACCTAACTCTTAATGTGACGCACTCACCTACTTACTAATTTAATATCCATCCTTTGATCGAAATCTAACGGTTATAAAGATTGGTCTCATGGTTCTTAAGAATGATCTTAAGTAAACCCTTCTTTTATATATATATATATGGGAAAAGTTTAAATGAGATCGCTCTCATATTGCTTATATGAGGCCACTTTGAATCGTAGCCGTTGGATCTTGATCTGACGGCTACAAATATCCATAATGATCTCACCAACTCCTTGACGTGACACACTCACCTACCCCCTGATTTGATATCTACCCTCCGATCAGAATCTAACGGCAATAAAGATTGGCCTCATGCTCCTTATATGAGAACGATCTCATGTAAACTCATCTATATATATATATATCACACTCACCTATCCACTGATTTGATATTCACCCTCCGATCAGAATCTAACGGCAATAAAGATTGGCCTCATACTCCTTATATGAGAACGATCTCATGTAAACTCATCTATATATATATATATATATATATATATATAGATGAGTTTACATGAGATCGTTCTCATATAAGGAGCATGAGGCCAATCTTTATTGCCGTTAGATTCCAATCGGATGGTGAATATCAAATCAGTGGATAGGTGAGTGTGTCACATCAAGGAGTGGGTGAGATCATTATGAATATTTGTAGCCGTCAGATCAAGATCCAATGGCTATAATTCAAAGTGGCCTCATATAAGCAATATGAGAGCGATCTCATTTAAACTTTTCCCATATATATATATATATATATAGGGAAAAGTTTAAATGAGATCGCTCTCATATAGCTTATATGAGGCCACTTTAAATTGTAGCCCTTGGATCTTGATCTAACGGCTACTAATAGCCATAATGATCTCACCCACTCCCTGATGTGACACTCTCACCTACCCACTGAGTTAATATCCATCCTCCGATCGGAATCCAACGGTTATAAAGATTGACCTCATGCTCCTTATATGAGAACGATCTCATATAAACTTATCTAATATATATATATATATATATATATATATAACAATGTCATAGGCACTACTCGCGGTAAACACGCCATTTTTTCTCTCCAAAAAAGCACGTCTTGAACACCAGCAGGGGCAATTGGAATGTTGAGGATGCGAACCGCATATACTGTCCAGAACACTTGCTCCACCAACTCCTGGTTCCAGCATCTTTGATTAGTGTCAACCAGGTCGGACACTTTCATATTAATGCACTTGGGCTGTTGTAAAGTAATTATCTTTTGGGAGTCTTCAAACGGAAGCCAAACGTCCTCCCAAACTCGAACATTTATCAATTAGAGAGTTTATTCGTAATTAAGTAGGTAGTGTGTGACCTGATTTAATAGGTGGTAGTTATGTCCTACGGCCCCTGATTTAGTATCTAACAATCTAAGCTCAGCGACGCGAATCTATCTTACTGAGCATGTTTTGTCCCACACTTGTGAAAAAGAGCATAACCATCTCATTTCTGATGAACTCCCAAAGTTCTCTGAAGTCGTCCTCTCCATCTTTTGGCCTCTCCTTGTTGCTTCCCCTGCAGCCTTTTTTGTCGAGACATCAGATAATCTATATCTGCCTATACCAATGCAACCAATTGTAGCATTTCACTTAATAGAGGCATTCCCAAGTTCTCTTAAGTTTTCCTCTCTCTTTTATAAAAAAAAAAGACTTCCTCTTTCTCTTTTGGCATCTCTTAGTTGCTCCCCAGCAACCTTTTTATCTGGACAACAATTAGTCTATATTCATAAACCAATGCAACCAATACTAGCATTTTACTTAATAGAGGCATTCATTTACTTGATGAGAATATAAAAAAAGTGGTTAAAGTTGAGATGACTCCTCAAGTAATGAACAGAGAACTGAAAACTGGAAAAGGGGAAATCAGAGTCAAAGAATATTCCTCAACGCTTATGTGTTTCCTCCTGAAAAAAACCTAATCCGACTATAAAATGGGCCGGTGAGCAGTATTATATAGAGTCCGTATCAGAAATGCACTGGATTTTTTTTTGCAAAATAATTTTCCTTACTGTTGTATAGTAATTGATCAGGGTTTAAACCACAACTTCATTATATCTTTCCATAAATCCCAAACCCATCTTATATGTTTATTTCATGGAGCTGCAGGTAATTCTCTCCTAGATGATTCAATGTGCTTGTACCATTTAGGACTGATGAGCAGATGCCAGGGATTGAATATCCAATATTTACTGAAGATGTTGTTTTTTAAATAAATATGCCGGGGAAATTTCCATTGAATTATGCTTTAAGAAGTTTACAATTAGCATTACTGCCGGCGAAGGTATTGCTTAACTGTGAAGTCTTTACATCCTTGAGTCTGGGGTTACCTATCACCTGTTATGCATGACTAATTCCGTGCATATAAAAGTAACTGCATACAATGAAATTCATACCGATATAGCCAGAACAAAGATTGAGTTCACTAATCGCAGACGGCCATTTCTTCTTCTTTGTGCAACTCGGGCACAGGTTTCAATTGGAAGTCACTAGTGAAAAGCTTCTCTATGAGTTCATCCCATGTTGTTCCATTAGAATTCATCTCCTTGTTTGATGATTCTTTCCCCACTTTCTGCACAGGCGACACATTTCTGCTTTCAGTACGTTCGATTGGTAGAACAGCATTTGAAGCATCGGGGCTTACAGTCCTCTCCAACAAACCACTACAGCTATTGCCCTTTTCATCATTCCTATTAAATCTCTGTACAATAGAGGGTCTTGTGTCTTCGATGCTTTCCATCCTCTGTTACAAGCAGAATTCAAGTTCAAATACAAAGATTACCAAAGAGAGAAAGGGTAGTAATTACAAGACGTGCATTTCAAGGTAGTGTTTGTCCGTATGAGGCTGTCAAATACACCAAAGACTGGGGGACTAAATAAAGATGATTTGGTATGGAGATACACATGGTACAGTTGGGGCTAACAAATTGTACACCCCTATGTATATACTCCATCCTTAAAATGATGCTCATCAGTACACCATTTTCAACAGAGTAGACATTTCAGGTTCTACCTACTAGTTTGATAAGGGGGGTATTATTTTTTCTTTTGTATCCTCTACCTTGTTGCTATGACTTACACTCTCTCTCTTCCTGATCACAAAGCCTCCCTTTTGCATAACCATAACTACACATGAGTAATGGCTTATCTTCATAACTACATAGAAAAGGAAGCTCCATTACAACCCGACAAATTAAATACAACGTCACTGCAAGTCTGAAAAATATTGAATACTATGTTCTCGTATCAAGGTGCCCGCCAAAACAGGGTTTTGGTCAAAGTGCTCCAAAATGAAGATTTTCCATCCAAATCATCAAAAGCTATCATGGATGTGAAATCAAGTACAAACAGCTTCAGTAAGGTAACACTGTTTGATCTCCGCCACCTCAAAGGCAACGGCAACAAATTTGAGAGGAGGACCAGTGAAACTGTAGAAGGGACAATGCATCCTAGCACACTAACAACAATAATCAACCACTTGCTCTCTGATGCCACTGCATAAACTCCTGTGACAAATGCAACAGCCATTGATTGGAGGGCCAACCACATTAGTTCCATGGAGAATCTAAGGGTCTGTACCAAAAGGTCTTGGTCCCCTATTGCAGCCCAAATGAGAAGAAATGCTGCAATAATGGAACTACACATTGCTACTGTGTCGGCAACCAAGAACGCTTGCAGAGATGCCTTCTTTATTAGGGTTGCCAAACCTTCATTTGGCCCACTATTTTGATACCCCCCAGGCAGAGTGAAGGCAGCTGCAAATGTGACAGTTGAAATGAGTATAGCCACCAGGGAGAGGGTGTTGGCTCTGCTTTTGTAGGACTCAAGCAGGGCTGGATCTGTTGGACGAGCGCGAGGAACGTTCATTCCCATATCATCTTCATGCATCCCTCGCCGTGCCCCCACAAGCTTCAAAGCTCTCAGTATGCGGAACTACATTAATAAGTCAACATATAAAAATTGCAGCTATTTTGGTTTTTGTTTCTACATATACCAACAAGTGAATAAATATGGCCTCTTGCTTATATGATGTGTCATTACATGTGATATGATGCAGTTTTTCATTGCAGTAGTCAAATTTAATCTCGTGATTCTCAATTTGAGAAGCTGGATCAAAATTTTTTGGGGAAATCTCTAGTGCTATGATAGAATAGTTTCTAAGAGAGGAATTGAGGATTATATTCCCGAGATTGCAATCAAGCGGTTATTTGGCCACATATAGTTTCTCTTAAGAGAAAATGATTGTGTAAGGTGATACCAACCAGGTCCTACAAATAAATAATGGAGAAGTGTGGATGTGTTAGTACATTACCTTGCGAACTCTCGTGCTTGGCTCCTCATCTAATTCTGCAATATCAAGAGCAGTTAGGCCATGTATGTTTGTAAGCCCTGTATCAACTCCTTTATGAGTGCAGAGAAGATAGACTATAGAAAGACTTCGGTTCATTGCAGCAATATGGAGTGGAGTATTCCCATCAACATCTTTGTCATTTAAAAGATCCTCAAGCGTTGAATCCTCAAGTATGTACTCAATGACACTTAGTTTTTCACTTTCAACAGCTAAGTGGAGAATGTTGCAGCCTCTGGAATCAAGAAGCTCTACAGAATCTGGGCAACAATGGAACATCTCTCGAACTATGGCAGCATGACCATTGATGGCAGCCATGTGGATGGGTGACCTCCCACAATTGTCCAAATCATAGGCAGTTGAACTATCTAAATGCAACAACAACTTAGCCATCTTCAAGTTTCCCATTGCTGCCGCACAATGAAGGGGACATATCTTACTTGCATCCTCTTGTTTGACGAGTTTCGGAAACCTTTCCAGCAGCGCCTTTGCTACATCTAGAAGTTATGATTATGAAAAGAGTCAGGCTAGCATGCCCTGTAGCGCTATTATGTGCAGGCAGCCGCCAGATCAGTGGGGCCAAATCATTTGACGGCTGCCTGCGCTGCAGCGCAGTACCGGCGCAGGCCAGGTTTTTTATTATGAAAAACATACCCAATGAAATGCCATCCTTTCAAATCACATAACATGGGGAGACAGAGGTAAAGTTTGAGTTATATCTTTGCAAAGAGTTAAGAGGATAAGATTTTATTTTCGATAGATAAATAAAAAGGACAACGTCGTGAAGCCTTAATAAAGATAGACTCAAATCTATCTTATTTCTCAAACTCCATCAGAACAAATTTTTTCCAAAAGCCCTTTCCTCATCCTAGTGTTCCAGGAGCAAGACTGGAATTTAATCATGACCAAGACACAAGATTAGTCTGAAATCTATTGGCATGTTAAAGGGATGTTCATCAATGGTAGTAGATACTGGAACAATCATTCTATTCTCACTGGACCTTAGCATGATAGATATAGCAGTAATACATGGTTAAATCTTTCTGGTTACATTTTTCGTTCAGTCACCACGACCAATTTCAGTTGTCAATAAGTCCAGTCTCATGCACACATTTAGTCATTTACACATCCAAATGTAGAATCCAAAATGGCATGTAATGTTTAATATTTACCAAAAATGGCCGGCTATTGCACTGAGAAAAAACTTTCATCAGTAATTATTTAGTAAATGGAAAATGACCCGAAATTATAGAAGATCCCCTTTAAGATCAAACAAAAATATGGTCTTATCTATTACCAAATCCAGATAACTATTGCCCATTCACAAACAACTAGTTATCCCCATCCCATAAAATAGATACAATATAAAACTAAGAAAAATTAATTAACCTTTAAACCATATAGTCACTCAGCCCTAATTTAATTATCTAATTTCAGAAAAAAAATTGTCATATTAATTGTCTCATTTACATAATAGTCAGTGGATGGAGTAAAAAGGTTTAGTGGATGAAGTGAAAAGATAAATTAGTTGGGTTCTTAAATATCACCTTTTTCTCAAATGTGGACAATTAATATGTTTCATTAAAAAACCAACTTTTTAGAACAAATTTTTTTTTTAGAACAATTAGAAGGGGTTCCACTTTCCTTTCCAGTGCAAAAAAAGGGCAAAGTGAAAAAAGGAAGGGGATTAGTGCAAAAAAGAAAAGCAGGGGTTCTCATGCAAAAGGTGTAGATCCATATTTACCATAATGTCCTTGAACGACGGCAGCGTGCAGAGCCGTCCGGCCGCCGGGACCGGTGAGGCTAGAGCAGTACGGACCTCCCAGCAACAGTCTCACCATCCCCACCAGACCCATCTCGGCTGCCAAGTAAACTGGCGGCTTGCCGCCGTCCACCTCCGTCTGTTCAGTCTCCAGGCCAGCCGCCGCGGCGGCCAGCAGCGCCACCACCTTCACCCGCCCGCTCCACACCGCCTCGTGGAGAGCCGTATAGTTGGCCTTGTTCCTCATCCCTAACACCTCCGCCACCGACCCACCCCCTCTCCTCCCCTCCTCCGCCGCCGCAGAGGACGACGACCCACCTGCCCATTTGAGCAGGAAATCCACCGCCGGTAAGTGGCCGGCCCGGGAAGCGACGTGGAGAGCAGAATCGCCCTTGGAGTTGGGTAGCATTAGCAGAGAAGCTTGCCTTCGGAGGGCCTCTGCCAGTATTTCCACGTGGCCTTGCCGGGCGGCGAGATGGAGGATGGTGTTAGACTGGGGGGTGGTGGCGAGGAGCTGGCCGGGGTTCTGGTTGGCCAGCTGCCGGAAAAGAGGCAGATCTCCGCGTTTTGCCGCCTGGAGTAGTTCAAGATCCATGGCTTCGATTTTCTGAGGTGAAGCAGAGCCAACAAGTATGATGACTGACAAGTGACCGAAGACCGCAAAGTAGAACACTCCCTCAGTCCAATAAAGCCTGTCTGAATGTAGCTACTTCTTTCGGACGGAAGGAGTATTTGTTTAAGGCATAAGATCAGTATTACTTAATTTTTGTCTGTTTTTTTTTTTGTTACTAGGAGTATTTATTGCTCAATTAAAAAGTAAGAATCGGGTGGAAGACTATCCAATATGGCGTCCACCTCTTCCCCATGGAACTCAATTTTTTCACTGGAAGCTATGCCGAGGGGCTCTTGCGACGCAAGATATCTTTGCTCGAAGGCTGGGAGTTCCTCCTGGCTATTGTGTATTTTGTAACCAGGCCTTCGAAACTGCCTCATCATTTTGTTTTTGCGCTGCTCATATATTAGTTAGATCTGGCGTCAGATGTTATTTTAATTCCGGATGGATAGAGTATCTCCTTTCTGGTTGGTTGGTTGAATGTAAATCATGAGTTTGTGGCAGTGGTGGCTTATGTAGGGGTCAATTGATCGATTATGAAGAAGTTTAATTGGCTAAAATTGGGTGATGATTTTTATTTTATTTTAAAAGATAAGGCTGTTCTTAGTTCTCCATTTTTCGGATTTTGGTTATTTGCTTTTGCTACCGAAACAAAGGAAAATGTACTTCAGTTTGGATTTTGGAGGTGACCAAGGGCCTTCTTTGCATTGAGCAAATTTTGTATTGGTTACAGACTAACACTAATTTCAGTGGGCATATTGGAATATGAACATTCTAGTCTTAATAATGCTGTATAAAGCCAATGCTTATTTATTTTATTGGGTTGGGGGGTGGGGGAGGAAATTTTATATGCTCTGGTTGCAATAAAAATGTGTCGGGAATGTGGATATTCATTAGCAAAGATATTTGGTCAGTTGAATTATGCTAACTTTTGTTAGAGGGTTATGTTTCCGTTGATTGATTTGCATTGTTTGTTTTTGGTAATGAGGCAAAGAAAAACTGAGCCTTGTTTTAAGAGACCAATACCTTCTTTGCAGAGAACAAATTTTGTTTTGGTTACCAACTAATCTTATTTTTGCATATTAGAATATGGACATTCTAGTCATAGCAACGTTGTATAAAACAAATACTCACATTTTCTTTGGGCTTTATAAGGACACTATATAGGCTATCACTACTATAAAATCTGTCTGTCTCTGGAAGTGGGTATTCGTTTGCTACGAAAGTTGTTCAGTTGAATTGTGTTAACTTTTCTAGAGTTTAACTTGCTAAAGTTGGATGGAGATTTTTGTTAAACATAAGGTTTGGACTTAGTTTATTTTTGTTTTTAATTGATTTGGGTGGTCTGTTTTTGCTACTAAGACAAAGGAAAAAGTAATTGAAGTTTTTAGGACTGCCTCTTTGTGGAGAGTGAACGTTATTCTAGTTACCAAATGATTTCTATTGGGCATACTGGATATATAGTCAATTTTCATGTGCTTGAAAAGGAAATTTTATATCACAAATTGTATCGTCATTCACGTCAATACGGTGAAAAGTGTACAATGACAAAACTCAATAGATAGGTTATTTATAAATAAAATTTAGAATGAACAATAAAGTAATAACATGAAATATTTATTGGTCCAAAGCCATTATAATTGTTCTAAAAATAAATTAAAAATTTAATATCAAAGCTACGAATTTCTTCACGCTAATCCACTCTATCGAACTATCCTTTACGAGCTATCAGCAGCTAAACTTGTATCATAGGATGCATGAGTATTCCAAAAAATAACTAGTAGAATGTAAAATCGCAATAAAATATAACAAGATAATTCAAGGATAATACATACAACGAAAGTAATTGTAATATGAACTGCAATATATTACAAATCAATTGATAGAAATTATTCAACATGAAATGATTTAATATGTTAAGGAAAATTTATATGCTTGGGATGCAATAAAAATGTGTTTGGAATGTGGATATTCATTAGCAAAGATATTGGTCAGTTGAATTATGCTAACTTTTGTTAGAGGGTTATGTTTCCGTTGATTGATTTGCATTGTTTGTTTTTGGTAACGAGGCAAAGAAAAACTACGCCTTGTCTACAGAGAACAAATTTTGTTTTGGTTACCAATTAATTTTACTTGAGCATATTAGACAACATTGTATAAAGCAAATACTCACCTTTTCTTTGGGTTTTATAAGGACACTACATAGTATCACTGCTATAAAATCTGTCTCTGGAAGTGGATATTCGTTTGCTATGAACGTTGTTCAGTTGAATTGTGTTAACGTTTTCAGAGTTTAACTGGCTAAAGTTGGATGAGAATTTTTGTTAAACATTTGGACTTAGTTTTATTTTTGTTTTTGATTGATTTTGGTGGTCTGTTTTTGCTACTAAGACAAAGGAAAAGGTAATTGAAGTTTTTAGGATTGCCTCTCTCTGAAGAGCGAAAGTTATTTGGTTACCAACTGATATCAATTGGGCATATTGGATACAAAACTAATTTTCACATGCTTCAAAAGGAAACTTTATGTGCTTTGGGTGCAATGGAAATGTGTCATGCCCCAAATTTTCAGCTCTTGAACGGAGTAAAAAAATCTTTTAAAGTGCTGAATACTTGAGGCGTCACAAATTGTACATCATTCACACTAAAACAGTGTACAGTGTAAAATGATAAAACTTAAAGGATAGGTTATTTATAAATAAAATTCATAATGAACAATAAAATAATAACCTGACATATCTATTGGTCCAAATCCATTACAATTGTACTCAAAATAAACTAAAAATTTAATATCAAAGCTACGCACTTCTTCATGCTAATCCACTCTATCCAACTATCCTTTATGAGCTCTCAGGAGCTAAACCTGCATCGCAGGATGCATGAGTATTTCGAGAAATACCCAGTAGAATATAAATTCATAATAAAATATAACAGGATAATTAGCAGAAGTAATTGTAGCATGGACTGCAATATGTTACAAATCAATTAAAATAAATGATTCAGTATGAACGTCGAGAAACATATATATCTGGACGAAACAATCAAACTCCATTTACCAATAACTCTAGGAGTGAATGAATTTCTACTCTGAAATCATCACTGCAAGTGGACAACCATACCCATTCGCCACTAGGGGTTCTCTTGAGGAACCCTGCCATGAGTCTAGGGCGTGGGCACCATTGTTGTTCATAGACACAATGGTCGGAGACTTTGTAGGCATTCCATGATGACTAATAATCTAATCCTCAATAAGGCAAGGATACACTAATACTCAATATAAATACAGAGACCTCATAAGTTCAATGTTTCTATCATTATTTAATGAGCATACTATGATTTCCAACAGACAGAAGGCGTTGCAAGGTCCCTGTGGAGACTCAATCGTGCAATTATTTTGCAAAAACATATATGTTGTGCCAATTCCTGTGGGAGCTTAGATAAGTATATACTAATACAAAGAACAGAGGTGTTATGCCAACCCCTGTAGAATCTCATATGAACAATGAATCACACATAGAGTAGGAATGTTGTGTCAATTCTTGAGGAAATAGAATTTCCTAATTCTAATCGACTCTACAATGGATAGAACTACAGAGGTTTTGTGCCAACCCCTGTGGAATCTCAAATGAACAATGAATCACACATAGAGCAGGAATGTTGTGTCAATTCCTGAGGAAACAGAATTTCCTAATTCTAATCGACTCTGTAACGGATAGAACTATCAGAAGCGTTTAAACAAACAACGAATGATTACATGTAATTGAATTAAATAAGAAACCCTTTAAGAGTGTTGCAAGACTTGAATTTCATATTGGGTATTCAAGGTGTACATAAAAGACAAAAAGTCAAAGAAATAATAGGTTTCTAGACCCAAAAGATCAAATTATGACTTGAAGACTCTCAACTATTATATTTTTAGTAGATAATAGTGTCTCTCAAGTTGTTGATATATGTGTATGACATAAATTTAGGATTTACACATTGATCGGTTAGAGTTATGAGAAAGGCCAACAACACTTGTAGAGTTAATTTTTTAGTACTATTGTACTCTATTATAAATCATATGTAATTAATTTAAAACACATAAGCATGGTAGGACTAATTTCTATTAGTGGGTTAATGCCTCACAAAAAATTAGTAGGATTTTTTAAATAAATTGACTGTAGATATGTAAACTGATATGGATAGACTTCTTTTATGTATTTTGTATAACACTTTCATAATACCTTACCTTAGAAAATTAGTAGTTAAAATATTCATCACATGATATATAAATACTGACCGGGATGATACATGAATGAGCATAAGGTTTCAGTCGACAACAATGTAAATTGAAGATGCTTGATTAAACCCTAGACGATTAACAATGTTATAACTTTTATAAATAAATCTTTTAACTTTAAGGATCAAGACATCCAAAACTGGACAACAAGGTCGCAACTTGAAGATGGCGGCAGCAAGGAAAGACAAGTAAATCAGGGTTCTTATCATAATACAATACATGCAATGAAAACACTAATCAGGTTAGCGATAACAATCAATTACTACAATTTCGACATGACAACAATACATATAATTCAAGCAAATTTTCAAGAGTATATGAATATGATTCAACTCAACATCAATAGGACCAACACTGTCACGCCCCGAAATTTCAAGCCTCGACGGAGTGCGGAAGTCGACCCTTAGGCGAGAAATTCTTGAAGCTGAATTTCGGAAACGCAACTGAATACCCATTCACCAGTCAACCACAACATCTCAAAAGGATGTGTAATTGAAACCACTCAGTCATATGAATCAACATCATTAAACCATATGAAATAAAAATTCTTAATCTCAAATTATCCCAAAATAAAAGTCATTAAAATCTCTTAACAAAATTACTAAAACTTCTTGGCACACAGGCCATTAATGTCATAGCTATTTATTTCAAATGCAACATAAACTTCGTAACTTTCTGACTGCAATCCTTGAGCTTTTCCTTCTGCTGCAACGTTCTCCAAATCTAATCTTTATCCAACCCTGCATTGCAGGATGCATGAGTATTCCGAAGAAATACCCAGTAGGATGAAAAACCCACACAACACAAAATATACAATATATAACAATACATAAGATTTCAACAACAACTGACAAATCAGCAATATCGATATCCAGTATAAGGAATTGCATTACCAGACATCATCATCAGTGACTAAGACTCCAAAACAGCTAGAATGTATGGAAATAATATAATTAATCAATGATCCAAACATTGATAGTGCATAAGAAAAACATCATTCACAGAAACTTCAACTATCACAAGCGTATGGAGCTACAACTCTCACTCTCATTTATCACCACTTCCATGTAGTTTCTTGCCAAACTATCCTAGAGGTTCTCTCCTTGGAACCCTCTGTCATGTCTAGAATACTGGCTCTATCAGTACTTATGGAATGCCTCTCTTTGGGCGGGAACCTAACAAGGATCCAAAGATATACTCTCTTAACTCAGGGACTTTTGCGTCTAATTAACTCTCACCCTGGCAGGATCTCTTAACTCAGAGGTTTTTGAGTATTATTAACTCTCTCCCTAGCTGAATTTCTTAACTTAGGGGCTTTTGAGTCTTATTAACTCTCACCCTAGCTGAATCTCCATTAACGTAGGGACTGTTGAGTATCATTAACTCTCACCCTGGCTGAGTTTCCCTCAACACAGGGGCTGTTGAGTATCATTAGCTCTCACCCTGGCTGAGTTTCTCTTAACACAGGGGCTATTGAGTATCATTAGCTCTCACCCTGGCTGAGTTTCTCTTAATACAGGGGCTGTTGAGTATCATTAACTCTCACCCTGGCTGAGTTTCCCTTAACACAGGGGCTGTTGAGTATCATTAGCTCTCACCCTGGCTGAGTTTCTCTTAACACAGGGGCTATTGAGTATCATTAGCTCTCACCCTGGCTGAGTTTCTCTTAACAAAGGGGCTATTGAGTATCATTAGCTCTCACCCTGGCTGAATTTATCTTAATCAAAGTGCTTTTGAGTATTTTACAACTCTCAACCGGACAGAGTCTCTCCTAATCCAAGTGCTTTTGAGTATTCTACAACTCTCAACTGGACGGAGTCTATTATGGCTTTTACCAGCATACTACGAATGTCTTCACTCAGGTACTATTGAGATTCCTATCTCTCATCCTGGGAAACTAATTTACCTCTCTTGGGCAAAATCTCACAAGGTTCTTATAACGAATCTCAGATGTAACTATTTACTCGAAGGAAAGGTATCCTCTATGAAGAACATATTTATTCTGGTAACTAGCTCATGAAAGAAGTACAACAAAAATTTCAATACTCTTTCAAAAGTCTGACTCACTAAAGGAGTACCAATGAGATTACCTAATCTCTATCGTCACACAACTAACATAGAAGTATCAAAATAAAGTGTCAACAACAGAAGTGTCACACATTGCTTAAACATAGGTGGAACTATTCCAATACTCAACTCAGTCATATAAACATTGATCCAAACTTCAAGGTTTAAGACTTTCGTCAAAGGGGATGATGGTTCAGCTCCCAATTGAAAACATAATCAAGTCAATATCAACAGTGAAACGCATAGGACTTGCTGAACACCAAACTACCCATCATTAGCCTATGATATTTAAGTATTATACTTAGTCCATTATGCTGTAATTCTTTCTGGAAGATCTTGCATAGCACATATTACTTTCATAGTATACTTATTTTAGCATAGGGTAATGTTTTGCTAAAGTTTCTCCAACTTTTACCCTAATTATAGTATTCTATTTTTACATATCAGTTGAATTCCGGCTCTTCCCGGCGTCAGCACAGATTGAATTACTCTCTGACATTTTTACTGTATATAGTACTTTGAGTCTAGTTTCTAACCCAATAGACGACATATTTTTCCGAGTTTATTTGAATTAGTTCTGAATTATTTACTATAGGCTATCAGCACAGAAACAGTTCTGGCCGAGATTAAGACTCTTCATTAACTAGATTATCTCACTTAATAACACATTATATGTGATAATATATTATTAACAGACAACCATACTCCCTTCCTAGATCAATTACAGATCGTAAGATTATCTAAAATTACCAAAGTATACCCTTTTGTCATATTACATATCATATATCAATTGACCCCTACATATTTGACATCAGAACTTGAATCATAAACATTTATATGATTGAAAATAAATCACAAAGAATAGTGGTAAAATCATCCTACTCTTAGTTTCACAAAAGTCTCGCCTTGACGCGTCGTTCGCCTCTTCGCTTCGTAGCGATGCCTCCGCTCTTAGCTATGGATGAAGACTCACACCAAGAAGAGGCTTGTGAGAAGGGTGAACGTGGGAAGGAGAAAAGCACAAGCTTTCTAGAGCTAGGATTTGATATGGATTGCACAAGCCCTCCCCTCTCATGGGTTTATATAGATTTGGAGAAATCTCTTCTTAAATAATTCCTCCTAAATTATGGACTCTTTCCACCAATAGGAATCCTCCAAAATCCTCCAAAATCTACTCATGAACGTCATCTCCAAGTTTGGTTAGGATTTGGTATCTTTTTCTTAAGAAAATCCACTTAAAACGCAATTTCCGTATTCAATGCCGTTGCGATCTATCGCGTACCCCGACGATTAATCGCGTACCCCGCCAGATCAATCGTATAACCCAACGATCAATCACATACCCTGACTGCATACTACAATTCAAACTAACATAACTTCATGCTCCGAACTCCGATTTGCGCACCGTCGGTGGCGTTGGAAAGCTCTCTTCACATAATTTAACTCCAAAGTACAAAACATAGCAAAACAAGCATCAAAATTTAATATTTTTAGATCAATCTATTTTAGTAAGCACACAAATTTTTCGGGTGTTACATCCTCCCCTCCTTTGAAAACATTTCGTCCTCGAAATGCCGAAACCAATTTCTAAACAACTCAAGATAGTTTTGCACGATTCTACTTCTCTTTATATTCTAAGGTAGGATCTCTTGTTATAGCAAACGTCATTCACCAAATATATTATGCTAACACATCCAACTAAGCATAAAAATCGAGGTCATAACAGTAAGCAATATCAACACAACAATCAAATCATATCCCATGCTACGGTAGGGACAATAGAGTACCTTCATTACCCTCGTTTGAAACTTTTGCATCTTCTGACATTAATGCAAATATTCGCACTTGAGTTTTTTGGTTCGATTCAACCTTATTCATCCTCTCTTTACTTGGGCAATAGGTGGAGACGTGTCCCCACTCTCTACATATGTAGCATCTCCTAGGATCATGTGGACACGGTTTTCCTTGATGATCGTGTTGTCCACAAAATCTGCATCGATTTTCCTTTTGATCTGACAATTCTTGCCCATTTTGCTGTGGTAGTGGCTTCTGCCGTTTAAATGGGTGACTGTCATTCCCAAGACATTTTCCATTATGATGCTTGGACTTATTGTCCTGATCTTTTGTGAGGCTAATCTTCCTCTCCTGCATCCTCTTTAAATCATCCTCCAAGATAGAAGCCCACTCAACCGCCTTCGCTACAGTTGTAGGCTGAGAAGCTAACACCTTCGCCCTCAACCCATCCTTCAATCCATCCACAAACCGCTGAGCCTTGACCAAATCATTAGGACAGGCGTTTGTGGCAAACCGTTGTAGCTGTTCAAATTTAGTCTCATACTGGAGTACCGACATTGAACCTTGCACTAATTCTAGGAATTCTTTTTCCTTGCGGCGCTGGACGTGGGGCAGAAAATATTTATTATTAAAAACTTGTCTGAACTCATCCCAAGTAATGTCTTGATCTTCCGCAAAGTTGTTACGTTCCGCATATTCCCACCAAAATACTGCCTCGCCAACAAATAGAAAAGTGGCAAAAATAACTCAGCAATAGGCACTTTCATTCCTTTAAGAAGTCGCTCAACTTCAACTAACCAGCGCTCAGCCTTCTCTGGGTTATCCTCCCCGGAGAACTCTGGTCCAGCTCTCTTAAATCTTTCCAGAGTTGGAGCCTTCTCAGTGCTTCCTCCTCTACCATTCCGTAATTCAGCTGTAAGTTGCCTAACTACTTCCGAAACATCTTGGCTGGCATCTTCCCCCAACGGAAGGTTAGCAGCAAGATTTGCTCGTCTACCACGTGCTCTTGAATTCACCATATTCGATCTCTACAGTCAAAGAAAGAAGATGAATTAGAATCTCACCAAGTTTCAATTTTAATTCATCTTATCTATTCTCTAGTTAAAGATCCTTCGGCTAAACATGCTTCCGCTGCGCACTCTGATACAAAAATTGTTTCATCACCTAGTTTCTATAGTCAATGAAAGTAGATAAATTTTAACTCATCTATCTATTCATTAACCCTCAAAAATCACAAACTTTCAAGTAAGCCAATTACACACAAAACAAAACAATCCATCAGCAAAATTAAAGATCAAAAATCAATTCCTTAATAGTTTCTTTGCTAGAGATTTCTAACAATCAATCTGCCCTTATATAAGTGTCAAGGAAATTCTTTATTACGGTGACATCCAACTTCTCAAACAGCCATACTAGGGTTCTCTCAACCTGGCCCTTCAATACCAATCCTGAAGGGTTTTCCTATATCTCTCAGATAAGGCTCTTTACTAGTTCCCCGATTGATACCATCTAGCCTCCATTCTGACCACCACTTCTTAGCATCTATTTGTTTTCCACCTCCGTTCACCAGTTTACTTATGTTCATTTCCATAAGCCTAGTCCTGGAGATTCTCTAGTGTACTAGACTTCCACTCCCATATGGATAAGTCTCTACTAGTTCCATCTATGTTTTAACTAGTTTCATCATCTAGATTATACTAAGTCTTCTTTCTCTCTACATAGTTCCACTACATTACTTCATATGTAAACAATGTTGTTCAAGGCTGAAGTGAAGGGCTCCGATACCATGCTGTCACGCCCCGAAATTTCAAGCCTCGACGGAGTGCGGAAGTCGACCCTTAGGCGAGAAATTCTTGAAGCTGAATTTCGGAAACGCAACTGAATACCCATTCACCAGTCAACCACAACATCTCAAAAGGATGTGTAATTGAAACCACTCAGTCATATGAATCAACATCATTAAACCATATGAAATAAAAATTCTTAATCTCAAATTATCCCAAAATAAAAGTCATTAAAATCTCTTAACAAAATTACTAAAATTTATTGGCACACAGGCCATTAATGTCATAGCTATTTATTTCAAATGCAACATAAACTTCGTAACTTTCTGACTGTAATCCTTGAGCTTTTCCTTCTGTTGCAACGTTCTCCAATCTAATCTTTATCCAACCCTGCATCACATGATGCATGAGTATTCCGAAGAAATACCCAGTAGGAAGCAAAACCCACACAACACAAAATATACAATATATAACAATACATAAGATTTCAACAACAAATGACGAATCAGCAATATCGATATCCAGTATAAGGAATTATATTACCAGAAATCATCATCAGTGACTAAGACTCCAAAACAGCTAGAATGTATGGAAAGAATATAATTAATCAATGATCCAAACATTGATAGTGCATAAGAAAAACATCATTCACAGAAACTTCAACTATCACAAGCGTATGGAGCTACAACTCTCACTCTCATATATCACCACTTCCATGTAGTTTCTTGCCAAACTATCCTAGAGGTTCTCTCCTTGGAACCCTCTGTCATGTCTAGAATACTGGCTCTATCAGTACTTATGGAATGCCTCTCTTTGGGCGGGAACCTAACAAGGATCCAAAGATATACTCTCTTAACTCATGGACTTTTGAGTCTTATTAACTCTCACCCTGGCAGGATCTCTTAACTCAGAGGTTTTTGAGTATTATTAACTCTCTCCCTAGCTGAATTTCTTAACTTAGGGGCTTTTGAGTCTTATTAACTCTCACCCTAGCTGAATCTCCATTAACGCAGGGGCTGTTGAGTATCATTAACTCTCACCCTGGCTGAGTTTCCCTTAACACAGGGGCTGTTGAGTATCATTAACTCTTACCCTGGCTGAGTTTCCCTTAACACAGGGGCTGTTGAGTATCATTAGCTCTCACCCTGGCTGAGTTTCTCTTAACACAGGGGCTATTGAGTATCATTAGCTCTCACCCTGGCTGAGTTTCTCTTAATACAGGGGCTGTTGAGTATCATTAACTCTCACCATGGCTGAGTTTCCCTTAACACAGGGGCTGTTGAGTATCATTAGCTCTCACCCTGGCTGAGTTTCTCTTAACACAGGGGCTATTGAGTATCATTAGCTCTCACCCTGGCTGAGTTTCTCTTAACACAGGGGCTATTGAGTATCATTAGCTCTCACCCTGGCTGAGTTTATCTTAATCAAAGTGCTTTTGAGTATTTTACAACTCTCAACCGGACAGAGTCTCTCCTAATCCAAGTGCTTTTGAGTATTCTACAACTCTCAACAGGACAGAGTCTATTATAGCTTTTACCAGCATACTACGAATGTCTTCACTCAGGTACTATTGAGATTACCCATCTCTCATCCTGGGAAACTAATTTACCTCTCTTGGGCAAAATCTCACAAGGTTCTTATAACGAATCTCAGATGTAACTATTTACTCGAAGGAAAGGTATCCTCTATGAAGAACATATTTATTCTGGTAACTAGCTCATGAAAGAAGTACAACAAAAATTTCAATACTCTTTCAAAAGTCTGACTCACTAAAGGAGTACCAATGAGATTACTTAATCTCTATCGTCACACAACTAACCATAGAAGTATCAAAATAAAGTGTCAACAACAGAAGTGTCACACATTGCTTAAACATAGGTGGAACTATTCCAATACTCAACTCAGTCATATAAACATTGATCCAAACTTCAAGGTTTAAGACTTTCGTCAAAGGGGATGATGGTTCAGCTCCCAATTGAAAACATAATCAAGTCAATATCAACAGTGAAACGCATAGGACTTGCTGAATACCAAACTACCCATCATTAGCCTATGATATTTAAGTATTATACTTAGTCCATTATGCTGTAATTCTTTCTGGAAGATCTTGCATAACACATATTACTTTCATAGTATACTTATTTTAGCATAGGGTAATGTTTTGCTAAAGTTTCTCCAACTTTTACCCTAATTATAGTATTCTATTTTTACATATAAGTTGATTTCCGGCTCTTCCCGGCATCAGAACAGATTGAATTACTCTCTGAAATTTTTACTATATATAGTAATTTTAGTCTAGTTTCTAACCCAATAGACGGCATATTTTTCCGAGTTTATTTGAATTAGTTATGAATTATTTACTATAGACTGTCAGCACAGAAAGAGTTCTGGCCGAGATTAAGACTCTTCATTAAACTAGATTATCTCACTTAATAACACATTATATATGATAATATATTATTAACAGACAACCATACTCCCTTCCTAGATCAATTACAGATCCTAAGATTATCTAAAATTACCAAAGTATACCCTTTTGTCATAGTACATATCATATATCAATTGACCCCTACATCTTCTCATATAAGAGCATGATCATAATCAACTCATGAATAGAAATATCACACATATTCATTCCAAAACAAGGCCACATATTTGACATCAGAACTTGAATCATAAACGTTCATATGATTGAAATAAATCACAAAGAATAGTGGTAAAATCATCCTACTCTTAGTTTCACAAAAGTCTCGCTCTTTACGCGTCGTTCGCCTTCTTCGCTTCGTAGCGATGCCTCCGCTCTTAGCTATGGATGAAGACTCACACCAAGAAGAGGCTTGAGAGAAGGGTGAACGTGGGAAGGAGAAAAACACAAGCTTTCTAGAGCTAGGATTTGATATGGATTGCACAAGCCCTCCCCTCTCATGGGTTTATATAGAATTTGGAGAAATCTCTTCTTAAATAATTCCTCCTAAATTATGGACTCTTTCCACCAATAGGAATCCTCCAAAATCCTCTAAAATCTCCTCATGAACGTCCTCTCCAAGTTTGGTTAGGATTTGGTATCTTTTTCTTAAGAAAATCCACTTGCGATCTATCGCATACCCCGACAATTAATCGCATACCCCGCCAGATCAATCGTATAACCCATCGATCAATCGCATACCCCGACTGCATACTACAATTCAAACTAACATAACTTCATGCTCCGAACTCCGATTTGCGCACCGTCGGTGGCGTTGGAAAGATCTCTTCACATACTTTAACTCCAAAGTACAAAACATAGCAAAACAAGCATCAAAATTTAATATTTTTAGATCAATCTATTTTAGTAAGCACACAAATTTTTCGGGTGTTACAAACACAAGTATTAGATTTCAAACACAAGATATCTAGGCACTGCAGGAACATAGGACCATAGAAGAAATTGCATAAAATTATCCTACCTCAATCATTCGTCGAAACCTTCTCGCTTCGAGTTCGCTCCAGCCATCCCACACTTCTCCTCAGATGTCTCTTCAGGTTGTCCAGCAAAGAGAGAGGGATGAGAGTGAGAGAAGGTCGAGAGAGAGAGAGATGAGAGAGAAAGAAGAGAGAGAAAGAAGAGAGAGATCATGAGAGAGAAAGAGAGATTGGATAAAGTGAGGAAAAGAAGAGGCCGACAACTTCTTTATTTATAGGGGTCGAACTATGGCTGCTCTCTCCTAATCCTATTCACATCGATCATCTTCTTAAGTCAAGTCTATCTGAAAGCAAACGTCATCTCCCATGTTAAAATTCCCAAAAGGAAACCCAACACAAGGGGATTCTTATCTATCGTCCATCTAACTCCTCCTCTAATCCTACAACTCGAAGTATATCTCGTCCAAGTTGAGTCGATCCACGCCTATCAGTTTAACTCCAGCACCATGTATGTTTCTAGACGAACAAACTCCCATCTTCTGAGGAGTCCTGTTCTAGGTTAGCCCATTGTGCTACTCTTCATCAATCATACTTCAAGTAGGAATTCACGATAACCCCTAGCAAACTTATCAACCAACACTTACCATAGTCAAAATCGATCCTAGTTTCCTAATTTAGGACGTCAACAACAAAATAATTTTTCATTATTATAATTTTGGGGTCGTCACAAAATGACTCTGGCACATGGATATTCAATGGTGGTTGATCGCTCCTCTCGTGTCTACAATATTTTATGTGCATAACCAACCGGCTTATGCTTGTGTTGTCACCAAATATGATAATAGATATAAAAATGAAATTGTTCATTTTGTATAGTGTACAACTTAAAGTAGCCCGACTCAGGAGCATGTTTTGTTTCTTTATTTACCCACTCTGATATCTGTACTCTTAACTACTTCTGTGGCTAGATTGGTCATGCCTAATTAAAGAACTCAGTGGGTTGTAATCTTCTTAGCTTTTGAGGGATGTGATATAATATAGCTTGCATGCTCCTCCTATAATCTTTCTTTTAACTTAGCTTATGATGAATGTGATATAATTCAGCTTGCATGCTCTTGAACAGATGTCGAAATGGCTGATGGGACAAGCGTAACTGCTCAGAACTTGAATTCAGTTGGTGGCATGGGGAAGAAGATGCAAAAAGACAAGATAAAGAAGAACAAACGACGGGGAAAAGGGAAACTCAAGAGGAAGTTCAAGGTTTAGAAGAGAAAAAGTAAATTTTCATAAAACATCAAATCTATCATGTATTATGGTCAGGTGACATTTTTTTGGAGAGTTTCTTTGTCTATTTGTAGAGGAACTGAAGTCATGAACTTGATACCTTAGTGAAAGAACATAGCTGATATCAAATACCAGTTCTTTATTAGAACCTAGAGGGTGTCCTTTTGTCTCTTAGCCTCTAACATAATCTATTTTGTACTAAAAAATATAGAAATTTCTTTTTTTAGCTTTCTATACTATAAAGGCTCTTTAGCTTAAGGGGCCATTTAGATCATGAAAAATCCCAAAAATCCACCAACTTATCCATTAACCAGCTGAAACACGTCAGCTGATTCATGAGGTGTTTCAGCTGGTTAATGGATAATGAGTGGATGTTCTTTTTTATGCCCAGAACGGCCCCTAAATTGGTAGAGCAGGTGGTGGCGGTTTGAATCCGACGAGAGCCAATGTGATTGATATGTTTCATGATTAATGTTAGAAGTTGTTTTTGTTATCTTTGCTGTCCTTGGTAAATGAACTCCAGACAAACAATGTCTTAATGTCATTTCTAATCTCATATTAAGGTTTAGCTTATTTGACAATTTATGTCGCATGAGTACATCAGTTTCTAGTATTAGGCTTTTATTGAAGCAAAATTTGCCAGGGAACCTCTATTGTTATTTGATTAACCCATTCTTTCAATTAAATGTCATCATTTTTATTGCTCTTTGATCAATTATTTTCTGTAGTGTTGAAAGAGAAATTTCATTAAATGATAAGAGATTTTTTATCTTCCATTTTTTGTGATTCATGGTTGTTGAGTTAGATTCAGCAGCAACATTGAAATTAAAATGACAAAGCTGTGTGAACTTCCTATCTTCAGTATATACCAATTTTTTGATATACTGGTACTTCCTCCTTTGGTTGAACTTCTTGTCCATGTTGAGTGCAACTTAATTTATAAATTTACATGTGTACAAAGTTCTTTATTTTATTTTCTGGAATAAGTAATTTTTAATTGAAATGTATTCTCGAAGATTGGTCTGTGCTGAATCCTCCCACTAGTTTGGCCTGTAAATGCAAAGGATGAAATATATTTGGGGAACATCTGATGGATAGCCTAAGATCATCTTCGTCTTCAAATTGAAGGTCTGAACTTAAAACGAGAATTCTTATATGTTAATGACTAACAACCAATTTGTTTTGTCAAAAACTCTTGTGAGCCAATGTAACTCATGTTGAATTTTCTATGAGAATGACCTTGATAGTGCTTATGCTAGTTTAAAATCTAGACATTGCTATACACAGTCATGATTCTTTTCTACTAATTTCTTTTGATTGTATTTTGCAAGTGATGCCCTTATCTATGATCTTCTAAATTTTGGTCTAATTTCCTTTGAGACCTGCAAACCTATGTTTAGGATGCTACTTGCAGACTCAATTTTAACACTCTATTGACTCTTGGTGGGTTTCAACCACCATCTTCTCGGGACACAAGTTCATCTTTTCCAAGAGCTATGCCATTTTGAGCTAAAGAGTCATTCTGTTATTGTCCTTTTACGCTTATAACTGAACAATCCTTCTAGTATTGAATGCCCTGGAAGGCATTGGACTTTAACAGGTATTCCTTCAAGTGTATTAATGGTTGACTTAAAAGATGAAAGGAAGTGTAAGATCATAGAACAAGTACCTAGTTATTCATTGTATGCTTGGAACGTCTAACATTTAACTAACAAACGTGTCATTTTTCAATTTTGTAACATCCATGTGTTAGTTGCCACTCTCTTTCCTCCCTTGATATATATACGAAAAAAGTTTGCAAACTACAAATTAAATAAATAATGAAAATTAAATTATTGGCCATTTGTACATATTCCCACCCAATACATATTACATTCATACTCAACTACACACACATAGAATCGACTGGATTTTGCTAGATTTTTAACATGATGATATTCAATGAATCCTCATTTTTTATGAATAAAAAAAATAAAAAAGAAAAAAATGCTAAAGCAACACTGAATTTGTACACCAAACCCATACCGATGAGGTGGCAAGATTTTGTAGCACTATTAAAAAGTGGGATTTGACTGTCCAATAAAAACGCTCATATATGCGGTTGGAGTAGAGATTCGGTGTACAATTATCATTCATGAGTTCAAATCTGCTGGTGAAGCTTGCCTTTCGAACCTTTCTACTTCCTTCTTTCCTTTACACCTAATCCCCACCACCACTTTATACAGCTCAAACATAATAACATCAAAGGCAAAGCACAAAACCAAAGCCAAGAATAAGGCATCATGTGGCGTGCCGCCGGCCATGTTCCCTTCTTAATTCCTTCTCTCAAGGCCCAGGCCCAGCTCGCTAGAAGCCGGGCCGGCCATGTCCGTTGCGTGCGGGGCCGAGTGCGTCCTGGGCGTGGGCTTCACCCGGTGGGCCTGGAAACGCTGCACCCACGCCGGCTCCGACGACTCCGCCGCCTGGCCCACCGTCTCATCCGCCGACGAGTTCGAGCCAGTCCCCCGCGTCTGCCGCGCCATCCTCGCCGTCTACGAGGACGACCTCGCCAACCCCCGCTGGGCTCCTCCTGGCGTTGGCTACGGCCTCGACCCCGCCTGCGTCGTCAAGCGCGCCGACTATTCCGACACCGCCGGCGCCGCTCCGCCCTTCCTCATCTACGTAGACAACTGCCACCGCGAGATCATCCTCGCCCTCCGCGGCCTCAACCTCGCCAGGGAGAGCGACTACAAGCTCCTCCTCGACAACGGCCTCGGCCGCCAGATGTTCGACGGCGGCTACGTCCACCACGGCCTCCTCAAGTCGGCCGTATGGGTGCTCAAGCGGGAGTGGGAGACGCTGCGGGAGATCTGGAGGGAGACGGGATCTTGCTACAAGCTGGTTTTCGCCGGGCATTCCCTCGGATCTGGCGTCGCCGCGCTAATGACCGTTCTGGCGGTTAATCGGCTCGACAAACTCGGGGGGATCCCACGGGAGCTGGTTCAGTGCTACGCGATCGCGCCGGCGAGGTGTATGTCGCTCAATCTTGCCGTCAAGTATGCAGATGTCATCCACTCCGTCGTTCTGCAGGCAAGTCGTCCCCTTTTTTGGAATCCTTTCTTTAGCCAATTGATCTGATACTCCGTCCGGAATTAGTAATACATTTGATTTTCCAAATTGAACTGATTTTAGTTCATTTTGGAAAGCCAAATGTATATACTATTTCTGGACGATTAGACAAGGTGCTGATTGTGATCCTTGATGAATTTAGAGATGCTGCAGTGAACATGTATATTAGAGAGGTAAATTGGGCTAAGTTCTGAATTCTGACAGAGAACTAATATTGAATTAGTGGCAGATTTGGAAAACTTTTTGAATGCGGGAGATATCGGATTATTTAGTTCCTAAG
Organism: Houttuynia cordata; assembly: GCA_039654745.1. Classification (NCBI taxonomy): domain Eukaryota; kingdom Viridiplantae; phylum Streptophyta; class Magnoliopsida; order Piperales; family Saururaceae; genus Houttuynia; species Houttuynia cordata. The sequence continues at coordinate 4,514,768 of CM077504.1, forward strand.
AAATAAACGAGTGTACAATTTTGGTGGGCGTTGAGTCTTGAGGGGTTAGTAATGTGCTATGGAGATTGCAATGCCATATTTGATTTCTTGTCGAGTGGTTACAATGTCTGAAGAATTTACGGTGGATGGAATTACGGTGGGTCTAAAGAGTTTTGTGAATAGTACTTTCTAGCTCAATTGGGTAATGTGCCATTTCTGGTGGCTAAATGCGTTGATAGCGACAATAATATTTGGAAAGTTGTTGTCTAATCATCAGCGGTTGGGTCATCCATCTTAGTTTATGCTTCTGTTTGTCCAAGCTTCGGTGTTGATTGTTCAAATACATGGAGGCTACTGGCCCAGTCCCATAATGCTTCCAACATCCTATGATCACTCATAGCTCATGCTGCTGTTCCAAATGACGTTATAACAAAATTCACGAGATGGATTGTCAGTTATAAGATAAACTGAAAAATTTGAAGGTGTATAGGTTTCTTTGTTGATTTTGAAGTGTTCTCATGCATGTCACTTGTTTTAAGCTTTTTTTTGCTGTTTAGATATGAAGATGGCAAACTGTTAGTCAGATGTAGTCAAGAATATGTATTAATGTAATTTTCTACTGTGTTGCCTGGCTAGCGATATGTCTTTTCCATATTGTATATGGATGTAATTCCATTCATGTCCTTTTTTACGATTCAATTTGGACAGATTATGATGTTTGTCCGTTTTGTATGATGGCCATGAATGGACAGCTGACTAATGCATTAGGTTAATGCCATATTTCATGAATGTTGTGAATAAGGCATGAGTGGCTTTATCTAGTTGGCAGCAGTCGTTCTCAAAGAGTTGATATGCCTTGGTGCTTATATTCACCATGTCACATGTACTTATAACTTTATTCTTGCATTTTTTGCAAGCATGTTATGTTAGACAATCCATCTAGTTACTGATGATGATAATCTATGCCAGGATGATTTTTTACCCAGAACTCCAACACCCTTGGAGGATATTTTTAAATCAATATTTTGGTAGGTTTCTTTATCTTCAATATATTATTACAGATATCCTTTTCATTTGTCTTCATTTTCTGTTATCTAATCAGTAAGAAGCTACCGTGTCAGAATAAGTTTTCTTTGAAATTAAGTGATTATATTATTATTGCTGATCTTAAACCAGGTTTGATTGATTTGACAGCTTGCCATGCTTGCTATTCCTTGTATGCTTGAGGGACACATTCATTCCAGAAGGCAGAAAGCTTAGGGATGAGAGAAGGCTTTATGCTCCAGGGAGAATATACCACATTGTAGATAGAAAAAAATGCAGGTGCGGACCTTAATTGGTAATAGGTTGTTATATATAGTGCGACATTCAAAAGGTTCAATTTCTGTATGTTAACCAAAGTTTTTTGTAAGGGTGGTCCCTAAAATAGCCATTGCGCAAGTTGCTCCAGTGATTCGCTTTCTATCATACTTTCACGTCTCAACATCAAAGCAATAGTCGAGTGGATTCAAATTAAGTGAAAGAGGGAAAATAATAGATTCGAATGTATAATTTTAAAAGAAAATGTGAAAAACAAAATCAGAAGTTGAAAGACAGAAAGGTAATCAAAGAGCGTAAAAGGGGGACTGAAAATATTAGTTGGAATATAAGTGGAGTAAGTTAAGCATGATGCAGAATAGGAAAAAAAATTATATACAGAGGGAAAAAGAGGAAGGAAAAATATATGCTGAGAGTCGATCTTGTTAATCAAACTCTGATAGCATTGGAAACACAATCTGCCATTATAATGTGCTGAATTGAGCTACTGAGGAGTGCAACCAGTAGTGCTTCAATTGCTACCTCTCCCAATTTACAGAACTTAAGTTGAGAGTTTATGCGTTTTATGCCTCTCAACTGTAAAACAGTGTGATAGACTTCTTTAAATGAGCATTTCTTTTTAGTTGTGAATTTTATGAAGGGTTTAAAGAGGGGAAAAGAGAAGGCCAAGAATATTATGAGTAGTCTGTGAAAGCACAGGAAGGTATTGTTTCAAACATTCTGCCCGCAATTGAGCGTGATGGTGGAATAGGATGAACTCTTATCACTCAAACACTCGGTGGCATTTCCTGTTTTTCTGGGCATTCTATCTGTTGCACCGTAACACTTCACGGCATGCTGGATAATCATATATCACTGATCCTGTGATATTTGGGTTTTGTTCTTGACACATCAAAACCATGACCAGCAGTTTGTTCTGATTTGTAAGCTTTAAAACAAAGGATTCATTGTCATCATATGCCTTGTTTTAGCTAGCTGGGGCTGCTGTTGTGGATTTTATATTAATGTTTGCCGTCATGACATTGAAAATGATGACATAACAATCTACTTTATGGAGTTTGCTAGTTTTTCTGGCTGATGGTTTTCTTGGAATCCTTGGATGAGAGAAATTATAGTACTTATGATAAGCAAAAAATCATGGATTTTCTCTTCATGTTTCTTCTTCTAGTTATGATTGATTTATTTTTTACTTTGCTTCTTGTTTGTTCTATCAGCCATTTACTTCTATGTATATGTGCACACCTGCAATGATTCGCTATCTCATTAAAAATGAGGATGTAATGAAGATGCTAATAGAGCAGTTCTAATATGCAAAACACGATGGGTTTTCTCTTGTGCTATTTTTGTGTTTTTTTTATGGTCGACATAAATTTTAGCTGTGCTTTTGTTTGTTCCATCAGCTGATCACCATTTTTTGCGTGTGCACTAATGAAGATGCTAACAGAATAAGAGGTGGCATGAAATTCAGAATTCTGTAGCGAACTGACTGCTAAGTTGCATGTATTTTGACTTGTAGGTGCGGAAGATATCCACCGGAAGTAAGGACCGCAATTCCAGTGGATGGAAGATTTGAGCATATTGTTCTTTCATCGCATGCCACATCAGATCATGCCATTATCTGGATTGAAAAGGAAGCAAGAAGAGCTTTTGAAGTTAGCATACCTGTTTGTCAATTGGAATGTACATATGTTTCTTGAAAGTGCTACTCATTAGATGCATACCTGTTTGTTGCAGAGGATGAAAGATACTGCTGAAGCCGAAACACCTCCATCAGAGCAGAGAATGGTGCGGAAAGTGTCTCTTAAGAAAGAACACAAAGATGCATTGGATAGAGCACTTAGTTTAAATGTGCCTCATGCCATACCACCAGAGGAATATATGGAAGGTTCAAAATCTGCAAATCAGGCAGAATCTGTTGATTCTGGCGTCCATGACGTATCTCATGCTGAGTCCAAAAGCATCAGAACCCACTGGGATGAATTGGTGGAAAAATTATTTACTAGAATTGAATCCGGGAACCTTGTTTTAAAGAAAGAAATTGAGCTAAGTAATAGTTAGGCGATTTGTGGCAGTTGCTTGTGTGCAGGCCTTGTAAATCATTGTTTTATTTCAAATTCTTTTTGTACGATTCATGCTAAAACTACACAAAGGCCCAAAGTGGTTTTAGTCTACTTAAAATGTAAATTTAAACTTGTATAAAAGGGTTGCAGATGAAATATTTGTATTAAGATGAAATTAATCTATAAGGAAAAAAAAGCTTTTAAAAAACAATAGTAAGTTTGTTTTTTGTGGGCATAAGTTTGATACTTTCGTTTTAATAAATTTAGGCCCATAGGGGTTGGAGACTTACGAGGGGATCTTAAAGAAGATTGCTCAACATGGAAGGACACAACATTTGACCGTCTGGCATATGGACCCCTTCCATTATGATCTTTTAGTAGCCGTACATAGTAAAATAGGTTCAAATTCCAACGTAATAGTCCTCTCTGGGCATGAATCATCTTCGATTACTTTTAGTTGATTTTGATGGCCCATAATTATGATGTATGCGTACATTGTATTTTTATAGCAAATTTCTATATTTTCTAATTTTAGATCAACTTTTATTCTACTATTTTTCCAAAATCTACACATACATTCAAGACATTTTTTGTCCATTGATGTCGAGATCTTCTAATTTTAGATTAGATTTGTGTATATTTCAATTGTGTAAATTGTATTTTACATCCCAATTTTATGTGTTCTTTATAGGTTTGGGTTATGTTCAAGTGTTCATTATATTTGAAGTTATTTAACTACATGTTTTCATCAACTGTATAAAATTGTACTCCCTCCATCCCAAAAATCCTGATAGAATTTGAAAATGAGTTAAATTTATTGGCCTGTAGGGACTACAACATTTCAAGCTTCCACTTACCCTTGCACATGCACGCTCATGAGGATCTATTGGACTGTAAGGCAAATCCAATCATTTAATTCTGATAGTTGCATTACTTATAGCTTCTTTGTTCGTAGACAAAACGGATCCGGAATTGTCTTTCACTCCAAGACATAACTTGTATAATCCATAATTTATCAAATGCAGCCAGGTCTTTTTGGACAGAGGGAGTATAAAATATTGAAAAATTATCTCGGCCATAATGTTCTACAGTATATGTATTTGTTCTCGCCAGACCCAATATAGTGCGCCAATGTGCTTTGGCAAGCTAAGGTCTCTTGTGATTATGGAAGTTAATCTAAGGAAATCATTCATTTCAAACCTCTTTACTGCCATTGATAAAAGTATATGTTGAATGATTCTCGTTGTCTATTACTTCATTAGTTCAATTCAATTTTCTTGGTTCCATATCTGATGATGAATGCATCCAACTAGCTGTGTATTTTGCCAGTTAAAATGATAATCTAACCGATGTTGATTGAATTTGGTTGAACAAATGTGATATGAAAATTATTGATTCAGATTCCAAAATTTCAAAACGAAAATATACACAGAACTCTAGAAAATAGTAAATAGGGCTTCTTGTATGAGGCTTTTACTTCTCCACGTGTAAATTTGAAAGAACTAATCCAAAATCTATGATGAAAGAAAATGAACTTCTGTTGTGGAAAGAGCAGCGGAAGGAAACAACTTTAACAAGATACTATAGTACTAGTATTCGACTGTGCTTAAAGACTATGCTTTAGTGGATCAAAATAAGAAAAAGATTATGGTTCTAGAAGAAACTTCTAAGATGGTTCTAGAAGAAACCTCGCTTAGAAATTGAAACTGGTGAACATAAAAAAGAACTTGAAAATTCTTCTTTCATGAATAATAATTTGCTTCTTATGCATTATACCACTTGATAACTTCACTTTACTATGATGTATTTTAGGTTTGTATCTATTCTTGATGTGGCCTCCCTAAAACCTGATGTAAGCAAGGGTGGAACTACAGACCAAGATGAAATTAGAATGAATTCAAGAGTGTTTAGTACTCCGACAAAAAATGCTGCCAATGCAGGTTGCATTTCTCCAGTAACCACTTGTCAGCTTCAGAGGATGCTAGCAATAAAGATCCTCAAAGAATGGATCAGATGAATGAATTGGCTGGTAAGCCTGAGTCTGTTTCAAATTCTATATCCAAAAGGAAGAGTGATATAGAATTTGTGTTACAGATGGAAATGGCCCTTTGCGCAAGTGCAGCTGGGGGTCGTTCAAGTGATTTGCGCTCTGATTCACAGGACCCATGCTGCAGTTCATCAGATGTTCACACATCAAACAAAATGAAGAAAATCAAGACTGAGCAATCTTCAGATACTTTTTATCAGGGAAAGTTATGGCACAGCTTGGTCTAATAAGAATGGATCTCCTTTATTTTGGGCTGAAGTATTTTGCACTGGAGAAGCCATGACAGGGAAGTGGATTCATGTGGATGCTGTCAATGCAACAATTTAATGGCGAGGAAAAAGTGGAATCTGCAGCTGCTGCCTGCAAAAAGTCACTGAGATATGTAGTAGCATTTGCTGGGCGTGGTGCTAAAGATGTCACACGGAGGTTTTGAACTGAAATTTTTTGATATATATGTTCCCATTTTTCTTATACTCTTGCTCCTCTACACTTAGGATCTGTTTGGTTGGAGATTTTAAGAGTTAGAATTTGGATTTTAGGAAGAAGCTGGGATGGGAAATCTGGGTGTTTGGTAGGGAAGAAGTAATTTTTTGGGAAAAATTTAGGGCTCGATAGGATAGTGCATAAATAAACATGAAAGACAGGGACATTTAATAAGAAAAAATGCAGTTTCAATCATGAAACCGCATTTCTTTTATTAATTGGCCCTATCTTTTTTTTAAATTATAAAAATTGCTATCGAGAAAAGTCAATAAAGTGAAATCCAGCTTCTTTGAAAAATCTCCTCCAAAGAAGTTGGATTCTTCTAAAATCCAACCTCTTTTGGGTTGCCAAACACCCTTAATATGACTTCTTCGGTGACTTACCCAACTTTAATATATGTAAGAAAGACCCGTTGAAATTAGTGTATTAGGCGTGAAAGATGTGATATGCGTTTAGAAGGTAAAAAGTGAAAATTGTGTCAGTGACAAAAATTCATCAATAATTTTCACCTTTCACTCTGAAAGATGTGAAAAACCTAAAATACACAATGATGAGCATTAGCTGTGACGAGAATCTTTCACAATTAAAAGTTATTTATTGCAGTTAGCTCTCCTTTCAAGGTAACTGTAATACCCAAAAAATTGGTATGTTAACTAAAGGTTTCTATTTTAGGAAACTGTTCTAAAATAGGAAAGTTTATTGCCTGATTTGATTTCTAGTTGTGCGATGTGCTTTGATGTGTTATTTGATGTTTATGATGTGATATGATTCATTAATCGCATGACTATTAGTAGTAGAAAACCAGGACGCGAGGGTTGGTCCTGACGCTGGGCACAACCTAGCGTTGAGGCCAGGCTGGCGCCAGGGTCTGAGAACACCTGACGCCAGGAGTGGGGCCAGGCGCCAGGGCATGTGTTCAGTAAATGAGACCCATTTGAATTTCATAATTAATCAGTTAATTTTAGTTTTATACGTTGTCCGTGGTCTACGCGAGATAGTGTAACGAGTAGTGCAACCGCGGGACACCAGAGTCATGTGTGCACAGGACTCAAGCCAAGACGCACAGACCTGGGCACAGGGCCATATGGCACAGGCCCAGGGAGTCATGTGAATGTGGGTAACTAACCACAAGGAGATCTTTAGAGGATTGGAGCGAATCTTGGTGCAAATCTACAGTTTGACCTAATCGCGGTGGGTAAGGTAAGTACTGCGGTAATTAGAAAGTTATCATTTCAGGGGAGATAATTATGAAGATAAATATGAATTAAAAAAGAAGTAATTAGAGTATCTTCTACCAGCCAATAGGAGGAGAAGACACCACATAAGCAAGAGAGAGAGGGCATCCTATTGGAGGGCTCCTATTTGGTAGTTTCCTAGTTGAGTAGGGAACTAGACTTGATAAGGTAATATCCTAACTATAAAGATTGCAACCTATCTAATGATGGAGTTAAATTGCTGGGCGCCCTATCATAATTAAGGGAAGGAATCTAATTAGTTAGTTGGGATTTGAGATTAAGAAGGATCTAATTAGGAGATATCCTAGTTGGAGGAAGCTTTGGCTACAAAAGCCAAGGAGGAGGTCGCCCATATGCTTCATGCCAAGCTTTGGATGCCTTGTGCTAAACCCTAGCTCTTCTCCCTTTCTTTGACACCAATTCCAGCAACTTTCTACCTCTTCCCTCAACCTCTTTTCTCGTGCGATCGAAGGTGTGGAGGCGTCGTTGCGAAGGAGAAGTGACGAGCTACACGTGGAGGTGTATTTCACATACATCTAAGTGGTAGGATGGTTTTTCCTAACCAATTCGGTTTGCCCTTCTTTGGTTCTTTCATATTGTGATTAATTGATGATCCTATTCATATTATCTCATAGATAAGAGTGCCTAATATTTGATTCATGAGAGATTTCTTGTTGTTTGACAAATAAGAGTGCTCATAATGACATATCTTGTTTTAATTCTTCACGTTGATGCATATATGCTTACTTTTGATGGGATTATCTATAGGTCATATCTCTTGAACGTGGAAGGTCATGAAAGTTCTCTTCTTTATTCTGTTATGTCCTGATTTAATAGTCCAATATGATTAAGAGATGTATTAATAAGGTTAAAAGCTTAATTAGGTCAAGGTATCCGCCTTGAATCGAGTTTGAGGTATTAAAATTAGGAAATTATTAATTACAGAAGGTACCAAAGTCTGGAATTACTCTAGGAGGGGAGTAATTAAGGGTATTAATGTTATACTATCATGGTTAATGGGTATTAGTACGTGATTACCTATTATGAGTAAGTAATGTGCGCTCGGCCAGAACTATTTCTGCATCGATAGTGCTCAGTATAAAAATCATAATTAAATGTAAAAAAATCATAAAAACCGTCAGTGGGGTTATAAACTAGACTCATAGGGCTATCTGCTGTTAAATTTTCAGAGTCAGAGTCCTTCTGTGTTGACGGTGGGGTCAGTCGTAAGTAGGCTGTATAGTATAAGACAGTTTACTGGAATTAGGGTTTTAAAGCACTAAGAAGTATTACTACTCATAATATGGTATAATCTGATTAAAATAACACTAATACAGTATGATAAAACTATTTATGAGTCATTAATGTAATAAGTGAAGAAGTTTAAAAGATTAAGATTTTGGGACGAGTCGGCGTGCACAAGAGTCAATTTAGTCTTGTTTCTATGGTTCATCGTGGTGTGGGTTTGGGTATCCAATTGGAGATCAAACTTTCCTAGAGAGGTATTTTGAGATTAAAAGTAATACAATTTCATACTTAGAGATATCCCTATCAAAGGTAAGACATGATGCATGACGTGTAATCTAAGAGTGAAATTCATTATTCCTCAGATTGTGAGTCTTCATTATTCTCTTCATTATGCGAGATATGTGAATCTTCTTGTTACTCCCTGAGAGAGAGCTATATATTGTTGAGAAACCTTAATTATCTATTTCATACTCCATGAGTGAGTCATTGCGGTAAGAGTTACCCTATTCTCATAAAGGCAAGACTCGTGCTTTTGTTGAATCATTGTCCAATTTGACATTGACCTATTTCTCCACTTATTAAAAGGTGGAATCATAGTATGCTCATGAGCCATTGCTAGATCCATGGCAATCTCTGATATTTATGGAACATGGTTTCCCTATTGCCCGAAAGGAGGCAAATACATACGTCTTAGACTGGTTGACATTACGGAAGGTCTTCAGTCTCCGCTCATTGTGCCCGTAAGCACAGATGGGGCCAGCATGCCTAGACGCGTGGCCGGGTTCCAAAAAGAGAACCTCTAGGATGTTCTGGTATATATCTTACCTCTTGCGTATTGGTAAGTTCAGCGAGCAGAAATTAGAACTCCTTGCACTATAGATGCCTGGAGCCTTGAGTATCTTGACTATTCTCTCCTTACACCGATATTTGTTTGGAGTCATATTGAGATTATTCTTTCCTATACTTTTCCATTGGAAATGTTATCATTTGACCTTGCTATTCATGCAACATAAACCTATGAGTGGTCTTTCAGAGAGTGTTTATTCCTGTTTATCTGAGTGATCTATTCTTCATAACCTATTTTATCTTCCTGGTGGGTTTTTACATCCTATTGGGTATTTCTACGAAATACTCACGCATCCTCTGATGCAGGCTTCAAAGATCAGTAAGTCAGAACTTTGCAGTTCAGAAAGGCGTAGCAGATGCATGGGAGATGTCTTGAAGAATTGCTTTATTTACTCTATTGCATTTTGTTAGAACTTCTTTAGTGTTGGCCTGTGTGTGTCTGAATTTGATGCTTGCTTTATTTGATAGTTTTTATTTAATCTGCTGTAATAATTTTAGTAGGAATCATTTGCTACATTTACAATGTTATTTAAAATTTGATGAAGAAGTTCTTAGTTCTCAATTTCTAAGTTTTATTATGAGTTCCTGGTGATGTCGATTACACGTTCTTTTGCAACGATGTAATTGACCCGAGTGATCGAGTATTCGGTCATGTCCCAAGGTTCCTATCTCGGCTTTTATTTGGTTTACTTAAAGGCTTCCGCACTCCGATCGAGGTCAGGAATTTTGGGGTGTGACAGTAACAAATTTCAACCATGAAAGATTTTCATCATAAATTCTTTTTAGCTTTCAAATGCACACCAAGTGATATTGATGAATACTGGAAAACGGAGAAGGTAACTAAGCTAGGCAGAATATATAGTTTTGAAACAACAAGAAATATAGAAAACAAGATAAGAGAAGGGGAACACAAGCAGAAGAACGCCAACAGAAGGGAAGAAAGATACGCTTAGGGGCAAAGAATAGGGGAGTCGATTTTAACTTCAAAAAGAAAACAATACCACATCAAAATATCAGATACCATGACTTGTTTATACTAGTTTGAGAAGGCACCTGTTATTCCTAATGCAATTCAAAACTGCTAGTAATTTTTAGTATTATTATATCACCAATTAAGGGACTTATTTTTTCGATAAAACACATGAATTTACTACAAAACTGATTAGGCATGATTATGACTGGCAATAAAGTGCTTCTTTTTATATTGGGCAATAAAGTACTTAATAATCATTGACTGTAAGTGTTCTATAATCAGCAAACTCTTTTTCGAAAATTTTAGTAAAAAACACCTTAGTTTATCGAATATTTCTTAGCTCAGAAAATATTTTTACTCAATCTTATTTATCAACACAGCAGTCCTGTCTTCTCAAAGAAGAAATATGTATTTAAGCATTATCTAAATCAATTTTTATTTTGGTCATTTCAGGTATTGTATGAGGTGGTATACAGTTGCTCCACACCGTATTAATTCAGGATGGTGGGAATCAGTTTTCAAACTACTAAAGGAGCTAGAGAAAGCTGTAATGGACTGACAAGAAGGGGGAAGACCACAAAATCATGTGTTCCTTGTGAAGCGCATATCAGGCAAGATGATGGATCTGAAAACCATAATGCTGCTCGAAGTAGTAGAAGTTCTCTCGAGGATATGGAACTTGAGACTAGAGCATTAACAGAGCCACTTCCAAGTAATCAGCAGGTATATCTTAAGTAATGCGACATTGGGTTATTCAGGATTGCTGACGGTCCACTATAGCATGGTGCTAACTGGTTTACTGAATTGCAGTAGTTAAAGGATTTCTCCTTGGATTTGTTTTGGTAAAATTATATTATAAGGAACAGTTGATACTCATTTAAAAAAAACAGTTGAGATTATTATGAAAGGAAAACTTTTTTATTTGAATCTGGCCTTAAAAGATGAATATGCTAGCTTACTGACTAGAAAATGAAATCATTCTATTTGTTTGTGCATTGAACTGTCTATAAAGATGCGAACTTTGGTAGAAATACATGTGATGCAGGACAAGTAGTTTTTAGAAGGAAAAGATGATTGAAAAGCATAAAGGATAAAAAAGCAGGGATAATAGCCTTGGAATCCACAAGGGTTTCCGCCAGAATCCACCAAATGGAGGGCTACCAGGATCCACGTAGTTGTAGTCGGAATTCACTTATTACTGCAAGCTCTCTCTCTCATAGCTCAGATAGTTTTTTCTCAAAACATATCATTGATGTTAAGGCATTTAAGTAGGCTTATTACAAAAAGAGTTTTGCTTCAAAAAATTAGAAATATAAAACTAACTTAAATTTTATTTAAAATAAAAAAAGTGAATAAATCCTATTCTAACTAGAATTCTCTAACAAGCAACTTCTATAAGAAAATTCATAAATAAACTAAGAAACTTCTAAAATTAATAATATTCTATATGATGACTGCATCAACATGCTAATATAAGTAGTGAAGTTTGCATATTAGAGGCTTTCCCCATTGTTAAGGTGCCATAGTTTATAAGGTTTTAGAGATTTGAATTTTTGCCCTATGCTTGCTCACAAGGTCTTCCAACATAGGCTTATAAAAATCCCAACCTTTATGCAATGGAGAGATGGCATACCAAGTATCAGAAAAATTTATCCCAAGGGTCCCGTACTTGGTTACTGTTCGGCCATCCAATCTACCCCCGCACGTGTGAAAAATCTACAAACAAGGCAAAGATGGCTACGAGAGCTTGCAAGTTTAGGCAAATGAGTGCCCAGTCAAGGTCAGTATTAGAAGAACTTCAACGGGCTGATAATTTGATATTTACTTGATTTGTTAAAACTGAAGGGTAATAGAGCCGCAACGGAAGCGAATTAGGATTAGATCCGTTTGATGTGGGTTCTCAAAAATTGGGTTTTTCCTAAAATCAACAATTGAAACTCAAAGATTATGAAATTAGAAACACCAACCTTCGGCCTTTGTGCCTACGAATCACTCCACGGATTTGATTATGTCCGAGAACACCAAATCCTTCAGCGATCGAGTGTAGAACAATGTGAAAAGCTATATTCCTCGAATTAGCTTTTTCACCCAACAAATCAAGGTCACCAAAATCCTTCTTCTTGTAACCAAAAGTCGCCCTTTCGTATGGCCTTGAGGGCGTCCCCTCTCAAGCCCTTAATAAGGCATAAATCCGTTACAAATCATGCCAATTTCGGTTTCCCCGAAATTGCTCAACATAATTTCCAAGATGGTGACTCATATTTGACAATTCCATTTTGGTCGTACCAAAACGGCTAATTCCAAATATGTGATTTCCGGATCGGTGATGATTACAGTGTCTCTTCCAATTTAGTGTGGACCGGGCCCACGGAAGCCTAACTACTCCACATGCCTACACGCGCACGAGAGAGCCGACTCCTCTCAATCAAGACAAGTAAAATGGGACAAGAACCCATATTTACTTACATCCCCCACTATGGGTTCTTTGTTCATATTTGCGATCCACAGTAACTCGTGCACTAGTCCTGTCGTAATCCAAAACTATGAACATGTTTTACAAATAGATCCGTCGTTAAGGCCTTCGTTAACGGATCAGCTAACATCTCAACCGTAAGAAGATGACTCACTGTCAACTTTCCCCGTTGTAGCATGTCAAACACATAAAAGTAATGCACCTCTATGTGCTTAGCTCTAGAACTGATCTCCCCATTACGGAGTGTCGACACAGTTGCCAAATTATCACAATAAATTTGGACAGGAGCATCAGTCCACTGTTCTAGCTGTAACCCAGCTAGAAACTCTTTAATCCAAACTGCCTCGGAAGCTGCTAAACTGCATGCAACAAACTCAGCTTCCATCGTGGACTTAGTAACGCATTTCTGCTTCTTACTAGCCCATGCCACGGCGCCGCCACCAAGCATAAAAACATAACCGGCAGTGGATTTCCTGTCATCCTTACATCCGGCATAGTCTGAATCACTATAGCCTTCCAATGACAGGTTATCAGCCTGATATGTGAGTTTCATATCCTTGGTACCCAGCAAGTATCTGAACACCCGCTTTATAGCTTGCCAGTGTTGCATACCTGGGTTAGCCTGATATCGACTCACAAGGCTTACTACAAAAGCCAAATCAGGTCGAGTGCAGTTCATGGCATACATCAAGCTGCCAATAGCCTGCGCATATGGCACAGATTGCATCTTCAGACGCTCCTCGTCTGATGCAGGTGCCATTCTTTCGGACAAAACTGTCCCTTTATAAATGGGTGAATCTATGGTCTTCCAACCAATCACATCAAAGCGTTTCAATACACTCTCAATGTACGATTCTTGAGATATACTTAGCCTCCTCGCTTTTCTATCTCTCTCAATCTTCATCCCGAGGATGTAAGATGCTTCACCCATATCTTTCATTTCAAATTGGGTCTTGAGCCATTCTTTAAGACTGAGAATCATACTAGTGTCATTCCCCATTAATAATATGTCATCTACATATAGTGACAATATCATAAATCTACTCCCATCTCTAAAGGAGTATACACAATGGTCATAGTCATTGGCCACAAAGCCATATTCACTTATCACCTTGTGAAAAGTGAAATACCATTGTCTTGGCGATTGTTTCAGTCCATACAATGATTTAATAAGCTTGCACACTTTAGTTTCCTCTCCGGAAACAACAAACCCCTCGGGTTGTTCCATGTAAATCTCGTCCTCTAAATCACCATTTAGGAAGCCAGTCTTTACATCCATCTGGTGCAACTCTAAATCTAAGTATGACACAATTGCCATCAAACATCGGATCGAGATGAACCTGGACACTGGAGAATAAGTCTCCTTGAAGTCTATGCCCTCTACTTGTGTGAAACCTTTCGCCACAAGTCTAGCTTTGTACTTCTCTATTGATCCATCAGATTTGAGCTTCTTCTTGAAGATCCATTTACACCCAATGGGTTTCCGTTCATCTGGTAAGTCAACAATCTCCCAGACTTTGTTCTTCAAGATTGAATCCATTTCCTCTTGAACAGCCTTCTGCCATTCCTTGGAATCTGGACTACACATCGCTTGCTCAAATGTGACTGGATCACTAAGTACAGGTTCATCTATCGATATCTCATCTTCACCAAGCATGGCATAGTAATCCTTCAACAAAATTGAAGGTCTACGCTCTCTTGATGCTCGAGTTTCAACATCCTCATTGGATGTGTTACCTATCACTTGTTCATTACTAGTGACAGTAACTTTCTCTTTCTCAATTTCAAAGAGTTCCACTTTCTGACTAGGAGTTTGTAGGTCTATATCTTCCTCAAGAAAATAAGCATCTCTAGACTCTATAACCCCCACTGTCCCATCATCATGGTGTACTACAAATCGATACCCTTTCGAATGGTCACAATAACCTATAAAATTACATTTTATGGTCTTGGGATCCAACTTAGTTCTTAGTTGATCAGGCACCCTGACATGGGCCTTTGACCCCCACACTCTCAAGTTCGAAAAGTTTGGACGTCTTCCCGTCCATAACTCATATGGGGTCAATTTGATCGACTTAGAAGGTATCCGATTTAGTACATAGACAGCGGTGTCTAGTGCTTCACCCCAAAACTGCGTTCCTAGTTCAGAGTGGTTTAACATGGACCTTACCATGTCCATCAATGTCCTATTACGTCTTTCAGCGACTCCATTCTGCTGAGGGGTATACGGTAAAGTATACTGATGTACTATTCCTTGGTTTGTACAATAGTCCTTGAACAAATCAGATGTGTACTCACCACCTCTGTCTGTTCTCAGAACTTTAATCTTCCGTCCTAATTGGTTCTCAACCTCAGCCTTAAATTCCTTGAATTTTTCTAAGGCATCGGACTTTCTCGATAACAAGTACACAAAACCATATCTTGAATAGTCATCTATAAATGTAATAAAATACATCATACCCCTTTGAGTCTTGACGTTTATAGGCCCACAAATATCTGAGTGAATGACCTCTAAAAGGTCAATTGCTCGTTGTCCTTTCGGAAAGGGTAGCCTAGTCATTTTGCCAGATAGGCAATCCTCACACGTGCGCAAATTATCACTTATTCTAGGTAGTAACCCACTACCCGACATTCGGTGTAATTTTGTCGCATTCACATGACAAAGGCGTAAATGCCACAACAATGCATTATCAACAGCAACACAAGCAACATACTCAGAATCAATCATTTCATTATTAGCAAAATCATTGGATACATCAAGTTTGAATAAACCATCAACTAAAGAAGCAGTAAATAAAATATTATTCTTCTGCCCCACAGTTCCCTTGCCACCCTTGAACCTGACTTCAAATCCCTTTTGAGTCAGAAGAGGGATTGAAATCAGATTCCTACGAATAGTAGGTGCATACAAGACATCTGTGAGGACCAGGGTGTTTCCTCCTAAGAGAGGAACACGAACAGATCCAATCCCCAGCACGTCACAATAGGTGTTATTTCCCATGTAGATCTTGTGCTCTCCGGGACTAATCTCTTTCATCTCAGCAAAAGACTCCTTTGTCATTGCCACATGACGGGTTGCAGCCGAGTCAAGCCACCAACCTCTAGTGTTAGTGTTCACAATCAGTGCCTCAGAAATCATACAAACTATGTCCTTTCCTCCACCCTGCTGTTTCTTTTTCTCGTTGCCCTGGGAGCCATTAGGACAGTTCCTGCTAAAGTGACCCATCTGGCCACAAGTAAAGCAGGCTCCCTTCTTCTTGTTCTTGGCCTTGTCTCCACCCTGGAATTGAGGCTTCTTCCCTTTCCTCTTGAAGTTCTTCTTTGAAGTGCCAGCATAGGACCCACCTTTCTTAGAGCCAACATGGTGAGCAAGGTTGGCAGATGCATTAGAGGCCCTCATATGCTCTCTCCTTTCCTGCTCCAAGCCCAGCTTGGCAGTAAGGTCATCGAGAGTGAGTTTCTTGTCACTCAGGTTCAACGCCACCACAACTGCTTCCCATGATGGAGGGAGGCTAGTGAGTATCGTAGACACTTGGACCCCCAATGAAATTGGATCTCCAAGCATCTCCAACTCACTAGCAATAATAGTCATGGCATTTATGTGCTCAAGCACATTCTTGCCCTCCTCCATCCTCATGTTGGTATAGCGAGTGTGGAGCAACCTGATATGTGCCTCAGTATGCTCTCCATACCTCCTCTCAATGGCCTGATACATTTCTTTGGCCGATTTGTGCTTCTCAAAAAGCAACTCCATAGAAGGCTCCATAAAGGTAAGCATCGTGGTCCTTGCTCGTGCATCCTCCTTCCTGAACTTCTCGTACTCTCTCTTTTGAGCAGGAGTACTACTTTCACCCGAAGGTTCAATAACTTGGTCTAGTACATGACCCAAGTCGTCAAGGAATAGAATGTGCCGGATGCGCCTCTTCCAGGTAACAAAATTGGTGGCATTCAACTTCTCAGTCTTTGCCAACTCACTGGAGACCATACGGGAAGCCATTGCAACTTTTATGAAATCAGCAAATGTTTCAATCAAATTGAAGATAAAAATCTTCAATCAATGGAACAGGACAATCAGTGTAAAAAATAGCACAGTTTGAATCACTAATTACTATCAACAATTATATAATCAAGTGGCACAAATACTGCTTCAATATTAATTAGTTTTTCAAATTTTATCCCGCCGATCGATCGTGTCAAATACCCGATCGATCGCAGCTTTCCGCTGTTAATTGTGTTCAACTTCCAGTAGATACGATCGATCGCAATTCGTGCCGATCGATCGTTTCCCTTTTTCAAAGCAAATCAATGATCGACGCCGATCGATGCCGAACGATGGCGATCGATGCCGATCGAAGCCGAACGATGCCGAACGATGGCGATCGATGGCGATCGATGCCGATCGAAGCCGATCGATGCCGAATGATGGCGATCGATGGCGATCGAAGCCGATCGAACGCGATCGATCGTTTTCCCTTTTCAAGAGACTTAACGATCGATGCCGACCGATGCCTGTCGATCGTGACCAGTCGTCTTCTCCGATTTTACCTTAGCGCGATCGATCGCTCTTGACGCCGATCGATCGCGACTGTAAAAAACGAGATTTTCAGTCGGCAAAAACCGCGAGGAAAATTCCCACAAATTTCTTGGAACCCTCACACCACCACGGAATCAAGGCTCTGATACCAATGAAGGGTAATAGAGCCGCAACGGAAGCGAATTTAGGATTAGATCCGTTTGATGTGGGTTCTCAAAAATTGGGTTTTTCCTAAAATCAACAATTGAAACTCAAAGATTATGAAATTAGAAACACCAACCTTCGGCCTTTGTGCCTACGAATCACTCCACGGATTTGATTATGTCCGAGAACACCAAATCCTTCAGCGATCGAGTGTAGAACAATGTGAAAAGCTATATTCCTCGAATTAGCTTTTTCACCCAACAAATCAAGGTCACCAAAATCCTTCTTCTTGTAACCAAAAGTCGCCCTTTCGTATGGCCTTGAGGGCGTCCCCTCTCAAGCCCTTAATAAGGCATAAATCCGTTACAAATCATGCCAATTTCGGTTTCCCGAAATTGCTCAACAGAATTTCCAAGATGGTGACTCATATTTGACAATTCCATTTTGGTCGTACCAAAACGGCTAATTCCAAATATGTGATTTCCGGATCGGTGATGATTACAGTGTCTCTTCCAATTTAGTGTGGACCGGGCCCACGGAAGCCTAACTACTCCACATGCCTACACGCGCACGAGAGAGCCGACTCCTCTCAATCAAGACAAGTAAAATGGGACAAGAACCCATATTTACTTACAAAAACATTTGTCTCTATTGCTATGTAGGTTGTAAAACATTCTCGAAAGTCTATTACAATGCAAAATAACAACAGTAGTCTTTATGGTGAAGATGATAGTGGAGGAACTCTTGAGCTATACGGGAGGTGGCAAACAGAACCCTTGAATCTTCCGCATGCTGTAAATGGGATCGTTTGGAAGGTACATATTTAAGTTTGTTGTAAAATACTTGTGGTAATCAGTTCTCAGTCGTGTTTTTTTATTGGTTCTTATGAGTTTCTAATCAAGGCAACCAGTGGATAGATGTAGTTTTGCTAATTTCTAGATGTAGGAACTAAATGAACTAGTGCATATCATTCTTAATTATGAATTCAGGAAAAGTAATATTTCCATATTTGATATAGACTGATATTCGTAATCGCAATACATACTACTTATACTTACAGGTAATGGCGGATCCAATTGGGATTTGATCATTAAACAAAACAGGAAAATCATATCAAAGTTTTCCTAATCTTGCTTCTATCTTTTTGTTTGCTATGTGCTTCTCACAGAATGAACGTGGCCAAGTTGATGTGTGGTCGGAGAAACGTCTTCCACCTGGTACTGTACACTTGAGATATTCAAGAATAGTCCCAGTTGTGAAGAGATTAGAAGTGGATTTTGCTCCAGCCATGGTTGGCTTTGATTTTCGCAACGGTCGGTCAGTTCCAGTCGTTGAAGTTATTGTAATATGCACAGAATTTAAAGATGCAATCTACCATACGTAGACAGGCAGCAAAGCATTTCTACAAGACGGGAATAGAAAAGCTTCCTCTGCACATGCCTGGGCAACCGATACCAACTTAGTTACAATAAACTATGAAACAAATTTAGAAAGAACTTGCTCTTACAGTACAAAGCACAACGATTAGGTGCTTGTGGTCAACTATAAAGACATAACAATAAATAGGAAGAGGATGATTAAAAACTATGGTGGTATCAGGGCAAAAGGCTCTTTCATCCTACTGTATAACCATCTTAAAAGCTCTCAACAAGAGGTACACATACATTTGGTAAGATATGAAGTAATCATGGATCCTACAGGCTTTGTAAAGAAAGTGAGGAATAAAGTACATAGGAACTGAAGAGAAGAAGAGGAACGAAGCTCAAGCAATTTCAAGGTGGTATCAGCTTCTTTCCTCGATGATGACCAGGCAACGGTTGAAAAGCACTTATGAGGAGAAACCCATTCCACAGAGACACGAGTTCCTGAATTATAAGGATGAACCTTGTGGAATGCAGCCTGCTGGTCATGATAATGTTGAGATGTCACCAAATGATCAAGAGGAAAACCTGCTGGATCCTAAGTTGGTTTCCCAAGAACTTTCCAGTGGTCATGAACACGTAAGCTTCGATGAGGAAACTTCTGTGAGGACAAAGAGATGCCCTTGTGGATTCTCCATCAGCCTCGGGGAATTGTGAATTTCAACTCTGTAGACTTTTAGCGGCTTGGCCCATGAGCTTCAGTATTTGCAATTGGATTTTTGACGGAAATTTATAATTTGTAATGTTGTATAATATGATATTTCGATTGTGTTGCTGAAAAAGCAAAGGGCAATCGAATGACTTGTATCTTCTCTATGTAGATGTCACCTCATGACTGGGACGCTCCTGGCTAGCACAAGCGCGCCGCAGTGAGGTGACTCTGAGTTTTTTCCATATTACCTGGCGCGAAATCTCATATTCCCATATTACCAGGTTTTTCCCGTGAAATCTCATATGACCCGGAATCTGGACTTGATGTACCCAAAATGCCCTTTCTTCTATTTTTTCGTGTTAACACTGTGCGAAGTACACACCTCGAGTGTGAAGTTCTCCGGCGATTCCCATCGGCGACGGCACCGGCGACCGGCGAGTTGGAGCGGCGATTCAACCGGCGGAATACACGGACGAGTTCGAGCCTATTCGCGTCCCCCATCTCGATATCGAGCTGCCCCCCTGCTGGATTTCGACGACACGACTGAGGGAGAGTGGACAAAGGCGGCGATTTGAAGCGCATCCGTCGGGATTTCTGATCTTCAACCTTGAGAAGACCCCCGCGGCTCCCTCCGCCTGCATGCAACAGGCGGATTGACCGGATTGAGCTTCGGTGCACGGCGAGGAAGACTGTGAAGGCACCTGCGAGGAAATACAGACATACAGACGACTAAACTACGGTAAGTTACAACTATCCTACCTGATTTTAGTTTCATAAGGTCGGACATTTGAATTTTTAATTTTTACTATGAACTATAAAGTCGTGTCTAGAGTAGACACGACTGTGTATTTAGTCGTGTCCGCGACGACACGACTTTTATATTTTCGTGTTGCACCGAGGACACTTTTGTACTGACCACTATACCTCACTCCTTGCAGATGGATAAAAAAAGAGATGAGTCTATGGAGGAAATACCACCGGAAGAGGAGGAGGATCATGATTTTGTCTTCGCACCTCGGCAGCGAAATCAGAGGGGCAGGAAAAGGAAGGCTCCGATGGACCGACCAGAGAAGAGAACATATAATGCGCGACCGGCGCTGAAGACGTGTTGTCAACCGGGGGCGATGAAAAAGTGTGCGGCCTTCCTACAGCGTCACCAAAGATGTGCCCAAGTGATGAACGAGGCTGGTTTCGCTGTCATTTTTGAAGGTGAGGACGTTGTTGTATCTCGGAACCTCCTCGACCATTTGGTCAGGTACTGGGATGAGTCGGCGTAGGTCTTCAATATCAAGGGTAGGACGCTACATCTCACAGAGGAAGATGTTGCCCTTATCACCGGATTGCCCGCAAAGGGCGACAGAGTTGAGGTCCTCCCCTCTTTGACACGCCGACCGGAAGGTCAATTCTTCAGAAAGTACTTCGCCGCGAGGAGAGCAGACATTCCACACATTGAGGAAATGATAGACAAGCTTAGCGCGGGCGAACTGAAGATGGAAGAGGAGGACATTGCGAGGATGATCATCTGCCTCCTCTTCTCCACGGTGTTGTTTCCACACAGCACTAGAGCGGTTCATCCCTCTTTGTACCGTGACATTGACGACCTCCCAAGATTGAGGTCATACAATTGGGCCGGGGCTATACATAAGATGTTGGTTTCTGGTATAACCCATACCAGCCGCCTAGTGGGAGCGAGATCGCAAGGAGAGTGCCTGGGCGGTGGATGCCTAAATGGCGCCGCATATGTCCTTCAGGTATGTAGCATTCATAGTCTTCGATCGGGAAAAAGTCTTATACAATACCACTATATATATAGTCATGTATTATAGAACACGACTATATTTATAGTCGTGTATAATGAAACACGACTAGGTATATAGTCGTGTTTTTTAGGACACGACCATAGTTCAATTCGTGTTGAACTTATAGTCGACTAAGGCAACCGCGCATTGTTATAATGTTTTCAACTGTTTAATTTGCAGATTTGGTTTTTTGAGCACACGAACTGGGACGCTCCTGGCCGCAGTGAGGTGACTCTGAGTTTTTTCCATATTACCTGGCGCGAAATCTCATATTCCCATATTACCAGGTTTTTCCCGTGAAATCTCATATGACCCGGAATCTGGACTTGATGTACCCAAAATGCCCTTTCTTCTATTTTTTCGTGTTAACACTGTGCGAAGTACACACCTCGAGTGTGAAGTTCTCCGGCGATTCCCATCGGCGACGGCACCGGCGACCGGCGAGTTGGAGCGGCGATTCAACCGGCGGAATACACGGACGAGTTCGAGCCTATTCGCGTCCCCCATCTCGATATCGAGCTGCCCCCCTGCTGGATTTCGACGACACGACTGAGGGAGAGTGGACAAAGGCGGCGATTTGAAGCGCATCCGTCGGGATTTCTGATCTTCAACCTTGAGAAGACCCCCGCGGCTCCCTCCGCCTGCATGCAACAGGCGGATTGACCGGATTGAGCTTCGGTGCACGGCGAGGAAGACTGTGAAGGCACCTGCGAGGAAATACAGACATACAGACGACTAAACTACGGTAAGTTACAACTATCCTACCTGATTTTAGTTTCATAAGGTCGGACATTTGAATTTTTAATTTTTACTATGAACTATAAAGTCGTGTCTAGAGTAGACACGACTGTGTATTTAGTCGTGTCCGCGACGACACGACTTTTATATTTTCGTGTTGCACCGAGGACACTTTTGTACTGACCACTATACCTCACTCCTTGCAGATGGATAAAAAAAGAGATGAGTCTATGGAGGAAATACCACCGGAAGAGGAGGAGGATCATGATTTTGTCTTCGCACCTCGGCAGCGAAATCAGAGGGGCAGGAAAAGGAAGGCTCCGATGGACCGACCAGAGAAGAGAACATATAATGCGCGACCGGCGCTGAAGACGTGTTGTCAACCGGGGGCGATGAAAAAGTGTGCGGCCTTCCTACAGCGTCACCAAAGATGTGCCCAAGTGATGAACGAGGCTGGTTTCGCTGTCATTTTTGAAGGTGAGGACGTTGTTGTATCTCGGAACCTCCTCGACCATTTGGTCAGGTACTGGGATGAGTCGGCGTAGGTCTTCAATATCAAGGGTAGGACGCTACATCTCACAGAGGAAGATGTTGCCCTTATCACCGGATTGCCCGCAAAGGGCGACAGAGTTGAGGTCCTCCCCTCTTTGACACGCCGACCGGAAGGTCAATTCTTCAGAAAGTACTTCGCCGCGAGGAGAGCAGACATTCCACACATTGAGGAAATGATAGACAAGCTTAGCGCGGGCGAACTGAAGATGGAAGAGGAGGACATTGCGAGGATGATCATCTGCCTCCTCTTCTCCACGGTGTTGTTTCCACACAGCACTAGAGCGGTTCATCCCTCTTTGTACCGTGACATTGACGACCTCCCAAGATTGAGGTCATACAATTGGGCCGGGGCTATACATAAGATGTTGGTTTCTGGTATAACCCATACCAGCCGCCTAGTGGGAGCGAGATCGCAAGGAGAGTGCCTGGGCGGTGGATGCCTAAATGGCGCCGCATATGTCCTTCAGGTATGTAGCATTCATAGTCTTCGATCGGGAAAAAGTCTTATACAATACCACTATATATATAGTCATGTATTATAGAACACGACTATATTTATAGTCGTGTATAATGAAACACGACTAGGTATATAGTCGTGTTTTTTAGGACACGACCATAGTTCAATTCGTGTTGAACTTATAGTCGACTAAGGCAACCGCGCATTGTTATAATGTTTTCAACTGTTTAATTTGCAGATTTGGTTTTTTGAGCACACGACAATCTTCCATCCTGTCATGGGCCCTACCAGCCCACGGGCGAAAAGATGGCCAGGAAGTGGGGCCCTCATTACAGAGGTGAAGAAAGGTGCACAGAAGAAGCACCGCATGGCCGACTATTGGACGGGAGTGTTCCACAATCTTCAAATAGGGGAGGAACTCGTCGACGTAATCAGCCCCATGGCCGGAGAGGCATATCTCCTTGCTTCGTCAACCTCAGGGGCCCATCCTCCACGACGGCAGAGGCCGCAGAGGCCGGAAATGAAGACAACTCCCAACCAACCTGCCTCCACTTCCTCGAGAAAGGCTGCCCAGTCGACTGCAACTGCAATGGGCCGATTGGAGGGTGCCCTTCAGGGCATACAGTCACTAATAGAGATAGCTCTGTCTTCCTATGAGGAGATGGGAAGGAGAGTGGGACCTCTGCGAGAGATTCTCCACTCTATGAAGTCCTCTGCCGCCTCAGCGTCAATGCTGTTAGAAGGTCAGATCTTCGAGCATCCGAAGGAGGAGATGACTGACGAGCTGACGAATGAGCCGAAGAAGCGCCCCGAAATGGAGAGAAAGAAGTCATCGGTGCATCAGATGGAGCCGAAGAAGCGGCCCCAAATGGGGCCACAATCGTCATCAGTGCATCAGATGGACCCAAAGAAGCGGCCCCTTCAAAAGGAGCATAATAAGAACACTCCTATCGGTATGCGGACGAAGGAGCTGGCAAGGAAGTCACATCTGGATTCGACGAAATGGGGTAAAGGTAAGTTGTAGGCGATGATTTATTTTTTCGTGCCCCATTATACACGACTACTATATTTGTCGTGTTTCATTGTACACGACTATGTGGTTTATCGTGTTCTATATAACACGACTATGTTTTTTATCGTGCTGCTACTACTGACATGAAGAAGTAAAATGTCATTTCAGCTCCCATCAAACGTGCGGTTGAGGAAGACAAGATGGAACGGGCTGCGAAGAGATCCTCTGCCAAGATGTTTTTGAAGAAGCTCCAACCAGAATTCAAGGAAGATATGGAGCGTGCAGAAGTCGAGTCCCGTCCGACGTACGGCCGGGACATATTCCCCCCTGGTGTAGTGATAAGGAAGCGCTTCAGGACTGTCGGCTCGAAGGAGGAGCAGAGGATTAGAGAAGAGGACCATATACGGAGAATGGCGGAGGAGCAGAAAAGAAGAAATAGGTCCCCTCAGCCGAAAGCCGACTCCGAACAAACCATATCCGATAGAGAGGCGACCTCTATCATCGATGAGGTCATCTCTTCCATACGGCAGTCGGATATCGAAACCGTGAAGGAGGAGGTGAAGGAGGATGTGAAGGGCGGGGACGTCGAAGAGGAGGAGGTGAAGGCGGATGTTCTGGACAAAGAGACGCTTAAAAGGAACTAGTGGTAGAGAGACTAGAAGAACCACCTTGATATATACTCCCTCTGTCCTAAAATATATGTCCTCGCTATAAAACCAAAAAGACTAAAATCAGTTCATTTTGGTTATTTTTAGTTCATTTTGGTTTTTTAACGAGGACAAATATTTTTGGATGGAGGGGGTACAATGATGGCAAGCTTAGGTTAAATGTAGTATAAATTGTATGTGAACCTAGCTTTTTCCAAGAACATGTTCTATTATTTTTTTATTCCAACTTCTTAAAGCTCCAATTTCAAAATAATAAAGCATACTAGATATAACTACATGTTCCATTCATTTGCATAGAATGTTACAAGATCTGGAGTGTATTTACTCATTTAGAATGATATTTTTAGAAACTGATGTATATTTTGTTCTATCTTCAGTACTTCAAATTTGAAAAATGTAAAATAATACTCCTTTTATGTGTTTAGCACATGCATTTGCATGCACACTTTCACTAGTATTTGTTAATGTTATGAATGTAACTTGTAAAAATGTATGAGGATTAACAATATTATCTATTCAAAAGGATTTTCTTAGCACAACCAAGATATAAGAACTTAATTAATGATATTGCATATAATAAACCTAAACCCTGAAAAATAAATGACAAATTGCAATCATACATTCCACATTAAATGTGTTTCATTATCAATATTAATATACAAATAAAAGCTTCATTAAAAATTTCATCTTAGGCCATGGAATGTCGCCAGGCGGCCCTCGTAGCGGTGGAGTTCATGACTTCATTTATTAAGCCCTCGGTTGATAAATTTCATTTGACTCAAGTGGGATCTTCCTTGATGGGGTTCCAAACAACCATCGGTTTATATTGAGGGGCTACTTTAACATTTTTTGTCATCATATTTTATTTACTCATACCTATTTGCAAAGGTAATAAATCAGCACAACATGGAGTCTCCTCGTAATTTTGAAACCCGGTGGGATACTAAGACACATGGATGATGGAACTTCGAGCAACATGAGGTTCAAGATGCGTAAATGAAAATATGGTTCAAGAAGAATGGTCATTTATTTTTCCGCCTTTTGAGGCATGGCAGAGACAAGTCTTATATATGGGCATTCTTTTTGGATATGAACTTCTGGGCAATCATATGTATATGATTTTAAGACATGTTTTATGGGCATTCATATAATACTTTGCAATGAGAACTCGCTGATTTGTAAAGCTTCAATATGGATATTGAAAAGGATCGTGGGCTATATCAATATGTGATGGTGCATATTAATGTGCTCAAAATTATGTTAATTTAAGATGCCTTGAAATCCATGTTTGTTATGTTATTTTATAGTTAGTTAAAGGCTAGGTAGAATTTTAGGCAAAATGGGTATTTGTTAAGTTAAGACATTAAAATGTGATATTCAATGTTATTTGGGCTTTAAATGTGCAAAAATAAATTAGCCATAACTATTTTTATATCCATGGATCTAGTGTGGTGAATTTGATATCAACTTATATAAGCCCATTGTGTGTTGTAGGTAATTCTTTGATGGGCCGACCTATTAATCTTGAAACTTTAAAGCCCGTACTTAAAAGATTGTGAAGATCTGCTGGAGGCAATCATTGGCAATCAACTATGAGCTAATCAAGGCAATCAATGGCAATCAACTATGAGATGATCAAGACAATCAATGACAATCAACTATGAGCTAATCAAGGCAATCAATGGCAATCAACTATGAGATGATCAAGGAAATCAATGGCAATCAACTATGAGATGATCAAGACAATCAATGACAATCAACTATGAGATGATCAAGGAAATCAGTGGCCATCAACTATGAACTAATCAAGACAATCATTGACAATCAACTATGAGATAATTCTGGCAATCAAGAAATGACCATGAAGAGCTGTGATTGGAAGAAAAAAAGGCAACATTCTTTGATTGAAAGCTAGACAAAATCAATTAGTGATGCTCAAAATTAATCAAGACTCAATCATGGAATAATGATAGAAAATCTGATTGGAGCCTTTCCATTGTTAAAATTTTTTAACCACTATATAAGTAATACCCAAGCTCTTCTTCAAGTTATCAAATTCTCTACCTCTTCCAAGGAAGACCAGTTCTTTCTCTCCTCAACTTTTCTTCATTGTTTTTTATTTATTTTTTATTTTTTTATTTTATTTTATTGTAATGGTTGGCTAAGCCCCTAGCTAAGGCTAGAGGGAGGGATTACTTTAATGAAATTCTTTTCATGTTATTTATTGAGTTATAATTATGTGTTGGATATTTGAAGTGATGTTTTATTATTTATCTCTCGTTTCTTTGTTTTCTTAATACATAGGATACTTGATTTCTTTCTTGATCCTTTGTGATTTTGATACATAGAACTCTTGAAGATTTAAATATTACAATCCTTATTTCAACCAAAGTGATCATTTTGTTGTTCGTTCTTAATGTTCATATTATCCAATTAAGGAGAATCTTCATTTGCCCCTAATTGAGAAACATTGATACATGAAGTACCTCATTAGATATTACAATGACCTACCTTGATGCCTTATTATTTTATTTTATTGAATCATCTACTTTACTTCACTCTTGATTTCATTCGTTTGCTACTTTGAACTGATTTCTCAATCACACTAGTCAATCTCTGAGGATCGACCTTGTAATACTACAATTACAAGTAAAAAAAATTAAATAGATAACTAAAGGCTACTATTCAAATAATGAGTAATTAGTCTTGGTTCATCACAAATTTATTGATTTCAAGTCAAATATGCAAATGCAGAGACATGCGGAAAAAGGCCAGCGGCTGAATCCCTATTTTGGACTTTTTTTATTTTTATTTTTTTGGCAACAGACTTTTTTTTTTACATGAAATAAAGAAATTGTAATCTTTCTTTCCTTTCTTCCCTTTAATTTTTCTATTCTATTTTGACATATGTACCCCCCTTATCCCCAAAACTAACGCCAATGGGTCCGAACAGCCTTCAGGATTTTTCGCTACAGTTTAAAGATTAAAAGGATGCGAAGTCTTTTTACGCTTTTGCAGCCAACTCAATTAAAGGGTACATACATATAAGTTCATAAGAAACCTGATCAAAAGAGGTAAAGACATTTTAATTTTGCATATACGCAGCACTAGACCTTTCAGTATATACCTATAACGTCTAAAAAATTACAAAACTAGATAGTTTTGACAGATCATTCCGCTCAAAAAGAGCAGTTTTTAGAGGTCAGCTTGTGCAACACAACTCTAAAAGCCTGGAGTCAAAATGGTCGCAGAATTTACCCAGCTAAAGAGCAATCACCATCCAAATGAAAACCATCCTCCAACATATAATATAATTAAAATCTACGTGAACCATGTCTCCCAACTTCTCCACCTTTTTCGAATTTTAGAGTCTGATCTAAACATCCTATCCCTTATGTGCTGATAACAAAGGACACATTTTCTTGTTTGGCTCCACAATTCTGCACAAGAACATAGACATAAGAAATACAGAAGAAGCACATGTGACTTAATGAATATAAGTATTAATAACTGCAGCTCCTCCACACTTATACCTAAAGTACACAACCAAAGAAAGTCTCCAAGCCAGGCAGAATAAAGCTAAAAAAATTCATGCTTGTCTGCGGTCCATTATTTACTAATGCGGAATTGGTTAAAGCCACAATCACAATCATAGAAGAAAAAACAAAAAGCAAATATCTCAGATAGCAAAAAGAAAAAAGAAAAAATAAACTGTTTGGCTCCCCAAAGGAGAAAGGGACTTTCCTGCTTTTAAGAGGAGGTTTGGCCCTTAAAAGAAGGAAAGGAAGGATGTGACATTTTGGCTTAAACAGTGAACCCTAAAGTAAAATCAAAGGGAGTGCCAAACAGGCCCTTAAATACCATACCGATTATGCAGTGCCAAATAGCACCACTAGTACACACCCAATTAGTCAGTCAAGAAGAACAGATATGTTAACAGTGCACAGCATCAGACCCCCTTTAGCAAAGGTGAAATAACAGACAAACTTCAACATCTGAAATTGTACAACTGCAATATCCCATTAAAATTCTTGTATAGTTATAGAAGGTAAGGTTTGCTGAAAACCTTATATTCTTGTTCGAAATACCCAGTCTTCAAAATCGCAGCATGTAAAAAGGCAACTAGAAATTTGACCACTACAGAAAGGTAGGTACTGGTAACAGACTTCAGCAAATGTTTTTTAAAATCAAGGAGAGCTTCCAGCACAATTCAAAATCTGCTCTTTCTTTCAGAAAAATAAAAATGAACTTAATTTTGAAAATTTTAACCAATTAAAATTCTCCGTTTGCACATAAAATGAACCAAAAAAAACAAAGATTACAAAAGAAAAAAAACTAAACACCATGATAGAGTCCCTCACACTTAAGAGTTGAACCAGCAAGACAAGTGAGTCTTGATTTTGTATTAGTCTCTGAAAATGGATTTGGCACTCCCTTGCAAACCATGCGCATATCCCATACTCGTATCACCCCATCTGACGATGCAGATGCAATAAGATAGGAATCTTTCTCACCACTTTGGCAACCAAGAACAACAAGACCTTTCACACGCACAGAATGTGCTTCCTCAATGCAATATGCTACCTTGCCTGTTTTCAAGTCCCAAGCTGTGATCTTGCAATCTTCCCCACCAGTAAATATAACATTGTTCTGTTATATGTAGACAGATAACAACCATTGAAAAGTCAGGTCAGAAGTTCAAATAAGATATTCAAAACTTACTATTAAATATTTAGTCCTATGCATAATAAAATCCCATACTCAAAAAGATCTTTCTATAATTACACTCTAATAACAAAGAGAAATAAATGCATAATATTCCAAAGCTCAGATTCTCTTGGGGAACAGGTGAGCATAGTGTTATTACTAATGTACTATCTTTACCACACAAGCAATGCTGCTAGCTTTTTTGTTGTCGTGCACCATCATCAGAGTTGTGAACAAAATTTCAGATTAACAAGTACCTTTTATATATATGACGTATGTACTTGTTGTTTCGGATTCTTCCACGTAAATTATAGAAAACAAAATCAGAAATGACCAGACAATTAAAGTACAAAAAGTTTATCTTTACCTCGCTTGATGCAGCACACAATACTCGCTTCTGGCAATCCATCTCACAGACCATTTTTGCATCCTCAGAGTTATGAACAGTGAGTTTCTCATTAGTTGCCATGAAGAAATTGTCTCCCTTCAGGCCAAACCTCACAAGGGAAGCCTCCTTGTCAAGTCTACAACAAAAACTCCTCCTCCCTCTCACTAAATTCAACATTGCCAAACAGGAGTCTCGTCCAACGGACAGAGCCAGCTTTCCTGCAGGATGAACTGTCAAATCGACAACCCCGCGCTTATGAGCTCGAATTGACATTAGATACACAAATGGATCAGAATCATAGATCGCAACAGTCCCATCATCAGAGCCAGAGATGAGATTGCAAGGGAATGAGAGAGAATTTGGGGTGAAGAAGGACAAAGCTGTGACTGCACCAGTGTGGTGAATAAGTGATCCTATCTCAGAATTGGATGAAAGGTCATAAATTTTGATAGTATCATCAGTAGAGCCAGATGCAGCTACTGGCCCTGCTGCAGCAACAGACTTGATGGGTCCAATATGGGCAGGAAAGGAAAAGAGAGGTTTTAGGGTGTTAGTTTGGGTCTTAAGAGAGAATCCCCATACGTATTTCTCATAGGAGCCGGCAACAAGAGTCATTGTGACCTATAATACAGTAAAGGCAATCACACTGACACTGAAGAACTTCCAGGAAAAATTTCCTTCCAAAATTTCTTCTGACTAATTGCCAGTGCCTGTCATAAAAAAAAGAGTTCATTACCACAAGATGCAATGGGAACTTCAAAAGTACAATTACAAACTACAAATATGTCAAGTATCATTACATGTCACTAGAAACAAAAAGCCATGCTGACTGAAATCTACAACCAATATATATGTTTAAACATTATGCTATTTCCTTGTTGACATAAGTTATTCCTTTGTAATTTAAAAAAAGTAGAATATCCCAAAGAGAAACCAACTTGTCAATACATAGAAATCCTTGTTTAGAATATGACGTAAACTTAGAAGTGTGGGATCACTTACTATCTAGCAAAATAAAAAATTGAGATAAATTTCAAGCACCGAGCGCTGTGAGGTGCCTAGAGGCCATTCCAGCTGTTTCTTAATGCCAAGAGGCCGGTCTTAGGCATGATTTGGAACATAATGGAATCAGCAGTAGTCAAACAGCTTGCACCAATTGTTCTAACACTCATAAGCAATGTATAATTTACACTCCCTCCATTCCATATCAATACCTCCATTTGGAATTTTATTAAATGGTGGGACCCACAGCTAAGAGAATGGAAAAATCACTTCTGAGAAGCTTTTTTAAGTACCCAGCCACTCAAATTGAGGCAAATGTAGCTATTAACCTGGGACAGAGGAAATATGTTCTTAGGTCATTTACAATCAAATTTTAAATGCGCAAAGGTGGCCAGTCTTCTATGGATAAGGAGAAGACCAGGGTTCGAAGCTTGATCCAGGCACATCAGGAGGGGGATCCTAGACTTTGGTTGGTGCATGTGAGTGGTCACTGCCTTAGCAGTCGTGTTCACCCAGAGCTTAAACACCTACAACGTATCATTGAAATGTGCACTATCTTTCAAACATAATTTTCTAAGAGAAATATATTTTCTCTTCCCAGAAGTGTCAGCATAAATATCTACTCTCAACAATTCCCCTTACCCGATATCACCTTCAAATTAGTCTCTCTTTCCATTATTCCATACCTCTTTTGTTATTTTTTTTTATAAAGCTATTCTCACTAACCCATAGAAAAAGCTTCTGTACAAATCTCCAGTCTCCACTACATCTACATCAACTTATTTTTCTAATCAAACCTGCCCCTTCCTAAATCAAATCACGTAAAAATTCAGACAATCAAGGTAATAGACCATTTTCTAGCATCAGAACAATCATCATCAAAGCTCATTAAACACAATTTAATACATATATATCAAAAAGATTCAACCCGCCGAGAGCGTACCTCGTAGCCAGTTGCGATGCGCTACGCGCCGTAGACCGGACGGAGTGAAGCTGCGCCGGCGAGTGATGGCGGCGGCGCTTCAGGAGGTGAAGAAGGGGGGACATTTGAAGGGTTTAGGGGTTTAATACATAAACAAACTGAGGTGGGCCCCAGTGTACTAAGAGGCTCCACCCTGGCCGTCTAATCACGAAGGGTGGGCCTTCTTGCCGATCCGACGGCTGTGGCAGTCTCTAGCCAGTTTGAGGCACTGGAGCCAGTGGAGCACCTCGGCGTTGGGGTCCACCTCCGCCGCCACGTTGGCCACCGTGACTTGCAGCTCCCCGCGGAAGACGCTGGCTCGCCCTCGGACCCGGACCAGCGCGCCGAGCCGGATCCGGTCCGCGTACTCGGCGGCGGCGTTGGCCATGAGGCGGAGGTCCTCCGGGCCGCGGGACCGGGCGGCGACGTAGGCGGACTGGAGCTGGTTAAGCCAGAGGATGCAGGGGAAGCAGCCGGAACCGTCGTCGGCGAGGAGCACGTTGGCCGCGTGGTCAGGGTTCATGGGACGTCAGGCAGGTGTTTGACGAAATGCCTGTGAAAGCTGGCTAAGACCTTGTAAACATGCTAAAGTATCACATTTACTGCGTCAGGCGCATGCGCATGCGCATGCTCATGCACGTCAGGGGGCGAGGCAGGTTTTAAATTGCCCACCTGCGCTTGTTGAATGTGACATCCAACGGCTCGCGATGAGTCAGGCGCATGTATGTTATAATAGAACATTTACTCAATCCAACTATAATAGATACATTTGGCTTTCCTAAATGAACTCGTTTTAGTTGTTACCTTTACATTTGGCCATAACAGCAACGAATGAATTTTTCTTGGACTTAACAGGTGTAACCACTCAAGATTTAGAAATATGGAATGCTACCCTTACAAACTGAGTGTTACTCTAGAACTCATTCGTTGTGCCTACATACGCCTGTATGGAAGCTCATCACACATGCACCATGATGCAAGAGTCACCGAGCTTTTTACATATGACCTGGCGCCAAACACCGGTTTGTCATATTACCCGGAATCCTTTTCTTCCTTCCATATGACCCGGAAAGTACCTAAAATGCCCTTAGGTTTAGGTATAAGGCACCCACACTTTGGTTTTCCATATTACCCGGAAAGGGAGCGACTACCCGGAGAAGCTGCCGGTAGTCGGAGAAGAAGGCGTTCCGTCCGGCCGCTCCGCCCATATCATCGCCGGCGCCGGCGTCGTCGAAGTCCGAAAAGGTCATCTTCGCGGCAACAAGCGGGAAAAGGAGCGGGAAAGATCGGGTATTGGAAAACAACTTCAACGGAGGCAAGGCACATCGAAAAACTGGTAGGTGAAGTTAAAATACGACGATTTATATCTTGAAAGTTGGTTCCAGAGAAGAAAGTTGAAAACGTAGCAAGTTTTCAACTGTTGTTACAGTCGTGTCGTCGACAACACGACTGTAACCATAGTCGTGTTTGATACAACACGACTGTAACCATAGTCGTGTTTGATGAAACACGACTCATATACGATGCACTCATATACGGTTTTCAATATATCGTGTCTCACGGATTTGTAACTTATGTCGGGTTTTTAATGGCAGGTACGGATGGAGAAGATAGTTCTTTGTTTACACTACGATGGAGTTTTGACGGATTCTGGTAAGTACGTGGGCGGGATACGGAAGCTCCTGCCTATAGATACACGAGTAAAGTACCTGGAACTGTTGCAGCTAGTCGAAGAAAGATTACCGCTTAAGTCTACACCTGGTACATTAACTTTGTCATATCATGTTGAATCTGAAGAATACACATTTCTCCTTGAAGACGATAAAGACGTAGAGTCAATATTTATACTTCACAAGAGCAAGCAAGGCACAAATGGACTACTCCGCCTGTACGTGGAGTGGACTTCTACGGGCAATAACACCGAGACATCGACTCTCAATAAGGAAATAAATGCCAATGCGAATAACAGCCCGGCCGAGAGGCTACCAGAG
This sequence comes from Houttuynia cordata, assembly GCA_039654745.1. Taxonomy (NCBI): domain Eukaryota; kingdom Viridiplantae; phylum Streptophyta; class Magnoliopsida; order Piperales; family Saururaceae; genus Houttuynia; species Houttuynia cordata. The sequence goes on from CM077504.1 coordinate 4,548,455, forward strand.
GCAGAAGTGATGCCGGGCAGTAACACACCGCCGGAGAGGCTACCAGAGGCACAAGTAATGCCGGGCAGTAACACACCGCCGGAGAGGCTACCAGAGGCACAAGTGATGCCGGGCAGTAACACACCGCCGGAGAGGCCGTCCAGCCCGGGCAATAAGACACCCGCATCAGCAGTCGAAGGAGGAAGAGATGGGGACTATGCGAGGTGAGACTTCTAAGGCGCGGATACAAGCAACTCGTGTGCTATTATAGTCGACTATAATAGTACACGACTAAAAGGGTTATCGTGCCGTATTGAACATGACTATATACTCGTCGTGTTGAATCGTAGACGACTATAAATCAATTCGTGTTGCATAAAACAATACCTCATAGTACACGACTAAAAGGGTTATCGTGCCGTATTGAACACGACTATATACCTAGTCGTGTTGAATCGTAGACGACTATAAGTCAATTCGTGTTGCATAAAACAATACCTCATAGTACGTGCAATCGTTTTGTCAAGTCCATTCATACATGTTTTTGCCCGCAGTTTCGGAGATGAAGGTGAAGATGAAGAAGAAGATGACGATGAAGATTCCAGTCCAGATGAAGAAGAATTGTTGGATGAAGATGAATTACCGTGGTCTGCAGATGAGTGGGATGAGCCTCTTACAGTACCACATTTCAGCCAGCCATATCACACGCGAACATCAACCTCTAGAGGTCCAACGGCAAGAGACACATCTAAAGGGAAATCTGTCGCGTCGGAGGACGATGACTATCTCAATATTGAGGGTGATGGTGGTTGGGATTGGGGTACCTATTCTGCAGAGGCCGGTCCTTCAAAACATTGTGAAGAGGAGACGATGTTGACCGAAAGTTTGCAAGCAGAAGACTACGAGGCACAACTTACCTTAGGGGCTAGATTCGAAAGCGTCAAGCAGTTCAAGATGGTTCTAACTGATCTGGCAATCAAGAGGAAATTCATGTTCAAAGTAGCGGATGAGAGCAAGGACACATTCGCTGCAAGTTGCAAGGTTTCGGGGTGCAAGTGGTACATACGAGCGTCGAACAGACTTGATGGAGTCAGCGTAACAAGGAGGGAAGAACGGCATACATGTGACACTTCTCTAAGTTCGAAAGATCATCCATTGGCTTCTCACCTCTGGATCGCGAGGAAGTGTCATGGCCTCCATAAGGATTCAAACTCCATAAAAATCTCAAATATCCAACAATACATTGAGAAGCATTGGGGCGTCACCGTCAACTATAAAAGGGCATGGAGGGCGAAAGAGGAATTGATCCGATTGATCGATGGCAACCCTGAAGACGCTTATCGTATTTTGCCACAATACGGAAGGGAATTAGAGCGGTCTAACGCAGGTACACATGTGGTCATCGAAAGATCAGCTGATATACCTGATATCCCAATTGAGTTAGCCGGCTACGACTTCAGACGTGTGTTTTGGATGTTCGGCCCGGTTGCAAGAGCATTCCGAAGAACACTGAGACCGTTGCTCACGCTTGATGGAACATTCCTAAAAGGAAAGTACCCTGGAGTATTATTGGTTGCTACAGCAATCGACGGCAATCAACAATTAATGTGTCTTGCATATGCAATTGTGGATAAAGAGAATATCAAAACGTGGTAAGTTTAGAACCAGGAAAGACGACTGTATGAGTAGTCGTGTTAGGCACGACACGACTGGGCACACAGTCGTGTAATCGACAACACGACTACTCATCTAGTCGTCCTTTGCTTATAGACGACCTTGTAACAACCTGAAGCATTCTATGTTTAATATGTTTGTCTCTCACTTGTACAGGACGTGGTTCCTCACCTTACTTAAATGTTTTCTCTTTACGGACCCCCCGGCATCCCTAGACACTATTGTCTCTGATAGACAGAAGGGCCTTCTGAGAGCGGTCGCCGATGTCTTTCCCGAGGCTCACCATGGGTTTTGCCTCCGGCATATGGCCGCAAATATGCTTAATACTTGGAAGGATAAGTACCTGAAGGAACTCCTATTCCGAGCTGCAAAATGCTTCAGGAGACCAGAATTCGACGCTACGATGGAGAAGATGAAGGAACACAATGAGGCGGCCTGGAAATATGTTGACAATATTCCAAAAACACATTGGGCGAACGTCGAATATCCGGGTAAAAGGTACGGCACTCTCACGTCGAACGCGTCAGAAAGTGTAAATAATATGCTTCTAAAGGCAAGGTTTTGGCCAATAACTCGGTTGATCGAGCAAACGCGGGGCGACCACAAGCGTCCATTTTCAGAGACGCCGAATAGAAGCAGACGGCCTACCGACTCCGTTAACAAAATATGCACAGAATCATATCAATCAGATGAGGAATCAGAGTGCTGGAACAGTTCGAGTTCAACCGCTATCATTACGGCAGTTTGAAGTGACATCTTTATACCATGTGGTAAGCATAAATTTGTTTTCTGTAAGAGACGCCTATAACAAAGTCGTGTCGTCGAAGACACGACTAGCCATACAGTCGTGTCTTCGACGACACGACTGTATTGTCGAATACACTAATGTTGTTCATGTTTTCGCATCAGGATGTTGTGGACCTTACGAATAGAACATGCACATGCGGCTTCTTCCAGAGCATGGGACTTCCGTGCAAGCACGCCATGGCATGTATTGATGAGAGGAGTCTGGAAGCGGTAGAATATTGTGAGAAGTGGTACTGCGCAAGTACGTACCGCACCACGTACGAAGAAGTAGTGTTCCCTACTTTAGACAGAAGTCAGTGGGGAAATTACGGCGTATTATTTAAATGCGAACCGCCAAGGCTTGAAGCTCCAAAGAAGGGCAGGAGAAAGACAAAAAGAATTGAGTCACAGCCCGATCCACCTGCAAGGCCACGTGCGAAATGTGGGAATTGTCGTGAAGTTGGTCACAACCGTGCAAAGTGTACAAAAAGCCCCGTTCCGAAAGAACATCGGACGCGCAGGAAACGAAAACTTCCGCAACAAGGCAAACTGTCTACGAACGAGACAGCGGATGTACGCCGCTCCGGCTTACCTCAGCCCCCACCATTCTTCACTTAGGATGTAGTCAAATTCTTGTATAGCGCAGAAGGCCTACCCAAATTAACATCTCTACTATCGTGTATTGTGAAACACGACTACATATAACGTCGTGTTGAATCAGAGACGATTATATACGTAGTCGTGTTGTTCCAGAGACGATTATATGCGTAGTCGTTTTCCATCAGAGACGATTATATGAAACTAACCTGTTGTATCAAGGCCGTATTCACATTCATGATAGCGATATTTTGTCTACATCTGGTATGAGTCAAATATGTGAACTTTGTACATTAAAAATGAACTTTGTACAGTGAAAGAGTACGGCCGGAAGCCGTACATCTGGTATTTACAGGAAATGAACTTTGTACATTAAAAGAATGTGAATAAAATGAATTTGAAGTTATTCTTTATCCGGAAGCCGCAAAAAACCCGCAACTGTGACAGCATCTTTTGTGCCTTGTCCGGAATCGTCGTCAAACTCGCTGTTAATAAGCCCCCGAATCAAGGTTGAAGCGATGACTGGTCGCCACAGTCGTGTGATTGTGGACTGGTCAAACTCCGGGGGGTTCACATTGGACGCCAAATGCGCGACGTACATCATGATGAAGATGCCACAGTCTTTCAAATTTTGTTGCCACGGCGCTTTGGTTATCTGAGTCATCTTCCAGTCTAGCAAACCAAACCACCCCAGCTTGCCTGCCATAACGACGTTCATGAACTGCGTGAATTTGTCAGCAGCTTTTCTGTGATGCGGATATAATTGGGATCTGCCAGACAGTGGGTTGTAGAAGCGCCATACACAGTGCGGGAAATGGACATACACGAGGCAGAAGTGGGAGCCGGTGCGGATTGGGAAAAATGCGTAGAACATGTTCCTATTCAAGCCGTCCAGCATCCTCCCGAGCTTTTTAACCAATTTGGCATTATTTCCCCCTTCCTGGTGCTCCTGCGAAAGCGAAAGAGATTTAGACAACGATCTAATAATATCATAATTATTTACTTATCACTCCTTCTGCAGGGAACACTTACGTTGTCGAATATCTCTTTGAATGCGTGGCAACCAAAAAATGCCCACGGATATTTCATCGGGTTTCTCTCGTTGCGCTGGCTCAACAGACTTAAAAAAGCATCTATAACCTACAGAAAACATATTGAGGAGTCATTACACTTCGGTAAGGCAACATGCAACTTCCAATTAAAAGTCGATTATTCTATATATACGATCTGCATAGTAGTCGTGTCCTCGATAGACACGACTATGCGTATAGTCGTGTATTCCATAGACACGACTACGCGCAAAGTCGTGTCTTCGAATACCGACTTTATGTCTACAAAAAGATATGAGGAGCATAGGTTTACTTACATTGGTGTTTATTTCTGTTGTTTGTAGGAGGGATAAATAGTCGTCATCACATAGCGTTGGGATTGGATAAGCCTTCCTCGGATTGGCCATCCATCCATCTATTGCCACTCTATCCCGCTCTAACAGTACCCCCTTGTCGAAGCATAACTCCGAATCGGCATAGTGGTCGGGGAGAGCAATTACAGACTTAGACTTCTGAGGGGTTAGGAGGACATCGACGTCAACCGGCTGTGATGCGGTTAAGCCAGTGCCCTCGGCGACCTCCTCCTCCTCCCTCGCCTTCTCCTCCTCAGCCTCCTCTTCCTTCAACTCCTCCGTCTTCTCCTCCTCCATCGCCTCTTCGTTTGCTTGCACCTCCTCCTCCTTCCCCTCCTCCTCCTTCCCCTCCCCCTCCTCTTAAATCAAGGCATGAGCTATGGGTTCCTACAGCCAAAAGATAATGATTCATACACCATTTTATTTCTCTTCATATGAAGGGCCCACATCGAGTAGGAATATGTACTTAAAAACATTTCTAATTCTAATACACATGCAGCCTCCATTTGTGTGCGCACCAAACGAAATATACATGCTTAATTTTTTTTCTAAGCACGATATGATTATGACCATAAATTCCAATAGGTTTATCCAAGCTATCAACCCATACAAAATCAGAACAGAATTTTCCTCTAGAGTGGTAGCTAAAGCTAGCTGCTAAACAATTCATTGTTTATTTGGAAATTAACTTTAGCAGTTTGAGTAAGAAAAAAGTGATATATAAACGTAAGTCTCCATCTCAGTGTCCTTCGCTTCCAGCCATCAGTGTTCATGGGCATGGTAGTATTCATGTTTCTAGAACCACAATAGTCTGATTGTGAGCAGACCCTAGGAACTTGAAAGGTGCTCCGATATTTAAGTCAAATACTCCATTTTTTTGCTGACATTAGCCAAATACTTTAAAGAGTTGGAGTTGATAGTTGATACCCCAAATAGCAATTTAACTCCCAAGCTAAGTGACAAGGCACGGGTACACCAATAGTACGACTAAGGGAAAAGTACCAAAAAAGGGCAAAAATAAAACCGGGAAATAAGCGTGAAAATTATGGAGAAATAATAAAAATATTTAATATGTCGGGTTCTAAACTCGGACACCCCTCGTTATATAAAAAAAGACAATGAATTTAATATGTATAAAATGCTACTCTACAAAAAAGACGCATGCTATTAGAAACATGTTTTTATACGATACTTAAAGCAGTCAAAGGAAGAAAAACGAATTGTACGCATATAGATACCGTTCTCTGTCAAACTGTCACAGAGCTCCTAAGGAGTATATGGTTTTAGCATCCAAGTTTACTAATGATAAGGTCTGACATCTTGAAACGTTACCTTGGTAGTATAGTGTTGATGTATCTTGGATATTCTAATAATCTCACCTATTTATCCTTCCATATATTTGGATCATCTATATAAAATGCTTTCGGTCGTTGCGTATTTAAGAAAACTTTTACCCACCCTAGACTATGGAAGGTTAGAGTGTGGAATGCGAGTAGGAATTGGTGAAATGCACATATACAACATTTGTGGTTTAAGGAATGTTATAAGTACTCTAAATTATTATCCTCGTAAGCATTTGTGGATGATCCTGACTGTATTGTTTAATATTTCTTAGGATGACCACATTCTAAACTCTTTTAGAAAACAAGTCTCAGCCAGGCAGTTCTTTTCAACATTGTTACAACATTTTGAAATAGATTTTCAAAACGCAAGATGTAATATAACATCAGATTAGCATCTCCTGCTACAAAGTCTCATCGAACCTCGTTTGACCATCAAGTTTTATTTAGTGAATCCCTTCATGACGATGTTTTCAAACCAACTTAAGCAAAAAACGACACAAAAAATGGGCAACCGCATTCATTTCAGACAGGGCAGTTGGAAAGGGAACCTGAATTTACAAAGCTCCTTTTCACTTACAAAACCATTGGAATTTGGAGGTGCGCTCACCCTACCTTTTTGAACCCCCCTGAGAGGGCCTAAGTATCACTCTTCAGCTCCTTTACACCCATCTATTGAACTGACAACCAATATATGACAGATTCTACAGAAATAGTAAGCAAAAAATCAGCTCTTCCTCTTAATAAAACCATTAATATTATTGTAGGTAAATAAGAAGAATTAAAAAAAATAATTAAGGAAAATATATAAAGAAAAAGAGTCATAGACAGTCTTTACATTATCTAGAACTAGAGGAAGGCAAATTTACAGTTGTGGCAGCACAACGACTTATGCACTTAATAAATATAGCAAGAAAATTTATTAGAGCTAACTCAATACTTCAATTACAACCTCACCTTTCATCGTCATCGCAGCCTATGCTAAGCAACAGAGGTTTAATATTGCATTTCGTCCCAGTAACCTCTTTATTTAATAAAACTTTAACCACAAAGCTGTTAGAAGTGGGTGTTAGTCATAACCCATAATTGGGTATTAATGAGAGAGAACTAACCCATGTTTAAAACCCACTTACTATGAGATGAATGAGTGAATTGGGTGAAGGATGAATAGTCCCACATCCACACCAAAGATGGGTTGTGGATGGTATATAAGGTCCAAGGTTGGCCTTATAAGTTAGGCCCAAGGGCCACCCCACTTTTGTGGGGGAGAGAGATGTTGGACCCATGCACCTAGGTGGGCTAACCCACACGCGCGCGCGCCGCCGCCGTTCGGTTCGGTTCGCACGCTCGGCCGGCCGGGTTGGGTTGGGTTGGGTTGGGTCAACAAGAAAATATTATTTTGGGACAAATTTAATGGTTTGGTTTTCTAATTTATTTTGGTTCAACCAAAACGGGTCCGTTTTATTATGACCGTTAACGGACGGACGCGTCCGTTTAACGGGAAAGGGTTTCAACGGGCTTTAACGGGAAACGGTGTGTTTTCAACGGGGTTTAACGGGATTTCTATAAATCTTGTAAAAACGGATTTTCTGTACGGAATTTTTCCTGCATCTTCTTCTTCCTCCTCTTCTCATTCTGTGAAAGCATTGCATACTTGTGGTTCGCTGCGCGTATTGTTTGGAGTGCTCCTACAATACGTGGTTGATCGTCTTATCCTGGGAGGCAGACGCCCAAGAGTCCTAAGCACCGTAGGGAGGGCGAATTCTGTCTTAAGGATAAAGTGTTTCGCTTGATTCGATCATAAACTCTTCTACAGTTTTATCATCTTTGCAAAGGTACACAGATATCTTCCTTAATACAGTAGCAGTAAAGTAATTTGAATAACAATCTTAAGACAGAATCTTGTTTATACTGTACTGTAATTTTGATTACTGTACTGTTCTGTAATTTCTACTGTGATTATTGTGTATTTTACTAAAATAATCTTCTGTGATTTGCAAAGTTACAGAAATGGCTACTGAGAACTTCACTCCGGTACTGATTCCCACTCCGGTGAATGCTCCTGTTCAAGTGAAAGGGGAGAAACCAGAAAAGTTCAGTGGTGTGGATTTCAAAAGATGGCAACGGAAAATGTTGTTCTATCTTACCACGCTGAATTTGGCCCGATTCCTTAAAGAGGAAGTACCCGTTCTCACTGAGGAGAAACGGGAAGATAAAACGGCTGTTGCGGCAGTAGATGCATGGAAACATGCAGATTTCTTATGCCGAAATTATATCCTTAACGGATTGGACAACACATTGTATAATGTGTACAGTTCGATGACAAGTGCTAAGGCACTGTGGGAGTCTTTAGACAAGAAGTACAAAACTGAAGATGCTGAAACGAAGAAATTCGTGGTTGGCAAATTTTTGGACTTCAAAATGGTGGATTCTAAGACTATGATCAATCAAGTTCAAGATCTCCAAGTTATCCTGCATGAAATTCATGCAGAAGACATGACTTTAAGTGAGTCTTTCTAGGTGGCAGCAATAATTGAGAAACTGCCACCTTCCTGGAAGGATTTCAAGAATTACTTAAAGCATAAGAGGAAGGAGATGAACTTGGAAGATCTAATTGTGAGGTTAAGGATTGAAGAGGACAACCGTTCTTCTGAAAAGAAAACCGGGGGTCATGGCATGGAGGCCAAAGTCAATGTTGTGGAACAAGGGCATAAAAGCAATGGCTTTACCAACAAAAAGAGGAAGCATCCTGGGGGTCAGTCAAACCATGACTCCAATAATAACAAGTTCAAGGGCAAGTGCTATGTGTGTGACAATATGGGCCATAAGGCCAAGGATTGTTACAAACGGAAGAAACAAGATGGTTTCAAAAAGAAGAAGGCACAAGCCCACATGACCGAAGTGGAGAATCTCTCCACCAATGTGCATGACATCAACCTTTCTGCTGTGATTTCGGAAGTGAATATGATCACTAATGATAAAGAATGGTGGGTGGACACTGGGGCTACCCGTCATGTGTGCTCAAACAGGAGGATATTCTCCACTTATCACTCCGTGGAAAATGGTGAACAACTGTTTATGGGCAACTCTTCTACTGCCAAGGTTGAAGGAATTGGAAAGGTGGTGCTCAAGATGACTTCGGGCAAGGAACTCACGCTCAACAATGTGATGCATGTGCCAGAAATTCGAAAGAATTTAGTGTCTGGATCATTGCTGAGCAAGAATGGCTTCAAGTTGGTGTTTGAGTCAGACAAATTTGTTTTGACTAAGGGTGGGATGTATGTGGGAAAAGGGTATCTGAATGAAGGGCTTTTCAAGCTCAATGTATTACCTAATGTATCAGTTTTTAATGTTATGAATGAGAATGCTTCTTCCTCTTATATGATTGAGTCATGTGATGTGTGGCATGGTAGATTAGGACATGTTAATTATGATGCATTACGTAGATTGATTAATATGGAATATCTGCCTAAATTTAATATTGACTTTAATCATAAATGTGAAACTTGTGTAGAATCTAAATTAACAAGGAAGTCATTCCAAAGTGTTGAAAGATGTACTGAACCTCTTGAGTTAATTCACAGCGATGTCTGTGATTTAAAACTTGTTCAAACAAGAAGAGGTAAAAAGTACTTTATTACATTTATTGACGATTGCACTCGTTATTGTTATGTATACTTGCTGAGAAGTAAAGATGAGGCTATAAACATGTTTATGTTATATAAAACAGAGGTTGAGAATCAACTTGGCAAGAAAATAAAAGTTCTACGAAGTGATAGAGGTGGGGAATACGAATCACCTTTTGGTGAATTCTGTTCACAACATGGTATTATACACCAAACCACGGCACCTTATTCACCTCAGCAAAATGGAGTTGCTGAAAGGAAAAATAGAACTTTAAAAGAAATGATGAATGCCATGTTAATTAGTTCTGGGTTACCTCAGAACATGTGGGGGGAAGCTTTGCTTTCAGCCAATTATATTCTCAACAAAATACCTCATAAGAAAACCTTGCAGACACCATATGAGTTATGGAAAGGTCGAAAGCCTTCCTACAACTTCTTAAAAGTGTGGGGGTGTCTAGCAAAAGTGGCGGTCCCTAATCCCAAGAGGATTAAAATTGGACCTAAGACCATTGATTGCGTATTCATTGGTTATGCCAATAATAGCAGTGCATATCGTTTTCTTGTTCATAAATCGGATATTCCTGATGTAAATGTCAATACGGTGATTGAATCAAGGAATGCTTCGTTTTTTGAACATATTTTTCCGTGGAATTCTACACAAAATGAAAGTTCTCTTAAAAGAACTTTGGATGTTGCAAGAGACACCAGTGAAGACAAAGAGGGAGAAGATGATGAACCTAGACGTAGTAAACGTGCTAGAATATCAAAATCATTTGGTCCAGATTTTCTAACTTATTTGTTAGAAAATGAGCCTCAAAGCTTTAAGGAAGCCATGTCCTCTCCTGAAGCACAATATTGGAAGGAGGCTGTAAATAGTAAAATTGAATCTATTATGCAAAATCACACTTGGGAGTTGGTAGATCTACCACCAGGTAGTAAACCTCTCGGATACAAGTGGATCTTCAAGAGGAAGATGAAGGCTGATGGATCAATTGATAAATATAAAGCAAGACTTGTTATCAAAGGATACAAGCAAAAGGAAGGTCAAGATTATTTTGATACATACTCACCAGTCACAAGAATAACTTCCATTAGGATGTTAATTGCTATGGCTGCTTTGTATAATCTTGAAATACATCAAATGGATGTAAAAACAGCATTCTTGAATGGTGACTTGAATGAGGAAATATATATGGAACAACCTGAAGGGTTTGTTGTACCAGGTCAAGAAAACAAAGTGTGCAAACTTGTTAAGTCTCTCTATGGGCTTAAACAAGCACCTAAGCAATGGCATGAAAAATTTGACAAAATGATGATGTTAAATGGATTCAAAATCAATGAATGTGACAAATGTGTTTATGTCAAAGCTAGACCTGAAGGCTATGTTATTGTATGCCTCTATGTGGATGATATGCTCATTATTGGTAGCAATGATAATATCATTAAAGCTACTAAGAGGATGTTAAACAAACAGTTTGACATGAAGGATATGGGCGTTGCAGATGTTATACTAGGGATGAAAATTACTAGAACATCTGATGGATATGTATTATCTCAATCTCATTACATTACAAAAATCCTAGACAAGTTTAATGAGAATGATAATCGTCCAGCGAGAACACCTGTGGATGTGACATTGCATTTAAGCAAAAACACGAGTGAGAGCATATCACAACTCCAATATTCTCAAATTATTGGAAGTCTCATGTACCTCATGAATTGTACGAGACCGGACATTGCGTACTCAGTAAGTAAACTGAGTAGATATAATAGCAATCCAGGGGAAGATCACTGGAAGGCTCTAGTCAGGGTTCTTAGATATCTAAGATATACCTTGGACTATGGACTGCACTATACAAGGTATCCAGCAGTACTAGAGGGGTACTGTGATGCAAATTGGATATCTGATACAAGAGACTCCAAATCCACAAGTGGATATGTCTTTACTATTGGAGGTGCAGCAGTGTCTTGGAAATCTTCTAAACAAACGTGCATTGGAAGATCCACAATGGAATCAGAATTCATTGCACTTGATAAAGCAGGCGAAGAAGCTGAGTGGCTTCGTCATTTTTTAGAAGATATTCCAATGTGGGGGAAACCTGTGCCACCTATATGTATCTATTGTGATAGTCAATCTGCTATAGGTAGAGCACAAAGTAACTTGTATAATGGTAAGTCTCGACATATACGTCGGAGGCATAATACCATAAAACAATTGCTCTCTAGTGGAATAATTTCCATTGAGTATGTTCGGTCAAAAGAAAATATTGCGGATCCGCTTACAAAGGGTTTGACCAAAGAACAAGTGAGCAATTCATCGAGGGGAATGGGCTTGAAGCCGAACACATTAAGAATCACCATAATGACAACCCAACCTAGTTAACTGGAGATCCCAAGATCTAGGTTCAAAAGGGACAACCGAATTGTGGGGGATTCAAGGGGAATCACTATGGAGATAAAATCTCGTTCCCATTCCTATGATGAGATAGTGATGCCTGCTGAATGAATCAGGATAAGCTTTGCTTTTAATGGTTCTCATAGCTTGACTTAGTTCAAGTGGGGTATTGCAGGATGCTCCTAATGAGAATCACCTATATGAGTGGGAAGGGGCCACTTCTATGAAGATTTTAAGGCTAAATCTTCTAGAGCACTCATGAAAACCAGGTTTGTTCGGGGCCAAAATGAACAAAGTCATGAGAACCACAGTGTGTCTGAGAAGTGATTGTGTGACTTCTATTGTCTTGGTTTACATCAAAGGCTGAACAGTTCAAGACATCACGTTCACTGATTAGCCAGTAAACCCGATAGTCTTCACAAAGGAAGGTTCAAAGCCGAAAGCTACCTCTCCCCTATGCATGATCTTCTCAATATTTGCTTTCACAAGTTTTCTGCATAGTTTTTGCATAATTATCCAGCCAATTCTCATTCATGTGGGGGATTGTTAGAAGTGGGTGTTAGTCATAACCCATAATTGGGTATTAATGAGAGAGAACTAACCCATGTTTAAAACCCACTTACTATGAGATGAATGAGTGAATTGGGTGAAGGATGAATAGTCCCACATCCACACCAAAGATGGGTTGTGGATGGTATATAAGGTCCAAGGTTGGCCTTATAAGTTAGGCCCAAGGGCCACCCCACTTTTGTGGGGGAGAGAGATGTTGGACCCATGCACCTAGGTGGGCTAACCCACACGCGCGCGCGCCGCCGCCGCCGCCGGCCGGCTCGGCTCGGTTCGGTTCGGTTCGGTTCGCACGCGCGGCCGGCCGGGCCGGGTCGGGTTGGGTTGGGTTGGGTTGGGTTGGGTCAACAAGAAAATATTATTTTGGGACAAATTTAATGGTTTGGTTTTCTAATTTATTTTGGTTCAACCAAAACGGGTCCGTTTTATTATGACCATTAACGGACGGACGCGTCCGTTTAACGGGAAAGGGTTTCAAGCTTTAACGGGAAACGGTGTGTTTTCAACGGGGTTTAACGGGATTTCTATAAATCTTGTAAAAACGGATTTTCTGTACGGAATTTTTCCTGCATCTTCTTCTTCCTCCTCTTCTCATTCTGTGAAAGCATTGCATACTTGTGGTTCGCTGCGCGTATTGTTTGGAGTGCTCCTACAATACGTGGTTGATCGTCTTATCCTGGGAGGCAGACGCCCAAGAGTCCTAAGCACCGTAGGGAGGGCGAATTCTGTCTTAAGGACAAAGTGTTTCGCTTGATTCGATCATAAACTCTTCTACAGTTTTATCATCTTTGCAAAGGTACACAGATATCTTCCTTAATACAGTAGCAGTAAAGTAATTTGAATAACAAGCATCAAGTACCTAAACAACCACAGATTAAGCAAAAAATTTTAGCAGAAATGTTCCATAAAATCTCCAGTAAAAAAGGGAAACAAATAGTGAATTGAAAACCCATCTGATGTTTGTGCAAAATGCTATTATTTCACAACACGTCTGTGAAACAAGTGCTCATGCAACACACAACAAAAGACACTACAACATTCCACCAGCTTCTCAAAAACCAAAAGTGATAATTGCATATTCTTCGATATATTGTGGCTAAAGAAAGCCTTCTATAAAATATCACTAATTAGATTAAAAACCTTTTTACATAACCTATAACCAAAAGAAGAGGTACACAGAATCTTTAAAGCTTTCCATCTAAAATTGTGGGATTCAATGATAAAGTGATGTTTCTATATTCTGCTTCTTGGTGTACGTCGATAAGTCTATTACTTTTTAGGACCTAATCAAGGAGCAAACCAATGAACAAATTTTACTTATAATCTGGTACAATATCACTGACAATTAAACAGAATAGTATTACCAAAGTTTCTTAAAAAATCTTAGCGCATTGTTTTCTTGTTTTCCCATCTAGTATCATGTTCAAGTCAAGGAATCCCGTATCGGATATCAGTAAAATATTGGTCGACCAAAGAGACAAAATATCGGAGATATATCAGAGATGTTGTGTAAAAAAATATCGGTGGTCAAAAACTAGTTTTTACCATATATTTTCACAATCTAACTTCTAAAATGAGTTATACTAATTTAGACAAAGCATAGATTTCAAAATTTACATAAAAATGCATATTATGATGAAAAACAAACGGGAAAGTTGTTTTTTAAAAATAATTTTTCCAATTTTTTTTTTGAAAAATTTTTCTTTTTAATAACGATATATCGGTCCGAACCGATATATCGGATCGCCAATACAACATTCCATGGTTCAAGCTCAACTTCACAGACTAGAAATCTGACAATCTGGTTACTGGAGATTTCTTGATGATAAAGTAATGTCTCTATATGCTGCTTCTTGGTGTACATCGAGAAGTCTATTACTTTTTAGGACCTAATCAAGGAGCAAACCAGTGAACAAATTTTACTTATAATATGGTACAATATCATTGACAATTACACAAATTTTACTTATAATATGCGAACATAGGGCCTATACGGGTTTATGCCCGCTGGAATAGGACATGTGCCCATTATATTAGTTTATTTTCTGATATAATCTGTTTAGATATTTAAAGATTTTTGTTTTTAAGTATATGACTTAAATTAGGAATTCCACTATGATTAGGAAACATAATTTCCTGTATCTAATTCGGATAATCACAAAGTTGTTAGACAATTTTTTAATTTAGGATTTATATAAGCATATTTAAAGGTCATTACTTCAAGGAATAAAAATAAGTTAGTTTATAAAAAAAACTTCATTTTGCCACCTATGTGATAGAGCTTCATGTCGGTGTTAAATCCGGGAGCCGCTTGTGCCAAAACCAGTGGTGGTTTTGGTGCCGATTCCAAAACCCACCTTTGTACGCTTGTCGTGTCGCCCACTTCTTGACAGAAAGGGTTTCATATTGCTAGCCACCATCGCCTTCTTTTCTACCGATCAATCATCTGGCTCCGCCATTTCCTTCGCCGCTGCCTTAGTTGGCAACAATAAAAAGTTGAAAAATTTTACATGAGAGAGAGGATACCGAAAGACATTTTCTTTGTTGTTGATATGGAAACAAAGGTGACATTTAAAGATGTCGTACACAAAAATATCATCCATGAAAATGTAGCAAAAGTTCTCATCAAATAATATATAAAAATAACGCAACTTTCAGTTGACCTTGAGGAGAAGAATGCAAGCTGCTCAAAAGTACATTAGGTAGAACGAATCATGCCAGAGTGTTAAAAAAAATGTTAACACTATGCTAACAACTTGAGCTTACAGGAGAAAGGTTAATAACATGTTACAAGAGTAAAAGTTCTGCATTCGAGTGCCATGCAATGTGATGCTGATCCTTGCTGAGTATGGGACCACCCATGCATATTTACGTGCAATGCTTAGTGGTGATCGTACAAGCAGGGTAGTGTAAGTGTGTTAATGTAAGCTTAAGCTTTTAGGATGAGTGGAGTTAGATAATAAACATGTAAATAGCAAGATAATAATTTTTTTAGAAACAAAGAGTAAGCATTTCCACCTCCACACGTTCAGAATAGGCATCCAGTGAGAGTGAACCTAATCTACCAACATCCTATTTTATCATTTCTTTTCTTTCCAACACATTCAATTGCACTTATTTTAAAAACTCAGTCTTTCGTGACTGACTTACCTACTAAGGATGGGATATCAACGACAACAATACGAGATTTTCGTAGCTTCTTCTGCAGAAAGCCAGCAAGCCACAGTGTCCCAAGAGGGGCTTTTCTGCAAAGATAAGATTGTGTATTGAACATTTTTGTGCTGCCTTGCGTTCGAATTTAGTGAATTATGTCCAGCTTCCACAAGAGAAAATTATGTCAGTAAGAATTATGTAATTATTAAAAAGACTAGAGCCCCTCAAACTTGTTCATAGTCTCAATAAATAATATTTCATTGGAACGTGAGAATTTGAATAAAATCAATCTGTCAGTGATCTAAGAAAGAAAGAATTTGAAATGTATTTATAGGTACTTTGAGCGATCTGAAGGAGAGGGATTCTCAAGAAGCACTCGCTCCTCTTGTAGGATTTTTTTTTCTTCATATTATTATCCTTTTTTTGTCTTTTTATGCAGAGAAGGTTGCGACTCTTTTGATTTGTTCTCCTTACAAGTGGAGGTTGCTCTCAAGCTATCAAAGATGCAAGAATTCACGAAAGCTGGTAGACAATGTGGAAGTTCATTCTTTTCTCTTTTAATGTGGCATTTGGATCGACAATCCGCCCGGATTGTTGGCCGACTGTCTCAAATTGTCGGTAATCCCCAACGCATATTGGTTATCAATCAAAAATTTCAAAAAAATCTAAGTTTTTGGGCGGATTTTGGACAATCCTGGCTTTCTGCATAATCACCTACCTGGGGTGATTTCCCATATTTGACTGTCGAACAGTCCGAGCGGGTTCTCTCCCCTCAACCTCTCTCGATCCGTCTCCTCTCGTGCCCTAGCAGACTGTCGAGAGGTCCTCCTCGCATCTCCATCGAGGCAATCAGGTACTCCAGCTCCTTCTCCCGCATCTCATCTCTTCTTCTTCCTCTTCCCTCAATGGTCAAGATGATGGACAACTTCCAAAATTAATATCCAAGAGGAGGGTATAATTTCAATCGCCTCCCAACAATTCGCTTTCCCTTGTGTGAGAGTGATGGGATTTCCGACAATCTGTTAGGATTTGTGTAGCCAAAAAGAGCTCGGATTTTCACACTATCAGATTCAGGGAGATTTTGGTTGTTCAACCGACAATCTGATGGGAAATACAGATTGCCCATATATATATATAAGAAAATGTGGGGTAACTAATATCGGCACTTGTAAATAGGATGCAAATGACAGATTGTCAATTGACAACCTCATTTTGTATGATGTCATACGGTTAAAGAACCAGAATTACAGATACTGGAGAATGAGCTAACCTACACCTTCAGATAGCATCATAACTTCGTATCCAGTTGATTGAATAAAGACCAGAAGAAGAAAGTTCTTTCAGCCAAATTAAATATTTTATTATAGAGTCAAAAAGTATACAATGGCTCAGTTTCCCTCACATAGAACTAATAGAAAAACATCAGACAATCATTGACAACACTTATGGATGCTTTTTTTTTTGCCAGACTGATTGATCCAATTTTGTTAAAGTGAAAAGAAGGTACTTCAACTATGTAATGACAGTGGGGGCAGATCGACCGGTGAATTCTTGCATCTTAGACAGCTTGAGAGCAACCTCCACCTGTAAGCAGAACAAATAAAAAATTATTACAACTTTTCCGCATAAAAACCAAATAAAAGGGCTGATAATATGAAAAAAAAACATACAAGAGGAGCGAGTGCTTCTTGAGAATCCCTCCCTGTCTTTGAAGAATCCTTCTCATACTGCTCGATGTAGAGACGGATGGTGGCCCCTTCAGATCCTGTTCCTGATAGACGGAATACCTGCATTGACAAACAAAAATGGGCTCATATTAGACAAAGTCATTGGAGTCCCCGTAACAAAACTCGATTGCTTTCAAACACCACTGCTAAGAGTGAATGAATGCAACCATATGTGGTAGGCTGTGCAATCACCATGCAGAGAAGCCATTCAAAGAGCTTCTGATTTCTACAACCAGAGGGAACAAAGTACTTACCAATCGGGACCCGTCTTCAAACATGTAACGGATACCCTGGTGCTTTGAGATGGACCCATCAACTGGATCTTTGTATTCAAACTCATCTGCTTCTGCAACAGCTGAAACATCTGTTCTAATTCCCTTAATTATCCTGCAACAAGTGCATTACTCATCAGTTAAAGTACAACAATGATCATTATCATGATGGAACACGGAAGCATTTTGTTTCATAGTACTAAAAAACACAGGACTGTTTCTGCATGCAATACAACCTGCAGCTATTCAAACTTAATAGCCAAAGATGAGGCTTGGAGCTCCAAACAAGACGAAGGCCATCATCATCTAAATAAACACTAACAAAGATTTTACTTTTACCAAACAGTGCACAAATATGGAAGCATACTTGTTAACATCTGAAAGAGAAGACTGAAGTTTGACCAAGTATGCCATAAGTTCCTTAGCTGCACCGGCATCAACATTCTGCATGAAATGATAGAATGCAGATAAGAAGACAAGATAAAGATAGCATATGCTATATGGCGTTTGTAAAGGGCAAACGACCTCCCATGTCTTACTTCATAGTCATATCGCGTATAATAGTGACGACCATAGGTTGCCCAATGTTGACGAACGATATCTTCAACAGTCACCAGTTTTTTCCCATCAAGATTGCCTTTGTTTTTGTAAGCAAGTATAGAAAGCCAAGCCAAAACTGCCCAAATCCCATCTTTCTCACGGATATGGTCAGAACCTAGAGAGATCTCAGCAACATTTTAAATTAGTGCATTAAAGTGGTCACCAGAAAAAAGAAAACCAAAAGGAAAAAGAAAAGTTTACAAGGCTATTTAAATATGAGTGAGGATTCCAATTGTTATGCAGTCTAGTGAATCACCAATCCAGCCAAACAAGTTGGTTATTGTTGCGGGCATAAAACATAGCCAAACAAAAATAGATTGATTACCTGTTCCAAAACTTTCTTCACCACAAATAGAACATAATCCAGCGTCCATTAAATTACCAAAAAATTTCCAGCCTGTGGGTACCTGATAAACGAAGGAAATCAGTAACCAGTAACCCAGGAACTTCTGGTCGCTAAATACAGTGCAAATTCTGATTGAAAAAAGAGAAGCACCTCAAAAAATTTCAGATTTAGATTCTGTGCCACAACATCAAGTGCAGCCGATGTAGGCATGCTCCTGCAAGAATATAAGAAGTATTAAAACATAGCCCGCCATTTTCACTTCTGAGCAATCTGAGTGTCTTCTTACTAACCAGCCATATTAATCTTAAAATATACAGCTCACATAAAAGTGCAATTTTCAACTGTTTATTTTTTAACTGTTAATTTCCAAGTATTGAATTGAATACTAGATAACTTGTTGATGGCTGACAAATTTTACCTGGCAACACCTTTCAAACCCGAAGCAAAGTAGGGAATAGCCTGAACTGCATTAGCAGCAATAATAGCAACGGAATCTGATGGAGTGACAAAGAATCTGATTCAAGAAGAAAAAGAGAATTGCGATTTATCGTAGTCACAAATATACATTATATCTCAAAGCTATAACCTAAGAAGCTTCGGATCAACAAGCACCCCATAAGACAAACTGAGCTAACAGGTACTGGGAATCCACTTAGATGGGACAAGATAAAGGTAGTAGCAGTCTAGAATGTTGGATACACACTTATATGAGAAAATGTTTGAAGATAATAGCAGCCTAGTCATGATTGATAACGAATTAAACAGTCAAGCATGTTCTAGAGCCGTGCTTGTCAATTCAGACTGATGACCTAAACCACGTATTAACATGCCAACCACAAGTTCGATGCCCACTTAAATGGGAAAAGGTTTGGAGCTAATAGAAGCTAATCATGTTTAACAACAGACTAAATCGTGGGGCATGTTTATAGCCTCTGTTGTCAATTTAGAACCTAAACCACGTAAGCATGTCAATCTGTCCACTTTCAAGTATCATTACTTGAAAGATACAACCCAATGGTTTGCATGAATCATGCTGCTAAGGAACCAAATTACATTTATAAATAGAGGTTCTTGAATTACCTTTTGCCAAGAATCATGTTGCGATCAGCATCACCATCTGCTGCAGCACCAAATTCAGGAGGTTCGCCAGCAGAGTTTGCTTTGCCCAATCCCATACGTGCCACCAACTCCTTTGCGTAAGTCAGATTGGGATCTGGGTGGCCTCCACCAAAGTCTTCCTGCATGTCATAATACTCAAAATCAAGGATTTGAAGCACATAAAATTAGAAGCCAATTTCTGAATTGGCCAGGAACAACATCAAAATTTGAAGAAGACCTTGGGTATACAATTCAGTAATTGACTTTCATCTGCACCAAGCTCCTCTACAAAAATACGATTTGCATAAGTTCCAGCAACTCCATGAAGTGCATCATAGCTGAATCGTGAACGGTGACAACAAACATTAGTTATCTATCATAAAGATACCAATACAAACATCACTTAACAAAAACATCTTGTATATGTTCAAACATGTGCCCATACCAGAAGGAAAATTTTGGAGATGCAAGCAGCTTTTGAATTGATCCAAAGTCAAAAATTGACCTGGAAATTGAAAAAATGGGACTAAGTAACATAGAGAATACAAAGGGAAGGAACATAAGCGTAGAGAACAAGGCAAATCACGTGTACTCATTGCATGCAGAACAATCAACTCTAGAGCTGCTGACTTATAGAAGATGGCAACTATAAAGCTAATTATCATGCTGAGTTTCATAAAGACACATTAAAATAGAGTCCACATATATAATATAAGCTCTCTTCATTTGACCATCAATACCTAATAGAAACTTGTAAGGATTTTTAAGCACACATTTGACTTCAATGTCATAAAGATGTAACGCAAGAGAAGAGGAATTTCACCTTTATAAAGTGAGGCTTATGCATTCAAACAAGAGGCATAAGCTTCAAATATCAGCATTTCTAGTGGGAAATATACATGGAAGTGGAAAAAGTTGGAAAATAGAATATTAACACGTTGCAGAATATTGCACCAAGGACAGGACAAACATGTCTAATCAACAGGCACTCCACAATTATTTCGTGTTGGCCTGTTGAATTCTGTTTGATTTTGTTAGATTTACGGCATATCTAGTTTCCTACTTGTGCCAGATTCTGCACGTTTTACAGCATAAGTCACCTAATTGATTTAGTTCTCTACATCTTTTCCTGTTATTTAGTCTCAATGCTCATTATTAACCTCGCATAAGGACTCCTGATTTCTGTATGTTTCCCGTGTTATGATACAAAAATCTTAGATATGGTTGTGGCTGATTGGCATGAATCATTGCACTACAATCGAAATTAGAATTAGTTTACAAATGTTGGTGCTTAACCACCTAAAAGAGCATCTCAACCTGCGAATTCACACACTTTAAGCACCTTACATTTATGTTACAAATCATAGTATGGAGGCATAAATTTACGTGTCATCCCAAAATACAAAACAAACACACACTATGAGAAAGTCTCTCCAAGTTATCTATATTTCCCACATACAACAAAATAAAATGTCCACACCAAGCCGAGATTTTTGAATTCTTGGACGTCATTCTTGGCCTCCATAACTACACAATTTAAGAATTGATATTTTCTCCTTATGACAGATCAGAGGATGACATTCAAGTCTCTCATGTATTCAGACTAAATGGGGTCCAATGGAGCTTAATGCCCATCCTAAACGTCATTGTGGTTTAAAAGATGTCATTCATTACCCCAGCTTTAGCATTTGAAAGTTACCATTCGTTTTGCAAGCACGCATAAGACAACCTGTTCCGTGCAAGTCTTAATAAAATGAGCTTTTACAAAAAGAAGTAAATACTCGACACTTGCTACAAAACAATTGGAAAAAAGGTGCATACGCTTGCAGCATGGCCTGCGCAGACCACGATAATGCCCAGCCCACAGGAGGCCATGGGCCTGCAGGCATTTTAGTGGACCCCATGCCCACATGCATAGGAATGAGACGTGCATGACCCAAGCCGTGAGCATGTGTACCACTTCTAAAATAATACTCTGCACCTAACGTCAAGCAGGCTTAAACTTAAAATTTAGGCATCATGAGAAATGCCTAAAATAGATTAACTCAATGAGATGTGATCCAAAATAGATGTCATTTCTTACCCCAGCTTTAGCATTTGAAAGTTAATATCCATTTTGCAAGCATGCATAAGACAACCCGTTTCGTCCAAGTCTTAAGTGTTATAAAATGTGCTTTTATAAAAGAAAAAAAGTACTCAAAACCTACTACAAAACAATTAGACAAAAGGTGCACATGCTTGCAGCGCGACTCGCCAAGCCACAATAATGTCTACGTGGCCATGGGCCTGCAGGCATTTCTGCTGACACCATGCCCGCATGCATAGAAATGAGGTGTGCACGAGCCAAGCCGAGAGCGTGTGTACCACTTCTTAAAATATACTAGACACCAAAGGTCGAGCAGGTGTAAACTTGGGCATCATGAGATACGCATTCAATAAATTAGTTCAATGACAGTGATCCAATATAGAAACCTCACACCAGAAATTTCCACTTACTTCATCAGCTTCACATAATCTGTGGTTGAATCAAAAACTTCCACATCAAACTCTCCCTCTGGCCCCCTAAAATTTGCAATAGATTCAACAGATATATCCACCTGCAGCAGTTTTAAACAAGAAAACCCACTTAATAAGGGTGCAACTTGCTTTATTCTTCAAAAGAAAGGATTGTTAGAAAAAGACAAAAGTCATACATCAGGTAGATCTTCTGCGATCAAGTACTCGTTAATGGTTTTTGTGTTCTCAAAGATCTTGTCCGTAATTCCCTCAGGAGCAGGTCCACCATTTTCCATATTGTATTTGATACCAAAATCCTACACAAGGACACAATTTAAAAATTGTAAAAAAATGATATGCATGTATAATTATTTCTAGATTCTAAATGTAAGCAGCATTCGCTTGACAAGAACCATATCTCTTTATGAAAATACACTCGAGATAATCAAACCTGTTGAGTGGCAATCACAGATAAAGCCTAGAAACTATCTGAAGAGTTAACAATGTAGAAACACAGTTAAAAAATCTAACATGAAGAATGTAACTCTGACAGAAGAGAAGTTAAACTACCTCATGTGGTCCCCCAGGATTGTGACTTGCGGTCAATATGAATGCTCCTGACGCTTTTGCTCCCTGATAGGAAACAGAAAAGAAGGTTTAGAATTCAAAACATCCACCAATAGTTTTATTGTCAATGACGCCAAAAACTTACATCTGCAACAACTCTATCACGTATGACAGCTGATACAGCAGGTGTAGATAGCAATCCATTTTGTCCGACCCAAACACGTCTTGCACCATTTGCTGCTGCCATTTTAATGATGATCTGCCATTACCGAATGAAACAATTCAATTATACCGCTAAAACAAATTAAAAACTGAACTACTCTTGCTTTTCCAGTCTACATACAATTTTAAGAAGTAACCAAAAAATGTATTACCTGGATGGCCTCCTTCGAGTAATAGCGTCCATCACCAGAAACAACAAGTGTAGCTCCTGCATAATGATAATGTAAAGAACAACAATAAGTGCCAGCTGAAGAATTTTCTTATGATTAAAAATTTGAAAAACTAAATTGTATCAAGAAAACAAGATTGAATTTCCCTATGCTTAAAAGTTTGAGAAAACTATTAAACTTCAATAAAATAAAAAAAGATTAAATACGTGTCAGCTGAAGGTTACAAATGAAAAAAAAGGAAAAACAATACCACAAGGAACAGGTTGAAGCTTTATGGGTAAACTAAAGCAACTTATCATAAAAAATACCACATTATCGTAGGATGAGAGAAAAGAATCTCCCCTCACACTCTGGAGACCACATATGGAGCACAGATTAAGTAGTACTGTCTAAAAAAGCAACTTCTATTTGTTTAAGTACAAGAGGCATTTCTTTCAAGGTGGGAAGTTACAGTCGATACAGAAATGAAGCACCCTCACGGTTTGCACTATAAAGGATGCAGACTACACATTACACTAGCATTTTTTTATATTTGTAACGACCAAGCCACTCAATGAACAGGCCCTATCCTCAATATGAAACACATAGATGTTAAGGGGCCTTAAAATCTCTACAGGTTAACGTTAGATTAGCCCAATGTCTGAACCCTGAAAAGCATTAGCACAAACTTAGTAAGGTGCATTAAATGAACAAATACTAACCTTTCACCTTCCCAGCTGTAAGAGCGTTGAAAGTTGATTGGACAAAGTTCTGCAAGTAGTTAGGTTGCTTGAACACTGTCACCTGGAAAGCAGTTTCGGCGTTATCATATGACTATTTGGGATTATGATGAATAAATCCACAGCTTCATTCAATAAAACAATAGATCAAAAGTAATATTGCCTCCATTTCACATTACTACTCTTTCAAAATGAACTTAATTAATATGGAACCAAGGGAGTAATATGCTTGCTTTCAAATTACGTTCTTTGTCCTTTTACATGACTCTAACAGTAGCATGAAGTTAAGAATATAAGCGAAGCAGACTAATCATTGTGCCAATGGTGGCAAAATCACGTACAAGAAGGTGTAAAAGATTCTTGCGGCACAAAAAAAATTTAAATAAGAGAAGATAGGGGGGTGTGGGGGATACAAGAAACAAACTGCAATAAGGGAGTAGATAAAGAAGTTTTTGGGTGGGATCTAAAACTGGAAACAGCTTATAAAGAAGACAGGCCAGGACGCAAGTTTGGTTCAAGAAGCCGTTGAGATACCTTTATATGGGAGGAACTTACTTACAATGGAATTCGAAAGTGAAGAGATTTTAGGAAAAGGTAAACAAAATGAACTTGCCACATCATGCAAATGTGTATAGGTGATAACAAAAGATTTTGCCGCTCAACATTAAAGAAAAGGCCAAGATGAATGGAAGAGGCACATGCTTTTTCTTGTACCAACAAAATTACACCCGGTAATTTTAAGCAAGCAAAAGAAAATACTACAGTATATTCTGAATCTAACAACAACAACTGGTTGGCAATGTAAAACAACAATGATGAAGGATTTCAGCAATAGGGGATACTTCTTTAAGGATACATGATATATTTTTATTGGCTATTAAAAAAGATATATAGTTAGAACTTAGACATAATCATAATCAAGTAGCGCATTTTCTAAACTATTTGGGATCAGTGGCATGGATCTTACGCCTCCATTCAGGCCTGTTTTGTGCCAACTCTTTTGTACGAGATATTAAAGTCATATCCTTTTTTATTAACTCCATCCAAGTTCTATTAGATCTCCCTCTCCCTCTTTTGGCATCATTTACATGCATCCCTTCTAATCTTCTCACACGGGCATCTATTGGTCTTCTTTGCATTTGCCCATACCGACGCAACCTACATTCCCTTAGCTTCTCCCCTACATGAGCTATCCCTAAACTCTCACGAATGTATTCATTTCTAATCCTATCTCTCCTAGTTATCCCATTCATCCACCTTAACAATCTCATTTTCGCTACATTCAACTTATCTATATGATTTCTCTTTGGTGTCCAACACTCTGCTCCATAGAGTATTGCATGCCTAATAATTGTCCTATAAAACTTGCCTTCAAGCATTTTTGGAACACGCTTATCACACAAAACTCCCGAGGCCGCCCTCCACTTTACCCACCCCGTATTTATCCTATGCACACTACATCACTATCAATATCCTCTTCTATGGATAATGGATCCTAAGTAACAGAATTGATCACACCTTGACAATTCTTACCCATCTAATTCAACTAAGGTTCTACCTTAAAATTAAATTCCATATACTATGTCTTAGTTCTACTTATTTTAAAACCTTTTGATTTTAGAGCCTCCCTTCATAATTCTAGTTTTGCATTCAAACCTATTTTACTCTCATAAATTAAAACTACATCATCAAAAGCATACACCAAGGTACACTATCTTGCATATGTTTAGTTAGATCATCTATAACTAAAACGAAAAGATAAGAACTTAGGCTGACCCTTCACAAAGGCCTACCATAACCGGAAACTCCTTGGTTTCCCCCCCCCCCCAATTGTTCGTACACTAGTCACAACTCCCTCATACATATCCTTTATGATAGACTCCGTTCTTCAAAACACTCCAAATGAGCTATCTCGACACTTCATCGTAGGTTTTTTCCAAATCTATAAATCTATAAAGATCACAGAGAGGTTTTGTTTTATATCCCTATACTCTCTATTAATTGTCGTAACAAAAGTATAGCTTCTGTTGTTGACCTCTCCGCCATGAAACCAAATCGTCCGTTACTTTTTGCAAACGTCCTTCTACTGCTCTCTCCCATAACTTCATAGTATGCCCCATAAGTTTTATACCTATATAGTTTGTACAACTTTGGATGTCCCTTTTATTTTTATACAAGGGTACGAGAATACTTCTCCACTCTTCCGGCATCCTCACAAATCTTGTTAAACAAACTAGTCAGGTAAATTAAGCCAACACCTTCCAGAGCTTTTCATACTTCAATAAGAATTCCATCGGGTCCTAGAGTTTTGCCTTTTTTCATCTTCCTTAACATAGCTCCTACCTCCTCTATACTGAATCTCCTAAAATAAGTTCTCTTTAATGAGACTAGACTCAATGTTCATCCCACTACCACAATTTTCATTCAATAAATGCTTAAAATATCCACGTCAACTCTCCCTAATTTCCTCATCTTTCATTAAAACCCTTTGATCTTCACTCTTAATGCACTTAATTTGCTCTAAGTCCATACTTATCTTATCTCTTAACTTAGCTATCTTATATATTATCCCTCTCCCCCTCCTTCGTCCCTAGCCTATTATATAAGTCATCAAACGCCTTATATCTAACTTCACTCACTATCTTTTTAACCTCTCTCTTAACCTTAGCATATCTTTCCCAATTCTCTATATTTTTGTCACTCCTTAAAGAAACACTTTCCACCATGTTTCTTTCTTGACTCCCTTCTCCTCCTCACTTCACTAAGTACTTCTTTTCCTATTTTTTAATGCAATTAGCCATATTACCCCACATCATTGTTGGTTCCTCATTTAAGTTCCAATTTTCATCAACCCTCAACCTCTCCACAAAAGTGTCGAGCATCTCACCGTTCAAGTTCCACCACTTGATCCTAGTTAGAACTTACACATACCTCCCAAAATTTAAAAACTATGAGGATAAGTAGTATACAATCTATTTGTATGAGCCATAAGAATTATAAGGCAATAGGTATAAACTCAATTGAGCAATAAACCCAGGCTTGTCATAAATAAATTAATTGATTGCACCCAGGAAAAAATTATAGAGAATTATTTAATGCTTTATTAGCATACTACTCCTTCTGTCCAGAATTACTAGTAGCACTTGGTTTTCCAAAATGAATTGAAATCCAAATGTTACTACTAATACCGGATGAAGGGAGTACAACATATGAAGCTTCGCTACAACTCTACAGAGTTATTACAACACTCACAAGTCACAACTAATCTGTTTAGATATAAATTTCACAAGCTTAGTCGCTAAGGATGTCAGCAAAAGAACTTGAGTTATATGTTTAAACCACTAAAGCGACTTGAGTTCTATGTTCACAACACTAAGGCAGTTCAAAACTGCAAATGTAAGAAATTCAAAGGAAAATATTGTGGCTTATGCATTTATAAAATCCATACTCCCTCTGTTCAATGAAGATCATCTGCATTCGGAAGATCAAGGGTCCATCATTACATGGCTGACTTTGTTCTCTTATGACCAAAAACACGGAAGAGGGGGGAACTCTGTTCCTTAGAATCCAATAAATTTCACTCATTCTACAATGCAGATGAGCTTCATGGGATGGACAGAGTAGTATTTTTTTACTTCAGGTAAAACCTTAGGGATCCGGAGTAAAAACTTGACACTATGTTTCTTTGTATGGATTTTGTACCATTTTGATTCCGATAAGAGTCAAACATGGTATATAATCCATGCCGCCGACCCCAGATAGCTAGGATAAGGCGTATGATGATGATGAAAACCTTACGGAACTAGCAATCTGGTCCTCGGACTCGGAAAATGGGGAACACTCTCGAAAGGCAAATTTCTGGCCTGCTAGAATCCATGAAGATGATACGTACAAGCAAGAAACATTTAACAATTATCTCCCAAAAATAACTTTTGGGCTAATTTTATCAATTCTTGTCCCATAATTAATATTTTCAGTTCAAAAAACAATGTCCCAGCTACAAATTCGGGGAAACAGAATTCAATAGAAATAACTACACAGGCTTATCTCAACAAAACAATCCCTGAACGTGCATCACTTCACTATTTTACTTTGCTATATTCCTTCACACGCTATTGAATATTAGATAGACCATATACATGATAGGAAGCATCAAACTTCATGCTTCCGGGGCTCATTAGAGTGCGATTCTCACTGTAATTTTTCCTCAATGAGGAGCAGAAAATCCAAATATATAAAGTCACAGCCAAAAAATTTGGATCTCAACGCGCAAAAAAAACCATGCAACTACAAACTCCCCATTCTGCCAAAAGTTATGCATTGGGAGGATAAAAATTACGCAACCCTCGACGGATCCTTATTGAACTAGTGACTTTGATAGATCAGATCTCAGTAATTCAAAACACACATCAATGACTCAACTCCAAATCACACATCACCATGCAGACCAAAATCAAAACAATGCCACCAAACCAACTCTAACCAAAAATGCCAATTTCCCCACACAAGATCCGACAACCACAGTTCCGCAAAATGCAATAAAACTAACCAAAACCCACAATCAGACCTCCAACAAAAACATTACCAAAAACAGTAAAAAAACAGACCAAAAGATCATAAACCCGAGAAGCCCAAAAAGTAGTACCTTCTTCCTGAGGCCCGACGTGCCGGGCTTCTGGCCTTCGAAAGGAGAGGTCTCCTTCGGCGTCACAGTGAAGAACACCATCGCTCCTGATGATCAATGAACAACGAGAAAGAAATGAATAGTGGGAAGAGGGGAGTGTGGATTGGGGGAAATGGCTTGGCGTGGAGATGAAGCGTCTGACAAACGGAAAATGGCAAGAGCCACGCTTATAAAGCGGGAGCGCGCTTGAATAGGAAGGCGGGGCTGTCTGGAAGGTGCTGCCTTCCACGTTTCTTATGGTTACTGGTTGTCAGACGCACACTTCAATTCTTATGGGGAGTTGTAAAGGAAGGTTTATTCCGAGGATCCTCTTCTCTAGCTCCTCCTCGTGCCTTCCTTGCCGCTCATTTTTAGGCCCATGGTGATATGGGTTTCGATGATTTTGGGCTGGGTCTGAGGGCTGATTGGCCCATGTATGAGTGAGTTGGGAGAAATTATTGTGCCATCGATCTCTACTATCAACGTTGCACATGCTTTATATGTGTGTTTCAGCTATTTGGCATAAAACGTGAGATTGATGGTTCTTTGGCGCCTTTGGCATAGAAGTGATGTGATCAGGCAATTGTAGCCAATAATCTCTCGCCGATTCTGAGTTATTGGGTTTGATTTATTAGAGACCGAGCCTTGGGTTGAAGACAATTAACTCTAATTGTATACTGTGTGTCACGCTTGATGGGCATGCGTATGCGAGAGGGGTGCTGGAATATATAATTTACGAGTCCTCATCCGCTGGTGAAGCGACGTCAACCACACACTATACAAAATCAGGTGGTATCACGTGCAGCGCTCAAACTCCTTGCCAGCTCCCTTAGACGCGTTTACCTATATTTTGGCCTTTTGATCCGGATTAGCAGTGGGGCAAATTTCTAGGAATGGTCTCGCTTCATTAGGCATTTTCAGTTTTCGAAGTTCCATCCTTTCTCGCTATTTAGGACAAGCACTTGAATTTGTCAGCAATCCATTTTGCGCATCCCCACATTTGAGACTGCCCAGCTGCATCATTGCTTGATTTCTGGACTAACGATCTTGCATCAACGTTGATAGAAAACTCAAGAAAAGAAGAAACAAGCATTGCTGATTTGAATCACAATTGAAACATTTGCAATGAAATATATAATCAGAGATCTTCGGTTCTCAGTGGTGGCCGCTTGTCGAAGACAGTCCTTCGACAGTAGTGTCGCCCGACTTCGTCAGGGAGACGATTCTACGAGTGCGGAGTGCAAAACGGCGTTAGTACACAATATCTGCAGAAAAGAGTAAGTGGAATGAAGCATCACGTTATCTACAGATAACAACGTTAGTACACGTTATCTATAAACTAGCCGGCTAGTG
Organism: Houttuynia cordata; assembly: GCA_039654745.1. Lineage (NCBI taxonomy): Eukaryota > Viridiplantae > Streptophyta > Magnoliopsida > Piperales > Saururaceae > Houttuynia > Houttuynia cordata. The sequence continues at coordinate 4,578,207 of CM077504.1, forward strand.
TTAGATGCCATGGAACGTTGTATCGGGAACGAGACCCGGTGGTATTGGTTTTAAATATTTTTTAAAATATTGGTGATATATCGTTCTTTAAAAAAATTAGTGATATATCGGTTTCGGTCCTATATATCGGTATTTATAAAAATAATTTATTTTTTTAAAAAAAAAAAATTCAATTTTCCCGTTTGTTTCCCATGCCAAGTGGAAGGATATGGGTTTAAAATGCAAAAACATATTTTGTCATGCCCCAGGATCGCTAGCCTCGATCGGAGTGCGGAAGCCTTCAAAGATATTAACATCTCGAGGCTCAGACCCGGGCACGCGACCGATGAGTCGAAAACACAACCAATTACGTCATCATGAAAGGATGTGTATTCAATTATCCCGCAATTCAGTGTATACAGTATATAAACATCATTAAATAAATATGAAATGAACCTACTTAGTCTTTATTACAGCTATTGAATTTAACAAAGTCAATAGAAATAAAATCCAAGTTTCTGGTACACAATGGCCAATAATATTATAAAGTATCAAATCAAGCAACTGAATAAAAGAAAAAAATCTCTAATCTCTTCTCGGCATCATCAACACCTTCTTGCTACTGCAATCGTCCTGTCTTAGTTATCTTTTACGCCTGCATCAGAGGATGTATGAGTATTTCATAGAAACACTCACTAGGATGTAAAAACCCACTGAAAATGAATCAAGCAGTATGAAGAGAAATATATAACAAACGAATAACTGGTACTCAATGACATCCAGACTGAACCTAAGGTCTATTTACCTGAGAAGAAAGGTCAGTTAATAACCGTTTCAGACTCGCAAGTATAGGGAAGGAATGATAAATCATAGACTCCAAGCAATTCAGTGTAAGGAGAGAATAAACATAATCAAGACTCCGAACATCACACGTGTAAAGAGAGAATAATAATTTTACCAAAGGCTTCAGGCATCTATAGTGCAAAGAGTTACAATTTTTGCTCGCTGAACTTACCACTCGCAAGTGGCTAGAGGTTCTCCCTTCGGAACCCGGCCATACGTCTAGGATGCTGGCCCCACTAGTGCTTACGGACACGATGGGCGAAGACTGAGGACCTTCCGTAATGTCAACAGTCTAAACGTACGTATATTGCCTCCCTTCTGGCATAAATAATCGGAGATCTCATAAGACCTGCAATGGCTCGTGAGCATACTATAATTCCACCTCAGAGAGATCCTCGCAAGGTCTCTAGTGGAGAAATAAGTCAACATCAGACTGAATAACGTTTCAACAATGATAGAGGTCTCAACTTTCTGAGAATCAAGATAACTTTTACCACTAGTGACTCACTCATGGAGTATGAATAAAATATCAAGGTCTCTCATAAGATTACAACCAATGTTTTAAAACCCGGTTCGGTCATTGACCTGGTTTGGTGACCGGGTCGGACCAACCGGTTTGCCCGGTGGGTCAACCCGTGTTAACCCGGATGACATCATAAATTTTACTTTTTTAATAATAAAATTTATATTCTGTCAATGGATTAAACTTGAGAAGTATCATTCCTCTATAGAAATATATAGAAATTAAGATCATGTGTTGGAACATATAAGATTCAAATTATATATAAACAATACATACAAGTGGGATTAGACCTAGCAATGCATGCAGTGTATTCAGTATTGTATTTCCTTTTGAACTTCCACGTCTCAGCTTCATGTTGAAAGAGTTAAGAAGCATATGAGATATATAGCGTAAGTGACCAGCTTTCAGTTCATTAGAGAAGAGAGGTTTGTAAGTTAGCAAAGGTCAAGGGAGAAGCATGTGCACTCCAACAAGGTTATTAGGGCCTCGTTGAGATACATGATGCAGAAATAAAAGGGATGGAAAATCATTCTTAACTGCATTGAACAAGAAAGAAGATGCAAGGGATCAGTAGCACTACCTACCTCTTTGCTTCCATTCTCTAAAAACCAATGCTCTCTTACTATAGCACTAAAAACCAACGCTCCCAAATATAAAGTTGGCAACGTGAAGAAGCTACTAATGCTCTCTTACTTGTGCCTTTTTAATGAAGGTACAATGAGACCAAGTAGGGTGAGAGGTGAATAAAAATTTTGGCAAATTTGATTTCCTTGTCACACAATCACACATCCACAAACACAAAAATAACCCTAGATATCCACAACTAGCATTCAGCAGTCCTAGATATCCACAACTAGCAATTCTATATATCCACAACTAGCATTGCATGTTGTCACAGAAATAAAGAGAAAAACACAAAACAGTCAATTTAATTAAAGGAAAGGTCATAGACGCTTACTAGAAGTTGTTCAAGAAAATAAAAGTATGCAACCATGCCAATAATGACAAGAACTGGCACATCCTGCAATGCTAGAATTTGTACTCAATACTCTCATGTAATAATAAAACTTAAAAAGTCTCAAATTAAATTCTACTAATCAAAATTCTAACTTTGAAAGTCAAAATTAAAAATCTTCGTCGTCGAGCATATTCCCAAAAACCAGATCTTGATGACCTTGTGACGATTCTTCCACATTTCCTACAACCAAAAACATATTCTATTAACATTAGCATAGTCAAAATTACTTAATAATCATGAAAAAATTAGAATAATTTAAAACTTTAAGAAAAATGACATTACCTTTTCCAAGACTCCGACCTATCTTAACAATGTCATCAAGAAGTTGTACGTCATCTACATCGTCCACATTGATATTCTCCTCCTCTACCCATTCTTCAACTAAATGAAAAGCCTCCATTGAAATGGGGTCAAACATATTATCAATTTCTTCTTTCCTCTTCTTGTTATACATACACTTATACCTTCATTAAAAAAAGACTTAATACTAGTGATATCATAAAGTAAAGAAAAAAGAAACATAATTAAACATTCTTACTTCATATGTAAATTGTGTTGAACGTAGACAAGATCATTTAACCTCTTGTGTTCCAACCTATTTCGCTTCTTAGTATGTACCCTTTCAAACACGCTCCAATTACGTTCACAACCCGAAGAAGCACATGTTTGACTTAATATTCTAACAGCCATCCTTTGCAAATGGTCAACACATCCACCATACGTGCTCCACCAATCAGCTGGAAAAATAAATATTAATTAGTACTTGTACAATCAAACATTTTATGTGATAAGATAATTTACCTGGTTGCATCAATTCTCTTGAAGTTATTGCCATGGGCATTGCAAAATCTAAACTTTCATGCTTATAGGCCTTCATCTCTTTCGCAACCGTAGCTTGTAGATTTTCATCTCCATGGTGTAGATTTTGAATCACCTTTAGAACATCTATTTTTACACTAGGATTTTGGGCCTCTTTTGGATTTGCATAAAAAAAGTTGGGGTTCAAGACATAAGCTGCAGTATGAATAGGTTGTCAAAGTTGGGAAGTCTAACGTGCTTCAATGATATCCATATAAGTTTTATAGTCTGTCTCATGCCCATGACATGCAATTTTAACTGCAGCCATTGCACTTCTCATTCCCTCGCATAAACAACTCATCGATGGCTTCATATCACACTATCAACAATTCTTAATAGTAGAACAAGAGGCTCACTAATACGAACCATCTTATTACAAGCAACCCAAAATGATCCACTTAGAACTCTGTTATCAAATTCTACCCCTTTGTTAGTCTTTGATAACTTGTGAGTAGACACATAAAGATGATTGTTGAATAATCTCCCTCCCATTGTTGAATTTTTTTAACAATTGTAACACATAAAGATAAATGTAAATAAACCTTGTAATAATTTGTGCCTCATTAACAACATCTTGAACCTCACAAATGTGATTAAAAAAATCCTCAAAAATTAGATCTGTGCAGTGGGCTGCGCATGGGGTCCAATACATCTTCGGGTATTTTACCATTAATTCCTTACCAGCAGTCCTATAGTTGGCTACATTATCAGTAACCACTTCGACCTTATTATCCAGTCCAACATACTCAACAATCTTAGATATTTCATGACACAACATATCAGCAGTTTAGATTCATCGGAATCTAATGGGCAGTAAACAAGAAAGTTGATCAATGTCCTATTTCTATTGTCCGTCCACCCGTCTATCATAATCGTGCAACCATATTCATCCCAATATCGTCTGTACTTTTCAAAATCTTTTGTTACCTCTAAGACACTACTTTCCAAAAGGTTTCCCCTCAATGCATGATAAGTAGGCGCTTTAAATCCATGACCAATAGACCCAACAGCATCGAGCATTTCTTGAAAGTATGGAGACTTAATGGCATTAAAAGGAATGCAAGCATGATAAAAAAATTTAGCAACTGCCAAGTGTGCCATATGAATAGCCCTTTTCCTGCCATAGCACTTTCAATCCTAGGTTGCGCTCCTGGGGTAGTAGATGGAGGGAAGTAATTAGCTATAGATTTGTTTCTTTTTTAACTATCTCGCTGTAATACCCAGAAATTTTTAAATAATAAAACGGAAAATTTTGCTCAAGGTAAGCATTTAATTTTCTTAAATTGTTGAACCTTAGGTTGTGGTTTGAAAAAGATTTGAAAAGGACTTAAAAATTTAAAATTTTAAATTTTTGCTGGACGCGATCGATCGGGTCAGTTGTAGTGTGATTACCGTACCAGACGATCGATCGTATCTACTGGTTGAAAGCAGTACGCGGTGTATGCGTATAGCCAATTGATCATGTATGGGTTGCCGATCGATCGCCGTATTTTTTGAAATTTTGAATGCGATTCTTTTTGGGATCTTTTTAATGAGATTTATTCGATTTTCTGGTGTGGTGACCTACCTAATTGGCCCACGAATTAGGGACCAAATCTTGGGGAGATTAGAATAATCTTCCTAGTTTAAAACCGGTTTGATTTAGAATGGAAATTGGACTTTTCAAACTTGGAAATTAAAATAATTAAAAGGACTGCAATTGGACATTATTAGTGGACAGTTACCAAGTTGATTAGTGTCACCATGTGGCAAGGATAAAGATCATACTTTTGAGTTTAAATTGGGAGGTTACTCATGTGGTTATGGTAACCGATCCAATTGACTTAATTCCCTACCAAATAAGGGATTGTAACCGATCTAGAATTAAGGAAGTGTAACTGATTTTGGGATCAAGAGGCAATCACGTCCTTGACTGAGATTATTTTCATATAAAATGTAACTTAATACGAGTTCTAATTGTTAATGGATTATTTTCATATAAAGTGTGTCGACACTGGAATTTAAAGAAAGGATCTTATCTAGGCCATTGCACATCGAATAGAATACTGTGGAACAACACGATTCATACATGTGTAAATATCGTGTAAAAATCTAATCTTTAATCATCAAAGATGTTACTATCATACAACTCACATATCAGAGCATTCACATGTCAATATCAAAGATTGGATAATGACAAAATAGTAAAAATGGAGTAGGGAAAACACATCCTACATTTAGGGTGAAACCGATACAATTTGCACGTAAATCGGTTCTACACCCCTCTTCTTCTTCGCGTACTCTACACGAACGATGACACCAACTGATGCAAAACCCCTTGGACGAACTGAGAGAGGCTGACGGCTCTGCTCCTAGGCTTGCATGACTTCCAAGGGCCTCCAAAAAGGGTTGCCGGTATCTCCTTATCACGGTTTAAATAGGAAAAACCTGATTACTTTGATTAAATCTCCACCCTAGATCAAGCCACCATATAAAGGCCACGGTTTGTCCTTCCAATTTGGACGATCTCAATCAAGGACGTGATTGCCTCTTGACTCCAAAACCAGTGACACTTCCTTAATTCTAGATCGGTTACAATCCCTTATTTGGTAGGGAATTAAGTCAATTAGATCGGTTACCATAACCACATGAGTAACCTCCCAATTTAAACTCAAAAGCACGATCTTTATCCTTGCCACATGGTGTCACTAATCAACTTGGTAACTATCCACTAATCACGTCCAATTGTAGTCCTTTTAATTATTTTAATTTCCAAGCTTGAAAAGTCCAACTTCCATTCTAAATCAAACCGGTTTTAAACTAGGAAGATTATTCCAATCTCCCCAAGATTTGGTTCCTAATTCGTGGGCCAATTAGGTAGGTCACCACACCAGAAAATCCAATAAATCTCATTAAAAAGATCCCAAAAAGGATCGCATTCAAAATTTCATAAAATACGGCGATCGATTGGCAACCCATACATGATCGATCGGCTATACGCATACACTGAGTACCGCTTCCAACCAGTAGATACAATCGATCGTCGATCTCACGATCGATCGCCTGGTACGATAATCACATTACAACTGACCCGATCAATCGGGTCTTTTGACGCGATCGATCGCGTCCAGCAAAATTTTAAAATTTCAAATTTTTGAGTCCTTTTCAAATCTTTTTCAAACCACAACCTAAGGTTCAACAATTTAAGGAAATTAAATGCTTACCTTGAGCAAAATTTTCCATTTTATTATTTAAAAATTTTCTGGGTATTACACTAGCTCACCTGGTTGACTTGGCAATGTATCATCTTCCTCAGCTACTTTATCTTTATCTTTTAAAGACTCAATCATGCTCCTCCTTTTTTTGTTTTTTCTAAATTAAATTCATCTAACAAAGCTTCCATTTGATGTTGCACTTCAATAAGGACTTTTTTACAAGGAGCGATCTGCCCTTTACGCTTAGCTAAATGAGCCTTCATTCTATTTATCCCTCCTCCTTTAAAAAAGGTGCCACAATATAAGCGCTTAATACTCTTTTTACCATTGTCAGATGAAACTAATAGACAATGATCCCATCCATGGTCCTCTTTTTTCCTAAACAACTGGGTAGATGGATTTACACTTGTATCAACCCCTGCGAATTCACTAGTAGGTGCACTAGCAGCTGGCCCTACAGATGCACTAGCTGAAGAAGACCCCGTCTCCATGATGTCTATAGCCAAAAAAGATGAAAAAAAAATAAACAAACCATAGAGAAGACATAGGAGTTAAGACAGATACCAAAAGTTCAAATCTAGCAGAGCACAGATCGATCAAAAGTCATCAAACTCAACTGTTAGAAACATATCAAATCTAGCATAGCACAGATCGATCAAAAGTTCATGTAATCAAAAGTTAAATAACAACCAGCTACAAAAACAAGACCTGTAATCGAAAAATCATGTACACCCAGGAGAATCCATGGAGTCAAGATCAAATAAAACGATCCAATTTTTCACCTTTCTAATAAGCATAAACAAGAAAAGTAAAAAAAAAAGAAAAGAACAAATCCAATCTTTCACCTTTTTGAGGGACCGGAGGCGACGGTGGGTTTGGCCGGCGACGAGGGCTTCGTTGCAGCCGGTGCTCCGTCTATGAAGGCGAAAGGGAGAGCACTTCCAGGGTGCTCGGCGGCGGCGACGGATGACCTGAGCGATCGACGGGCTGAAATCTGAATTCGAGTTTCGAGTCTTTGATGCATTGTTTTCAAACCCAAGACTTTGTTAAAACTCGGTTGGCCCATGCCGGCCGGTTCGCGGGTCAACCCGCCCAGCTGGCGACGGACCCGGCCGGGTCTTCAACCCGATTCAGCCCGGCCGTTCCGTCCCAGAAAATGAACCGGATCTGGTTCAATCGGGTTCAACCGGCTGGGCCGAACCGGGTTTGAAAACAGTGATTACAACCCACTTCAGGAGTAAATAAGGAGAATCAATATCTCATATAACCAAATGACACACCACAGGAGTATAGATCAAACTCTAATACCTTTGACACATACTTTCGTGCATATCCCTAAATACGAACCTCCCAGAAAAGATTAAAATTTATAATATACATATTGAAAACCAAGAATGATAATAGAATCTTGATGATTTGATTTCCAAGTAGAAATTCAAACCGACACTGAACGCTTGTCTGAAAATATAAATTATAGTTCATTCGGTCACTTAGGATTACCCCATAATATTAATCTTTTTACTTAATCTACCTTACTGTGATAATCCATAATCAGTAGTGTAATGAATAGTAATGATACTTTAAGTAGTCTCATACAATATCACATAGTGTTATGTAAGTATTAGTATTTTCACCCTGATTACAGAACACTGTCTCATGCAAAATAATTCCCTTCCGACTGCTCATGTACTTTGTACAATAAGACTTGGACTCTTGAATTTTTACTGATAAAAGCCTTATGAGTCTAGTTTCTAACTTCACTGACTTTATATTTTTTTCGATTTTTCTTTTATTAGTTATGATTTATTTAATACAGATTGTTAGCACATAAACAAATCTATCCGAGATTAAGATTCTTGATTATACTTAAGTATTTCATATAACTACACCTTACTAATATTAATAAAGTATTATCAGACTTAATTAGTCCCCTCCCAGGCTTATTACAGATCCCTAGAATGTGCTGAAATTACTTAATTGCACACCTTTATCATGTTTCATATCTTACATAGCAGTCTTAGATAACTAACCCCTTATAACAAAGATTTTTAATACAAGACAATAATTATGACCACTAGAACCAACGTGATTAAAGAATAACAGAACAAGATCAGAACTTTTGACATCAATATGATTAATAAAGCAAGAAACTTGGACATTATTCCCATCTAGAGACTAGCGTGAAAGTATAAAAGAGCATATTGCAATATGAATAACATATAGAATCATGAATCATCAAACTCAAATTGATCCAAGCAATATATATATATATATATATATATATATATATATATATATATATATCATAAGACTGATTGAGAGCACTCATATATCATATAGAGAAAATAAAGAGAAGGGGAAAAACCATCCTACTCTTTATTTCACAAAAGTCTCACCTTTTACGCGTCCTTCGCCTCATTTGCTTCGCAACAATGCTTCCACTCCAAGCTCTTGAAGGCAACTCACACCAAGAAGAGGCTTGAGAGAAGGGTGAACGTGGGAAGGAGAAAAAAAAGCACTAGCTGTCACGCCCCGAAATTTCAAGCCTCGACGGAGTGCGGAAGTTGACCCTTATGAGAGAAATTCTTGAAGCTAAAATTTGGGCACGCTACTGAATACCCAATCACCAGTCAACTACAACATCTCAAAAGGATGTGTAATTTAAACCACTCAGTCTTATGAATCAACATCATTAAACCATATGAAATAAAAATTCTTAATCTCAAATTATCCCAAAATAAAAGTCATTAAAATCTCTTAACAAAATCACTAAAATTTCTTGGCACAAAGGCCAATAATGTCACAGCTATTTACTTCAAAAGCAACATAAACTTCATAACTTTCCGACTGCAATCCTTGATCTTTTCCTTCTACTGCAACATTCTCCAAATCTACTCTTTATCCAAGCCTGCATCACAGGATGCATGAGTATTCCGAATAAATACCCAGTAGGATGCAAAACCCACACAAGCTCAAAAGATACAATATATAATAATGCATAAGATTCCAACAACAACTGACAAATCAGCAATATCGATATCCAATATAAGGAATTGCATTACTAGAAATCATCATCAGTCACTAAGACTCCAAAATAGCTAGAATGTATGAAGAGAATATTATTAATCAATGATCCAAACATCGAGAGTGCATAAGAAAAACATCATTCACAGAGACTCCAACTATCACAAGCGTATGGAGCTACAATTCTCATTCTCAGATATCACCACTTTCACGTGGTTTCTTGCCAGACCACCCTAGTTGTTCTCTCTTTGGAACCTACTTTCATGTCTAGGACACTGGTTCTATTAGTGCTCACGGAATGCCTCTCTTTGGGCGGGAACCTAACAAGGATCCAAAGATATACTCTCTTAACACAGGGGCTTTTGAGCATCCAACCTCTCACCCTCGCAGTATCTCTTACCGCAGATACTTTTGAGTACCATTAATTCTCACCCTGACAGTATCTCATAACACAGGTACTCTTGAGTATCATTAACTCTCACCCTGACAGAATCTCTTAACGCAGGTACTTTTGAGTATCATTAACTTTCACCCTGGTAGTATCCCTTAACACACGTACTCTTGAGTATCATTAACTCTCACCCTGGCAGTATTTCTTAACTTAGGGGCTTTTGAGTATTATTAACTCTCACCCTAACTGAATCTCTTAACTCAGGGGCTTTTGAGTCTTATCAACTCTCACCCTGGCAGTATCTCCTAACACAGAAACTTTTGAGTATCATCAACTCTCATCCTGGCATGGTCACTCATAATCCAAGTGCTTTTGAGTATCATACCACTCTCAACTGGAAGGAGTCTCCTAATCCAAGTGCTTTTGAGTATTCTACAACTCTCAACTGGACGGAGTCTATTGTGGCTTTTACTAGCATACTATGAATGTCTTCACTCAGGTACTTTTGAGACTACCCATCTCTCATCCTGGGAAACCAATTTACCTCTCTTGAGCGAAATCTCACAAGGTTCTTATAAAGAATCTCTGATGTAACTATTTACTCGAATGAAAAATATATCCTCTATGAAGAACATATTCATTCTGATAGCTAGCTCACGAAAGGAGTACAACAAGGATTTCGATACTCTTTCAAAAGTCTGACTCACTAAGGGAGTACCAATGAGATTACTTTATCTCTATCGTCACACAACTCACCATAGAAGTATCAAAATAAAGTGTCAACAACAGAAATGTCACACATTGCTTTAACATAGGTGGAACAATTCCAATACTCAACTCGGTCATAAAAACATTGGTCTAAACATCAAGGTTTAAGACTTTAGTCAAAAAGAATGATGGTTCAGCTTCCAATTGAAAACATAATCTAGTCAATATCAACCGTGAAACACATAGGACTTGCTGAACACCAAACTACCCACATTAGCCCATGATATTAAAGTATTATACTTAGTCCATTATGTTGTAATTCTTTCTGGAAGATCTTGCATAACACATATTACTTTCATAGTATACTTATTCTAGCATAGGGTAATGTTTTGCTAAAGTTTTTCCAACTTTTACCCTAATTACAGTATTCTATTTTTACATATCAGTTGACTTCCGTCTCTTCCCAGCGCCAGCACAGATTGAATTGCTCTCTGAAATTTTTACTGTATATAGTCCTATGAGTCTTTTTCCAATCCAATAGATGGCATATTTTTTTGATTTTTTCTCTATTTATTTATACATGTTTTAGTACAAGTCATCGGTGCAGGAACAGTCCTGGCCGGGAACACTGTTTAAGTCTAATTTGATTAGTGAGCCTAATTAGTCATCTACCTTGTTTAATTCCCAACAATTAGTGATTCCATATACTTAATAACAGTATGTTATTTCATTATAGCAGCACCTTGCACCTCTAAATTTTGGAAATCTTTAATTGAATTTGATTACTTTTATCACAACCCTTTAAGCATTGAAATTATACTTGAATTAGACTCCATATACAATTGGACAAAAATTCTTGGACACTCCAGAACGTACCAGTAATTGATTAAAGTTGTCATGACACTCAAGCAACTTCTTATCTAGAATCCGCATATGTAGCACAAAGATCCAACAAGTATACAATCATAGCATATATCAATTGACTCATACATCTTCACATACAAAAGCATGATCATAATCAACTCATGAATAGAAATACCACACATATTCATTCCCAAACAAGGTCACATATTTGACATCAGAACTTGAATCATAAAACATTCATATGATTGAACTAAATTATAAAGAATAGTGGTAAAATCATCCTACTCTTAGTTTCACAAAAGTCTCGCCCTTTAAGCATCATTCGCCTTCTTTGCTTCGTAGTGATGCCTCCGCTCCAAGCTTTGGATGAAGACTCACACCAAAAAGAGACTTGAGAGAAGGGTGAAAGGAGAAAAGCACAAGCTACGGTTTGATATGAATCGCACAAGCCCTCCCCTCTCATGGGTTTATATAGAGTTTACACCTCTTATACAAATCCTTCCTTATCATGGACTCTTTCCTCCAATAGAAATCCTTTAAAATCCTCCAAAATCTTCTCATGAAAGTCCTCTCCAAGTTTGGTTGGGATTTGGTATCTTTTTCTCAAGAAAATTCACTCAACACGCAATTTCCGTATTCAATCCGCCATTGCGATCTATCACGTACCCCGACGATTAATCGCGTACCACGCCTATTCAATACTTACGATCAATCGTCGCCAACGGCGATCGATCGCTGTCTTAAGTCACCAAATTTCTAGTAAAAATGATCAATCGATACCAAAGGCGATCGATCGCATACCCTGGCGATCGATCGCATACCAAAATTCAAACTAGCATAATTTTTTTCTCCGAATTCCGAATTATGCATAGTCGGTGGCGTTGGAAAGCTTTCAATCTAAAAACAATCTAAAAAATATCAAAATTTCTCATTTTTGATCAATATCCTAAAATATCAATTTTAGTAAACATACCGATTTTTTGGGTGTTACATATTTTAAATTATATACGCATTTTTTTTGCATATTTTAAAATTTATGCTTGTCTAAATTAGTATCACTTATTTTAGAAGTTATATTGTGAAAATATATGGTAAAAACTAGTTTTAGACCACTAATAGTTTTTTTACAAATATCTCCGATATTTTATCTCTTTGGTCGACCGATATTTTAGATGCCATGGAATATTGTCTCAGGCCACGCCCAATACAACGAGACCTAGTGGTATTGGTTTTAAATGTTTTTTAAAATATTGGTGATATATCGGTTTCGGTAAGATATATCGGTATTTTAAAAATATTTTTAAAAAAATAATAATAAAATTTTTTTTAAAAAAAGAAAAAAATCAATTTTTCCGTTTGTTTCCCATCCTATGCCAAGTGGAAGGATATGGGTTTAAAATGCAAACACATATTTTGAATTATATGTGAATTTTTATGCATATTTTAAAATTTATGCTTGCCTAAATTAGTATCACTCATTTTAGAAGTTATATTGTGAAAATACATGGTAAAAACTAGTTTTAGACCACTAATATTTTTTTACAAATATCTCTGATATTTTATCTCTTTGGTCGACCGATATTTTACCGATATCCGATACGACATTCCTTGCTAGATGCTCACGCCAAGTGGCCCCAGCCTCATTTTGGGCCCATGTTTCCATGCAACATCAAGAAGTCTTCTGAATGTGTCCCTTGCTCGTACTAATTAAGGAAATTAACAAAAAAATATTCTTGAACAAAAAGTGACTATTTCGAAGAGGATATAATTTTAATTCTTCGGCAGTTGTGTTCTCACAAGCTACAAAAATAATTTTTTATGGAAAAACTTTAAATAAGATCGCTCTAATATAGCTTGCATGAGCCCGAGTATACTTGAGTTGTTAAATTAAGATTTGATGGCGGTGATGATTCACACTTACCTACCCAATAATTTGACACCCAACATCCGATCTTAGTATGACAATGGAGATAGATGCAAGCTACATGATAACGATGTCATGTTTTTTATACATACCACAAAAGTAATTTAATGCTATCATGATGTTAAAATACATATATGAAGTTACCTCATCATTCAAACAACAGGCAATCAACAGTGTTTTGGGCCTACTAGTAAGTACCTAATTTACTTATTGACTTTATAATTAGGTGCAAACAGGCATCCTTCTCGGCCGTTCGTGTTCCATTCCCTTAGCCGCACTACAATAAAATTGGCTTTTAACGATGGCTTTTTTTTGACAGAAAAGAATCCGTTGATAATAGCTATCGTTGGCGATAGAACTCAATCCGTCGTAAATGGAGAAACATTAACGGCGGATTATTTTCGGCCGACATGGATCCGTCGATATTGACATTTATTACGACTGATGTTAGTGGCCTCTTCAAAACCGTCAATAAACATTTATACCGACGGCAGAAAACCGTCGCTACAATAAACTTGCAACAGAAACAAATCCGTCAGTAAAACTGTCGATAAAGATATTACCAACAGATTGCCATTTTTCCATCGAAATGTCATTAGTGGTGCCACTTATAACGACCGGGCAAGCGGCGGAAACAATCCGTCACTACAAACTTGTAGCAATAGTTTAAGGACTTTTAGCCGTCGATAAAAGTCATTTTGTTGTAGTGCGCCTCCCTTCAATGAATCCATAGTATCTTCCCAATAGTAATAGTTACAACTAAAACAATAGAAGTTTTTACACTTGGAAATGATAAGGCTACAACAGAGATAGAGGAGTGAATACTTTGCTATATTTGTTAGAATGAATAAGGGCTAAAAAAATATATTAGAAAATAACTACACGAAGCGTGCGGATCACACTTTCCTTGAAGCAAAATTCCAGCCTTCTAGTGCACAGGCCCTTTGTGAAAAATCACTCCCGAGATACGACGGACCACTCAAGAGTGCTTAAGATGCACCTTCAATAATCACTCTTTAGAACTGGAATTTTGTGACTCTTATTACACACAATGACTCAAGAGTGTGAGAGAGAGAGAGGGAGAGATTAACTGTGTCCCTAACTAAGGGTCTAACACCCTTTATATAGACTTAGGATGTGATTGGGTAACTCTTATCACATTAAGTGATCTAATTCAAATTGGGTGTTATACTCCAATTGAATTGCTATTCAACGTGGAGGTTTCACTTTGATGGGATGGTCAAAGTGACTCTCAAATCTTTAATGACTTAAATATCTAAGGTTTTTTTTCAATTCAAAAATTTAAATTAAAAAAATAAACAATCTCCATTGGATCTAAGTCATTATGACAGAATATTGTAAGCAATAACTACTTCATGTTTTCTGAGATAGGTGCCTTTCGAGCTTGAACCTATTCCTAGTTTGATGTATCGCTACTCTCATACATTCAAAGCGAACTATGTCTTGAACTTGAAACTTTAGAATGAGAGCTTTGACACCCCTAACACACAAAGTAGCACGTCCTTTCGAGTTCTCTGTGGTAGCGCGTTCCTTTCATGAGTTGCCTATCAAAGAACCAGCCTAAGTTCTCCTTAGCTGCTATCTCAGTAGCACTCACATAGGTGAAATCTCCAAGGGTATCTATCTAACACACCCCACTATATAAGCATCGATCTCATTAAGACTTTCGTCAACCTTTTTCATAGATAAAAGAACACTCTCATCTCTGCACAACAATGGGCATATATTTTTAAGTAGTGCTCTTCCAAGTTATGCATTAACTTATTTTTCCCATTAAATCTCCATTGTGGGATCTCCACTTCGATAGAATAAGTTACTACTAATAATAACTTAAATTAAGCTTTTAGCCCTATTCCCCTAGATGAGTTTTGGGATTTGTCCTACTGACAATCCCCTTTATAAACAAATCAGCCAATTATCTGCTGATTTTATAAAACTCAAGGTAATAATCTCAGTGGTGATCAACTTGCATAAGATTTTATACCTGAATTTTATATGCCTGAAGGACCTCTTATTATGATTCTTACTTCGTATCTTAGTGTGAAATATGTGTCCAAGCTAAGCAATAAAAAAAACCATATAAATCTATAGAAATGACATTTTATTTGATCGAACTCATCCATAGTGATATTTGTAAAATAAATGGAATTATCAATAGAGGAGTTATGAGATATTTCATAATATTTATAGATGATTTTTCTAAGTTTTGCCATGAATACTTAATTAAATCCAAAGATGAGGCACTAGATAGATTTAAGATCTATAAGATGGAGGTTGAGAATTAAACGGAAAGACGAATCAAACGACTTTGATATGATCATGGAGGAGAGTACTCTTCACTTGAGTTCACAAAATTTTGTGAAGATTAAGGAATAATACATGAAACCACAACGCCTTACTAACCTCAGTCTAATGGTGTAGCTAAAAAGAAGAATAGGACATTTATCGACATGATGAATGTCATGCTTACCACATCAAGTCTTCCAAAGAACCTATGGAGAGAATCACTTCTTTCTTCATGCGTGATCTTAAATAAAGTACCTCATAAAGGGTTAGATAAAGCACCTTATGAACTAATGAAAGGTAAAGCACTGCTTAGCAAAGGTTAAGATCCCTAATGTGAAGGTGGATAAAGTGGGTTCTAAAACTTATATAAGTATGCACAAAACAACAAAGTATATAAGTTTTAAGTAATTAGATCTAATCGACAAGATTATGCTCCAAATAATATCAAAGAGTCCGATGATGCTATATTCTTTGATAATGTATTTCCTATGAAGGAAAAGGGTAAAACCGTTATGCAAGAACAACATGAACAAGCTAGTACTCAATCCTCATTCCCATAACTGAATAAACAAGTCCTAGTGTGGAACTTAGGAGATCAAAGATGCCTAGAATACATAAAGGTTTTGGAAATGACTTCCATACTTCTTGGTGGGGGAGTGAGGAATAAAGATCTTTTGACATATACTGAGGCTATTAAATCGAGTGATCATTTTATGGAAGGAAGGGGTACAAAGTGAAATGGACTCCATACTTGCACATGGAATATGGGTCATAACGGACTTACCTCCTGGGTTTAAACTAATTGGGTGCAAGTGGATATTCACCGGGAAATATTATCCTTATGTGTCCATTGAAAAGTATAAAGCTAGATTAGTAGCAAAAGACTATAGTCAAAAGGAAGGTCAAGACTTCTTTGACACATTCTCCAATAACCATGATTACTACAATTCGAGTGCTTTTAGCACTGGCTGCTCATTTCTAACTTCAAATTCACCAAATGAATGTGAAAATGGTATTTTTAAATGATGAATTAAAGGAAGAAATTTACATGGAGCAACCAAAAGGTTTCGTAGAACCTGGTCAAGAAAAGAAAGTATGTAAGTTACTAAAATCTCTCTATGGTCTCAAGTAGGCTCCCAAGCAGTAGCACCAAAAGTTTGACAATGTTTTACAATCAAATTGTTTCATATCATGTGTATATGATAAATGCCTTTATTGGAAATAGATTAAAGATTCCTACGTTATATTGTGCTTATATGTAGATGATATCTTAATTTTTAGAAAAAGTTCTACTGAAATTGAAAGGTTAAGGACTTCCTTAACAAGAACTTTGAAATGAAAAACTTAGATCTTGCAAGGTCATACTGGGCCTAAGGATTGAAAGAACTCCTGACGGAATAGTTGTGAATCAATCACACAATGTGGAGAAAATCTTAAAGAAATATAATTACTTCAATAAGAAGCCTGTCAATACGCAGTATGATCCGAATGTAAGACTAAGCAAAATCGAGGTGATAGTATGTTACAACTTAGATATTCAAAATGGATAGGAAGTTTGAGCTATCTGGCTAATTATAGCATATAAGACATATCCTATGTTGTGGGAAGACTAAGTAGATATACTAAAAGCCCTAATGAGGCTCACTGGACCACTATAAAAAGAGTATTCAAATATCTGAAAGGAACAAAATCCTATAGTTTACACTATTCAAGATTTCCAGCTGTGTCAGAAGGATAAAGTGATGCAAGTTGGATTTCAGATTTAGAAGAATCTAAATCTACAAGTGGATATGTATTCACTTTAGGTTGTGTGGCAGTTACGTGGAAGTTTTGTAAACAAACTATCGCAACAAGGTCTATTATGGATGATGAGATAGTAGCCCTGGATAAGACTGGAGGAATGACTGAATGGTTAAGGGATCTCTTAATAGACGTACCCTTAGTGAAAAAACCAATACCAACTATTATGATTCATTGCGATAACTAGGCTGCGATATCTAAGATACCAATCAGGTGGGGATTGTTGGTTAAAAAACCTTAGAGATTTAAGTCATTAAAGATTTGAGAGTTTCACCTTGATCGTTAAATCAAAGTGAAACCTCCATGTTGAATAGCAATTCAATTAGATTATAATACTTAATTTGAATTAAACTTATAAATGTAATGGGAGTTACCCAATCACATCCTAAGGTCTTAGACCTTTAGTTAGGGACACACCTAATCTCTCTCCCTCTCATCTTGAGTCATTGTGTACAACAAGAATCACAAAATTTTAGTTCTAAAGAGTACTTATTGAAGGTGTATTTTAAGCACTCTTGAGTGGCCTGTCATATCTCGGGAGTGATTTTCCACAAAGAGCCTGTGCGATCCGCACGCTTCAGACGTGTAGTTGTTTTATAATATATATTTTTTAGCCCTTGTTCTAGCACTACCTACAGACTAATCGACTGCTATGCACAGTAAACATTTTATGAAACATATGATAATCCAGTCAAAATGTAAGCCACGTAAAACTTATTTACTTCTAAAATAATATACCAAGATTGGACTCCGTACAGAAATATTTAATCGTATATCGTCATACCTGTGGCAATACAGTAGTCTTGTCATATTCTTTACTGCAATCCCAAAATGCACCAGCACTCCCACAGTGATACCTAAGAAAGGGCAAGAGGCAACAATGATGCCAGCTTAGTTATAAAAATGTATATTCCAAAGCAAGTGCAAGAGGTTTAAATTATCAATGCAAGTACGAGCACTTCTGAAAAGGAAACAAGGATAACCAAGAGCTTTAATGTATGAATTCACACATGCATGGTACATGGGAGTAAATTTACCTCATTTCCAAATACATTCAGGTTTTTCCTAAGGATGGAGTATGCTTTGTTCAAAACATTATTGTGGTGTTTTTTTTTCTGGTTAACTAATGATTCTGTTAACCAATTAATAGGAGCCAATAGAAAAATAGTGCAAGCACTCCAGATGTAGATCTAACAAGATAAAATGGAAAACAAAGAACACCTACATTTGACAAGCATATTTTTCACACGTCTGAAATTTGGATCAAAGATATGAAAAATTAGAAGTCAGCATAATTACCTCTGCAACTTGTTCCTTTCAATTAATAACCTCAGTTGCTGCCAAGTTTCCCCATAAGGTGATAATAATTGGCTGAATGGATGTAGCAATGGAAATACAAACACTTGTAGAAAAAGAAACAACATGTTTTGAAGTATATATATAAGAGATGAGTTTACATGAGATCGTTCTCATATAAGGAGCATGAGGCCAATCTTTATTACCGTTAGATTTCGATCGGAGGGTGGATATCAAATCAGTGAGTAGGTGAGTGTGTCACATCAAGGAGTGGGTGAAATCATTATGGATATTTGTAGCCGTCAAATCAAGATCCAACGGCTACGATTCAAAGTGGCCTCATATAAGCAATATGAGAGCGATCTCATATAAACTTTTCCCTATATATAATTCAGATATATATATATATATATATATATATATATATATATTAGTTTAAATTACTTTTGTTCAATTCTCGAACACCGAAGGGTTGGTAACAGTTGGGCAATGACGATGCATTGTTGTTCCATCAAGCCACTGCAATCACAATTTATTGAAGATAAGTATAAGCATAGCGGCACGTGAAATACAGTTAAATAATCTACTATAGCAACAAACAAACTTGTCAGCTGTTGAACACTTCTCTAAACACGACATTTTTTGTCATATTGAAGGATAGAGTTTTGTGAAGATTTCGTTTCAACACATCGAACTTTCGTTCTTGACTTTGATGTTCCCCTTGACAAGGCAACGTATGACTGTGGGAGAAGACAGGTCACATGAATGGAAAGAAACTAAACCGTGTTTAGCGCCTTACACTTTCGTAACTTATAGTTTATAATTTAAATTAAACCTAATGGCGTACATAATCTGAACCTCCAAAAGGTAGGTCTGAAGATTCCGGGTGGACAAACATGGAAGGTGAATAACCACTCAATCAACGTCATTTAAGGCAATTCCTTCACGTAATTTAATCACCACCAATTTAGTATTTAATTACCTTAATTAAGTATATTCTCTACTAAACATGCCCTCACAATCCGGGCTTCATTACATCTAATTTGCACATTGAAAGTAACAAGGGCATAATTGGCAAAGGGGGTGGCAAAATATCATGTCCTTTATGAAATACCATGTTTGCCCCCCTAATTTATATAATTGCAATTAACACTTAATCATAATCTTAAACAAATTTAGGATCATTATCAGGAAATTCCGATAAAAAAAATCAAAATACAACCCGTGCTTTTTTTTAGTAGTTAGATTAGATTCAATGATGGCTTTCAATATGATATTCCACTTCCCCATATTCATAATCTCATTTGAAATAAAATGTGTCCTATATTAATTGCCCCATATTATGCTATCCTCTTCATACCAATAAGTGGATGAACTGAAAAGAATTAGTGGACTTTTGATTATGTTTTTTTTAATGTCACATTGTGGACAAATATGAACAATTAAAATGAGAAGAGGGGGTAATAATACAAGTGGTGCACCATATATGGTGAGGTCTTTGTCCTGCACTCTACTCTTGAATTACGTTATTTTCTTTTTTCCTGAACTATGCAATTGCATTGGCGTTTCATTAGAAACATAGTGTTTTGTCAAAACAACCACAAATAAGTAGAAAAACTGCTTGTTGCAACCACATTACTAAGTAGATTACTGCTCGTTGCAAAAAATAAAAGAGGTAGACAACGGCTTAGCTCCCATTCCAAAAAAAAAAAAAACGAAAACGGCTTAACTGATAGGTGATTTTTCCTAGAAACCATATGTTCTATATTATAAATTCAGCATGTTGTATGTGTGAACTCCATGCAAATCAGAGTTTAAACCAAACCCATAGACACTTTCCGGTAGAAATTTTATGTCAGTGTAGCATGAAGCTTTTTTCCGGTATAAAAATGAAGCTTAATTTTAATACATTTAAAACTAGCCTGCATAGTTACACAATGCCACACGTTAGATGTTTGGATGGATTTATCTTTGTTGCTGTCCCTGTACATTGTGTCATTAGCATGGAATGCCGGCTCAATCAGTCCTCGCCCGATACATTGATACCAATCAATATTATTTTTTTAAATTTTTCCAAATATCAGCGATGTCGATATATCGTTTCGGATAGATATATCGCCATTTTTTTTTAAAAAAATATTTTTGAAAAAAAAAATTAATTTTTAAAAAAAATAGAAAAAAAAACAACTTTTACCGTTTGTTTCCCATATTGTAAACCTTATACATAAAAAATGGCCCCTCCACAACATGTATTAGTAGTATTGACCCTGGTTACATGCGAACGCCCCACATGCACATGTGGCACAAATAGTCATAATTGCATCTCTCCTTTTTCTCTTCCTTTTTGCCTTCATTCTCATTAGTCCTCCCCTCCCACATCTCCCGGTTTGATCTCTATGTTCCTGCTCTGGTGACTCCTCTCCTCTTCCAGTGCCTCTGCCTCTGCCATTGTCTCCATCTCCTTTTCTCGACTCCACCACCACCTCTTCTGCCATTGCCACCACCTCCTCCACTTTTGGTGTCGCCTCTTCCTCCACCACTGCCACAGGTACCACTACCACCACAAGCAGCTCCTCCTCTTCGTCATCGCCATCTCCACCTCTTCTTTCGCCATCGCCCACTGCCACCACCTGCTCCTTTTCCTGCGCCACCCCTTCCGACACCACCGCTGCTATCACCACCACCACCACCAGCTCCCCCTCCTCTTCGTCGCCACCTCCTCCTCTTCCTCTTTTGTCGCCCCCCTCCTCTTTCTCCATCACCACCACTGTCATCATCGCTACCACCACTACCACCATCACTACCTCCTCCACCATTGCCTCCTCTTCTCCTCCCCACCACCATCACCTCCTTATCCTCCACGGCCACCACCACCTCCACGTTGGGGGTCAAAAATACAATTTTAAAGCTACCCTTTTACATATCACAATCATATATATATATATATATATATATATATATATATATATATATATATATATATATATATCATAGTTCACAATTCTCATTTTACCTATTATTTGGATATTGTTTAAAATATTTATCATATGATTGAAATCATGAATGAAAGAGAACCATAAAATTTAGAAGCCAAAGTGACGGTCGTCCTAAAACTGATGATGTTTGTGGATCTAAACGAGTAAGTTAACGCTCACTTATTTTATTAGAACTAAATTAGATTTAGAAAGATGAAATATGACATTCTAATATGAATGCCTGCAGGTTAGATAATGTGCAAATTGATGCTAGAGAAGACCTCGATCTCAGGAAAAAGTGTGGGCTTCTATTCTTGAGGTCGATGCGGTAAGATGGTGGTTTTAAATTCGGATTTTGGACCATCAACTTAGAGGTGATGGTGGTGGCGGAGGAGGAGAGGAGATTGTGGTGGTGGTCGTGGTGGAGGCAAGGAATGTCGTATCGAATATCGGTAAAATATCGGTCGGCCAAAGAGACGAAATATCAGAGATATTGTGTAAAAAAATTTCAGTGGTCAAAAACTAGTTTTTACCATATATTTTCACAATCTAACTTCTAAAATGAGTTATACTAATTTAGACAAAGCATAGATTTCAAAATACGCATAAAAATGCATATTAGGATGGGAAACAAACAGGAAAGTTATTTTTTTCTTTTTTTTCAAAAAAAAAATTCCCAATTTTTTTAAAACATTTTTTTTAAAAATGGCAATATATCGGTCCGAAACCGATATATCGCCAATATATCGCTGATATTTGGAATTTTAAAAAAAAATAAGATTGACTCGTATCGGTGCATCAGGTTGGGCCCGATACCGATATATCAGCAAGCCAGCATTCCATGGGTGGAGGAGGTGGAGCTGCTTGTGGTGGTGGTAAAGGTTGCAGTGGTTGATGAGGCAGCTGCGGTGGTGGTGGAGGAGGTGACAATGGAAAAAAAGGTGGTGGTGGAGCCAGGGAAGGAGGAGAAGACAATGGCGGAGGCGGAGGCGGAGGCACTAGGCTAGTGGAGGAGAAGACCTAGAGATGTGGGAAGGGAGGGCTAGAGGTAGCAATGTCTTTCTCTTTCGTCGCCTGCTCCTCCTCTTTAGTTGCATCGACCTCAAGAACAGAAGCCCACACTTTCTCCCGAGATTGAGGCCTTGTCTGACATCGATTTGAGCATTTTTGAACTAGAGTGTTCATATTTCACCTTTTTAATGTCAAAATCACCTTTTGAAATCTCATTTAAATCTAATAAAATAAATTAGCACTAACTTATCTCACTTTGACTACTAAGTTTTATAATTCTCTTGCATTCATGATTTTAGGGATAGGATAAACATTTTAAATAATATCCGAATAACAGTTAAAATGTGAATTGTGATATGTAAGATATTATATGTGATATGTGATATGTAAAAGGATAGCTTTAAAATCACATTTTTTGACCCCCGATGTGGAGATGGTGGTGATGGGGGGGAGAAGAGGAGGTGATAGTAGAGGAGGTAGTGGCAGTGGTGATGGAGGAGGGGGCGACGAAAGAGGAGGAGGAGGAGCTGGTGGTGGTGTAGTGGTGGTTGTGATGATTGAGGAGGAGGAGGAGGCGACGACGAAGAGGTGGAGGAGAAGTTGGTGGTGGTAGTGGCGGTGGCAGTGGTGGAGGAGGAGGAGGCGCCAGAAGATGAGGAGGTGGTGGTAGTGGGTAATGGCAAAAGAGGAGGAAGAGGCGACAAGGAGGAGGAAGAGCTTGTGGTGGTGGTTGTGGTAGCTGTGATAATGGTGGAGGAGGAGGAGGTGGCGATGGCGAAAAAGGTGGTGGTGGAGTCAGGGAAGGAGATGGAGATAATGGCAAAGGTGGAGGCACTGAAGGAGGACGAGGGGAGTCACGAGAGCAGGAGCAGAGTCTGGAGATGTGGGAGGAGAGGGAGGGCCAATGGGAATGAAGTAAAAAAGGAAAAGAAAGAGGAATGGGCAGTTATGACCTTTTATGCGACATGTGTGTGTGTTAGCATGGTCCTAGGGTCAATATTCCTAATACAAGTTGTGGAGGGCCAATTTTGTGCATACTACATGAGGGTCAATACGGTAAAGGCCTCTATACAAGCTAAGTGAACCCTATTAGTGTATAAGTTATGAGTTTAAAATTGCATTCTGAGTGAAAATTCAGGGTGTCAATTGTGATTACACTTTCTAAGGAAAGTAAATGTTAGCACGCAATATGCACACTAATTTTCATGAAAATGTAAACTAAACATTGGATCCCCGTGAAAAGAGAAACGGTCCGACTTTGTGAACCCGACCAAAAAGTACCTGTTTTGCATTCATGTTCATATCATGCAGACAAATTAATTCCGCTCTCAAAATTGACCATTGAACTTCCACCATGCCCTCAATCACCAATAAAAACGTAAGTTGGCAGTTAATAAGAGTTAATGAGGGTTTTGGACTTTTTAACAACCCGCTGTTCACGAGGCAGGAAGTGCTCCTTACGAGATGAGCCTTTTGGTAAATAAAATATAATTTGGTGCTCTCCCTCGTGGATTTGCTGGCTAGTTGTGTATCATGTTCGCTTGCAAGTATTATTGCTTAGCTTAAAAAGCGTCATTATTAGTTTAACTAGTTTGTAGAGACGCCAGTATAAACAAAAAAAAGGAAATTATATAATAAATCAGCAAAAAAAATATTTCTATTTTGACGCAATGTAGTAAATATTTTCCAAACAGGTGCTCTGACAAGCCACGCAGGCGCCAACATGTGAGGCTTTTTTTTTAAAACCGACAACCGATGCCTGCCAGGCAATTTACGTTTTTTTTTACACCTGAAGGCGTCGGTTCAACCGACGCAATCGACACCTTTCAAGAACTTGACTTTTTTTTTACACACAATGCCGACGCCTTTCAACTGATTTCTCTATATTAACATCTTCCCATAATACGAAATCAAAACTTTTTTTAACACCTGATAACACAATATACATATACATAACATATGTCATAACATTAAACTTACACGGTAGCGAGGGAGAGCCGAGACAGTGGCCAGAAGGAGCACGGGGAGACGGGGAGACGGATCTGGCCGAGACGGTGGCAAGAACGTCGCCGGAGAGTCGAGGCGAGGCGGTGGCTGGGGCGAGCGCGGGGAGGCGGTGGCGAGGTCGTCGCCGGAGAGCCGAGGTGAGGCGAGGTTGGGGAGACGATGCGCAATCGAGGTCGTGGTCATGACCGAGGTGAGCGAGGGGAGGCGATGGCGACGTCGTCACCGGAGGTGAGGCGAAGTGAGGTCGGGGAAACGAAACGAGACTAGGTGAGGCCGAGATTATAAACCAAATGAAAGGCGTCGGTTCATAAATAAAGTTCAAAGCAAGGAAAGGTGTCGGTTGAACCAACGCATTTTAGGTCGGTTTTAAAATAATAATCCACACACGTTGGCGCCAGCGTGGTTCGTCAGAGCACCTGTTCGTTCGAGAAATATTTACTCCAGTGCGTTAAAATAGAAATTTTTATTTATTTATTTATTATATAATTTCTATTAAAAAAACTGTTTTGCTAGAGATATTCCAAATTATCGTTGGCAGAGGATACGTGGGACCAAGAATCTTTGTGGGTCGCATCTATGAATCTCTCATGCCGGACTGTGAGATCAATGAAGTACTTGCTCATTAATCATCATGGGTCCGTGTGTCATGGGTGGTTGTGTTGGACGGGTCTTTTCATGGGCGTGTTACCTAGGACAACCTTCTCAAATTTTAGACTTACACATGTTGAGTTTTTTTTTTTTTTGAGGTTACATGTTGAGGTTAGTAAGATGCACTTGGTAAAGAAGCGGTTTCTTCTAAGGACTAAGGAGCCGTTTGGGGCGTGAAAATTAGTTTCATCCACTCCCAAAATCCAGCTGGTTAGGATTTTCTAAGGACTAGTTAGTAGATTTTTGGGATAATCTACTAACCATTCAGATGGTTAGAAAATCCTAACCAGCTGGATTTTTTTCAGCCGGATGGTGTTGATTTTTCATGCCCCCAACTGACCCTAAAGCAACTTTATATTTTGTTAAATGTCCCATTATGCTGTAAGATAAGCGCATTTCTTAACCCTCTTCAAGAGGAGATTCTCCCAAAAGCATCTTCTA
This sequence comes from Houttuynia cordata, assembly GCA_039654745.1. Taxonomy (NCBI): domain Eukaryota; kingdom Viridiplantae; phylum Streptophyta; class Magnoliopsida; order Piperales; family Saururaceae; genus Houttuynia; species Houttuynia cordata. The sequence continues at coordinate 4,604,018 of CM077504.1, forward strand.
AATAAGTGCTTTGCATTGCCAAAATCGTGCTTAATACTTTTTCTTTCTTGATATTAGTTAATATATAATACTAGTGATATAAGCTTCCCAAAAAAAGCTAGGGAATTTACATTTTTTCAGCCTTTTTGGCACTAAACACTTGGTTAGTTCGTTGCAATTTTATCATTGCACCTATTTCCTAACATATTTGGATATCATGGAGTCAGTTCTTTTATATCATTTTTTGGATAAAATATCACGAACGTTTAATGAGTCATATAAGATGGAACAATAGTTGTCAAAAGATGTACTCCAAATAGTTACTGTGAACTGGTGTGCAAAAAAGAAAAAGGCCGTAATTTGGAAATATATATGCACCCACAATGTCAGTCGTTGCATCTCAATCTAATGGCTCATTCTATTGATGGGCACTGCACAATAGAAATCTTTCGGCAAAACTTGAGAAAAAAAGAAATAAGCGTGAAAATTATAAAGATGAGTAAAACCGGCTACACCAACGTGGAAAAATCTTTCTCGTGGAAAATTTCAATCCATTTCAAACAAGCCATGTCCTTTACAACATAAGTATAATTATATAACATGAGTAATGCTAAGCCTTGTTTTTTTTTTGCGTTTGTGCTACTAAGGGTCCGTTTGGTTGCAGCTTTTTGGAGTAGAAGAAGCAGAATCTAAGGTATTCTGATTCTTAGATTTTGGTTATGAAGTGAAGTGCGTTTGGTTGGATATAAGGAGAAATCAGCTTTCTGGTGAGTAGTCTGTTTGGCAACATAAGGAGAAAGCAGATTTTGGATTCTAAAGTTACTAAACTACCTCTCAAACTAATGATCTCAAACATCCATATGATCGAACGGCTGAGGATGATCCCCTAATACATATAACCCCCAACCCTCCCATTCGCCCACCGTCGCTCCTCTCGGCCCCTTCCTCCGCCACCGATCAGAGCCCCCGGGCATGACAAAACCCCAAGACGAGGAGCGGAGAGCTTTGGTAAAGTTCGATCTTGACTCGCCGAACGTCGTGAATCGACCATCGATTTGGATAGTCTTCTTCGGGTAATTCTCTGTATCTTGCGGTGTTGGTGTTTACTCTTCTCCCAGCATTTGGCTGTCAGGAAGGCAATTCGTCCTTGCCTTTTTGTATTTTTTGGTAAAGTTCGATCCTTTACTCGCCGGACGTCATGAATCAACCGTCAATTTGGATCGTCTTCTCCAAGTAATTCGTTGTATCTTGCGGTGTTGGTGTTTACTCTTCTCCCAGCATTTGGCTGTCATGAAGGCAATGCGTCCTTGCCTTGTTGTATTAAGGTCTGTGCTAGAGCTCAATACTATCTGCATTAGCAATGTTGGTAATAGCTGTATTTCCAACTACTGAAGGGTTTTTCTCATTTAACCATTTGAAAAAATAGTGATAATATTGAATGGGAATACATAGTTTTTAAAATATGGGAGGTACCTCTAAGATGGTTTTGTATGTATAAACAGAGACAAATGGAGCTATCAGTACGGGAAAGAGGGGGTAATATATCACGTTAATACTATAATGATACTTTCTATTTATGGTAAATTATTTATAATGATACTTTCTATTTATAGTTGATCCACATTTTTCCTCTCCTATTTATGTAACTGATGGTTCCTTCTTACAGCAAATCATTGATGTTCTATGCTGTAGTTATCCTCTGCAATATTTTAACAATATTCAGAAATGTATGCATCTAGTAGTAATAGCGTGAGAATGGGGGAACTATGCCCTCGTTGTCTCGGCCACCCCATGACATTGTATATTTCTCGTACTGATGAAAACCCTGGAAGGCCTTTTTTGAAATGTCAGAATCGCTATGTTAGTTATCACCCTATGCCTTTTTTGAGTTAATTATATGTTATGTGTTTGTATATTTATACTTTGTTGGGTATTGGCAGGGGGGCAGGCTGCGGGTACTTCATGTGGTTGAACAAGCAGCCACAACATCCAACCACAACAAGAGTTCATCCACGAGTCTCTTCCAACATACCTAATGAACAAAGAAATCGAACGTCCATGATGGAAGAGTACATTAGGGATAACACTCGGACCACTCTGTTATTTATATTTTTGATAACATGCTTGATGTTAGTTATATTCAGAGGGTGATGGATGAGAACAATGTAATACTTGACTACGTGTTAATTTTCCAATGTATAAGTTATGTTTTGAAGATGTTGTTTGAGTTCATCACTATTCCATCATAAATATTGTGGTGTGCTGTTTTTCTTAAACCCACTAACAATAAAAGATGGCTTTATTTAGATGGTTATGCATAGCAGATTGATATGACATATATGGTGAGCAATTATGCTTTTGCTTTTCTTGATGCAGAAAAGATTGCAGAATGATAAGATGATAAATAGTAGTCATGTTGATGTATTGCAAGATAACAAGAAGAGAGTTGGACAGGAAGCCACTATCATGCCTCTAATGATATGTAACCAAAAATGGAAAACTGTGTGGGTGATGTAGGTGTTTTAGGGGGGGGGGGGGGGGGTCTAGAGCAATGGGGTATGAGAATCTACAGTCTTTGAGCTTGTCCATGAGCCCAGGGTGTCAATCGAGCTGTGTCACTGGAAGCCAATAAAATGGTGGAGGGAAGGCCAACCAAAAGCAGCCAGTTCACAGGAAGTCCATTGAAACATTTGGGCAGAGAACCTCGCAATATAGAGGTGTTACAAGGTCAGGTTTTTGCTTGATAATTTTTTTTTTCAGCTGTTTTGCTCTTCCATTGAGGGTCTATTGGTTCTTGCTAAGTTCTAAACTAAATTTTACTTACACCAGGCATAGGGTGGACTGGTAGGTACGAGGCTCACCTCTAGGACAACAGTTGCAAGAAGGAAGGCCAGACCAGAAAATGAAGGCAAGGTTGGTTTTAGATCAGAAGATGTTCTCCTTACTCTCAATATTCCCTGTGCAAATACTCAGTCAACCACTAAACTTTTTATTGCAGATGACAATACTCATTTTTTCTTCATATACTCAGGCATCTTAAAATAGTGTGGAGTTTCATATTTCTTCTATTAAATGGTACCAGGAGGATATGATATGGAAGAGAAAGCTGCAAGGGCCTATGACTTAGCTGCTCTCAAGTACTGGGGGCCTTCAACTCATATAAACTTCCCAGTAAGATGGTCATTGTGATCCACATTGACTTCCTTGACATTTTTCTATTGTGACAATCTGTTGAATGTGAGGTTCTCTGGTGCCATGCAGTTGGAAAGCTACCAGGAAGAACATGAAGAAATGAAGAACATGAGCAGACAAGAATATGTTGCCCATTTAAGAAGGTGATAATTTATGGTGCCTTCAATTCCCACTCTTCCTTGCCTGTAATCCGACTCGGTAACTCTCATTTGTCTTTTATCTGTGTACAGTCTTCAGCTACATAGTTTCAATCATTTCTAAATCCTGACTTTGTCTTTTGTCTTGTGGGTCAAAATGAAGGTGGGGTATAGCCAGATGCCAGGTTACTATGACGGGAGATACTGTACACTTTGAAGCTCCCCATGTTCGGTTGTGCTGATCCATCCCAGGTGCTGAACGAGATTGCTAAATGTAAGAAAGCCTACCCAAACAAACAAAATTCGCTGCTTGGCATTTGACAATAAGCACCAAGTCCAGTGCATGGCATTCATCATCCAGAAGCCGCCCACCTCTTCTTTGACATCATCCAGAAGCCGTCAAGCAATCTTGCCGATCATTTCTTCCTCCTTGGAAGCAGAAGACATGAAGACAAAGGACTCTGTTTTTGGAATGTTTAGTTTTAAGATGTTGGGAAGTTGGGATGGATAGTAACTAGGGTGTCTTTTTTTTTGTTTGCTGATGGCCTTTGGTTCGACTGTTGATTTCGTATCTTCATTGACGTTTTGATTCAATACATAATAGGCCATTTTGAATAGCTTTGCTGGCCGCTTGCTATACTTTCTGGTTTATCCAAAATGCATAGTCTGTTAGGAGTCAGGAGACTCAGCAGTCAACAACTTGTTGGCCACTGCTCTGGGTTGAGATTCCTCAACTCTCAGCTCTACTGTCTTAACTCACAAGGAATCAAACAATATTGCATTTTGAATAGTCTATGAATAATCTTACATGCCACTCAACATTGCAAGTGAAGAGGAATTGTAATATAAAAAAACAACAAACTTAATTACATGCGAAGATGATGACGCATTGAGTGTTAATGCATTATGATAGTCAACAGATAAATTCATCTGTCATCAACCCAATCCTCGTTCTCCACCAATTATCTCATGGTGCCATGCATAAAAATGTAGTTGATTCTTCCCAACAAATTAAACTGAATGACATCTAACAAGGTAGTATCGACGACTAATGGCTACAATACCTATCATTAATTCCCAATTGTCGAGCAGACACAACAATATATCAGAACCCATTCAATGCCGCCAACTCCACATTGTCTAACAGTAACTTATAAACATACTGCCTGTATTCTCCACTTTAATGTAATGATACAATAGGGATTGCTTCTCTACTACTAATGGCTACAATAGTTTGACTCTGGATATGAGAATCGCAATAGTCCATTCAAAGTAGTGCTCAGAAGAGTAATTAATTTGGTTTCCCTGTTTGTTCTAGAAAGCGCCAATGCAGAAAGTAATATCCTACAAGCCGCAAATGTGGGAGCAGGTCTGGTTCAAAATTTGAACTGAAGGGAGTAGTTTGGTGGAACCTGCAGGACATGAAGGGAAAACAGCCTCAATACCATATAGATAAGTGATACAAACATAAAAATATAGCACATCCTCAGTATTTAACACACTGGTGGAGCATTATCATATTCCTCTTCAGATTGGGTTGAAATACAACTGTTAGACACAAACTATTTTCATCACACCACTGTAACAAGTCTTATGATGCAGTAGGAATTCACAGAGATGAATTATGGCAGTCCTGCAACTATTATCAGCAGTTTTGAAGGGAAACAACAACAACAATTTACAACTCAACAATAACAGATGGAAAGAAATTCTGAAGAAATTCTTCAGCTGTAAACATTACTAGTAGTAATTTTGTAACAACTAAAATTGAGCAACTTATACATCATCTTATACATCATTTTATACCCTTGTGCCAATATATTTTCCAAACATATACCTCCCTACATCATCTTATACATCATTTTTGTCAAATTATGAAATTAGCAAATAGCAAATGATAGTTTAAGAAAGGTAATTAGGTAATTAGCAAACAACAAATGTTAACTATGATACCTTCATCCAAACTTTCAAAAATACGTTAAATGATAAAATGAGCCGCAAATGATTGTTGGACAATACTTATCAGTTGCAAGGATTAAGGTGGTATGTTAAAATGCGCAGCTATGGCATCTTTAATGTCATCACGCACATGTTTCATGGCTGATCATCCCTGAGTACTGGTGGGCCAATATTGAGGTCAGGTTGGGGCTGATTTCTCATATCGTCATTTTCCCATTGTTGGAATAAAGCGTCTATAAGGTCTGGATCATCACCAGCCCCTTGTTGCTCCTTGATGAAGTTGTGCAAAGCCATAGACACAATTACTATTTTGCATTGTTTATCAAAACTATATTGAGGGAAATCAGACAAAATCAGCCACCGCTTCTTCCACACACCAAAGGTCCTCTCTATAATATTTCAAAGAGAAGAATGGAGATGGTTGAACTTCTCTTTTTGTCCCCTTGGCCCACGCTGTCGGTATTCAGGTACATGATATCGTGTTCCCTTGTACGGCCCTAGGTACCCTGTCCTATTTGGGTACCCTGCATCTACCACATAGTACTTTCCATCTGGTGGGTGAGGGAAGTTCGAGTGTGTGTCATTTATAGCATATGAAAAAACCCTAGAGTCGTGTGCAGATCCTTCCCATCCAGCCACAGCAAATGTGAACCTCATGCTAAAGTCACAAACAGCCATAACATTTTGGGTAATCTTCCTTGTTTTCCCCTTGTAGGCTTGCTGCTCAAGTAGTGGTATAACCGCTTCTATGTGAGTTCCATCAATTGCCCCTATGCAATTCTTGAACCATGGATAGTATTTATAAAGCTTCGACCTAATGTGATGGGGGGTCTGGTCTGTTGGGAATATTGGCCTTATCTTATCTGCAGCCCACACAAACAATGCCGACAAAGTGTTGTTGAAGTGGCGATTTATGGTTTCAGTGGAGTGTGACATTAGGTGCCCTATTGATCTCTGGCCATCCCTGTGTCCTAATATTTGAAGGAAACACCTCATTTGTTCTTCTACCGGAACAAATTGACCATCACTGAGTAGGTTCTTTGCTCTAACCTCGTTGCACAACCGCATGAAAGTTGCTTTGTTCATACGGCACATTTCATGACAACATGTATTTGGGCCACTCAACATGTCAGACACTATACTTCTACCCCTATCACGATGCATGTGGACTATGTTCCTAGGTGGTCGGGGTTGATCGACTACATATGTTTGCAGAAGAAGATATTCCACAGCATTCTCCTCATCCGCATCAAACATGAGTTCCCTCCATGCATTTGACATTACAACAAGCTGAATAACAAATATAAGAACACATGTACGAATGATAAGAACACATTAAAACTGACATCAACTTTAAGTAAGCTTCAAACAAGGTCACAAACATAACATATCTGAGTCATCAATAAACAAACACAAAACGATATTAAGTCATAAACAAACATATGCAAATGTACATAAGTTTTGCATTCAATCAGAAACACATAAAATAAAAGATATCTTAGGGATAGGTTTTAAGCGATAGCAGATACCTCATGTCTTAATACCTATCCCACCAATGCTCACGCAGGGACTGTACCCTCAAGGTTGGATCAACACCAAGTGCCATCCATAGACGTCTCACATGTGGGTTCACAAAACGTGGAATGACAGAACTATAATCGGGGTCTAATGCATCATATCCAGGAAGGTCACGGACTAGATCAACGGCCTTCTTGTATTGATCTATTTCAAATACCTCTGTAGCCGCAAGTGATCCCATACGTGCAATCTCATTTCTCTCCGACATGGCCATAGCAATAGATTCACCCACTGAATTTGTATCTGCACGGCGAGTCCTCTTTCGTGTCTGTTTTGTGGTAGTTGTAGGTGGAATGGATGGAGGAGGAGGGACTGTACTAGGGCTGGTGCGTCGAGATGTGGAATGTGGGAATTGGCTAGTGCCCCCATTTACTGCCTCATCCACATCAGGTTCAACTTCATCCTCAAACTCTTCATAGTCTGCATCTAAGCTTGGGAAGTAGTCATGTGCATCATCTCCACAGGGTGTGGTTGCTCTCACACCACTTGTGCTTGCTCCCACACCACTTGTGCTTCCTCCAACACCACTTGTGCCTCCAGCAGCTGATCTATACATGAAATATGCATTATATTATCTCCTAAACTTATATTTATGCTAGTGTTTGATTAGAATTACTACTGCTTTAATATCGTTTTTGGTTTTTGTAGGAAACAAGAGTAATATACAGAAATGAGGTGAAAACGGACTTCAATGGTTAAATCTTCATAACTTCGTGTACACATATCAGATTTGACTGATTCACATCTCATGTTAAATTTCAAGAAGTCAGCTTTCCAACGCCACCGACCCGCGTAATTCGGAGTTCGGAGCGAAAAGTTATGACCATTGGAAAATCGTGCTGCAAAATGAATCGCAAAGCGATCGATCGGCCAGAAAAGTATAATCGATCGCCGTATACGCAGAATTGAAATAAGGCCTATTTTGACTTGGATTTGGAAGGGGATTTGAGGGTTTTCCTTCACCCCTATATATATGCCTTAAGGGAGAACGTATTGGGCATTAGAGAATAGAGTTTTGAGTCCCTTGGAGGCTAGAGCAAAGGAAGAAGAAGATGATGAAGATGAAGATGATGGATTCTCTTCCCATGCTTGACTAAACTCCTATCCAAGGCGTAGATGAAGCCCAATAATCTGGTTGTGTAGTTCTTTTCTCTCATATTATTTTTACTCTAGTCGGTATATGAACCTTTGTTATGCAATTAAAGTTAATTCATTGAGTTTATTCTTTGTGCTTGAGAGAGACAAGAGTGGATTTTATGAATTTCAATCTGAAAGATTACTTGCATGTCTGAGAGGAATGTGAGTGTTCTGATTTGTCATATGTTAATAAAGTTTCATTGATTTATGCTTGAGAGAGATAGATCACAATTCCATATGCTTAATTGATTTATGTGTTACGTCCGAGAGGAGAGCACTATAATTTGAATTGACAGGTGTATGTCTGAGAGGAATACACCAGCCAATTGGAAATCTTTATTCAAAAGAGAGAGAGAGACGATACACTAGTTATTGTGGTGGATTCGAAGCCTTGGTCTTCTCCACATTGATTAAAACTCAGCTTAGTAGTTAAAGTTCATAGCTTTATTTAGATTAAACAAAAACTGCAACTTTCTTCTCTTGAATTTGGTAAAAGATTAATCCGTCCCTGAGGTTCGACAACCCTTATCAATACTCACCGTAGTACAATTGCCTTGTACACTTGCAAGGGTTTTATATTTAAACGATCAAGTTTTTGGCGCCGTTGCCGGGGACGGCATAATAGTTTACCAGATTCTTAGTATAATTAGTGTTAGAGTAGTTTAGTGAGTCTTAACTTAGATTATTTGTCAGTAGCTTAATTTGTGTTTTTCTTTCTTTTTGCAAGGTTAAGAGAAGACGTGGAATTCTCGCCAACGTGGAAGGGCCATCCCTTCCCCTAGTTTGCATTCTCTTTTCCTTGTCTTTTTAGATTAATTAGTGTGTTTGGTGTTTTCTTTTCTTTCTGTGATAGTATCAATTTGCTAGTTGTGGATATTTAGGGTTATTTATCTTATTTGTAAATGTGTGATATTGTGGTTCGGGTGTTGATAAATATATGGTGAAGAAATGTCTTCACCTTTCTATGGATTTAGCCATGAGAACCCATATAGGAGCTTTAATGATTATTGTTCTTCACACACACCTAATCCCCTTCCTTATGAAATGCCCTACCACTCACATCCCTTATATGCTGATACTTACAACCGTGGGTGGGATAATCACTCTAATTTTGGGAGTGGCACATCTTCCCTACAATACACAACTCCTTATATGTCGGAACCATGTGCCCTCTGTTTAAGTCCTATTCATACCCCAGTGGAGTGCCATTTGGCCCATGAGTACCCTGATTTTATACGCAAATATGTAAATGAGGCCCAAAGTCTTCATAGGTGGGAGGACCATCTTAATTCCCCTTGGGAACAACCCAACCCTGGGCCCACTCTTCATCAGGCCCCTAGACAAGATTTCCCAAGCCCACACCTGCCTTACCAACCTGCCGCTACTCCTCAGTTTGACCCACCCACTAGACAATCTACCTTAGAAAACCAAATGAGCCAACTGTTAGCCCTTGTAGCTGAGATGGCAGCCGAGATAAAAACTGAGATTAAAACTGGATGTGAGGAGATGAGAGTTGAAATACGGACCCATGCTCAGATTGTCCATTCTCACACACAGGCTCTTGCCAACATTGAAATACAGTTAGATCAGCTAACACAGGCCATGAATAAGAACGACGAATGCATTTTACCTGTCGAGCCCCAATATCCGAAGGGCCAATTTTCTGATGAAGGGATCTGTTTTTCCCCTGATTATGATGTTACATCCTTTCAGAATGCCCAAAGGTTTGACAATGAACTTGAGTGGGTTTTACATAATGATCAAGAGGGTGTAGAAATTAAAGAAGAAGTGAGTGCATTAATAGAACCCAGCTTTAAACCTTCTTCTATATTTGAAGAGTCACATTCTATGGCACTATCAACAGAACCTTCTATGCCTAGAACACCATTCATATCTTGTCTAGATCAATCTAACTCTTTGTTTAATGAACATAACTTAGACTGTTTCATAGATAGTTTAGTTGATTCCCTAATTGAAGAAGCTTTCCCAATTGGGTTACTAGAAGAGGCCCCTAAGGCCAAAATGGTTAATTTGGAGGAGGAGCCTTTTATTCTAAAATTTTCTAATGACCCTTCTTCATGGTTAATGCAGGGAGCCCTCTTTCCAAAGCTTCCCTACCCACCACTCCATCCTTTTATTCCGCGATGTGCTCCATTCTTAGGCAACAAAGATAGGAGTGTGTGGTGCAATCATTTAATTGATCCAGGTTGATGACTTGATAATATGGCCCCTACAGAGGATCATGGCTACGTCTGGCTGAGGACGTTAAACTTAGCGCTTGGTGGGAGGCAACCCACGTATTCAGGTGTATTCTCTCCTTTATTTGATTTTCTTTGTTATATGCTCATTGTCATGCTATATTTTGTTCACATTGAGGACAATGTTCATAATAGGTTTGGGGGAGGGAATATTACTTTCATAAAAATAAAAATCAGAAAATAAAAATAAAAATCATAAAAATTTGATTAGTTTTTAGGTTGTTTGTTAGTACTTTTTCTTAGGTTTTGATAGTTTATCCCGTAATGATGCATGTTACAATTCTTAAGAGATTAATTTACATTGGAAGTGTGAGTAAGTATACTGGAGGATAGATACACTTAATTGAGCATACCTTTCTGTTACAGTCCTCTTGGAACAAAGTGCTTGAACTAAGAAAATTCACTTACACACACTAGTTACATAAAGTAATACCATCTAGAGATTTGTTGAATGTTAATCTACAGTGGGATATCTTTAGTCATAGTCATTGGATGATGTGTAGTTATCTGTTGAGCTTAAAAGATCATGATAGATCATTTACTTGGCTATGGCAAGGGATTGGAACCGGAAATAGGTTGAGAGTATAATACAGCCTGGACAAAATAAAGATGTGCTTGAAAATATATGTGCTGAAAATGAAAATACGAAAAAAATGAAAACAAAATGAAAGAAAGGGGCTGCTTGACTTTATAGGATTAACTTAGGCTGATGCTCGGGCCCGAAGCGGTCTCTTAAAACCTAATGCCCTAAGCCAATTTGGTTGGGAGTCATTGGCCTGAGTCATTGCTAAACCTAGGCATCTTGAAGTCAAGCCTTACACAGTCCTAGCGAAAAAAAAAAAGAAAAAAAAGAGTCTATGGTGTATTATCCTCTCAAATCTAGAATGTTGGACCCGAAGGAGGCGCGCAGATTTGTGCTATCATGAACCTAAAGATGACGATGACTATGTAGATTCTGATGTTCTTTGGTTAATGGGTAACACTGGATCTGTATAAACAGAAATTTAGAATGTATTGCTACAATGTTCTACACTTTCTACTATTTATCTTATCATGCTATATAATATTTGAGCAGAAATTTCCAAGATGAAAGTGTGGAATAAAACCACTTACTTGAGGGCTTCTATATTCCTGTTGATTATGAACCAAGTACATGTGGTTGATTCTCTTAAGCATTGTAGTATGTATTTTTCGGGATAATAGGTTTGCTTGTTTTTACAATGTTTTTATTTTTGCTTTGTTTTGAACTTAGGTTAATTAGTTTCATAAATACATGTTTGTGGGTAGCATGGCTGCAAACCCTCACGAGACAACACTCGTCCTACTAGGGACACCTAGAGGTTTAACGGCTTGTAGCATACGCTCAATGCAATCGTGTTCCCTACGAAAGTGGTGTTTACTTTTATGCATTAGTTCTTTTAGTCGATTGTTTGATTTTGTTTTGTTTTGTTTTGCTAGGGACTAGCAAAATCTAGGTTTGGGGGTGTGATCTATACATGAAATATGCATTATATTATCTCCTAAACTTATATTTATGCTAGTGTTTGATTAGAATTACTACTGCTTTAATATAGTTTTTGGTTTTTGTAGGAAACAAGAGTAATATACAGAAATGAGGTGAAAACGGACTTCAATGGTTAAATCTTCATAACTTCGTGTAAACATATCAGATTTGACTGATTCACATCTCATATTAAATTTCAAGAAGTCAGCTTTCCAACGCCACCGACTGCGCGTAATTCGGAGTTCGGAGCGAAAAGTTATGACCATTGGAAAATCGTGCTGCAAAATGAATCGCAAAGCGATCGATCGGCCAGAAAAGTGATCGATCGCCGTATACGCAGAATTGAAATAAGGCCTATTTTGACTTGGATTTGGAAGGGGATTTGAGGGTTTTCCTTCACCCCTATATATATGCCTTAAGGGAGAACGTATTGGGCATTAGAGAATAGAGTTTTGAGTCCCTTGGAGGCTAGAGCAAAGGAAGAAGAAGATGATGAAGATGAAGATGATGGATTCTCTTCCCATGCTTGACTAAACTCCTATCCAAGGCGTAGATGAAGCCCAATAATCTGGTTGTGTAGTTCTTTTCTCTCATATTATTTTTACTCTAGTCGGTATATGAACCTTTGTTATGCAATTAAAGTTAATTCATTGAGTTTATTCTTTGTGCTTGAGAGAGACAAGAGTGGATTTTATGAATTTCAATATGAAAGATTACTTGCATGTCTGAGAGGAATGTGAGTGTTCTGATTTGTCATATGTTAATAAAGTTTCATTGATTTATGCTTGAGAGAGATAGATCACAATTCCATATGCTTAATTGATTTATGTGTTACGTCCGAGAGGAGAGCACTATAATTTGAATTGACAGGTGTATGTCTGAGAGGAATACACCAGCCAATTGGAAATCTTTATTCAAAAGAGAGAGAGAGACGATACACTAGTTATTGTGGTGGATTCGAAGCCTTGGTCTTCTCCACATTGATTAAAACTTAGCTTAGTAGTTAAAGTTCATAGCTTTATTTAGATTAAACAAAAACTGCAACTTTCTTCTCTTGAATTTGGTAAAAGATTAATCCGTCCCTGAGGTTCGACAACCCTTATCAATACTCACCGTAGTACAATTGCCTTGTACACTTGCAAGGGTTTTATATTTAAATGATCAGCAGCACCACTTCTCCCTCCTCCCACATTTTGAACTCCACCATTTTCAGGTTGTGTTCGTCCTAAACCACAATAAGTACGGTCATCACCTGATGCAACCCGATTACTGAAGATGACATCCAAATTGTGTTCGGCCTCCTCGTCGTACCCCCATTGTCGTAGCCGCAAGCATTTTGGGTGCTTCTGAAAATATAGATACACAATATTGAGGGTTAAAACAATGTCATGCTTTATAATTTCATAACAAAGGTAAAATGTTTAGTTTGAGAAGATACCTTCAAAAAGGCTTCCCATTGAGAATTGGTGAGTTCCCATGTAAGGGCTGTTTCATTCCATCCATTGCCAGTCATCTCCCTCAACTCCTTCCAACCTTGATAAAACCTTCTACATTGATCATAATGGTTTTTTAGCCCTCGTCTATTAATAATGAGGTCATTCTCCGCAGCCATATTTTCAATCACCATTTCCCAGCCATCATGATTTATGGTACTACCTCTTTTGTACCCACAGATAACTGCATGCGCCATGTGCTTTAGGAAGGCATAGTGTAGCGGCTTATCCCACTTCACAGTTTTTGTATACTTCTTTGCCCCCTCAACTTCATTAACATCACTCACAACTGTCGTATGATTGCTAAAATCCATATAGCTTTGGCCTAGAATAAGCATGTCGCCAACAACCATAACATATTTGCATAGGAATAGGATGTAACTGTAAACTAGACTCCCAATTACTTTCTTAGGAGCTACAATACATGCTTTTGAAATGTGCAAGATATCAATGATAAACTATATGTAATGTAGATTAATGATAAAATGAGTTTGTCACCTAACATCTTTATACCAATCATGAACATAATCAATTAACTAACTTCAAGATATATACTTATCTTCTCAATGTATAGCATTTAGAACACAAAATATTATCTAGAAATGAAGCTAATTGGTACATTAACATCAATATTAAAGCTGGTCAAAACAATGCATATAAAATTGAATTTCTCTAAGACCATGAGATCATAGATATCCAGCAGTAGATAACAATTGAAGTACTATCTCGCTGACAATTGCACGAAATGAGCCAAAAATATGACAACCAAACATTGCAAGGTGATATGAATTCAACACTCACACCAAACGACATCATAAAAAAGAAACATCTAATGAACAACACATTGCATGCAAAAAAAAGAGGTCATCCACAAAGCATAGATATATGAAAACAAGAAAGGGAAGGCAAGGAAGATTTTACCTGTTACAGATCAGGGAAGTGAAGAGGAGGATTGGAGGAGGAAGGTGGTGATTGAAGGATGACACTGACAACAACTCCCTCTGCAGTCTGAATTTCAAACAAAGGCTGATGTGTTGCAAGCTCCTTGAAACTGCAATTAGAAAAACCCAAACCTTGAGTTACAATTGAGTTAATATTAACTCAACCTTGCACTCTACCGTAACCCAAACCCTATCAAACTTCAACTGGAAAATTCCAAACCTAGATATGAGAATCTCTATCTAACTTGCATCCTACCTGAATCAATTGAAGGAGATTTTGGTTGGCTGCTTCAAATGAATTTTGGGGTAAAGTCAAGTGGGCCAAACAAGTTAAAGGTCAAACCTCCAAAAAAGCTTATGACAGGAGTCAAACTGATTATACATTGGTCTAATTCACAACAAAGTCTATGCATTCTACAGATGACCAAACTAAAAATTTATACATGCTATATAAGACCAAAAAGCCCCAGATGATTTCAGTTTGGTGATTTCTGTGCATTCTACAGTAGAATACAATGCCATTGGAATATGATATGCCTTTGTTGTTGATGCCTCAACGAGGTAATGTAATGAAAATAACTTATTCTTAATTTTAGGGTAAGAGAAAACAGCATATTCAAATAACAAGACGGTTGGGTAGAATGTTAGTGGCTTGTTATCATTGACAACAACAACGGAAGAGACTTTCCATACATAAGTCTAATATATAGAAATGGATTGCACCACAAGAGAACGATAATTAATTAAAAGAAAAGTGCAACATTTATACAATAATTCAGACTTGAATTAGTAGTTGATACTTCACAAGCCAACTGTTTACGTACCTGCTGCCCACTGGAGACATGGAAGTGAAACCCAAGGTTTTCAACAAAGACACTCAGCACATAGATATAGATAGAATATTGGTTTCGGCTAGATTCCCCTTCTCACATGTGAAGGAAGAATGATGACTAATTAGCCACGCTTAATGGAGATTAAGCACCAACTATTCATAAGAACGAAAAAATCCTAGCCAAACGATCCATAACATACATTAATTTGCCCTGTAATTTATATATACTGAATATAACCGAACCAAACTGAAGCTATAGAAGAAAAAATCCAAGCTTTCACCAAAATCCAAGCCAAAAGATCCATAACATACATTAATTTGCACTGTAATTTATATACTTGAATATAACCGAACCAAACCGAAGCTATAGAAGAAAAATCCAAGCTTTCACCAACTCTACAAATTATTCTAAAAATTTTACGATAAGAAAATGAACAAAAATTTCAAAAAAAAGGAAGGAAAGAGGGAATTACAGATTGTGGATACTACAATCTCCTGGGAGCTTCTGGAATCGATGAATGCCGCTTCCACTGAAGATCTAATGTTTATGAGAAAAAAAAACAGAGGAAGAAAGGGTTTGGAAAGCTTTGGGCGGATTGGGGAAGGCGGGGGGCTCGGTGGCGCTGCTCTCTCAGATCGCGCCCTCCATGGAGGCGAAGCAAAGCGGTAGAGAAAAATTTGGAGATGAGGGGCGAGGGCAAAACACGGGAATGGGTTAGGTATTTCTCCCGTCTGCACGCTTCTTCGAGAAAATCTCCTCCTGAGGAGCTTCTCGATGAAGTCGACTTTCCGCCTGGAAAGTCGACTTCACTACACCCATTGCTTCATCTGCAGTAGCGCTACCAAACGGGGCCTAAGCCTTGGGGGGAATGTCATCATTTTGCTGAACTTTACAACATTTGAATTACGCATGTTTGGCACTCCCCTCCCCTTAATTTTACAACAGGGTACACGGTATAATCCAAAATGTCACATCTTTCATTTCCTTCTGAGCCAAACAGGTTTGACCTTTAATACCCCTAAAAGAAAGAAAATCCCTTTCCCATTCGGGAGCCAAACATGCCCTTAGTGAAGGTGGCTTCCCCTTGTGAGTAACGTTAAGGGGCTGTTTGGATAGTGAAAGAGGGCTGAATTCCACTGTCAATTCAGCCCTCTTTCACGTGAAAGAGGGTGAAGCATGTTTGTTTGGTGAATTTCAGGTGAATTAGAAAATTCACCTGAAAGAACAAATTCAGGGTGAAAGAGCACTTTCAGCTGAAAGTCCTCATGAGGATTTTCACCTGAAAGTGAATTCAATTCATCTGTGAAAATATAATTCTGCCCTCATCATGATTCATGAATAGTACTCCCTCCGTCCAAAATTTGTACCAGCATTTAGTTTTCCAAATTGAACTAAAATTAATCCATTTAGAAAAATCATATGGTATTACTAATGTCGGACGGAGTGTAGAAAAGAGGTCATGTAGGGGTAAAATGGTCATATTTTAAAATTTTACTTACTGTATCACATTCACTATCCAAACACATAACCAATTACATTCATCTTAAGAATTTTACTATTCAAACGAATTTTACATTCATCATGAAAGTCAATGAATTTTTTTACCTGAATTTAATTTCACATTCATTACACTTTCACTATCCAAACAGCCCCTAAGAGAGTGCTGCGCCTTTATTTATAGAAAGAACATCACATATGAACGTAACGAGGATTTCCTAATTTGGACCCTTTCAGGTAAAATCCATGTTTTATGTTTTTTAGTCGTTATAAGTCAAACGACCGACTTTCCTAATATGAGCCCTTTCTGCTCCCCCCATAATTTTGCCGCCTTGCGTCCACCCTGCCTACAGTCTTCTCTCGCTCACCAACGGGGTCGTCGCCGGCTAGCAGGTTTAGGGTACTAACTCATCCTTCCCCCTTTTCTTTATCTCTCTATCGAAACTTTGATTTTTCTACTTGTCCGTTAAATTGTGTGCTGATTTACGGGTTTCTTTATTGTTATGGTTGCCGTCAAAAAGTTGCCTTCTTGCTCAAGGAGGATCAGGTATTTTGTGCTGTAGTTATGCGGTATTTCTTGCCCTTTTGATGATTAGTCTTTTAAGCCAAAATATCAGATCCTTTCATTCTTTGAAGGGCCAAAGAGGTTTGACCTTTAAAACCCTTAAAAGAAAAGAACGAAATCCCCTCCTTGAAGGGTAATCGAGCCGCAACGGAAGCGAATTTAGGATTTGAATCCGGTTGATGTGGGTTCTCAAATTTGGGTTTTTCCTAAAATCAACAATTGAAACTCAAAGATTATGAAATTAGAAACACCAACCTTCGGCCTTTGTGCCTACGAATCACTCCACGGATTTGATTATGTCCGAGAACACCAAATCCTTCACCGATCGAGTGTAGAACAATGTGAAAAGCTATATTCCTCAAATTAGCTTTTTCACCCAACAAATCAAGGTCACCAAAATCCTTCTTCTTGTAACCAAAAGTCGCCCTTTCGTATGGCATAGAGGGCGTCCCCTCAATTCCCCTTAATAAGGCATAAATCCGTTACAAATCATGCCAATTTCGGTTTCCCGAAATTGCTCAACAGATTTTCCAAGATGGCGACTCATATTTGACAATTCCATTTTGGTCGTACCAAAACGGCTAATTCCAAATATGTGATTTCCGGATCGGTGATGATTACAGTGTCTCTTCCAATTTAGTGTGGACCGGGCCCACGGAAGCCTAACTACTCCACATGCCTACACGCGCACGAGAGAGCCGACTCCTCTCAATCAAGACAAGTAAAATGGGACAAATAACCCATATTTACTTACATCCCCCACTATGGGTTCTTTGTTCATATTTGCGATCCACAGTGACTCGTGCACTAGTCCTGTCGTAATCCAATACTATGAACATGTTTTACAAATAGATCCGTCGTTAAGGCCTTTGTTAACGGATCAGCTAACATCTCAACCGTAGGAAGATGACTCACTGTCAACTTTCCCCGTTGTAGCATGTCAAACACATAAAAGTAATGCACCTCTATGTGCTTAGCTCTTGAACTGATCTCCCCATTACGGAGTGTCGACACAGTTGCCAAATTATCACAATAAATTTGGACAGGAGCATCAGTCCACTGTTCTAGCTGTAACCCAGCTAGAAACTCTTTAATCCAAACTGCCTCGGAAGCTGCTAAACTGCATGCAACAAACTCAGCTTCCATCGTGGACTTAGTAACGCATTTCTGCTTCTTACTAGCCCATGCCACGGCGCCGCCACCAAGCATAAAAACATAACCAGCAGTGGATTTCCTGTCATCCTTACACCCGGCATAGTCTGAATCACTATAGCCTTCCAATGACAGATTCTCAGCCTGATATGTGAGTTTCATATCCTTGGTACCCAGCAAGTATCTGAACACCCGCTTTATAGCTTGCCAGTGTTGCATACCTGGGTTAGCCTGATATCGACTCACAAGGCTTACTACAAAAGCCAAATCAGGTCGAGTGCAGTTCATGGCATACATCAAGCTGCCAATAGCCTGCGCATATGGCACAGATTGCATCTTCAGACGTTCCTCGTCTGATGCAGGTGTCATTCTTTCGGACAAGACGGTCCCTTTATAGATGGGCGAATCAATGGTCTTCCAACCAATCACGTCAAAGCGTTTCAATACACTCTCAATGTACGATTCTTGAGATATACTTAGCCTCCTCGCTTTTCTATCTCTCTCAATCTTCATCCCGAGGATGTAAGATGCTTCACCCATATCTTTCATTTCAAATTGGGTCTTGAGCCATTCTTTAAGACTGAGAATCATACTAGTGTCATTCCCCATTAATAATATGTCATCTACATATAGTGACAATATCATAAATCTACTCCCATCTCTAAAGGAGTATACACAATGGTCATAGTCATTGGCCACAAAGCCATATTCACTTATCACCTTGTGAAAAGTGAAATACCATTGTCTTGGCGATTGTTTCAGTCCATACAATGATTTAATAAGCTTGCACACTTTAGTTTCCTCTCCGGAAACAACAAACCCCTCGGGTTGTTCCATGTAAATCTCCTCCTCTAAATCACCATTTAGGAAGGCAGTCTTTACATCCATCTGGTGCAACTCTAAATCTAAGTATGACACAATTGTCATCAAACATCGGATCGAGATGAACCTGGACACTGGAGAATAAGTCTCCTTGAAGTCTATGCCCTCTACTTGTGTGAAACCTTTCGCCACAAGTCTAGCTTTGTACTTCTCTATTGATCCATCAGCTTTGAGCTTCTTCTTGAAGATCCATTTACACCCAATGGGTTTCCGTTCATCTGGTAAGTCAACAATCTCCCAAACTTTGTTCTTCAAGATTGAATCCATTTCCTCTTGAACAGCCTTCTGCCATTCCTTGGAATCTGGACTACACATTGCTTGCTCAAATGTGACTGGATCACTAAGTACAGGTTCATCTATCGATATCTCATCTTCACCAAGCATGGCATAGTAATCCTTCAACAATATTGAAGGTCTACGCTCTCTTGATGTTCGATTTTCAACATCCTCATTGGATGTGTTACCTATCACTTGTTCATTACTAGTGACAGTAACTTTCTCTTTCTCAATTTCAAAGAGTTCCACTTTCTGACTAGGAGTTTGTAGGTCTATATCTTCCTCAAGAAAATAAGCATCTCTAGACTCTATAACCCCCACTGTCCCATCATCATGGTGTACTACAAATCGATACCCTTTCGAATGGTCACAATAACCTATAAAATTACATTTTATGGTCTTGGGATCCAACTTAGTTCTTAGTTGATCAGGCACCCTCACATGGGCCTTTGACCCCCACACTCTCAAGTTTGAAAAGTTTGGACGTCTTCCCGTCCATAACTCATATGGGGTCAATTTGATCGACTTAGAAGGTATCCGATTTAGTACATAGACAGCGGTGTCTAGTGCTTCACCCCAAAACTGCGTTCCTAGTTCAGAGTGGTTTAACATGGACCTTACCATGTCCATCAATGTCCTATTACGTCTTTCAGCGACTCCATTCTGCTGAGGGGTATACGGTAAAGTATACTGATGTACTATTCCTTGGTTTGTACAATAGTCCTTGAACAAATCAGATGTGTACTCACCACCTCTGTCTGTTCTCAGAACTTTAATCTTCCGTCCTAATTGGTTCTCAACCTCAGCCTTAAATTCCTTGAATTTTTCTAAGGCATCGGACTTTCTCGATAACAAGTACACAAAACCATATCTTGAATAGTCATCTATAAATGTAATAAAATACATCATACCCCTTTGAGTCTTGACGTTTATAGGCCCACAAATATCTGAGTGAATGACCTCTAAAAGGTCAATTGCTCGTTATCCTTTCGGAAAGGGTAGCCTAGTCATTTTGCCAGATAGGCAATCCTCACATGTGCGCAAATTATCACTTATTCTAGGTAGTAACCCACTACCTGACATTCGGTGTAATTTTGTCGCATTCACATGACAAAGGCGTAAATGCCACAACAATGCATTATCAACAGTAACACAAGCAACATACTCAGAATCAATCATTTCATTATTAGCAAAATCATTGGATACATCAAGTTTGAATAAACCATCAACTAAAGAAGCAGTAAATAAAATATTATTCTTCTGCCCCACAGTTCCCTTGCCACCCTTGAACCTGACTTCAAATCCCTTTTGTGTCAGAAGAGGGATTGAAATCAGATTCCTACGAATAGTAGGTGCATACAAGACATCTGTGAGGACCAGGGTGTTTCCTCCTAAGAGAGGAACACGAACAGAGCCAATCCCCAGCACGTCACAATAGGTGTTATTCCCCATGTAGATCTTGTGCTCTCCGGGACTAATCTCTTTCATCTCTGCAAAAGACTCCTTTGTCATTGCCACATGACGGGTTGCAGCCGAGTCAAGCCACCAACCTCTAGTGTTAGTGTTCACAATCAGTGCCTCAGAAATCATACAAACTATGTCCTTTCCTCCACCCTGCTGTTTCTTTTTCTCGTTGCCCTGGGAGCCATTAGGACAGTTCCTGCTAAAGTGACCCATCTGGCCACAAGTAAAGCAGGCTCCCTTCTTCTTGTTCTTCGCCTTGTCTCCACCCTGGAATTGAGGCTTCTTTCCTTTCCTCTTGAAGTTCTTCTTTGAAGTGCCAGCATAGGACCCACCTTTCTTAGAGCCAACATGGTGAGCAAGGTTGGCAGATGCATTAGAGGCCCTCATATGCTCTCTCCTTTCCTGCTCCAAGCCCAGCTTGGCAGTAAGGTCATCGAGAGTGAGTTTCTTGTCACTCAGGTTCAACGCCACCACAACTGCTTCCCATGATGGAGGGAGGCTAGTGAGTATCGTAGACACTTGGACCCCCAATGAAATTGGATCTCCAAGCATCTCCAACTCACTAGCAATAATAGTCATGGCATTTATGTGCTCAAGCACATTCTTGCCCTCCTCCATCCTCATGTTGGTATAGCGAGTGTGGAGCAACCTGATATGTGCCTCAGTATGCTCTCCATACCTCCTCTCAATGGCCTGATACATTTCTTTGGCCGTTTTGTGCTTCTCAAAAAGCAACTCCATAGAAGGCTCCATAAAGGTAAGCATCATGGTCCTTGCTCGTGCATCCTCCTTCCTGAACTTCTCGTACTCTCTCTTTTGAGCAGGAGTACTACTTTCACCCGAAGGTTCAATAACTTGGTCTAGTAAATGACCCAAGTCGTCAAGGAATAGAATGTGACGGATGCGCCTCTTCCAGGTAACAAAATTGGTGGCATTCAACTTCTCAGTCTTTGCCAACTCACTGGAGACCATACGGGAAGCCATTGCAACTTTTATGAAATCAGCAAATGTTTCAATCAAATTGAAGATAAAAATCTACAATCAATGGAACAGGACAATCAGTGTAAAGAATAGCACAGTTTGAATCACTAATTACTATCAACAATTATATAATCAAGTGGCACAAATACTGCTTCAATATTAATTAGTTTTTCAAATTTTATCCCTCCGATCGATCGTGTCAAATACCCGATCGATCGCAGCTTTTCGCTGTCAATTTTGTTCAACTTCCAGTAGATACGATCGATCGCAATTCGTTCCGATCGATCGTTTCCCTTTTTTCAAAGCAAATCTATGATCGACGCCGATCGATGCCGAACGATGGCGATCGATGCCGATCGAAGCCGAACGATGGCGATCGATGCCGATCGAAGCCGAACGATGCCGAACGATGGCGATCGATGCCGATCGAAGCCGATCGATCGTTTTCCCTTTTCAAGAGACTTAACGATCGATGCCGAACGATGCCTGTCGATCGTGACCAGTCGTCTTCTCCGGTTTTACCTTAGCGCGATCGATCGCTCTTGACGCCGATCGATCGCGACTGTAAAAATCGAGATTTTCAGTCGGCAAAAACCGCGAGGAAAATTCCCACAAATTTCTTGGAGCCCTCACACCACCACGGAATCAAGGCTCCGATACCACTGAAGGGTAATCGAGCCGCAACGGAAGCGAATTTAGGATTTGAATCCGGTTGATGTGGGTTCTCAAATTTGGGTTTTTCCTAAAATCAACAATTGAAACTCAAAGATTATGAAATTAGAAACACCAACCTTCGGCCTTTGTGCCTACGAATCACTCCACGGATTTGATTATGTCCGAGAACACCAAATCCTTCACCGATCGAGTGTAGAACAATGTGAAAAGCTATATTCCTCAAATTAGCTTTTTCACCCAACAAATCAAGGTCACCAAAATCCTTCTTCTTGTAACCAAAAGTCGCCCTTTCGTATGGCATAGAGGGCGTCCCCTCAATTCCCCTTAATAAGGCATAAATCCGTTACAAATCATGCCAATTTCGGTTTCCCGAAATTGCTCAACAGATTTTCCAAGATGGCGACTCATATTTGACAATTCCATTTTGGTCGTACCAAAACGGCTAATTCCAAATATGTGATTTCCGGATCGGTGATGATTACAGTGTCTCTTCCAATTTAGTGTGGACCGGGCCCACGGAAGCCTAACTACTCCACATGCCTACACGCGCACGAGAGAGCCGACTCCTCTCAATCAAGACAAGTAAAATGGGACAAATAACCCATATTTACTTACACTCCTTTGGGGAGCCAAACAGGCCCATAGTGAAGGTGGCTTCCCCTTGTGAGCAACGTTGTAAAGCCGCCTATCAGCTCGTCCCATGGCTACAAGTGGAATAGCATGTCACGTCCTGATCCGAATTTGGATCCTTTTTTAATTGCAAGAGCGACATAGCCCAATTTGGATCCTGTCCAGCTCTTTCATCCGGAATCCAATTTGGAGTCCAAAAAACGTCCTTAGACACATTTATTTGGGTTAAAACCTCCAAGACAGGAAGGGTACACGCTCAGCTGTCTACGGGGCCTACGCTTCGCCGTTCAACGCCCGCGACTAGCCGTCACCTCCTATAAGAGTAATTCCGCTCGCCGACACGTGGGACAAAAGCTCGCGCCGTTATCAGCGTTTCCGCCGCCCGCCCCGAATCGCCCAAAACGCGATATTTTGCTCATTTATCGAATTTTATCCCGAAAATACCGCGAGATACACTGCAAGTTCGTACACTCTCTGCGCGCCATGGCGCACGATGTGTCCGAACTGCCAAAGCTAGTGGAAAATAGTAATATAATAAATGAGAATTAAATTTTCGTGCGCTAATTTAGGGCTTCATTAATTAACCCAACAGCATTATTGCATGTGCTCCCTACACTTTTGACTATCTTTCTCTATTGCCCTTCAATTATTGTGATATTTTACATGCTAAATTTGGTGCTTGCAAATCCTAATTTTGACTGGATTTAGGTGGGGACTAGCGTAGTAATTCAAACGTCAACTTGTTGGTCTCCATCAAAGTGGTTGTCAAGGCTTGTTGTTATGTCCCATTTGTGGCCTTAGGTGAGAAATTCATGATGATATGTGCTAGTTCATGTTACATTGTTGTTTTTTGTTACAAATTTTACTGCTCACGAGGGTCCCTTGTATTAAATTTGTAATCTTTGTTAGTGGTGAATGACTAAATTAGGAGTCAAATTTTTGGAGTCACACATTTGGATTTTGCAAACTCTTTGGTGGTGCATAATCATCCTTTGTGTTCCCTAGCACAAAAAAAAGATCATCCATTGTGTTGTTTTATTGAGTGGTTTAGAATGTGCTTACTACTTAGTAGGTAAGATTCAATAATTAATTGTATCCAAAAAGATTCAATAATTCAGGTTTGCTATTTTGGAAAGGAATGACCGAGTTCTTATACTAACATGATTTATAAGTAAAAAAATAACAATGCGTAGCTAAGATGTGCCAACTAGAATTTCTTAAAAGTAGAAATAATTCAAACATTGGGAATAGATTTGCACAAAAGAGTGGGAAGAGGACAAAGAACCTGAAACCGAACAAAAAATCATTACGTAAACGTAGGGCCTAATTAGCTTTTGGATAAGTATCTTTGTAATCAAGCCACCACATTATTAAGAACAACCTCATTTCCTTTTGAAAAGTAGACACGCTATTTTTATTTTAAGAATGGTTTACATGAGATCGTTTTCATTTAAGGAGCATGAGGCCAATTTTTTTGGTCATTGGATTTCGATCCGAAGATGGGTATCAATGCATCGCAACTTAGTAATAAAAGTATCACAAACACAATTGCAACAATTAGGCATCGCAAATATTATGTAACTGGCAGCACTCCCTCGACTATGGGCTGACTGGGTCTTCTTCGTTGATGCCTTGCTATTTGCAATGGTAGAAGGTCAGATAGAAATGCAAAACACGGCGGCCGCAACTCTCCCTCGACTATGGCAATGACTAGGTCAAGAAGAGTTAAAAAAGAAAGAGGAGGGGAGGGGGGAGAAAGGGAAGAGAGATGGAAGAAATAGAGATAATAAGACAAAAGAGGGGTTGACTAATGTAGTTTTTATTAGAAAAAATGGCGGGAAGTGGGTGAGGGAATTAACAAGTGATCACATATTTTTTCACTTCCTGACATAAAATTATTTACACTTTAGGGTTAGGTTCTAAAGCATATTTATATTTAATTTGTAACCCTAAACCATAATTCCTCCTATTTGGTTTGGTAGTTTGTTTAAAGTATTTGCTTGTTAGAGTTTATGAGAATTATTTTATTAGCAAAAGAACAAAAAGAGTTTAGGAGAACTATTAATTATAGGAAACTGTTTATGTTCCTGGGTAGCACAATTCCATTGTGTGGCACCCATCAGTACATTGGACAGGCTGTTTGCTTCTACACACAAGCCATCATATTGAGATCTGACGACTCGTGATTCATCAAATGCATATATTTGAATATGCGACCAACATTATGTATTCCTTAATTTATGTTTTTTCATCTTAATTTAACTTCTACTAAGCTATTTTGCCTCACCTTTTTATTTTTCTAGTTACCACCATGTTTAGATCTTCCAAGCGCATGCAGGCTCGAGTCATCCCTATGCTTAGTAGTAGTATCCTTGCTAGTCAAGCCATACCTATAATAATTTTTATAGAAAATAAAAGAGAAAAGTTTAAATGAGATCGCTCTCATTTGGCTTATATGAGGCCAATTCAATTCCTAACCGTTGGATCTTGATCTGATGACTATAAGTGGCTACAAGGAACTCACCTACTTATTGATTTGACACACTCACCTACCCACATTTGTGACTCTATTGTAATGTTAATTTGCTTGAATTACGATATCAGTGCGAAGCTCTAATAGCTTATGACATGTTGAATTGCAGGCGGAAGGGGCCAGTTTGAGGGTGTTGGCATGCTATGGTGGCAACATTGATCATACCCATATAGCAATGTGACGATACTATGGTGGAGGTGGTTGTTGTGACCGGCAATGTCACAAGGTATTGTTTGACGACAAAAGGAAAAAGAAGAAGAAAAGAGTAAAGACAAAAGTAGTTCTTTATTGTCTCCCCTCAAATGAGGACAACGACCTCCTTATAAAGGAAGAGAGTGGCACGGCTCCCTAGGGCACGCGCCACCTGTTATTGCCTAATGGGCCCTGATTGCCCCTAATTACTCCCTAATACACCTCAGTTGCCCAAACGGGCCTGATTACAATATTATGACTTTATTCAATTGGAAAGTAAACTAATCAACTAGCCCTAATCAGAGACAGCCCAACAATTAACCCAGTCGTGATGACCATGTGTGATGACGTCCTCCTGGGCCTGACGTTCACAACAATCCACCACGCTTCGCTTTCGCCTTGACCTCAAGGCGACTGATTGATTGAATTTTTAACTCTTTTTACTCTCAATCATACGAGACTACGTTTAGGCTAGTGGAAACGAGGTCGAACCCAAAGGACTTGGTTGATTAACCTAATTCTAATGAAAAGATTGAATTTTAATGATTTAATTAACTAAAAAAATAAACTTTACTAAGAAATCAGATGAATGAGAATATCAAAGCGTCGAATCCACCACTAAACATGCAATTACTACTCTCAATTATTATTTCCACAAATTGATCTGATACGGTAATTTATGTTCTTGGCCGGACACACAAATTACCAATGAATGAACTACACGTTCTTGTCCAGACACAAAAAGTTCATCTACTATAAATTAATACAATTAACTCTATCCTTGGCCGGGCATAGAATCAATCATAATCCTGTTATAGAATCAATCATAATCCTGTTATAGAATCAATCATAATCCTGTTATTATCTAGACATAGGAAATATCAAGATCAAATTCCATTAATCATTCATTAAGTTTCGGTCAAAGCACTTAAGAGGAATAATAATGAAATTGCATTAAGCATATTCATATGAAATTTCACTAAATTAAACAATTAAGAGTAGTAAATACAAATCTAGGGCTTCATCTAGCCTTGATAAAGAAATTAGCTAGACATGGAAAGAGAAAAAGAAAAAGCCTGATTCGTCGAAGAAGTCATTTGCAGGATCATTGTTCACCGAAGTTGTCACACCCCAAATTTCCAACCCCAAAATATGCGGAAGCGATAAACCAATGAAGGTAATAGGGTCACAAATCTGGGACGGACCGAATACTCGATTCATCACCATAAATCCCATATACAAACACGGGAATAGCAGGATCAATATGACGTAAACAAATGTTCAAATACTACAGAAATGAAATAACTAAACATTCTAACTATCTTACGCTTTTCAAGTATTCCCACAACAGCGAAAAATTAACTAAGTGACACGCAGGCCACGGAATAACCAAAAACCAAAAATCCAACAATAACAAAATAACTACTATGCTATCCAGTCTTCATGACTTTACGATCACCAACCTCCACGTCACGAATAAGCTGATCACACCTCTTCAGCCTTAATCCCTGCATCAGAAGATGCGTGAGTATTCCAAAGGAAATACTCAGTAGGATGCTAGAAAAACTCACAGTAGAAACAGGCAATAAAGGAACCAATAACAAGCAGGTCTGATAACTAAGAATAATCATAACGCAGGTGATACTTACCAGGAAAAGATATAGCACCCAAAATATCTCGCTGATCAGGGTGGAATAAAGCACAATAATCAATATGACTCCCGACTTCCAAAGAGTAAGGAGATAAGCAAAATATCTGATCTGGACAACCAATGTGTCGAAGATGACAATTTCTGCTCTCTGATCAGTCCACTTCCTCTATGGACTTCCATACCAGAACATCCTAGAGGTTCTACTTAGGAACCCGGCCATGCGTCTAGAGATGCTGGCCCCATTGGTGCTTACGGGAGCAATGGGCGGAGATTGCAGACCTTCCGTAATGTCTAACAATCTAAAGCGCACGCGTTGCCGTCATCGGCTGAACTACAGAGGTTCATAATCATCGGAGACCACCATGGGTCTAGCTATGGCTCGTGAGCATACTATGATCCAATCTAAGAGTGTTCAACAGAACTCTTAGTGGAGAAATAGTTTACATGGAACTGGATTTGTCTGACCACAACCAAGGGCATTCTCATGAATTAACAATTTCAGGAATCAGACTCTCGAAGGAGTACAATGGAATTCTCAGCATTTAACAATGACTGACTCTCAAGAGATTAACCAACAACCGGTCTGTGCCTATGCACGAGCTGACTCGAAACTGAACTCTTCGGTATAGACTCAGTCAACGTCATCACCAAGCACTATTGCAATCAAGATCATCCCTGATTCTCAAGACTCTGAAGTCGATGTCTCTCAAAACTTTAAGGGTAGAATTGGAAAGAATGACCCTATACTAACATCAGGGTTTCAAGGGGTCGAAGACACGCGATGTTAGACACTGCGAGCAAAGACATCGTTGACCACGACATTTGGAATAAAGACAATACTCCACACATGATACTATCATAAGTACCCTCTGGAATTCTTATACCATAGTACCCTCCTTGTGTTATATAATATATATACATGTAATCTTAGCATTGCGTTTTATTTATAACCGCAAAAGGACACTGTTATGGACACAACAGCTCCATTCCCGGATTTTCTCCAGCCTACACAGAACCTAACAGTCCCTGAAATTTTTATGGCAGACAGCCCTATGTCTGTAGATCATTATCCAATTTATGGAATAATTTTCCAAAATTTCTATAATTAGTTATGAATTTTTGAATGCAGTCTGTCGGTGCAGGTTACATCCTAGCCGAGAACACTATACTAAGTAATAATCCAAATTTCACTTGTTGTTACTAATTCTAATCATAACTAAAGTCTTTTAGACTCAAAACCCTCTCACATTAGGCCTTTATTAGCTTCTGGTCAGACCATTAATTATGTATTAATCCACCTAATAGTTTCTTTTCAAAACTGTTTTACGTCTTTGCCTTAAAGATTCATTAACCTGCAACCTGGACAATTTTTCCCAGACACCTTGGCTTTTGGTCAGACCTAACAACAGTGGCCTTAGGGTCCACGAGCAATGACCCATAAGTATTCTCACTCTCATCTTGCTAATACATCCATTAATCTCTTTTAGATAGTCTTATTGCCTATATACTACGTCAATTAGGGCAAACACTACATAAAGTAGACAGCTTTATTGGGACACGGAACAACACCACAAGGTACGACTTGTTACTCATAATGACGCACCAAACCAGTGGAAATACTTCTGAAAGCTTGCTGCTTTTGGATGAGAAACACAAGAGTTACACCAATTAATGGATCAATTAGGTCAATACATAGAGAATGAGAGATCGGGTGACATACAGCAAGAAAAGAGACAACTTTTCATAACCAGACCCTTATCTACACAAATCAGAGAATGACATTCATTGATAGACATCAGATATATGACTCACATGAACCGAAATTATCACATACAATCAGGGATGTCTTGATCGAATTGTGCATAAAAGATTCACATCAAGAAATCAATCGGTATATCGATGATTGTATAGATCTCAGCAAATAGAGCAATTAATCCATGACAATAAGGTCACTCATGTTACACACAATATCAGAACGTGGTACTCCATATAAAGATAAAAAATTTAATGAAAACATGCTGTGAGAAAAAGAACATCTTACCGATGAACCGGTACTAATTGCACGTCAACCGGTTTGAGTTAAAACCCGCTTCCTTGCGATCTCCGCACGAACCAAAGCACCCCTCTTGCACACACCACAAGGAGAGACCTACTGATGGTTGAGAGGGAAGAGGAAGGACGTGGTAAGGTAGAAGAATCACCAAGAAAATGGAGAGAGAGGGCTGCCGGTTCCCAAAAGGGATGGCCGGCCCTCTCACTTTGGGTTTATATAATCCATGCTCTATGATCTCCACCGTCCATCTCCACTTCATCCAAGGGCCAAAAGTAATCCCAGCCCCCTTCAAACCACCAGATCGAGATCTCCTCTAACCACAAAATCCCTTTGATTTGATTGCATTAAGGTATAATTTTATCTCCTCTCAATTAATTACCAATTTACTTATGCAACTTACCAAGTAAAAGTAAAGCCTTAAGGACAATTCTTGGCGCCAAAAATATATGCAAAGAAGGCCACTCCCATCATCCCAAATGGGCGTCCAAAACACATCTCCAATATACTTTAATTAGGTTAATTAAATCCATCATTATCTTGATTCCCAATTGGGTAACAATTAGGGTTTTGACACCAACTCAATTACCACGTTTAGAACCCATAAACAGAGCAAGTCAAGCATGACACGCCTCCAAGAAATCCCCCAAAATCAGCCCAAGAAGTTTCCCAACGGAATTGCCTCGGGAAACGCAAAACCACTGGCGATCGATCGGTCCGTATACGCGATCGATCGTCTTGTGATCGATGCCTTACAAAAACGATCGATCGTCTCTCGATCGATGCCATTTGAAGGCGATCGATCGGTCTGACGGAAAAATTAAATTTTCTAAATTCAAATTTAGAGAAATTTCTAGAACTCAAATTTACTCCTTTTGAGCAATAAAATTCACTTTATTAGAATAAAATTTACAGTCACTACATCCTCCCCTCCTTAAAGAACATTTCGTCCCCGAAATGCCGCAAATCATTCTTCAAAGAGTTGAGGGTAGGATTTCTTCATCTCATCTTCGGTTTCCCAAGTCATTTCCTCGGTGTGCTGGTTTTGCCACAAAATTTTCACCAACGATATAGTCTTCTTTCATAGTACCTGATCCTTCTTATCCAAAATCTTGATTGGTTTCATCGGGAATGATAAGTCTGCCTCAAGTTCCATTGTGGTATAATCCAATACATGAGACTCGTCCGACACATACTTCCTCAGCATCGATACATGAAATGTATTGTGTACCTCTGCCAGCTGTGGGGGTAAGGCCAATCTGTAGGCAACCGGCCCAACCCTCTCCAAGATCTCAAAGGGTCCAACAAACCTTGGGCTCAGCTTCCCTTTCCTACCAAACCTCATAACTCCCTTTGACGGAGAAACTTTTAAGAATACCTTGTCTCCTTCCTGAAACTCCAGTTCCCATCGTCGGTTATCCGCATAGCTCTTCTGTCTGCTCTGCGCTGTCTGTATTCTTTGTCGAATCAGTTTCACCTTCTCTGCACAATACTGTATCAATTCTGACTTCATTACCTGACTCTCTCCAACTTCTGTCCAACATGTAGGTGATCTACACGGTCTTCCATAAAGTGCTTCAAATGGTGCCATTCCAATACTAGAGTGGTAACTGTTATTATAAGCAAATTCAATCAGTGGCAAATGATCATCCCAATTTCCTTTCCAATCAATGGCACACGGTCTGAGCATATCCTTCAAAGTCTAAATCGTTCTTTCTGACTGTCCATCGCTCTGCGGGTGAAATGCTGTACTGAAACTAAGCTTAGTACCCAACGCCTCTTGGATACCTTTCCATGTTCTGGATGTGAACCTTGGATCTCGATCAGATACAATTGATATCGGTGTACCGTGCAGTCTTACTATTTTCTGATATATAACGCTGCTAAACTTTCTGGGTTCTGTTTCCATCGAATCGGTAGAAAATGTGCTGTCTTTGTGAGTCGGTCCACGATCACCCAAATTGCATCCTTTTGTTTCTGAGTCTTTGGTAAGGCTACCACGAAATCCATGGTAATATGATCCCATTTCCACTGTGGAATCCCCAGCGGTTGTAACAATCCTGTCGGTCTCTGATGTTCTGCTTTTACTTGCTGACATGTTAAACATTTGGAGACGAACCTTCCAATGTCTCGCTTCATTCCGTTCCACCAAAAGTTCCTCTTCAAGTCCTGATACAACTTTGTGCTCCCGGGATGAATCGCATACTGTGAGTTCTACGCCTCTTGGAGAAGTTCTTATCTCAACTCCGTGTTCTTCGGCACAACCAATCTTCCTTGAAATAGGATGCTTCCATCAATTCCTTTCTTGAAACCTGGTTTCTCCAACAGCTTTTGCAATTGAAGACTATTCTTTTGTGCCTCAAGCACCTTCTCATATATCATTGATCTCACCGAGATATTTCCTAGAAATGACGCTCTCTTAGTAGTTGGCCATTCTAGGTTACACGTTCCTACATCTTCCATCATTCGCCATTCTTGCACCATCATATGTGCTACTATTCCTGTCTTCCTGCTTAATGCATCTGCAACCACATTCGCCTTACCGGGATGGTAGTGGATAGAGAAGTCATAGTCCTTCAGATACTCTAACCATCGCCTTTGTCTCATATTCAAGTCTTTCTGAGGAAATATGTACTTCAGACTCTTGTGATCAGTGAATACTTCGAAAGTTTCTCCATAAAGATAGTGCCTCCAAATCTTTAAAGCAAACACCACGACTGCCAGCTCCAAGTCATGAGTCGGATAATTCTGCTCATGAATCTTCAGTTGTCTCGACGCATAAGCCACTACATGTCCATTCTGCATCAGTACACAACCCAAACCGCATTTTGAGGCATCGCTATAAATGATAAACCCACCAAATCCTGATGGAAGTTTCAGAATCGGTGCGGAAGTCAATCTTCTCTTCAGCTCCTGAAAGCTCTTTTCACAATCGTTGTTCCAGTTGAATTTCACTCCCTTCCTTGTTAACTTGGTCATTGGCAAAGCTAAGCTAGAAAATCCTTCAATGAACCTCCGATAATAACCTGCCAATCCCAAGAAACTTCTGATCTTGGTCACGCTCTTCGGTTGTTCCCAGTGAAGAACGGCTTCCACCTTCGTCGGATCCACCGAAACTCCATCTTTTGATATCACATGGCCCAAGAAGTTTACTTTGTCCAACCAAAACTCGCACTTGCTGAACTTAGCATATAACTGGTTCTCTCGTAAGATCTGTAGCACTTGAGCCAAGTGTCTTCGGTGCTCTTTCTGACTCGCTGAGTAGACCAATATATCATCCACGAACACGATCACAAACTGATCTAACAATGCCTTAAAGATTCTATTCATCATATCCATAAATGCTGCAAGGGGCATTGGTCAGACCAAACGGCATCACCAGAAACTCATAATGTCCGTATCTGGTTCTGAAAGCTATTTTGGAGATGTCTTCCTCCTTGATCCTCAGTTGATGGTATCCTGACCGCAAATCGATTCTTGAGAAAACTCTTGTTGACTGCAGTTGATCAAATAGGTCATCGATCCTTGGCAACGGATACTTATTCTTTATTGTCACCTGATTTAGCATCCGGTAGTCTATACACAATCTCATGGATCCGTCTTTCTTCTTTACGAACAAGACTGGTGCTCCCCATGGAGTTACACTAGGTCGAATCAGACGTTTCTCCAGCAATTCCTGTAGCTGTTCTTTCAACTCTTTCAATTCCGCAGGTGCCATCCGATATGGTGCCTTCGATATCGGTGCAGTTCCCGGCAATAGGTCTATCGTGAAGTCAACATCCCGTTTTGGTGGCAAACCAGGCAACTCCTCCGGAAATACATCGAAAAATTCATTTACTACTACAATTTCTTCTATTCTAGGAGTAGTTTTCTCTTCTGTTACTACGGTAGCTAAAAAGGCTTTACACCCTTTTGCTACTAATTTCTGAACTTTCATTGCAGAAATTAGACAGTTTTCTTTCTTTAAACGAATTCCTCGGAACATTAATTCTCTCTTTCCCGGAATTCTAAAATATACTCTTTTCTTACTACAATCAACTGTAGCGCCAAATCTAGCTAACCAATCCATGCCCAATATCACATCAAAGTCAAACATCTCAAGCAGAACAAGGTCAGTAGTCAACATCACATCATCAATCACAACAGGAGAGTCGTCCAGATACTCAGTTGCTATCACTGAGTCCCCAACAGGAGTAGAAATGGAGAGATCACACTCAAGTCTAGAAGGTTTCTTTTCTAGACTGGCAGCAAACACCACAGAAATAAAGGATCTAGACGATCCCGGATCTATCAATACTCTAGCTAATCTATCCAAGACAAGTAGAGTACCTTCAATGACATCGTCCGAAGCTTGGGCCTCCGCCGAAGTCAGAGCAAAGACTCGTGCCTGAGCCTTTTTACTTGACTCCCCTCCAGCTTTCTTGTCACGATTAGGACAATAGGTTGCAATGTGACCAACTTCATTGCAGCTGTAACACCTCCGGGTATCCCGTGGACACGGTTTCCCCGCATGAGATTGCTGCCCGCAAAATCTGCACTTGCCTTCTGCTTCTGGACCATTGTTACGCTGAGGCTGACGATAAGGAACTATCGCCCGATTCTGTCCGTTCCCGCGGTTCACTGAGGTTGTTGCTGTCTCTGCTGTTTGGCTGGCCGATTATTAAAACGTCCACTATTCCCAAACCTCTTAAATCCAGATCGCTTGACAATACCATCCTGACCCTTACTGGCATTCCCTTTCCGCTCTTGGGTCCTTTTGTAATCATCTTCCAAAATAGATGCGAGTTCGACCGCCTTTTCCACAGTTGTTGGTTGCGAAACTAACACCTTCGCCCTTAAACCGTCGTGTAGACCATCCACGAACCTTCTTGCCTTCACAAGATCGTTAGGGCAAGCATCAGTTGCAAATCGTTGCAGTTACTCAAACTTAGTCTCATACTGAAGTACGGACATCGATCCCTGAACCAGCTCCAGAAATTCTTTCTCCTTCCTGCGCTACACATGCGGAGGAAAGTATTTCCTATTGAATACCTCCTTAAACTCTTCCCACGTGATGTCTTGTCCAGCCTCAAAGTTGTTTCGTTCTGCTGACTCCCACCAGAAGACAGCTTCTCCCACGAACAAATAGGTTGCGAAGACCACCCTTTCATCTGTCGGAACTTTCATTCCCTTGAAAAGCCATTCCACCTCCACAATCCAGTGCTCTGCCTTCTCAGGGTTGTCGTCACCCGAGAATGCAGGTCATGCTCTCCTGAACCGTTCCAGCGTTGGTGGTTTCACTTTCGGAGTGTTGCTAGATCCCCTGTCGTTCCTTAACTCTCTGGCCAATTTGCGCACCATGTCAGACAGGTTTTGGCTCAATGCCTCCTCCTGCTGAGCGCTTGGTCCGGTACCAGATCGTCTGCCACGAGCTCCTGTTGTCGCCATCTCCGAAAATCTACAGTCAAGGAAAGAAGGAGAATTAGAACTTAACACCATGTTTCATTTTAATTCTTCCTCCAATCCAAGACCCCTAGCGCGACAATCAACAGTCGCCCAAACACAAACACGAACACAAACAACACAGGGAACACACCAGTACTGAAATCAAAACGGAGTCTTTTATTCAATTTTGATTGAAATTACACCTAATTCCCTGGAAGAAACGCAGGGTTATTTAAAATCCTACTCATTTAAAGAGCTTCCTAATCGAGTCCCTAAACACCACATCTCAGAGGTACTTGTCTAAAATGGCTAAGGACACAAACATAGGTGCAAACACTAGATGACCCTCATACCAGCCTATCTCCCAATCAGTCATGTGAGGCCACCTATAACCTAGGGATTTGAACCTAAGATACTGCTCATAGAAAAGATCTAGGTCATTCTTTGCACGCACATAAACTGGGTGCTCTAAGACCTTCTGAAACTCCTGGTGTATCACGTAACCAACGAACTGCTGCTCTTCCTCAGGATCTTCTTCTGGATCTTCCTCCAGGTCTTCTTCCGGATCTTCTTCCGGATCTTCCTCCGGATCTTCATCCTCAAAGTCAGGCTCTTTTACGACGTCGATCAGAAAAGGGTCTACCGCAGTTCCACGCCCAACGTCCTGAAGCTTCCACTCATCTAGCCACAGACGTGCTGCCTCCTGTCGCTCCTTCTAGCAAATTCGTCCGCTACGCGTTCTCGCCATTACCTAAAGCAAAGTACTAATTAGTCCTTAGGTACAATTATACTTCAATTCTCATTCTAGGGTTCCACACTTTATATCCCAAAGTTATTTCAAATCTTAGAACAATTATTTAGGTCATCCTGAGGCTCTGATACCAAGCTGTCACGCCCCAAATTTCCAACCCCAAAATATGCGGAAGCGATAAACCAATGAAGGTAATAGGGTCACAAATCTGGGACGGACCGAATACTCGATTCATCACCATAAATCCCATCTACAAACACGAGAATAGCAGGATCAATATGACGTAAACAAATGTTCAAATACTACAGAAATGAAATACAGAGGTTTATAATCATCGGAGACCACCATGGGTCTAGCTATGGCTCGTGAGCATACTATGATCCAATCTAAGAGTGTTCAACAGAACTCTTAGTGGAGAAATAGTTTACATGGAACTGGATTTGTCTAACCACAACCAAGGGCATTCTCATGAATTAACAATTTCAGGAATCAGACTCTCGAAGGAGTACAATGGAATTCTTAGCATTTAACAATGACTGACTCTCAAGAGATTAACCAACAACCGGTCTGTGCCTATGCACGAGCTGACTCGAAACTGAACTCTTCGGTATAGACTCAGTCAACGTCATCACCAAGCACTATTGTAATCAAGATCATCCCTGATTCTCAAGACTCTGAAGTCGATGTCTCTCAAAACTTTAAGGGTAGAATTTGAAAGAATGACCCTATACTAACATCAGGGTTTCAAGGGGTCGAAGACGTGTGATGTTAGACACCGCGAGCAAAGACATCGTTGACCACGACATTTGGAATAGAGACAATACTCCACACATGATACTATCATAAGTACCCTCTGGAATTCTTATTCCATAGTACCCTCCTTGTGTTATATAATATATATACCTGTAATCTTAGCATTGCGTTTTATTTATAACCGCAAAAGGACACTGTTATGGACACAACAGCTCCATTCCTGGATTTTCTCCAGCCTACACAGAACCTAACAGTTCCTGAAATTTTTATGGCAGACAGCCCTATGTCTGTAGATCATTATCCAATTTATGGAATAATTTTCCAAAATTTTTATAATTAGTTATGAATTTTTGAATGCAGTCTGTCGGTGCAGGTTACATCCTGGCCGAGAACACTATACTAAGTAATAATCCAAATTTCACTTGTTGTTACTAATTCTAATCATAACTAAAGTCTTTTAGACTCAAAACCCTCTCACATTAGGCCTTTATTAGCTTCTGGTCAGACCATTAATTATGTATTAATCCACCTAATAGTTTCTTTTCAAAACTGTTTTACGTCTTAGCCTTAAAGATTCATTAACCTGCAACCTGGACAATTTTTCCCAGACCCCTTGGCTTTTGGTCAGACCTAACAACAGTGGCCTTAGGGTCCACGAGCAATGACCCATAAGTATTCTCACTCTCATCTTGCTAATACATCCATTAATCTCTTTTAGATAGTCTTATTGCCTATATACTACGTCAATTAGGGCAAACACTACATAAAGTAGACAGCTTTATTGGGACACGGAACAACACCACAAGGTACGACTTGTTACTCATAATGACGCACCAAACCAGTGGAAATACTTCTGAAAGCTTGCTGCTTTTGGATGAGAAACACAAGAGTTACACCAATTAATGGATCAATTAGGTCAATACATAGAGAATGAGAGATCGGGTGACATACAGCAAGAAAAGAGACAACTTTTCATAACCAGACCCTTATCTACACAAATCAGAGAATGACATTCATTGATAGACATCAGATATATGACTCACATGAACCGAAATTATCACATACAATCAGGGATGTCTTGATCGAATTGTGCATAAAAGATTCACATCAAGAAATCAATCGGTATATCGATAATTGCATAGATCTCAGCAAATAGCGCAATTAATCCATCACAATAAGGTCACTCATGTTACACACAACATCAGAATGTGGTACTGCATATAAAGATAAAAAATTTAATGAAAACATGCTGTGAGAAAAAGAACATCTTACCGATGAACCGGTACTAATTGCACGTCAACCGGTTTGAGTTAAAACCGGCTTCCTTGCGATCTCCGTACGAACCAAAGCACCCCTCTTGCACACACTACAAGGAGAGGCCTACTGATGGTTGAGAGGGAAGAGGAAGGACGTGGTAAGGTAGAAGATCACCAAGAAAATGGGGAGAGAGGGCTGCCGGTTCCCAAAAGGGATGGCCGGCCCTCTCACTTTGGGTTTATATAATTCATGCTCTATGATCTCCACCGTCCATCTCCACTTCATCCAAGGGCCAAAAGCAATCCCAGCCCCCTTCAAACCACCAGATCGAGATCTCCTCTAACCACAAAATCTCTTTGATTTGATTGCATTAAGGTATAATTTTATCTCCTCTCAATTAATTACCAATTTACTTATGCAACTTACCAAGTAAAAGTAAAGCCTTAAGGACAATTCTTGGCGCCAAAAATATATGCAAAGAAGGCCACTCCCATCATCCCAAATGGGCGTCCAAAACACATCTCCAATATACTTTAATTAGGTTAATTAAATCCATCATTATCTTGATTCCCAATTGGGTAACAATTAGGGTTTTGACACCAACTCAATTACCACGTTTAGAACCCATAAACAGAGCAAGTCAGGCATGACACACCTCCAAGAAATCCCCCAAAATCAGCCCAAGAAGTTTCCCAACGTAATTGCCTCGGGAAACGCAAAATCACCGGCGATCGATCGGTCCGTATACGCAATCGATCGTCTTGCGATCGATGCCATTTGAAGGCGATCGATCGGTCTGACGGAAAAATTAAATTTTCTAAATTCAAATTTAGAGAAATTTCTAGAACTCAAATTTACTCCTTTTGAGCAATAAAATTCACTTTATTGGAATAAAATTTACGGTCACTACAGAAGTACTGTTCACGGTAATGTAGCTCTATAGCACTATTCACTTGTCTTCCCCAATGGGCCTGCGCATTGTAGCGACACTGTAGCAGTTACAGATTCGGTCCAAAAATCAGTCCTTTCTCCCAGCGATCGACTCCCCTCCTTCACTTCTCTCCTTTCGGCCAAAGCCCCGCCGGAATCCGGCGAAAAATCTCCTTCAAGCTCTCTGTTTTTCCTCCCGGGAGTCCTCTGTTTTTTTCTGTGAAAAGCTCTCTTTTTTTTTCCTCCCGGCTCTGTGTTTTATAGACGATTCCAGTAGGTTTCCAATCCTCAGATGCCTCTGTCGATCTTACCCAAATCGAGCACAATTCGGAGGGGAAGCTTTCCTATTTCAGCACGATCCTCTATTTCACTTTCCCG
Organism: Houttuynia cordata; assembly: GCA_039654745.1. NCBI lineage: Eukaryota > Viridiplantae > Streptophyta > Magnoliopsida > Piperales > Saururaceae > Houttuynia > Houttuynia cordata. The sequence goes on from CM077504.1 coordinate 4,643,070, forward strand.
ATTGAACACGACCTTCCATGGCCTTCTCTTCATCTTTGCCGGCTGTCATCTCACCACCGAGCTCTGCCGCCGAGACCCAGCCTTTGCTGTCAGACCACCATTACTTCACCGGAACAGAGCTCGCCTCTGTTCGACCGAAAGGCCCGTGCTTTGGCTCAGGCCGGTTTTTTTTCATTTCTTTTTTTTTACTGAACCGAACCGGAACCACTGAAACACTGAACCGGTCTTTTATCTTTACATTAGGCTAAAACCCGTTGTAACAATCTCCACCATTGGATCTTTGATCTCAGCACAGAAACGGTTTGGCGTGCATTCACTCTTGACGATATGCATTTGGGACTTTTAAAACCTACGCGGATAAAATTAAATATAACTTAGATGCATAATTAAATGTAAATCCATTAAATCCACTTAACACATCTAAATTAATCAATTAAGCATATTTAGTTATTAAACTCCTAATTACTCACCCAATCATGATTAACCATTAATAATCCTTACTTCAACTAAAATTACGACTAACATATAGGTAGAAAGGCATATAAAAATGTATATATTTTGTAACTATCAGTGACCAATCCAGAAAATGATCCAAAATATCATCCTCCAACTCCCAAGTAGCATCCTCTAGAGATTTACCACTCCACGCAATTAGTATCTCCGTAACAATGCGACAAGATCTCCGTACCCGACGTTTGTCAATAATAGACATAGGGACAGGTGCGTCAGTATCCGCAGAAGTCATACAGGATAGAGGCCCACCAATAGTCACTGACACAGGGTCACCCTCAAAGCATCGAAGACAGGAGACGTGGAACACGGGGTGCACGAGCAACTCCGGAGGTAAGGCTAGATGATAAGCCACTGGCCCCGCTCAATCACAAAGTATGGTCCATGATAACGGGGCGCAAGTTTGGCTTGATCAGACTGAAAGAGGGAAGTTTGGCACTGAGGCAGGACTGACATATAGACCAAATCACGACCTGGAATTCCTTGTCGGTACGCTGTTCGTCATAGATCTGCTTCATACAATTCTGTGCTGATGCTAAATTGGCCTTCAGCTGCCGAAGGACCTCATCCCTCGTTTGAAGTATGTAATCAACCTCCGCAATCGAAGATCACTGAGGCACATATGAAAGTACAGAAGGCGGAGGCCGACCATAGTCCGCTTCAAATGGCATGAACCCGGTCCGCATATGGTAGGCCGTATTATATGACCATTCGGCCCACGGAAGGAGTTGTAACCATTTGAGAGGCTGATCCCCCACGAAGCATCTCAAATATTGCTCTAAGCATCTATTCACTACTTCCGTTTGGCCATCTGTCTAAGGATGACAGGCCGTGCTCATGTGGAGTTTCGCGCCTTGGAGAGCAAAGAACTCGCGCCAAAATTGGGAAATTAAAACCTTATCCCAATCAGAGACAATAGTCTTGGGCATACCATGCAACTTAGCAATGTCCTTCACAAAGATTTCAGCAACCGTCCTAGCGGTGAAGGGACTCAACGTACAAAAGTGGGCATACTTTGATAATCGGTCCACAACAACTAGAATGACTGATTTCCCTTGAACAATCGGCAATACTTCGACAAAGTCCATTGAAAGATCTTCCCAGATTTGATCAAAAATGGGAAGAGGTTGAAGTAAGCCGTGTGGAGAAGTGGTTGCAACCTTGGCTCTCTGGCAAATGTCACATGCGGCCACATAATTCTGAATGTCCCAGCGGAGGCCAGGCCAAAGAAAACTCTGGCTCACCCGCTTGTACGTACAAAATGTTCCCTCATGGCCCACCATCAGTGTATCATGTAAATGTGATAGGGTTCATTGACGCAAGTCCGCAGTGTCCGACACCCATAACTTTTCCTTCCATAACAAAATGTCCCCGTGCCAAGTGAAGGAAGGTTCATCCGACGGTTGCCCTAAACGTGCTCGATCAAGCGCTGAGTATATGGGTCATTCACATACGCCCGACGAAGGTCTGTTAGCTGAGCCTTTCTTGTAGATGATTTCATAGTCATACCCCAATAACTTACTAACCTAGCGTTGTTGTGCTGGTGTTGACACCCGTTGTTCCAAAAAATACTTTAGAGGCTGATGATCTGTATGGATAATAAATCGGCGACCCATCAGATATAGCCGCCACTTCGTCACAGCATGAACGATGGCAAGCATTTCCCTCTCATACGTTGACAGGGTCAATGAGCGACCAGAGAGAGATTTACTGAAGAAGGCCACATGTCGCTCTTTTTGCAAGAGGACCGCCCCCAGGCCCGTGTCCGAGGCATCCATTTCCACCACAAACGGAAGAGTGAAGTCCGGCAAAATTAGAACTGGCGTTGTAACCATGGCCTGTTTCAAGCGGTCAAAAGCCACCTGAGCCTCATTCGTCCAACTGAGTAGTGCAGTCAACGGGCTGACAATAATTCCATACTGGCTAATGAACCGGCGATAATAGCATGTTAATCCCAGAAATCCGCGAAGGCCCTTGACACATGTAGGTGCCGGCCAGGACATCATTGCCGAAACTTTTGATGGGTCAGTGGCCACCCCATCGTGAGAAATAAGATGGCCCAAATACTCCACCTGTGTGCTTACAAAAGAACATTTTGAACGTTTAAGAAACAATGAATTTGCCTGTAAAGTAGAGAAAACCGACCTCAAATGTTCCAAGTGGGATTCCCACGACTTGCTGTAGATGAGGATGTCATCGAAAAATACCAGGACGAAATGTCAGAAAAAAGGGTCGAAACAGATCATTCATTAAGTTTTGAAAGGTTGCCGGAGCATTTGTAAGGCCAAAAGGCATGACCAAGAACTCGAAATGACCGTCATGAGTGCGAAATGCTGTCTTGTGCACATCCGATGGCTGCATCCGGATCTGATGGTACCCCGACCGCAAGTCGAGCTTGCTAAACACCGTGGCATCGGCCAATTCGTCCAACAACTCTTCAATAACCGGAATGGGGTATTTGTCCTTCATAGTAATAGCATTTAGAGCACAATAGTCAACACAAAATCTCCATGTCACGTCCTTTTTACGCACCAATAAAACTGGAGGAGAAAAGGAACTAGTGATAGGCTGAATGATACCTAATTGTAGCATGTCCTGTACCAATCGTTCAATTTCTGCCTTTTGAACATGTGGGTAGCGATAAGGTCGGACATTAGCCGGTGCAGCATTAGGGAGTATCGGGATCGAGTGGTCATGAGATTTGACCAGTGGGAGGCCCGTCGGTTCAGAGAAGATGGCATCGTGTTCGGCCAGCATGAGGCGCAAGTCATCGGGGAGGGCTGTCTATTCTACATCCACAATGGCCCGCTGCTAAAGTAATAACCCCTGTGGTGCAAATCTGAAGAACGAGCCCACTGCCTGGGCTGTATGCAAGGCGCCGGGTTGTGCACCCTGAAGGCGCACCCTCTGCTCTTGCACTTCCAAATCCATGACTAAGTATTTAAAGTTCTAGACCACATCACCGAGGTCCTGAAGCCATTGGACTCCTAAGACCGCATCCGCACCTTTTATAGGTAATAAGAATAAATCTGTGATAAAGGTGTAACCTTGGATAGTGAGGGCTATCCACACACACTCCTGAGCTCTGGAGATGTTTGACATCCCCAATGAGAACGTCAAAGGGCTTGGCATCTGACACATAGCATCCCAGCCATTGTGCTACCTTGTCGTTAAAAAAATTGTGGGTAGACCCACTATCAATCAGTGCTGCTACTTCCTGGCACTTAAGAAGCCCTTGTACGTGCATGGTGCACCGGGTGAAGGTACCTAAATAGGCGTGCACCGAAATCTCAGGTTGCACGTCGCTGTACTCATGGACCATCTCTTCAGACTGGTACGTTACGTCATCGTCGACCTCTTCGATGAGTAAGCTTCCCCGAACGGAACAACGGTGTCCAGGAACAAATTTTTCATCGCACCTAGAACAAAGTTCCTTGCCGCGTCGCTCCTCCATCTAGGCTGCTGTCAGGCATCGGACTGGTGGGGTGACAGCGCCAGCAGACATTGGCCGACCGGAATTGGGGGCAGGTGCTGGAAGGGGCCCTAGCGCTGAGTTGTTAGGAGTTCTCAGTGGGAGACTCCCGCGCCCCCCTCTCTGTTGTCTGGTCAACTTCTCCTCTTCAATGCGGGTGCACCACCTCTCTCATCATGTGGCATGGGAAGTGGCGCATCTCATTAGCAATCTCCGGTTTCGGCCCACACTTGAAAGTGTCGACGAGGGCCGCCATTGGCCAATCTGGCAATCGATTAGCAATTTTCATGAATTCAGAGTAATAGGCCCTCACCGTGGTAGTTTGCCTCAAGGTGGACAGCATCTCGTTGAAGTCCTGAAACTCATTTGGTTCGAACTGAATGCACAACTCATCGAAGAAAGATGCCCAAGTAGGGAATCACATCTCCTTCTCGTAGTCTTGAAACCAAAGAGAGGCGTCTTCACCCAAGTGGAAGGCTGCCACCCGCAGGCGTTTTGCATCAGAATATGTTCCTTGATACGAGAAAAATTTGTTTGCCTTGTGCAACCATTCAACGGGGTCCTCTTCGCCATTAAACCTTGGAAACTGCAACCGGGCCAACCTGGGCTCAGCGTCGCCCCTCTGGACTCCGCGAGATCCCTGGGGCTCATCCCAGTCTGCATCGAGCTCTTGCTGGATGTTTCGTGAATGGGGAGCCATTGAGGCATTTCCACGAGCACCTGGAATGCCTCGTGCATCAAAACCAGAGCGGCCCCCTTCAGCGTCTGGGTTAAAGGACCCAAGTTGGATTCCATGAGAGAGAGAATGCACTGCGGCTTGGCCTGATGCTGAGCTGCCAAGCACAGGAGACCACCCTAGTCGGACAGGGCTGCCATACCCCCTGGTGGCGGTGGCGTGGTTATGGTGGCAGTCTATGTCGTCTGATTTTGTGCCTGGATAAACTCGATGTTCTGCAGTCGTATGTTAATCGCATTGATCATGGAAATTAGGATGTCTTGGTTGGAATCAGCATTCATCCGTGGGCTGGGAATCTCCTTCGCAATCTCTGGCTCAGGCTGTATTTCAGAGGTCATGGTTGGCTGCTTGCGAGGAGGCATGATCGATCTCAGATCGGCACCGCCCTGATACCAATGGGGTCACAAGGTATCGTTTGACGGCAAAAAGAAAAAGAAGAAGAAAAGAGTAAAGACAAAAGTAGTTCTTTATTGCCTCCCCTCAAATGAGGAGGACAACCTCCTTATAAAGGAAGAGAGTGGCGCAGCTCCCTAGAGCACGCGCCACCTGTTATTGCCTAATGGGCATTGATTGCCCCTAATTACTCCCTAATACACCTCAGTTGCCCAAACGGGCCTGATTACAATATTATGATTTTATTCAATTGGAAAGTAAACTAATCAACTAGTCCTAATCAGAGACAGCCCAGCAATTAACCCAGCCATGATGACCATGTGTGATGACGTCCTCCTGGGCCTTATGTTCACAACAGTGGTTGAGGCTAACAGGCATTGCTCAGTGGACATAAGTCTCACTTGCACTTACAGGTGGTGGCAAATCAAGGGACTACCTTGTGTCCATGCATATGTTGCCATATTTGTCAGAGTAGTATCACCAGCTTATGCATGTCGTGGAGACTTCTAGACAACGCAAAGCTATAAGAATGTATACAACCACAATGTCTTCCCAATTTCACATTATGACAAGCTAGTTCGAGCTAAGCCATCATTAGGAGAAGATCTCTTTCTTCCACACTTTCTATCATATGTGTTTTTTACCAAGTTCTCTTATGTGCTTCCACCGGTTGAATCCTTGAATATTTTAAAACTTTATCTAGCAGATCTCAACATGATCATAAAGAACTAAAAACTAAACACAACATTATCACAACTATAAGAGTTTTTATTCTCAGCAATTGTGTTCTACAACCTAATATGATTCGCAAACTATCATAACCCAATGACAACCTCATCTCATCATACATAAAACCTCAATCATAATCCACTACGACATAGTTCGTAACTGCCTAACCATATAATTTTGCAACCCATCATAGCTAAATCAAAACCTTAGTATTATTGTAATGGGCAACTCCCACATACTTGTGTTTATACTTGCTAGGACGATGGTTGCTTCAGTGATTTGTATTTCTCCAATTTCTTCACAAATGCACAGAATTATAGCTTAACTTTGTCATAAACAAGTCATAACCACATAGAAATCTCTCACAAAATTCACATATGCAAATATTCACAATCACATATTAACATGTCAAAATGATATCGTAATAATATATTTAAATGTTGGCCGCTAATGCCTCGATATTCCTGCAATTCTTTCCCAAAAATAAACCATTGACGTAATTAAGGTCTTTTTATACCAAATTTATTCCAAGCCTTCAAAGTGAGTATTGTAACTTATTTATAACTATCAAACTATATTATTATCTAAAACAAACTAAAAAATCAAGTTTAATGGTATAAATCATAATTATAATCAAGTGTCTTACTTCTCCAATCAGGCCTCTTTTGAGCTACCTCTTTTATGAGAGAGTACACTCAAATATTTTTTTATTAACTCCATCCAAGTTCTCTTAGGTCTCTCTCTCTCTCTCTCTCTCTCTCTCTATTTTAGCATCATTTACATGCATCTCTTCTAATCTTCTCACAAGGGCATCTATTGGTCTTCAATGCATATGTCCATACCAACGCAACGTACATTCTCTTAGCTTCTCCCCTAAAGAAGCTACCCCTAAATTCTCACGAATATATTCATTTATAATCTTATCTCTCCTTGTTATCCCACTCGTCCGCCTTAGCATTCTTATTTTGGCTACATTAAACTTATCTATATGACTTCTCTTTAATGCCCAACACTCCGTTCTAAAGAAGCTACCCCTAAATTCTCACGAATATAATCATTTATAATCCTATCTCTCCTTGTTATCTCATACATCCGCCTTAGCATTCTCATTTTGGTTACATTAAACTTATCTATATGACTTCTCTTTAATGCACAACACTCCGCTCTATAGAACATTGCAGGTCTAATAACTCTCCTATAAAACTTGCCTTGAAGCCTTTTTGGAAGACGCCTATCACACAAAACTACAGAGGCTGCTCTCCCTTTACCTACATCGCATTTATCATATGCACCACATCACTATCAATATCCCATTCTTTATGGATAATATATCCTAAGTAACATAATTGATCATACCTTGACACTTTTTGCCCATCTATTTCAACTAATGTGTTACTTATAGTTCTACATTATTAAAATTAAATTCCATGCACTCTGTCTTAGTCATTTCTTATTTTGAACCTTTTGATTCTAGAGCCTCCCTCCATAATTCAAGTTTTGCATTCAAACTTACTTTACTCTCATCAATTAAAACTGCATCATCTGTAAAAAAAATATACACCAATGTATAATAAAAACGAAAAGATAAGGACTTAAGGTTGACCTTTAATGAAGATCCATTGTAACCGGAAATTCCATCTTCCTTAACGCAACTCCTACCACAAATGTTCATGTAATGTCCAAATCACGCAATATAACCGGAAACTTCATCTGTAAAAAGTGCATGTAATGATCAAATCACGCATACTTATGCCTATACTTATTTTTCAACGTAAAGCTACCACAAATGTATCACAAACCCACCACAATCGCATCCCAACATTAAAAAAAAATATAAATAACACAGTTCGCAAATATTCACAACCACATATTAACCTGTCAAAAGTTCATGTAATGGTCAAATCACGCATGTTTGTGCTTATCCACGCTTTCTAATATAAAACTACCACAAATGCATCACAAACCCAACACAAACCGCATCACAACATTAAAAAATATATGAACAACATAATTCACAAATATTCACAACCACATATTAACCTGTCACAACTTCATGTAATGGCCAAAAAACATACATACTTGTGCCTATATTTGCTTATTAACGTAAAACTTCCACAAAAGCATCGCAAAACCCATCACGATCGCATCGCAAACATTAAAAAAAGGATAAACAACATGATTCATAATATTTACAACCACATATTAACATGTCACAACCTTTACAACTGGACATATGCAAATATTCAAACTAGCTATAAACCACATAGTAAGCAGTCACAAAATTTACAATGCAAATATTTTTAAAATCATATATGAACCTATGGTTATGGTGGAAGAACATAAAGGTTAGTCTCTTACAGAAAAAAAAAGTTTAGTATTCTATCAAAAGAAAAACATACATAAAAAACTCAAGCATCTAAAGTTCGAATTGTCAACGGGCAAGCATTTTCACCCTAACCACCTAATTTTTTTTATTACCCATCCTCAAACAATAATAGTTCCTCATAAACAAGAGTCTTCTTGTACCAAAAAAATCATGCATATAGATAGATTTGCCTCTAATCCAGTTCTTAGTTGTTCACTGACATTAATGCATTATAATTGATAAGCTCATAACATTCATACATCTGGTCCCATGATTCCAAAGAAGTTTGACATGCTCTTTACATCTTTACTCTCATCAGTAACAATGAAGTGATTCGAGAAAAGATACAGTTCAAGCATTCATCATAATAAGTTTAACCTAAACTCTCCAATCACAATCCTAGAGTATCCCCTCCACCAATTCCACCACCGCCTTAGACTTACCACCACCTAGGAAGCATAGATATGAATACGGCGACACGATACGACATGATACAGACACATGGACACGACTAATAAAAAAATATATTTTTGGTATTATAGCACCACATTTTTTACTTTAAACCTTGTAAAAATTACAACTACAAACTTGTGATTAAAAAATTATTGTTTGTTCATAATTTCTAGCCGGCAATAATGCCACAAAAAAATAGGTATGCGTTTTGGCTGGATTTGAACCTAGGTCTTTTGCTTGAAAAACAATTACCCTTATTGTTAGACCACAAGCGTCTTTCTAGTTACTTAATTGCGAAATAAAAATATATAGTTTATGTTGGATATGACAGGACACGCATGCAGCCCTATCGCTACCGTATCCATGTCCGATACGTATAAAATATGGATACAACAACGATTTTGCCGTATATATGCTTCCTAGACCACCACCCTCTCCATCGGCAACTACCTCCAATGTCGCCTTCAACTCCTTAGCCTCCTTCACTTGGGCCTCCTACAATAAGCACCCCACCACTTGTTCCCTCACGTCCGATGCAACCGCAAACCTGGAACTTACTAACTTCCCCAAGACCCTCACCACCTCCTCCACCTTGCCACCTCTGCCGCCCCAATCCTCTAATCATGATTCCGAGGTCTTCTTCCCCAGGGCAGGTCAAGGACTATGCCCTATAGGCGGGACATATGGTCGAACACCTTGAGGGAATCCTTGAAGCACCGTGCTTTGAGGTAAGAGGAGGCGAGTAGGCGGTTAGTGAGGGAAAGGGCGTAGTGGCAGTGGGGGCCCTATGCGGCGGAGGGCGGTGAGAAGGTTGAAGGGAGGGCAATGGAGGGCTGGTCGGCGAGGTGGTGGACGAAAAGCAGGAAGGGGAGGGATGAGAGCAGGGGGGCGAAGGATGAGGGAAGGGCATAGTTCCTCATAAACACGAGTCTTCTTTTTAGTCCATTTTGGATTTCCAATTTAAACAATAAATATAGGACGGAAAGAATATTGGAATTACTCTTATTAAGAAACATGCAACAGAACCCATTTCAAGATGAAATGAAGCGAGGGAAAAATGGAGTCTTGAAAAGACTGCTTGCTTTTCGAGTAAGGTGGTCACACATGCCCATCGTTACATTTTCAAATTTTAAGCTCCTATATGGGTACTTTTGCCATAAAAAAACTCACCCACCCCCTCACATGAGTCCTTTTTTTTTGTTATAATTTTTCCATAGCTTTTAGTCCCTTTTGAATTCCAAACTTTTTTATTTTATCCAAACCAGTTAAAATGACAAAATAAATTTCTAAATGAAATTGCCCCAACAAAATACCATGTAATGGAGGAGACCAAAGTTCAGTCTCCACCCAGGCGATCTCGACAGTAGGTTATTGTGTGTGTGAGTTATCCGCTTGTGCAGTTGTAGACTTGTAGCAAAAAATACATTAAGAAAAATACAGAATAATATAAAGGGTCTACAAATAAGGGCAAATCTCCCATATCACAATACACAAGGACACTCCCAAATTCATCTCAATCCAAGCACCATTTCCTAATTCTAAACCTTCCAAACTTATTTTCCACTAAACAAAATCACACCTTCCAAACCACAATGCTTCAATAAGAGGTTAAAGGTAAACCCATCACCATTAAAGAAACCCAAAAAAGGTTAACAGCTTGCACTCTTTCTTTCCCAACCCAAAAAAAACCAACCCCCCATAATTAAAAACCAATAAAATAACATAAAATAAAAAAGGTCCTCCAGTCCTAGGGTTCTGTCTGCTCTTCCTACTACCATACTCCCTGCTGCTCCTCTGCCTCTGCATTTGCCTCTTTCCATGGCCTCCTTCCCTCTCTGACCCACTTCCTCCGCCTCTCGGGAAGCGGTTTACTTACCAAGAATGGCGGCGAGCCCACTCCTCTACCTCCTCCTCCTCTCCGCCTTCTTCTGCGCCGCCCGCCCCTGATCTCGCCGCCGACCGCGCCGCCCTCCTCCGCCTCCGCGCCGCCGTTGGCCGCTCCCTCAACTGGACCGCCTCCGAGTCCTCCCCCCTGCGCATGGGCCGGCGTCACCTGCGACGCCGGCCGCGTCACCGAGCTCCGCCTCCCCGGGGTCTCCCTCTTCGGCCCCCTCCCCTCTGGCACCGTTGGCAACCTCACTGCGCTTCATACGCTCAGTCCTTCGCTTCAACCGGCTCTCCGGCCCTCTCCCCGTTGACCTTGCCGCGCTCTCCGCGCTTCGGAATCTCTACCTCCAGGGTAACCGCCTCTCCGGCGGGATCCCCGCCTCCATGTTCGCCCTCCCCAATCTCGTCCGCCTCAACCTCGCCGCCAACAACTTGTCCGGCGAGATCTCTCCCGCCTTCAACAACCTCACCCGCCTCGCCACGCTCTACCTCGAGAACAACCAGTTGTCCGGCTCCATCCCCGACCTCAAGCTCCCCAATCTCGTCCAATTCAATGTGTCCTACAATCGGCTCAACGGTTCCATCCCCGCGTCTTTCCGCCTCATGAAGGCGGAGTCTTTCGCCGGTAACACCCTCTGCGGCCGACCACTTACCACCTGCCCCGGCGAAAATGGCAGTGACGGCGGAAATACCGGAAGTGGGGGAAGCGGCGGGGGGCATAAGCACAAGCGGCTCTCGGGTGGGGCAATCGCCGGCATTGCGATTGGCTGCGTCGCCGCATTCCTTGTGATTCTTCTCCTTCTCTTCCTCTGCTGCCGACGAGACAAGATCAGCCCAAGGACGCGCTCTGTTGACCTCGCGTCGGTGGCCAAGCCGCTTCCTCCAGATGGGGAGCTTCAAGGGGACAAGTCCATCCCGCCGCCGAACGGGATCCACAATGGTGCGGCAGTGGCGGCAGTTGCGGGGTCTACGACGGAGTCGAAAGCGGCAGCGTCGGACATGGGGGCGAAGAAGCTGATCTTTTTCGGGTCGGCTGCAAGGGTTTTCGATCTTGAGGATCTGCTGCGGGCGTCAGCGGAGGTGCTGGGGAAGGGGACGTTCGGGACGGCGTACAAGGCGGTGCTGGAGGCGGGGACTACGGTGGCGGTGAAGCGGCTCAAGGACGTGACGATCCCGGAGCGGGAGTTTCGGGAGAAGATAGAGTCTGTAGGGTCGATGGACCACGAGCACCTGGTGCCACTCCGCGCCTACTACTACTCGAAGGATGAGAAGCTCCTCGTCTATGACTACCTCTCCAATGGCAGCCTCTCCGCCCTCTTGCATGGTGAGAACCTGCTCTCTAGCTCTGTCTCTCTTCTTCTCTGTTTTGTGACTACTATGTCCTTACATCGGATTTGAAAAATTTGTTCTTTTTTCCTTCAGATCAGTTTTGCTCTATGTAGAATGATATTGTGGTTTTTTATGCTCCAAATTCAGTATATTTGATTTGATAATGGGTGTTAATCAGATTTGGTGTCTTTTTCTTTACTTGAGTTTGGCTTGATTTGGGCATTTTATGCTTCAATCTACTTCTTTAGCAATGTGGAGCACTTCTGATAACGGATGATCGTCTGATTTGGATTGATATGGGCTTTTTTTGTAGTCCAAATTTTTATTTCATTGGCAATGTGGAACAATTCTGATTATGGGTGTTCATCAGATTTGGATTGATTTGGTGTATGCTTCAAATTTTAGTTTTATGGGCATTGTGGAGCAATTCTGATAATGGAGGTATATCTTGGTGCCTTTTGTCTGATTTTGGATTTACTTATACCCAATTTTTTATATGAATTAGTTCTTAGAAATGCAATGGAACTGCAAACATGGATCTTTATCTCCTCTTTCATCATTTTACTCAGCATTTTGTGCAGGATCGGCCCATTGACTATTCTGCAAATTTTCTAAAAAAACAGGAATTGGTTGCATCCTTTCCGCAATGATTTTGGGTTTTTCTTGATTTCATGATTGCTTCCTTTTTGTTCATCAGAATTTCATTATAATTTATATAGTGGGCCTCATTATCTTCTATTCCTCATTGTTACTCTGCGTTTGGTTCAAGATGCGGTCCATTGGCTCATCTGCAATTTTTCTCAAGGAATTTGATTGCACACTTACCGCAATGGTTTTGGATTTTCTTGATTTCATGAGTGTCTACTTTTGTTCTTCAAAATGTTACAAATTCTCTTGCTTTTTTTTTTCTGGGTTTTACTGAGCAATTATTCTGTGGGTCATCTCCATTCGTGAGCAATCTCTGTATTTTTGTTTGGACTTCACAAATCGTACGCTATGATGCTACCTGTGACTTGTGACTCGTAAGGCATGTTCAGCCATTTTTGCTAGCCGTGGTCTGTTCATTCTCTTACCTTCCTTGTCTGCAAATAATGATGGTCTTGGATTGTCTTTTTCTTACTGGCTTTGGAGCTGGAGTTTGAGTTACCCCATCAACACAAAACCGTTTCCTGAGAAATGCAATGGAGATATGTTGACGGCGATGTTGCGTCGGTAGCTACCTTAATTTATTAGTAGGGGCAGTGGAAGATCAATTATTTTAAAGGAGATTTCATGGCTTTGTCTCGTCGAATGAGCTGTCTATGGGATATCCCTGTGACTCCAAATTTAGGCCAACTAACACCTACATTGCCTCTAATTGATTGATTACCTGTAAAAATCTTATACATCCTGCCCTGGTGGGATATCTTTGTCATCATGTCCAATTGGTGGGGCTTTGATCAATTACCATCAACTGGGTTATGGATAAAATGGTTCACCTAATTTGCTTCTATTTCCCGTCTTTTGGTTGTTGAACATGAACATCTGCTTAGTCCCAAGTTGGAGTGAAAGAACAGTGACGAGTGAATAGAATCTGAAAGTCTAAAAATTTAGAGACAAGTGAACATGTGAGGAAATTGAGCTGAAAGTTATTGTTTATCTTGTCACTATTTTTACAGGGAACCGAGGAGCAGGAAGGACACCACTGAACTGGGAAGCCCGGTCGGGCATTGCTCTTGGGGTTGCGCGGGGGCATAGAATACCTTCACAACCGGGGCCCCAGTGTTTTCTCATGGCAACATTAAGTCCTCCAATGTTCTCCTCACCAAGAACTATGATGCCCGTGTAGCTGATTTCGGCCTTGCCCCACCTCGCCGGCCCTACGCCCAACCCCAACCGTGTTGCGGGTTACAGGGCCCCCTGAGGTGACCGAATGCCCACAGGGTCCTCTCAAAAGGCTGATGTCTACAGCTTTGGGGTGTTGTTGCTGGAGCTCCTCACAGGGCAAAGCCCCAACGCATGCACTTTTGAACGGGGGAAGGGGGTTGACCTGCCGAGGTGGGTGTGCAGTCTGTAGTCCGGGAGGAATGGGACCTCCGAGGGTGTTTGATCTTGAGCTTCTGATGGTACCAGAATGTGGAAGAAGAGATGGTTCAGCTCTTGCAGCTGGCTATAGATTGTTGCGCTCAATACCCAGACAACCGTCCCTACAATGCAAGAGGTTGTTCGTCGGATTGAGGAGCTCCGGCAATCCAGCTTGCGGCCAGACCACGATCCACCTGCCTATGAAGCCGATGATGTCTCATCTCGGCGCACTGAATCGGGTGATGGGTTGGTCCCGCCTCCAACACAGGCTTCACTATTGGATTGATTGATGTAGTGGTCTCTTGTCATTTTAGCTGCTTAATTGTTCATTTGTGCGTGATCTGTCTCTTATCTAAACCGGGGCTTTAGGGTGTTCCTTGCATCAAATCTGTTCATTATGTTGATTTTCTTCAGTTAGCAGCTCTTCTTATCATTTTTTCCTTTTCTTTTATTCCTTTTTCACTTTGGTCATGATGCATAATGATTGATTATGTAATTAACATTTGTTTTGTTGCTTTTAAGGCGCTTTGGACTTTGTTGATATTGGAGCCTTCTTTTCTTGGGTTTCCGCTCTGTATTGATACTTTAGCAAGGGAAATTGTGGGACCGGCTGCTTTTTGCCTTTTGAATGCCCAAGCCCCTAGGTATTATCCTCGAGCGTTGAAAGCACCATGTATGTCTTATGAGAAATTCTTCAACGTAGATACGACACCAAGCTGGTGTTTTCTTCGCAAGGGTATCTGGGTTTTGCATCTTACTGTCCTCTATTTGGCAGAATTTTGCATCTTACCATATTTGGTTCTTCACATTTCACTAATTTCCTCTCAGAAGTGCTCAGCATGTTTCTTTGATAATTGATTTAAGGGAGGCCTTTGTGGGTCCATCTCACATTCCCTCATTAAGCTGGTGCAGCTTAAATACATATTGAAACTTTTTTTCTTTTTGTTAAAACATGACTCTTTTAATATTTTCAATACCTACTTATAGGCCAATTTCTCAATAATGGCCATCCACGTTTTTGAATTGTCCTTGTTATATTATAGTTCTTGGGTTGTCCTTACTACACTGCTCTCGATTTTGCTGTCCCAACTTGTTTCAATTTGATTGCACCACACAATATTATATGTATGCATTTGGTCGGTTTCTGTACATTTTGGAAACATGAGGAACCAAAGCCAGCTTAGAGGACCTGTAATCTGTAATAGAAAGAGATTAGTAACAGGCAGAGGGTCATAGCATTTTTCAATGTGAATAAATACTTCCGGCTTGAATAAGGGAAAACTTCAGGCTTATTTATGCTCTATCCATTTAACGCTAATGTAAGCCCACTCTTACAAGATGTTAGTAAATATTAACCATTTCCCCCTAAAAGCTTATGTTTTTTTAAGAAAGAAACTAACTACATTAATGCCTCTCATCTTACTAATGTAACTTCTTTTGCTAGATTAACCCGTTATTGTAACTTTATACAGTGATCTAGACACGTACTAGAACATCAAAACAAAACTGCAAATGCAAGATAAACGATAGAAACAACAATTGCGTCAAATTTATGAAGCCGGATTTCGTTGTATAAGCTGTTGGTTGACACTTTTAAGTTCTACCATACATCTCGTTACAAGCTGATTCACAATCATGGGGTTCAAGGACAAGCTTAATTTAGTATGTACATTACAGTAACACAATAAGTTATCAGAAAGATAAAAAACACAATATTAGATGTATAAAAAAAACACAATAATAGCGTCATTGTCACCATGTTTGTAGTTAGCAAAAAAAAAGAAAAAAAATAAATCAACGTGTTTGTGGTCTCACAGGCTTGGCAGAACATCGCAAAAAGCTACAAAGGAAACAACATGGAAGAAGAAAGAAAAGCATAGGCAAAGGAGAAGAAAGCTGTCAGATAGCTGGAGGATTCCCTCACCATTTCTCCTCAACAGGTCAAATCTTTTTTTAAAGTTATGATTCTCTTTCGGCCACCTAACTGTGTAACTTAAACTTATGTCATCAGCTTATACCCTTCTAACACTTAATTTGCTTTCAATCTCCTTGATATCCTTCTCTTGCATTTTAAATTCCATTCACATGATAATGTATTTTACCTATGTTGATTTGCGTTTAAAGCAAAATCCCGGGGGGTGACTAGCACAGCAGCCCATCTCCTTGATATCCTTCTCTTGCATTTTAAATTCCATTCACATGATAATGTATTTTACCTATGTTGGTTTGAGTTTAAAGCAAGATCCCGGGGGGTGACTAGCACAGCAGCCCACCGCCATGATCCACCCCCCCCCCCCCCCCCCTCCCCCCCCCCCTCTGGGCCATCCCATGGGTGGGTAACACATTGGTGCATTTTGAGATAGAATTGCTGAACAATCATTTTTGTTGAACAAGCTACAAAAAGGACGAGAAAATGACAATAAGGTAACATTGTGAAGTTCTTGGGTATATACAAACAGAATTCTAATTGCTATAGTTGGATTTGTCACTAGCATGTGGTTGGATGCATCTGACTTTAAAACTCATAAAAAAGGTCCAAATGAATTTTGAGTGAGGATACTACAACTGTTGGCGCCGAGGAATGCTTGCCTGAGGCGTGCGATGATGAAGGCATAGGGCTCGCATTTGGGCATTGGGCCTGTGCATGGGTTGCACTCATTCTTTCGGGTTGGGGGAGGAGTCATAGCATTACTAGTACTCTATATTAAGGGGGCCGTTTGGGGCGTGATTATTGCAAAACATTCAGACTGGATTTTGGATATCCACTGTAGCATCCATGTTTTTTTTTTACATCCAGCTGAAATACGTCCATGAGGTGTTTTAGCTGGATATATAAAATACCTGGATGCTACAGTGTAGCAAAACATCCTCACGCCCCAAACGGCCCCTAAGTGGTTATAAATTGATCATATAAAACCAACACATTATATACTTAGTTGTTAACATGCATATGTTTTTTCTTTAGTGAACAAGCAAATGTTTGTTATTAGAAAAGAAAAACTGCACATGTTTGTAAAACTTCTCTCTCTAAAAAATAAAAGAAAGAACGAACACGATTTACACTTCAACATGATTTGTTTATTTATTGACAATTAGAATATGTTGAGAAAGTTAGCTTTACCCGTGCATGATATAAGTACATGCATCTTGTTAGTTACTTTATCCTATTGAGCACAACATCATCATAATTGTTGAAATATAAAATAAATAATAAAGATTTCTATTTCTTAATGGCTTGAGCTTTTGGGGAAACTTGATTATCTTACAATAATTGTCCCACACATAATATTGCTAGTACATTTTCATTGACAAATTGTTTCACATGGATGTTTCAATTGGTTGCTTGATGATTTTATTGTACTAACTAGGTATATTAGGCATTCAATGATCAATAGTATCAGTTTGTTGTTTATAATGTCCTTTAAACTATGCCCTCTCTTGTAGGCACTATTCATATTTCCATAAATTCTACCAAATATTAATCAAGTAATTGATGTTTCCCAAGTTTGGGAGAAAGTGTTTAATGCTCTGTGGCAATATTTGTAAGATATAACTATGTTTTCCAACAACTCGAACATGTAGGAAACATAAATCTTATTTGTTTATCGATCTATATGTTATTTATTAAAAACAAACTGTTGGCACCATGTAAGATAACTTAGTTTTCCCAAACAACTCGAGCTTGTAGGAAAGGGACCATTCCTACAAGCTTGAGTTATTAGGGAAGGGGAAATCTTATTTATCTTTTGTATAATTCAACACACTTATAAAAAATCCTTGATTTCAAAAACCATGAAGTAAGACTTGACTTATAAAAGTCCTTGAATTCACAAGCATGAAGTTTGAAGGAATAATATACCTTTGATTTAGTAAAGTAGGATGCAACCTACAAAAGAATTGCATGAATTGTACATGACCCATCTCAATCTCATTTGATTGTTTTTTTTATTATTTGATTTTTTGTGAAGTGGTCCATCCAACAACATACCCCTCAGTATTTTTTTTTTCTATTCAACCCCTTCCTGGAATTAGATACGCAAAATGGACACCTTTCAGATCTTAACCTTCTATGATTTTTATTCTCATTATTTATTGCATAATTATAATTTTTTGTTAAGAGAATGACAACGGGGCCTCTTGGAGCACTCTATCCGGCTGCCAACCCCCCCCCCCCCCCCCCCCCCCACACACACATACCAATAAGTTGTGATAAATATCCCTGTAGGTGTCCCGAAACATAATGACTTTTCAAATGTGTGGGTCCTCGCCCATCCACCACCCATCCACTTGGTTTTATGAGTCAAATTTTTGGTTAAGCTTTCGAAGGGTGTGACACTTCAATTAGAATACTTGGATGGTAGAAAATCAACTTAGCAATATATTTCTAGATAGACCTAAATGATTGAAATATTAGCTTGAACATATTTATCGATAACATATCGATAAACTTGTGCTGGGAACGACCTCTAGTAGTTCGGACATGGGGTTGAAGCCTCTAGTAGGGGTTAGCACTTGAGGGCTATTGATAAATCAATGTAACAACAAATAGTAGAAAAAGCCCACAGCAGACATGGGGTTCAATGGTCCAGCCATTACATGTGACTCGTTTTGTTTGCTAATTGCCACTGCATGTGACTTGTGAATACCAAAAATGGATGTCCTAGGATATTTTATTGCGCCATAGTCTAAGAATTTAAATTTAAGACATCAAGTGACAGCTTGTCTACATTGATTTATGGAGATGGGCTACAGCTTCTTCCATCAACTACTTTATGAGGGATGTGTTTGCCTTGCTTTTTTTTTTTTTTAACTTCCGCGCTGGAAGGGATTCCAATAGCTTCTTTTCTTATGCAAGTATGTTCATAAATTTTTTGCAATTGACTATGTTTGAAATCTAAGCATTTTTGGTCTCCTACTATATGTTTTTCAATTTAAATTTAGTTAATTCCAAATCTATTATCTATTATAACTAAAAAGTTTTATTATAACTAAAAAGAAAGTGCATGGAGGAGTATTAAAATAATATATGAAAAAATTGTCACATAGGTGATGTAGAAATCCACTAATACCTGCTTTGACAAGATTAATTTAACTTAGCTACTTCTTTTGGAGGGCTGTCAATTCTAGCATGTTTAAATATTAACTATCATCACTTTAAACTAATCACTCTGAATGTAAGAGGTTAAGATAAAATGATCCTATATTTAAGGCACTTTCTATTTTGGTAACTCTTGTCCAACCCTTTTTCTACAGTATTCTTAAGTCCTCGAAATCCTTTTTTTTTTACCTAAAGGCACGATCTTTCTGTTCTTTTTTTTACCTGCAGTTATTCTCCATTTATCGATATCTCTTTTGTACCTTCAAAGATACATCAAAGATAGAAAAAAGGAGAATTGTTGCTTTCAAAGATACGAAAAGAAAAGCAAATTCAGATGGTAAGACCAAATGGCTCTTCATGAGCTAACACATCTCAAAAGAGGCTCAGTTGTAGGCTTGTAGTCCAGAAGAAGGCAGACCAAACCGGTCATCCTTCTTTCCCTCAAGCCTCTCAATGCTCCGCCAGAAAGCAGCCATCTTTATCGTTCCAAGCTAAGTGTAACTCTTCCTCTCTTCAGTTTCTAGTGCACACCTCATCAACCTTCTTGTTCTCAAATTTTGTAAATTTTTGACATTCAGTTGACAGAGCTACTACATTCTTGATTTTATACAAAACCCATGTGTAGTTTACCATTTTTTAATCAATTTAAACCATCTGGAATGATTTTGGTTGAGTTGATTATTTTTATTGTCCGAGTGTTTATCTTTTTCACTCCTTGTGGGGTTCTCAAATTGGTGTCAATAAGTGCATGTGAACTCGTTTGATCAATGTCCCCAGTGAGAAATGGAGAATGTGTAACTTTTGATGTGCATAATTAACCACTTATGCTGAAAAGTCAAGCTGTTAAGGGAATAGGCTAACTACTTGTATCATAGTAATACTAAAACTTAGCTAATAAAGACACTTAAAAAATGAAATAAAGAATGTAGCCACATTCAGGTGTTACTATAGTGCATAGACTAACCTGAAATAGACTAACTACTTGTATCATAGTAAACTAACACTTGAACTGGAAATGCTTTACTAGAGAATTGTGAAATGTTTGTACATATGGAGACAATTCCCATTCTTATTATATCTGGTTTTCGGGATTGCTAATATAGGTCGCTGGGTGGTCGTGGATTGAAATCCAATTGCTGACATTATGTGATGCTGGATTTGAACGAACGGCTGCTGGGGCGCACAACCCTAAATATCAAATCTTGGATTTTCATGATTTGTCTTTTATATAAAATGATGTTAGTTTATGGTATGCTTGAGGAAGTGGTTCAGATTAAATATATCTTCTCACATCAATGGTCCATGATAACTAGATGGCAACATGTATAACATAAATCTAGAGATTCCTGTGGTTTATTTTTTAGCCTGATCCTCTGAATTGTGCCCTTGTGACTTCATTGAAGCTGTTTGCAGGAGAAGAAATTCGAGGAAATAGTAGGAGGCATCCCTCAATCAATCCGTATGCTATCTACTGGGGCAGCCATTTTTCTTGGAGGAACGTTTACTCCATCCGTGGCTTCTTCGGTAGCCATACGCATCGTACAGGCTGCTGTAGCAACTAAGCGGGTAATTTATCTAACTCAAAAGCCATGAAAGTTGGAAATGAGATTACTGGACTCTTAAATTCTTTATGCACACGTAAGTAATCTGGACCTACCCTTAATAAGATTAGATAATTAGTCAGAAACCTTGAGCATTACGCTGGGCTGCCTGATATTGGTGTATCAAATGTAAGCTCCACTTGTACAATTCCCCACAAGAGATGGGCTTATCAGTTTGCATGATATATGTGAGCTACACAACTGTCAAGCAGCTTCCGTAAAATCGTCTATTCATAACACCAAAAGTGCCAAGGTTATTGTGTCTAGTTTTTGGCCTTAACATTGTGACTAACTGAATTTTTATTTGGGCAGAAAGTCCTGAAACAGTGAATAATTTCGTTTTCACCTTTCAGATCTTAAGCACTGCAACAAAGAGATGGAAATTTGTCAGCTTGATTCAAATTGCCCCATAAAAAACGGGGGGAAGTTCAGGAGAAAAGTAGAGTAAAAAGTCTTATCGTATATTAAAGTTGAGAATTTATACCATAATTCTCTGCAGGGGCTGCTGTTATGACGAGCTGATAGGTGCAATATCAGACTAATATCAGATATGGTACTTCACCAATTACAAATTGAAGCAATTTGATACTAGAAATGTGTAGACAATTGCTTCCTAGCTATAACTTTTCATGTTTGCTGCTAATTATATGGCATCCTCCTCCTCCTTATCCCAGCTATATGGGGTCGGCGGCATGAATTCTATACCAAATTTGACTTTTCAGAATCAAGACGATGGTGCAAAAATCATGCATAGAAAACATAGTAACACGTTTTTATGCTGGAGGCCCTTCCTGACACAACTATCTAAAGAGGGGACAATGAGACGAAGTTTTATATGTCCCTCTCATATGACACGTCTAGTAATGTAATTCGAGAATGCGATAGCTATATGGTATTTACAGAACTTGATAACCGTATGCAAGAGGTATAAATTGGGATTGGTAAGTTGGGATTGTAATTACCCAAAGAAAAGTTGCGATTGTCATATCTTGTTCCTCACGACTTTATCAAATGCTCTTTTGTGCATTTCCACAGAAGAAAGTTGCAGTAGCCTGTAGAGTTTTTAAAGGGACGGGATTCTGTACTTGTAAATTATGCAAGGGGAACAGTACAATTGAGTGGTCTCCTTTATATGATCCTATTTTCATCAATCCTTGTGTTTGCCCTACATGTGAAGGCAACAGGTTAATAAAATTATTTCCGGTGATAATTGGAAGACACTTTTAGCATTTGGCTGTTTATATATTGAACTAATGAAAAATTTATTTCCAATTCTAAATTCCATACTAGGGGCATTTTTTATATTCTAATACAGTCCTTATATTTAATTTCAATCCAATGCACCAGCTCATTATGAACAGAAACACAGATTTTTAGTTGCTTGTTGTTAAGAGGTACCTTTATTTTATCCTAACATCGAATTGACAGTCGAAGTTTTGTTGATTAATATGATTCATCATTGGTGTTGGTTCTTTAAGTTCACTGCAAAGGGTAATGAAAGTTCTGTCAAGTATCAAATGTCTCCTACAGCAAGATCTAGCAAATGTGAATCCTTGTTCTGCAATCTTTTACATACAAATGCTACAATGATTGAGAAGTGTCTCGTTTCCTTTCCAATACTTGCATGCTGGTGAGGGATGGTCACTAAAATTTACTGATGAATGAAGTTTTATTCATCATCATTATCATATGTCTTATCCTAGCTATCTGGGGTCGGCAGCATGAATTATAGACCACGTTTGACTCTTATTAGAATTAAAATGGTACAAAATCCATACAAAGAAATATGGTGGCGAGTTTTTATACCGGATATTGTTCCTGACGCAACCCTCTGAAGAGGGGATGATGATAAAGAAGATTCAACGTCATCATATTCATCATGCACCTTTCCAAATATGTGAAAACTCATAATTTAAAAAAAATCACAATTTTTGCCCTTGCTCGGTGTACTACCTCGAAAAGCTATACTCCCAAGAAAACCTACTTACATCAATGTGCTACAACTCCGATGCGTCTTTTTGATTTGTATTCCTGAATGATTTTCGCGTTCTAATGAATCTATTGATTCCTGCGATTGTTTTTTGTTATAGAGTACAGCGCTGTCTGAATTACCTTGGGAAAGGATATGTATAGCATAAGACAAGAAAGGAGATGTATACATGCGCTGCCATAAGCTTGGTAATAATTATTTTCGGCATATAGTTTAATACTCCCTCCGTTCCAAAATATTATGTACATTTAAAAATATTATTATTCCAAAATATTATATATATTTTGCCAAATCAAGTGACTTCCTCTTTCCAAAATTGTTGGAGACTTAAAAGGATTGACTAGAACTTCATTCATGAACGAGCATACGAGTTGGACGGGATATAAGGAGAAGGAATCATGTGATTTCATTGTCATTTTCATGTCCAATAAAAATGAGAAATTTTCTCAAATGTACGTAGTATTTTGGAACGGAGGGAGTAATATTTTGTCAACCTAAAGAATCCAATTATATCTGCTAAACAGTTAGCAGTGATGCCCTTGCAAATCAGGAAATTAACAAGAACGATTGTGGCACATCCAATCCCGATGTGAGTGTATGTTGAACTGTCATTTTTCTTGGAAATCCAGCTAGCAACTGGTTAAACACAGCATAGGACGGATGCTATTCCTATTACTTCAATGCGTATACTACTTTCGCTTGTGGTTTTCCATGTGAAAAATATCTTTTGGAGCATTTGCAACAACGGTAGCAAATATACGGACAAATGTTGAGAAGTTCAAATTTTTCTAAACTCGACAACTAACCTGCTTTTTAGTCGGATCTGAATTGGCCCGCCACAGTAACTGCTTTGTATATATATGAACGTCATGCTTTTTAGTCTTTTAACATTTCTTATCGAGTAACTGGTTACACGATAGTATTGCCTATCGAGTAACTGGTTACACTATAAAATATAAAACTGGCTATCGAGTAATCGATTATGCGATAACTTTTTTATGGGACAAACTTCAACGATGCGTATCTTACTCATTTCTGATCCATTTTGGCCCATTTTTTTTCATTCTTCCTAATTTTTAGTGTTCTTTCTTATAATGATAAAAAAAGTCAAAAAACGGACTAAAAATGATAGAGATATGACGGGGGGGAGGGGGGTCCCTCGGCTTAACGGTGCGACAGCGGAGGCGTCGGGGCAAATACCGGGGTGATCGGCTTTGGACGACCCGAGCAGTTGCCCGGGAGGGGTGGGCACGGGTTCCCTTAGCTCAACGGAGCGGCGGCGACAATGTGGGGGCCTCAATCAGTGGCGGCGGAGACCGGGGCGAGGGGGACTCAACGAGCGGCGGCAGGGACGGGGGGCACAAACTCTCTCAGCTCAATGGGGCACCATCGGTGTGAGGGTACTCACCGGGGGGACGAACCTCAAGGAGATAGTTGATTTTTTTTTTCTTTGAAGAGGTGAGACGATCGATTCGTCAGCCTTTGGTGAGAATCAGCCTTTCAGGGTGAAAGGTGAAAAATTGTCACCTTTCACCTTTCAGGCCCAATTTTCGACCTTTTAGCAAACAAACATTTTTCAGGCAAACATTTTTCAGGCCTGAAAGGTGAAAGAGTAAAAAATTTCACCTATCACCGTCACCGACCATTTTTCACCCTTTCAGATTCCAAACACTTTTCACCCTGAAAGGTGAAAATTTTCACCTTTTAGGGCTAAAATATTAGTTTTTCAGCTTTCCAAACGCACCCCAAGACTCCAAGTGCACACAAACCCAATGAGCCCATCTTTCTGGTCGGGTGAATGGGCCATTCACAAAGAGGTTTAATTTTATGAGGACTACTTTCTTTTTATGAAGTGTGATGCATTATGGGCCTCAAACAAGTGGGATGGAAAAGGGCATGTGGCAAAAAGGATCTATTTCATTTGCTCCCGCATTGGTGTTGCAGCCCTCCAATATTCATTAAAAACCAGCTTTTGTTGTGAAAGGCTAAAATATTTATGCTTTGCTTAAGCCCTAATAAGTACAGTATTACCATTTTTTAAAGTTTAATCAAACAAATTAGCCGCCTTCATCTAGTTCTACACATAGGTCTACAAGACTATACCAACTGGTTAGATCACTGTGGGTTGGGGAGAATGTCAGAGTCTTCGAATCCCACAACTTCATTGACCTCTCCAACGTGGTGATTCGTCCCCAGATTGCCTCAATATATAATAAATGTAAAAAATCAAAGTTTTTTAATAGCAATAAAAAATTACTCTCCGTTCCAAAATACTATGTACATTTAGAAATATTATTATTTCAAAATATAGTGTATATTTTACCAAATCAAGTGACTACCTCTTTCCAAAATTAGAGGAGACTTAGAAGGATTGACTAGAACTTTGTTCATGAACGAGCATACGAGTTGGACGGGATATCAGGGAGAAGGAGCCATGTGATTTCCTTGTGGTTTTTATGGTCCAATAAAAATGAGAATTTTTTCAAATATACATAGTATTTTGGAACAGAGGGAGTAGTAGATACCATATTATTTGAACCATGATAAGGGTAATGCATCTTTACTGGCTTTCCATGAGTAGTAAGCTTTGTGCAAATATTTGATAAAATCAACACTCCAGAGATTGGGGTGATAAAAATCAACTTTGGTGGTGCGAGCCGTGGCGCAATCCTGGACCAGGTTCAGTTGCTGCAGTTGCCCGTGACCATGGTGAGAGATTTCTGGCGGCATCTTCTTTTGATGTGAATAGCTACTCATAGGATTTGGCAGGGGCTTATGCTTGTTTGGAGAAAATCAAATTAGTGATGTGGCTGAACTGTTTGAATGTTCTTATAGGAGGAGGAAATTAGGAAGGCTACGTCTACTTCCAATCCATTTCCTTCGTCCATGCATATAGGGAGGGAAGGGAATAGGGATGCTGATTGTCTTGCAAACGATATTTATTTTTGTCAGGTGTGGAATTTATTTTTGTCAGGTGTGGGGTGCTGGGTTCGTTCCCCTCTCCCTTGTCTTTCTGGTATCCCGTGTGAGGATGTCTCGGCTGTTTTTAATATTCATTGAATTAGCCAAAAAAAAAAGTTAAGGTGTAAACGTTATATTTATCAAAAACACCTTAACCGGAGTTCAAAAATATCTTACCAATTTAGAATTACATCCGAGGCCTCTCTCAAGGGGGAGAAACCAGTACACCACTAGCTGATTTGGTGTACTTTGCTTAAGCCCTAGGACTCACATTATCATGGGTAGAGGAGGACACCAAGTCCCTGGAATCCTCCAACCCCTTGACCTCTGGGATGTGGTTGTGCTTAAGTGTGCCGAGAGTTCAATGTTGCATGGGAAACTTGTTGCTTGCATAGTATTTGAACCATGCACTTTGTAGGAGTTGAATATGGACTACCGTATTGTCATATAGAAATCGTTGTTTGGATATTACAAATATACTTGCTCAATTGGTGATCATAACCTCTTGGTTTTACTTGTAATATTCAAACTGTAATAAACTGCAAGGTGATATTGAGGTTTTAGGTTTCACGGTTATATTGATTTGATTAAGCTTCGCTCTTTGCACACCGACTTTTCGTAAGTTCTAAAACATCAAGGACACCTAGAATACCTAGTTATGAGCAACCCCCTTTTTTAATATATTATAAAAGAACATACATAAATTAAATAAACTTTTATGATCTCCCTTAGTTTATATCTATATCTACAAACTTATTGCCATGACACAATGTGCTTTTTTAATGTGGACGAGCCTCATCATGACAAAAAGAGTAGTGGTATCCTGTGATAGTAGCAATCTCTAAGAGCGCGTTTGGAAGCTAAAAGAAAGGTGAAAATTTTCACTGGCGTCTGTTTGGAAAGCAAAACAGCACGAAAGGGCTCCTTACAGTGATTTTTCACATATCTCCCCTGAAAGAGCTTAAAAATAAAATTCTTATTTCAATGTATTTCACAGTTGATGAAAAAAATCACAGAGGTACTCTATCTCCCTTATCTCTCCTCGATCATATCTCCCTAATTTTTAATTCATTTTTTTTAAAAAATATTTGTTCATCCTTATTTTTATGCTATTTATAATCATCGTGATATCCTAATACCTTGATATCATATCGAAAAAAATATCATAAAATCTACAATAAATAATACGCGGTGGTTTAACATCAATATGATATCAACATTATAAGAAAGAACACTATAAATGAAGAAGAATAAAAAAATAAATAAAAATAGATTAAAAATAAATAAAAAATACATCGTTAAAGTTTGTCCCATTAAAAGCTATCAATTACACGTTAACCAAGTTATCATATAATAACACATGATAGAAATACATAAAAAAATGCATCGTTGAAATTTGTCCCATTAAAAGCTATCAATTACACGTGAACCGAACTATCATATAATAACAACGATAG
Organism: Houttuynia cordata; assembly: GCA_039654745.1. NCBI lineage: Eukaryota > Viridiplantae > Streptophyta > Magnoliopsida > Piperales > Saururaceae > Houttuynia > Houttuynia cordata. Next base: position 4,670,115 of record CM077504.1, read on the forward strand.
GCTATTGTGTGTTAAATTACACGATACACGCTAGGAGACTGTATTGTGTAATCGCCCATTAAAATGGGATAAATTTTAACGGTTCATATCTCGATCATTTCTTTTCCGTTTTTGGCTATTTTTTTATCTTCATCGTGATATCCTAATAATCTTGATATCCTATAAAAAAAATACTACAAAATCAACGATAAATAGTACGCGGTGGCTCAACATCTTTATGATATCATTATTATAAAAAGAGTACTAAAATTAATAAAAAATAAATAAAGATAAAAATAAATAAAAAATGAATAAAAAATGCATCGTTAAAATTTGCCCAGATAGAGTTGTCATGTAATTACATGATAGCCGTCTGCTTTGAGCCTCAACAACACCGCCGTCGAGTATTCCTTTCCAAACACAAACCACAAACAGGATTTTACCTTTCACAAAATCAATGTAAAAATTTTCACCTTTCGACAAATACCTTTTTTATACTCCCAAACATTTGTCACAAATAAGCTATTTTCAGAGGAAAGGCAGTCACGCATGATAGTATTTTCGCTTCCAAATGCACCATAAGTATCTTTGTGGTGATGCAGATTATTATTCAAAAAGATGCTACTGGAGGAATATTGAATTACTCCTCGCAGAAGACAGCCATAAGGTCTTGATCAAGTGTCATCCTTAAAGGTAAGAGAAGCAACAGAAACAAACGGAAATTCTCATCATTTCTAACATCCAAATAAAAAAATGTGTTAGCATTAAATTTAAAGGTAACAACAATTACAGAGCAATGTCAACTTCCATCATGGCAAGAAGAAGCATGTATGCTGGTCCAAATTGCATAACATTGCATTGCATCCGAATGCAATGTCCCAATGCCAGGTTTTTTTCTTTTCTAAGAGTTAAAGAGCCACACACCCTTGCACAGTGTATGCCAATGGGATTCGATTGGACGCTTCCAACAACCGGAAGAGATCCAACCAGCTCGAAATGCCAGCATATTAGCCAGCCAAGAAATTTCCAACATAATACGAAGGACTAAAAGCTACAGGAAATTGATGAAAATATATATAAGTAAGAAGAACGAAGAAAACACAATAAATACATAACAATTAACGAAGTCCAAGAAGAAGTATCTCTCCCCGCATGACAGACTGCACCAAATCTTTGTTTTCAACAATTAAAATGCACAAAATCTAAGTCTTAACGGGATGCAAATCGCCAATATGCAACAAAAGACCCATAAAAATTTTCAATTTCAATCAGGCACTCAAAGTACTAGATATAACAAAGGCTCTACCATCTCCAGCACTTCTATATTGTAAGAAGATCATCATTCAGATAACCAGATGTGCGAAAATTCAACCAATTCAGTTTTCCAGATGAAGTTTAGACTTCAAATGCACATGCATCCGAACGCACAGAATGATCCAACTATCCAAACCACAAACGAACAATTATACCATTAAAATTAACACAAAATCCGAAGTAAAAAAAATTCACAACTACGTTAGAAGAGCTTAATCCAGCGTCTAAAAGTAAATCAGAACAAGTACCAACAAATTCGAAGCTAAAATAGCATCTCATAGAGCGCAATACATTTCAAGTTTTGCATCCACGATTCGTACACAGAGACTACAATTACACACAGAAGTGATTAACAGAAAGAACAAAACAAGGAAAAATCCAAAATCCTCGCATAAAAGACCTAGGGAGAGAAAGAGATCTACCCTAGTCTTGGTTCTTGAGCTTCTCGACGCGCTGGGAGAGCTGCTCGACGCGGACGACGAGCGCGGTGACGGCGAAGAGCAGCCAGTAGAACACCAATGCGGCGGCGATGAGGAGCGCGTTGCGCTGGCTCTTCATGATCGACTTCTGGTGGCGCAGGTACTCGGTCGGGGTGCACGACGCCCCGTCGCACGTCGGCCGGGTCTCGTACTTCCAGTAGATATCCATCAAGAGGAAGAGGCAGAAGGGAACGATGGAGAGCATCGGCTTTAGGGCGTTGCGGGTAACGGCGATCAGGCCCTTCCGGAGGCCGTCGAGGCCCGGGAGGGTGATGAGCAGGAGCATGATCGCCTCCGCCGCCGCCGCGTAGCCGAGAACCACCCACTCCAGCGCCATCGAAGATCGGGAAGGGGATGATCGGAAAATGCGGGATTTGGGTCTGGTCTGATCGGCAACCTAGGATGGTCGGGCTGGTGGAGATGGCCAGGTGGGCGTATTATAGGGCGGGGTATGCGATGGAGGGACACGTGCGGAAAAGGGGAGTGCGCACGTGTCTGGGGCGGTTCTGGCCTCTGGGACTGGGCCCTTTCTCCTTTCGGTTTCTGCTTTTGTGGTGGTGGGTTTTTTTTTTTGCTTTGTGAAGAAGGAAAGCATATGGGCCGACGTAGGTCCATATGTGGAGAGAGCTGAATTGGGTTTTGGTCTTGCTAAACGCGTGTTATCATGGGCCTTCAGTACGGGGCCCACAAGGAATTTCAAACGTTATCGGATTTTGCCTTGTAAGATTCTCATTGTGAATTGGTTGCACTCAGGAAGTAGTAGTTTGTGACAGATATGACATATCTCAAGTTGATACTTTGCACATAATTTCTCCCTGCCTGAAAACATTGAAGAATTGCCTGAAAACATTGAAGAAGGGTGGGTTGTACGGTACAAAAATTTACTTTTTGCATTACTTTCCTTAGAATTTACGGTTATTTCTGGAGTGGAGCGTTTGGTACATGTATTCTGGAAAAAACACAGTAAGAACTGTTGGAAGAAGTCATTTTGGAGGGAAAATCGATTTTTCACATAATTCTCTTGTGGAGATTTCTCTTGGAAATATACTGAATAATCAGATAATGATAGTTTTTATAATTATTCAATGTTGACAGGGGCAAGGATGTTGGAGAAAATGTGTTTTCTAGGCCTCACGTGTTTTTTCATGCGTTCTTGCCCCTATCAACTTTGAATAATTGTAAAAACTGTCGTTGTTTCTACTTCTTGCAAAATATGTCAACCAAACGCCTAGATTTTTTAGAGAAATCAAAATTCTCACTTCTATATTTGATTTTGATTCTACTAGTAGCAAAATTGGTTGCCAAACGCACCCTAAGAAACTTTTTTCCTACGTAAGAATCTTCTAAGAAAAATCAATCTTGTGCCTTCTTGGCGGAAAGCTTGACTTCAGCGGAAATCAACCATAAACTGTAAATCCATGTAAACAAACCCATTACACCAGGAATCCCCTCTTCCCGAAAAAAATCCAATGCATAAAGTCACTTCTCCCTGTTGCCAAATGCACCAGCCACCTATAGCAAAGTTACCACATTTTACAGGCTCCCTCCGTTCAATAAAACATGTCTGTATTTAAAAATGAATTAAATTTATTGGATCTTAAGCTCCGTCAGCCATCTAATTATGGATCTATTTTTTTCAAATGCAGATAGGTTTTATTGGATGGAGTACAGATAATAGTATATCAAAATTTGACGGCCCAATTGGAGTCAGGAAAGAGCAATTACAGCGAAGATTATGATGGTGGGGGTTTAGAGGGGTCGGTTGGGGTTGATTAAAACTTACTCGGCGTCTATACTAATCATGTAAGCATATCAAAATTTGACGGCCCACCCCAACACAGGCCCATATGCATGATCCACAATGCTTAGAAAGAACAACCATGCTACCCTAACTATGACTTTCCTATGGGTGAGCTGGATCATGCAAAACTGTGGGTTGTTGGGGTGTACCATCATAAATTAATAGTGGTGATCAAGGTTTTTAAAACCCGACAAGCCATTAACCCGAAAATTTGGTCGTTCCGATTAGACTGTAGTCAAACCAGTTTGAACTAGGATAAATGTTAAGAGTGAGCGTTATTGATGCCCACCTCAAATATATAATAAATATATATTATGCATAATAAAAATAAAAAAATCAAGTAATCCAGTAGTTAAAACCTTGGGAATGATAGTTGTTAGTCCTAGTCTCGAATCTAGGCAAAACAAGTATTTTTTACAAAAAAAATATTAGTTTGACTAATTAAAACTCCAAACTTGGCCTGTCCTATTCGTCAGTTTAGCAAGTCAACCGGCCAGTTTATTTCCAAACCGGCCGGGTCAATTGACCGGAGCTAACCCTCTACAGGTTCCGGTTCCAATTTTCTGCGGTCAAACAAGCCGGTCCGGTCCAAATTTAAAAACCATGGTGGTGATCACATTGCCATACCATAGGCTACCCCGAGAAATCATCCAGTAAGCAAAGCATTTTTCTCTTACAAATGGGACTTCAGATGATGGCCACCATCATGTGTGCACATTAACTATAAGAAGTTCGTCATTCCCTCACGTAGCAACTGTTGGGATTGTCACATAAAAGAGGGCTAAAATACTACCAAATTATGCACATACAATTAATAAATATACACATGAAATACTAGAAAGAGTATAAGAATTAGAACCAGGTTCGAGGCACGCTATGCGTTGTCCTTGAAACAGATACACCGCCCTCCGTACACAGGCAATTAATAGTGTTCCATTCCCGAGATACAACGAACCACACCGTCAGTTTAAAGATGCACTTCAAATTAAACTGGCTGGATCACGATCAGAGGAGATTCTATTGCTCAATGATGGAGGATGAATTAAGAGAGAGGAAGAACAAGTTTTTCTTTGTTGTCTGTAACCTAATTCTGAGGAAAAACGTTCTATTTATATAGAAGGACGCTGTTAGTCTTTTTCTGGAAGAAGAAACGCAATTTTCTGCAGAGAAATGGCCATTTACTCGCTGTAACCGCTTAGCTGATCGATCGTTTTATAAGCCGATCGATCGCTTTGTGATCGATCGCCTTATTTAGCCTAAAATTACGATCGATCGTTTTATCGCAGTGCACAAATCCTAAAATTCCAGTAACTATGATTGATCGTTTTTATACCGATCGATCGAACCAATACGGAAACCAAATTGCAGAAAAATTACAATAACTACGAACGATCGGTTTATCACGGTCGATCGTTACACGATCGATCGCTTATTTTACCGATCGATCGTTGCATTTTTTAACTAATTTGTTTAATTTCAAGTCAAATTTCAATAATCCCCACCATGACTTGATATTAAACCAGTATACACACTAAAATGCATACGACACATGAATGAGACATTAAGCAATAGTATTCTAAGTTTTCGGCAATAGGTACCTTACTGGTTTGAACCTACACCTAGTTTGGTAGGCCGCCACTCTCACAAGTTCGAAGTGAACTAAGTCTTGAACTTGAACCTTAGAGTAAGAGCTTTGACAAACCTAACAGTTAGAGTAACTCCCTTTTTGAGATCATTTGGGTAGCGCTTTACGGCCATGCGCCTTGTATCTTTTCATGAGTTGCACATTAGAGAACAAGCCCTCGTTCTCCTTAACTGCGACCTCAGTGGCACTCATATAGGTGACAGTCTCCAAGGGTAATCTACATAACAATACCCTGCTTTTTAAGCCTTGACCTCATTAAGACTTTCGTCAACCTGTTTCATATGCAGTAGAGCACTCTCATCATCACACGGGAACGAGCGTACAATTTATTATAATAGTGCTCTCCAAGCCACGCATTAGCTTGTTGTTACCCATTGAATCTTCGTCGTGGGATCTCCACTCATAGAGATTGGGTTGCTACTAACAATAACTTAATTCATAGGCTTTCAGCCCCATTCCCCTAGATGAGTTAAAGACTTGTCCTGTCGACAACACTTCAGTAAACGAATCAGCCAAGTTATCCACTGATCGTATGAAACTTAAGGTAATGACTCCCGACGTAGTCAACTTGCGCAAGACTTTATACCTTAGGTTAATATGCCTAGAGGACCTCTTATTATGATTCTTACTCTTAACCTTATCAAGAGCTGATTGGCTGTCACAGTGAATCAAAATTCCAGGAATTGACTTATTTAACCAGGGTATATCTATTAATAGATCCCTAAGTCATTCCGCCATTCCTCCAGTTTTATCAAGTGCTACTATCTCAGCATCCATAGTAGACCTTGTTATAACACTTTGCTTAGAAGATTTTCATGCAACTGCCCCACCACCAAGTGTAAACACATAACCACTCGTGGCCTTTGTTTCATCAGAATCTGATACCCAATTAGCATCACTGTATCCTTCTAATACAGCAGGGAACCCTGAGTAATGTAAACCGAAATTTACACTTCCCTTCAAATATCTGAACACTCTCTCAATGGCAATCCAATGAGATTCATTTGGGCTCTTTGTGTATCTACTTAGTCTTCCCACAGCATAAGATATATCCGGTCTACTGCAGTTTGCCAGATAACTCAAACTTCCTATCAGCTATGAATATCTAAGTTGTGACATACTTTCCCCAGGATTTTTCTTCAGTCTTACACTTGAGTCATACGGCATACTAACAGGTTTTCTATCAAAGTAACCATATTTCTTTAAAATCTTCTCCACATATTGTGATTGACTCACAACTATTCTATTAGAAGTCCTATCAATCTTTAAGCCCAGTATGACTTTGGCAAGACCCAAGTCTTTCATATCAAAATTCTCGTTAAGGAAACCCTTAACTTTATTGATATGATCCAAATTGTTACCAAAAATCAAAATATCATCTTCATATAAACATAACATTACAAAACAATCATTAAACAACTTCCAATATAAACATTTATCTGATGTACACACAACAAAATTATTAGAAAGAAGAACATCATCAAACTTTTGATGTCATTGTTTAGGAGCCTGTTTTAACCCATAGGGAGATCTCACTAACTTACATACTTTTCTTTCTTGACCAGGAACTATAAAACCTTCAGGCTGCTCCATATAGATTTCCTCCTCCAATTCACTATTTAAAAATGCTGTTTTGACATTTATTTGATGGATCTCGAGGTTATAATGAGCTGCCAATGCAATAAGTACTCTAATTGTAGTTATCATGGTCACAGGAGAATACGTGTCAAAGAAATCTTGACCTTCCTTTTGACTATACCCTGTAGCTACTAATCTAGCTTTGTACTTTTCAATGGATCCATCAGGATAATATTTTCTTTTAAAGATCCACTTGCACCCAATGGGTTTAAACCCTGGAGGTAGATTCGTTAGAACCCACGTCCCATGTGTAAGGATTGAATCCATCTCACTCTGTACCACTTCCTTCCATAAAGGAGATTCACTAGATGACATAGCCTCACTAAAAGTCAAAGGATCCTCATTCTCCACCATGTAAGTATAAAAGTCATCTCCATAATTCTTCTCTATTCTGGTTCCTTTAGATCTCCTAACCTCTACATTGGTATCCGAATTTTCAATTCTTGGAATAGAAGATGATGATCCATCTTCTTTATGCACTACAGCTTTACTCTTTTCCTTCATAGGAAATACATTCTCAAAGAATATTGCATCATCGGACTCTTTAATAGTATTAGGTGCATAATCCAATTACTAAAAACCGATATGCTCTACTATTTTGTGCATAACCAATGAACACCACATTATATGTTTTTGAACTAAGCTTATCCATTTTCACGTTTGGGATTTTCACTTTGGCAAGACATCCCCAAACCTTAATAAACTTCAAGCTCGGTTTTCTTCCTTTCATTAATTCATAAGGGGTTGTATTTTGTCCTTTATAAGGCACACGGTTTAAGATCATACAAGCAGAAATAATTGCTTCTCTCCATAAATTCTTCGGTAGACCCGAAGACGAAAACATAGAATTAATCATGTCAATGAAAGTTCTATTCTTTCTTTCTGCCACTCCATTAGATTGAGGAGAGTAAGGCACTGTGGTCTAATGTATTATTCCTTGATCTTCACAAAACTTGCATAAATCAAGGGAACAATACTCCCCACCACGATCAGACCTTAGTCTTTTAATCCGCCTCTCAGTTTGATTATCAACCTCCATCTTATAGACCTTAAACCTCTCAAAAGCCTCATCTTTAGACTTTAATAAATACACATGACAAAACTTACAGTAATCATCAATAAAAGTAATGAAATATCTCATACCACCCCTAGTAATTAATCCATTTAACTTACATATATCCGAATGAACTAATTCAAGCAAACATGTAGACCTATCAATAGACCTATAAGGTCTCCTAGGTTGTTTTGCTTGAACACATATTTCACATTTATCACTATTTACATCATGCAATTTCGGAATCAAATCAAGATTCATCATTCTTCTAATAGTATTTAAATTCACATGTCCAAGTCTCATATGCCACATATCAAAAGAATCAACATGATAAACCAAAGATTCACCTACTTGAAATAAAGAGTTATTACAAGAAACCAAATTTAGTTTAAAGAGGCCATCACATACCATGTCTAGTTATTACAACTTTATTTGACTCAAACACTAATTTATATCCTTCTCGACTAAGAAGTATTCCACTAACTAAGTTCTTCCTCACACTCGGCACATGTATCACATTACGAAGAGTCAACGTGTTCCCCGATGTAAATCGGATATCTACATTTCTAACTCCATAAAATCTAGCCTCAGAGGAGTTCCCCATCGTCACAATCCTATCCTTTACTTCCTGATAGAAAGAAAAAGAAGAAGCATCAACACCGATGTGAACAGTTGCCCCTGTATCAACCCACCAATCGGTAGATTCATATGCCAAGTTAATTTCAGAATTAGTTAATACTAACCTGTCATCTGAAGTAACCATGTTAACATGAGCAGAAGATGCAGCCCTACCATGACTATGGTCCTGACCTTTCTTCTCTTTGCACTCGTTTGCAAAATGTTTCGGTTTCCCACAGACCCAGCAAACTTTCAACTTCTTGTCCTTATGGATATTAGAACCAGGTTTGAAAGACTTATTCTTTAACTTCTTGTTGTTCTTCTTATTGCCATGAAACTTCGGTTTCCCTTCTACAACATTTGCTTGAGCACTATCTTTGACCCCAGAAGATGAGCCTTGTAAGATTTTCATCTTACCTCTATGATTTTCTTCAATTTGTATGGCCACCATAAGATCATCAACGGACATTGCGTCCTTTTTGTGCTTCAAGTTAACTTAGAAATCCTGCCATGAGGGTGGTAGCTTGTCTATAAACGCCGGAACTTGGAGCCTCTCGTCAACGGGAATGCCTTTCCCAATGATCTTTGCTACCAAATTCTGTATCTAAACAACCTAATCTCTAACAGATTTGTTATCAACCATCTTGTAGTCAAAATACTCGCCTACAACATATTTTTCTTCCCCTTCATGCTCCTTTCTGAATTTCTTATCAAGGGTATCTCATAGTTCTTTAGCAGATTTAGTATTCACATGCAAATCATATAACTCATTGCTCAAGACACTCAATATTTTTCCATGGCACAGTTCATCATCTTGTTTGAATTTATCACTATTAACAGACTTGATTGTTCCAACATCAGACGAACTAGCAGTCTTGTCAGATTCAGAAGACACAGTTTTATCCACAATAGCATCATAAATCACATAGAATATGTTCAACTGAGTCAACCAAAATTTCATCTTTGTTTGCCATCGCATGAAATTCTTGCAATCAAATTTATCAAGCTTCAATGATTTGTCAACACCCATAATTACAGTAGTATTCAATCAACAAGAACAAGAATGTATCTGTTTCAAGATTGTTGGGATTGTCACATAAAAGAGGGTTAAAATACTACCAAATTATGCACATACAATTGACAAATATACACATGAAATACTAGAAAGAGTATAAGAATTAGAACCAGGTTCGAGGCACGCTATGCGTTGTCCTTGAAACAGATACGCCGCCCTCCGTGCACAGGCAATTAATAGCGTTCCGTTCCTGAGATACAATGAACCACACCGTCAGTTTAAAGATGCACTTCAAATCAAACTGACTGGATCACGATCAGAGGAGATTCTATTGCTCAATGATGGATGATGAATTAAGAGAGAGGAAGAACAAGTTTTTCTTTGTTGTCTGTAACCTAATTCTGAGGGAAAATGTTCTATTTATATAGAAGGACGCTGTTAGTCCTTTTCTGGAAGAAGAGACGCAATTTTTCGCAGAGAAACGACCATTTACTCGCTGTAACTGCTTAGCCGATCGATCGTTTTATAAGCCGATCGATCGCTTTGCGATCGATCGCCTTATTTAGCCCGAAATTAGATCGATCATTTTATCGCGGTGCACAAATCCTAAAATTCAAGTAACTACGATCGATTATTTTTATACCGATCGATCGGGCCAATATGGAAACTAAATTACAGAAAAATTACAGTAACTATGAATGATCGGTTTATCACGGTCGATCGTTACACGATCGATCGCTTATTTTGCCGATCGATCGCTGCATTTTTTAACTAATTTGTTTAATTTCAAGTCAAATTTCAACGACAACATTAGAAACAAAAAGGAAAAGTTTGAATGAACATTTAGGATGAGTTACTTATTAAGATCAGGTTATGCAGAACATAATGAAGCCACAACACTTGACATCAGAGATCAGGTATTTGATGAAATTTTACGGAGTGATCCTATATTTGATACTCCCTCCGTTCAATTAAGCCTGTCTGCATTTGAAAAACACGGGCCCATCATTATTTGGCTGACTTTCCTCCCTCACAACAAAAAATCTGCAGAAGCAGGAGGAAAACTCTGTTTTTTTATACAGGCCTTAAAGTCCAATAAATTAACTCATTTACAAATGCAGACAGGCTACATTGAACAGAGGGAGTAGGATTAAACACTAGAGATAACAATGTACCACCATTCCTACAAACAAGACTGAAAAAAAAAAAAAAAAAGGAAAACTTATTTATGGATCAAGTTATCTATTTCTTGATTTACATGGACTAGAAATATTGTTCTTTAACGACTTCAAAGAAGTAGCCCTACCTAATAGACAATATATAAACATCACAACAATGGCTGTTGACATGGAGATAACTAACAATGGATCTTTGTTCCAAAGATCTGGCAATGGCGCTGAAACTTCCATTCGTAGTCTCGATTTGGGAAAAATATACCTCATAAGCAGCACTGATCTCCTTAAACTTTTCTTCCGCCCCAGGATTCTTATTCATGTCCGGATGATACTGTCAACAACACAAGTATATATGAGTGTGTAGCTGTTTTAATACCTGTTTATCAACTACTCCCTCCATCCCACATTTCCCTTTGATTTGAAGTTCATTTTGAAAAACCAAATGGAGCTATTAATGTGCTAGGGAAGGAGAATAATATGTCCCAAAATTTGCACTTGCAAAAGCAAACCAGCTTACGCTTTGTGACTTTTGCCCAAAAGCGCAATAGTGCAACCAAAGGCAATGCATAGGAGTTCAATACCCATGATTTCTCGCCTAGCTAGTCCAGAACCACAAGTACGACCACTGAAGGTTTTAACCTCTTCTCACATTTCTCTCAGGGAACTCCAAATATCTGATATCAAACTTTACCCAATGAAACTTTAACTTCTAAAACTATTGCAACTCAGATAGAAATTACGAGTTATACTCCTTCTGCCCCACATTAATAGTCCCATTTCGTTTTACAAAATGAACCACTCTGACGCAGCTGAAATTCGCAAAGAAGAATTTGGAGCAATTCGAATGAACTGTTTTAACAGTTTAAGACAAACAGTAACAAAAACTTTTGAGAAACTGTAAATTTGTATTGATGTTTCAACAAATACAGTTGATTAATAGCTACAAAAAGGTAACAATAAAAGAAAAGAAATCAATGAAGAAAAGAAAGATCAAACCCAAATCCATGGGATGATCACAACTTCAAGAGCAATCTCCTTCAACACAGCAATCTGTTTTCTCCATCAAAAACCTTTTAAAACTGAAATCTCAGCATTATTTATAGCTAACTGATATATCGCCATTTAAAAAAAAACGTTTAAAAAAATCCAATTTTTTTTTGAAAAAAAACTTTCCTGTTTATTTCCCATCATAATATGCATTTTTATGGATATTTTAAAATCTATGCTCGTCTAAATTAGTATAACTCATTTTAGAAGTTAGATTGTGAAAATATACGGTAAAACTAGTTTTCGACCACCGATATTTTTTTACACAATATCTCCAATATATCTATGATGTATCTCCGATATTTCGTCTCTTTGGCCAACCGATATTTTATCGATATTCGATACGACATTCCATGGTCTAGGCCCATGCTGATTTCTGGATACTCTCTCCGTCTAATAGTACCTGTCTGTATTAACAAAATAAAAAGAAATTAAATCAGCTCATTTTGGTTTTCTATTGCAGACAGGCACTATTGAACAGAGGGCCTATAGTTTTTTACCTCTTCTTACTCATCCACCCACCCCATTGATAAATTCACCATTTTTCTTCCCACATCCCTACCTCAAAAGGTTTTTCCCCACCGCATCCTCCATTGCCACCTCCGCTACCGGCACCTCCACCATTGTTGTTGTTGCCTCTACCTTCGGTGCCGCAACCTGCCTCCTCGCCCTCTTCTCCTTCTTCTCCCATATTGCGAAGAAAGCACGATATCAGTACATGATGAACTGGGTTAAGCAAAATTATAAGTTGTTGGTGCAACGTAAACCAGTAGCAATGTTGATGTCAAAAACACAAAGTCTACTTAGTGAAAGTCATACGAGTGAATATCTAACAAGCAAATGAAATATTTACTCCTAATAAAAAAGTGAATATACTTGAGGCGCATTTGCGTAAAGAAGCGGTTTTAGAAGAAGCTGCTTTCCCTTTCGTTAAATGTCTCATCAAGCGTCTGCAAGAGCAGGATGCATTTCATCCATTCAAGTAGAGCATATGCAATGAATCATTTCATACATCAGCTGACAACAAACAATAAAGTGTTATTCATTTAAGCAGGATGCACTTAGTAGAAAGTATATGCTCCTCTAGCTTATCTAAATTTGAGCTTTAATGTAATATATTATCAATTTTGCTAAACTTAACTCCATTATTTGTCTCCTTGTCCAAGTCTTATTTTCCTATTTTATAGGACTAGGATTCCGAACCTCTGTAGGCCCTCGCAGTCACTACGGTTTAAGGCTCCAATATGATACAAATGCATGGAAAACCGCCTCGCGCATTTGAAGTCCTAGTATAAGTGGGCAGGTTGGTTTTTCCATGCATCTGTCTCTTACGAGGCCTCACACCACGGTTATGAGGGTCTCACTGGGATATGAATCCTATTTTCTAACTGTATGCAATACAATAGTGTTGTGATTACGGTAGGATATAGCATACAACAGTGGCATGTGAAAACTAGCCCAAGTCACGGTGACTCAACCCCATCGCCCATTCATCTCCTCCATCCTTTGTGTTTGGAAGCCGAAAAAGATTTGTGGCGAAAATCTTTGATGGTTGAAATTTATCACTTCGAAAGGAGAGTTTACTGCAATAAATGACTTTTAGCTGTGAAAATTTCCGTCACAGCTAGCTGATGCTCACTATTGTGTATTTTAGGTTTTTCACATATTTCAAGATAAAATGTCAACAATTTTTACATTTTACCTTCTAAACGCATTTCACGGCTGAAACACAGATTTTTTTCAACTTTCAAACGTACCCTAAGATTACACATGCAAAGAGATGGGTGAGCAGTAAAGAAGAGAGGAAGAAGGTAGAGACACTGGGGGAGGGGAGGAAGAAGGTGGGGGGTTGTCACCCCGGCCGGGACGACTCAACCGCAGTCTCCATTTCGATCCATCTCCATTGCCGCCGATCAAAATGTACGTCTCCTACTACACGCACGCTTCTATCAATCGTCGGTGCCAGCCCAGGCCCAGGCCCAACTAGACTACTAAACTTCGACATCTGCAATGACGGCGCTCCCGCGTCCTCGGATGCTTTAATTCGAAAGAAAGTTTGCCAACTTTGCGTGTAATTTCTGCGTGAATATATCTTTCTTTCTTTATTGTTTCCCAACTTTTGGCGACTCTCTCTCCTCCGCGTGAACGATATCACACCACGCGGTTTTGATCCCTTTGAGAACACTAACCTGCCGGGTGGTGGTTAGTCCTAGTCTGCACTAAAGATTTGGGAAGTTGAAATGACTTAACTACCTCTCCATCGGAACTTTGTCTCTTATCACCTTTTATTTATAATGGATGTCTTAATTACCTTATCTCATTATTCATTCAATTTTTGTTTGGTACCTTCCGAAAAGTGCTTCTTCGTTTGTTTATAGTATACGATTTTCATTGAAGTATAGATTTTTTTCTTATGTGTATATACGGCTAATGACAAGAATGCCATAAAACTTGAGACAATTTGGGCCGGTATTATATTCCCTTTGTCAAATGAAGCGTGTTCGCATTTAAAAATGAGTGAAATATATCAGACATCGAGGTGTTCGCATTTAAAAATGAGTGAAATATATCAGACATCGAGGCCCGTACAAAAAAAATTTCCCCCTCCCCCTCTCTTATGTGTTAGTGATGTTATGATGGACTCATGTTTTATCAAATGCAGATAGGCTTCATTTGATGGAGAGAGTAGCAAAGCTTTATCTCATCAAACTCAACAGGTGATAGTCCCTAACACAGTTTATATTCAACATTATCACTCAAAATTCAAATAAAATTACTCAATTAATAGGAGTATGTTAGATTCGGTATAAACCATCTCGTTCAAATTTCCCACCCTACACATAACATAATCATCTTTTTGGGTATCATCACATACCATAATCATCAAATTCAAGTTTATTGCTTGTGTTTCGTTACTCAACTTTAAGTATTTGTCTTCGGCCTGAACGAGGAAAAAACTTTGTCCCAAGCATTTTGGTCTTTTCCTCTCCCTGAAACTCTTTAAAGTAGAGTGGGACCCACACGTCTAACTTCCCTTCCTCTGTACGGTCGTTAAGAGTGTCGGTTACGCTGTCAATTAGTACACGCTTCCCAAACCGCGTGCGATTCGCGAATCTTTCCGCCACTCGCGGGACTAGCAGTCTACACCGTCTCCTATAAATACCGGAGCAGAAGACGCAAAGGATCTTGTCCTCATGGCGACGACCGAGATACAATTCGCCGGCGCCGGAGACGGAGCCAGCGAGGAAAAGGAGGCTGACGGCCAGATGAAGAAGGTATTCGCGCGCTTCGACGCCAATGGGGATGGTAAGATTTCGTCGACAGAGCTGCGGGCGGTGCTAGAGGCGCTGGGCTCGCCGTCGTCGCCGGAGGAGGTGGGGCGCATGATGGCGGAGATGGACAAGGACGGGGATGGATATGTCGACATGAAGGAATTCTGTGAGTTCCACTGCGGCGGCAGAGGTAGGGCGGCGGAGGAGGAGGAGGAGGGGAGTTTGAAGGAGGCGTTTAAGATGTATGATGCGGACGGCAACGGGCTGATATCGGCGGGGGAGCTGCACAAGGTGCTTAAGTCGCTCGGCGAGAAGTGCTCCATGGCGGACTGTCGGCGGATGATCCGGTCGGTTGATTCTGACGGCGACGGCTGTGTCAACTTCGCGGAGTTCAAGAAGATGATGACCGGCGGCGGTAAGTCAGCTGGTGCTAACTCAAAGTAGAAGGAAAATGGAAGAAAATATGCCCCTCATAATTTAGTTGTTAACGGCGCGTTTGGGCAAAGAAGGGGCTTTTCCTAACACTGAAGAGGAGATTCTCCAGGAAAGCTTCTAAAGAGGCGCTTTACATTCTCAAACGCGTCCTTACTATATGGCATATTTTAGTAGGATGGCTTATGTGAAAATTAGGTTTAGGGTTTAAGTTAATTGTAAGAAGAATTAGGTTTCTCTAGTTTGTGAAAATTAGGGTTAGGGTTCTGTAATTACGGAAAAAATAGGTCAAGCTTTCTAGTGACTAAAAAACTGAATTAGGTTTCTGATATATGTGCATATTTTGGGCATTGATCCAAACTTCTGGCTTTGAATGTTCTACAAGGTAATTACTAAATGAATACTTGCCTTTTACACTCTTTTCCCTTTATGTAAACATTGCATATTTAGGTACAAGGAGATGGATTTGTGATGGGTCTACACCTTTTGAATAAGGTGTATCCCGAAGGAAGAGTGGCTGATGTATGGTTTTTTAGATTTGGGTAGTTGGAAGTTTCCTAAAAGATTAAATTTCAAGGTAGAGTGTTATAACTAAGGGGCCATTTGGATCGTGAAAAATCAGCTCCATCCATTCCTAAAAATCTATCTAGTTAGTAGATTTTTGGGATAATCCACCAACTAGCTGAAACACGTGTTTCAGCTGGTTATTGGATTACAGCTGGTTAGTGGATTGATTATCTCAAAAATCCACTAACCAGGTGGATTTTTCAATGTGGATGTTTCTGACTTTTCACGCAACAAACTGCCCTAAAGGAGGTTGAAGCTTAAGTGATAGCCATGCCAACTTTTTAGCCCCAGATATAGGTGTCTGGGGTGGTTGATAGAAACCAGATCTGTTGGTGAAGCTTCACCAGCGGACCCTGCTGCCATTTCCTGTGTAAATCATGTGATTTGCATTGCGTGGTGGGCTGGTGAAGCTTCACCAGTGGATCCGGACTCTGGTTGATATGTTTATGGTGGGTGAGTTGTCTAGGAGGGTTGGAACTAGGGATGTAAACGTGCCAAGCTGACCCGAGTTTGGGCATAGCTCGGCTTCGAAATCTGTAAATTTGGCTTGATCTCAACTCGGCTTGTAAGAAGCTCGTACCCTCTTAGTTTGGGCACGGCTCGTTAATATTTCTATAGCTCGGCTCAAGCTCGAGCTCGAGCTAGAGTGCCTAATACTGGGAAGCTCGGCTCAGGCTCAACCCAAACTCAAATTTTTTTCTTTTTGATTTTGCAAATTATTTATTGTATATTTTCATATATCTACATACATATGTATATGATAACGGGCCGAGCCAAGCCGAGTCCTATTGTGCTCGAGCTCGGCTCGTAGTGGGATGAGCTCAAGTCAAGCCCGAATCGAGCTGTATACGAGCCAAGCCAAAATTTGAGCCGATATGAGCCAAGTCAGATCAACTCGCAAGTCGGCTTGGCCCATTGACACCCTTAGTAGGAACCTTCATCATTGAACCGATGCATGTTTCGAACTCTTTCCGGGAGGCAAACTTTGTTTTTGTGAGGTATCTAGGGAATGAGGTGGCACACATTTTGGCGCATTTGCCTCAGTTCCTTGAGTATGAGAGGAGGGGGTGGCTTGTGTACCTCTTTGTGCTAGGTTGGCGATTGAGTTTGATAGCAATGAGAGCAGAATATAGCTTTTTTTTTTTTGGGAGGCCCTCGTCTTCCAGGATTAAAAATTAAAGGAGTGAAGAAAAAGGATATACTCATGCCTCAATGAATTTTCTCTCTCTAATTTTTACGTGATAGGTGAAGGATTTTACTCTTCTATATTTGCTTGGTTCCATAGGGTGGAATAGGGAGAAACTACAACTTATATATTAAACCAATTCATGCCTAATCATTTTAGCCCTTTCATTTACCATATCCAATTGTTGCAAAATCAGAATTCAAATTCAGTTCATTGGGAGGTTTTGATGGGATCCAGTGCATTAGTACTGATGTCACGCCCCGAAATTCCTAACCTTGATCAGAGTGCGGAAGCAACCAAAATACCAAACCAAGAGGCTAGAACTTCAAGCGCGCGACCGAATACTCGATCACTACCGTCAATTGCGCCATCACAAAAGGATGTACAGCCTACTTCATTTCCCCAGTCATTCAATCTTAAAATAAAATATTGTTAATATAATAAAATAAAAATTAAAGATCCTACTTAGTCTTATTATAGCTGATTCACGTCAACAACCAACAATATGAAAAATAAATAATAGTCTTGGCACACACAGCCATCAATTCACAATAACTCAACAACGACAAAACAAATAACTTAAATATTTAAATTTGCGCATCCAGTCAACTCCTGTAACCACGACCTACTCTGCTTCATTCTCTTTTAATGCATGCATCAGAGGATGCATGAGTATTCCGAAGAAATACCCAGTAGGATGCAAAAATCCACAGAGGATATAAAAAATAATAATGAAGCAAAGATCATATTTTAGAATTGAATACTCACAAGCTCAAGGTAGAAACACAAAGTTTAATTTACCTGAACAGCAACCATACTCAAGATAACATCAACTCGAAATATGGAATAGTGAGAATAATAATCCGCAACTCCAAACATCTAAAGTGTAGGAAGAATAAATCAACAAATCTGACTCCAGACATCCATAGTGTAAGGAAATTTTAATTTCTGCTCTCAGATCTTTCCACTCTCATGTGGATACTTACCAGAACATCCTAAAGGTTCTCTCTTTGGAATCCGGCCATACGTCTAGGGACACAGGCCCCATCTGTGCTTACGGGCACAATGGGTGGAGATTACAAGACCTTCCGTAATATCTTGTAATCTAAAAACGTATGTATGTGCCTTCATCGTCTGAACTACAGATGTTTAAAATAAATCGGAGATGTCCATGGATCTAGCAATGGCTCGTGAGCATATTATGATTCCACATCGGAGAGATCTTTATAAGAACTCTTAGTGGAGAAGCAGTTTACATGGAACTGAATAGAATTTTCAACAACAAAGGTTGCATCATTTACTAACTTAATTGATCATCTTTCAATATCTGACTCACAGAGGAGTATCAACAAGATTTCAATATCTCAATCTATATCAGACTCACATAGGAGTAATCAAGAAAATTCTCTAATTTATTCACTAGATGACTCATAATAAAAGGGTCAACGGATAATCGATACACTGAATACCTTCACCGTGCGTAGCCCTAGATAAGACAATCCTCAGGATCAACTGACTCCATGATTCACATGTCACAATGTAAACAAGGTAGTAGGGTTCAAGAGTTCAAACTCTATCGGAAAACTCCATTGACTCAAAGTTGTTTACAAAAGGCCAAGACTTGTGGTACACAACACCAATTAGGATAACTCGACTCTATCGATCCTTTTACTTGAATGACTGTTACTGTAATCCTTACTACTCAAGTCTTACAATATATTATAAAGTTAATATAATCATATTTTACCATATCTTCTAGTCTTAGTAAGTACTAGTGTTTTAAACCCTAAACACTGTGTACCATTATATGCACTATAGTACACTTCCGACAACCACCATGGTCTGCACAGTACTAAATAGTCTCTAAATTTTTTTACAATAAGTAGTTCTGAGAGTCTAGTTTCCAACTCCGTTGACAGATTATTTTTATGATTTTTTTACAATTAGTTATGAATTTTTTTATTACAACTCGTCGGTGAAAAAATAGTTTTGACCGAGAGCATTAAGCTTAATCTGATTTGATTAACTAATAGTAAATACTTACTTCGATGATTAATAACACCTTCCTGACATTAATTACCTACTTCCTAGGTATATTACAGAACCCTAATGGCTTTGGAATTAGATAGTTTCTCCATCTTAAGATGTACTTTCCCATACCAATTTGTTTACACACAAATTATCTCAATAATCCATGTACAAACCAAACGAGACAAGTATTCACAGATGTGTACACATACCAGCAACGAACTGACATGACCCCAAGAAGCTATTTTGAAACATCTAGAAGCATTGATACAAGAATTCACATGATTTGAAGTGGTATTTCACATATGACTCACAATTAGGGTTACTTACCCGAAGTAGAACATACCTGCCATAAAACTCGATGTAAATGGACCAATAAATAGGACAACTTTATTTGGACAGAATGTGACATGGTATTCAACAGCATGAAACGACGTATTTAAATTATCAAACATGGCGGGGATGCCTTCTAAGCACTACCAAGTGAAGATTGAATGTATATTGATCATAAGGATGCAATTATTCATGCACATAACATATACTTCGATGTTCCTCCAAGAAACAAAGGAGGAGAATTGGGAGGAGAAAAAGAAGAAATCACTCAAAACACTCACAAGAGAAGGGCGTGCAAAAGAGTGGCCGGCCCCCCAAATTGGAGTGCTTAAATAGGTGGTTACTAATCCTAGCCCGCCTCCATCTCAACCCTTGATCTCCTTCCCACTCAAGATCTCAGCCATCCAAATACAAGGCTTATCCAAATAGCTAAGACGTGCTCCCCAAATTTGCTCCTAAATCAGTTAGGGTTTCCCATCATATTAGGATCCTAATAAATCTTCCAAATTGATTCCAATAACTACTTATGGTAGTTTGCAATTCCCTCCTACCAAATGGATGCCCTTTTCAAATTTGGCATCTACTCTGATTGGCTAGGAAAGAGTCTTGGGAATAATCTCTTTTAATTATGATTGATCCTCCCTAAGTTTACCACAACCAACTTAGGTAATTTCCTATTTGACCACAATCTCAATCAGTTTACCAAAAGGAATCCAAATCAAATCCTTCACCACGATTTTCTCTCACGTCCAAAACTAACTAGTCAACAAAAGTCACCCATGTGCACAATGGCCTAGGCCCTGTGGTGTCCACGTGGCTCTGGTGCTCAAGTACTCTTGCGTCTGGTGCGTGGCTCCCGGATGAGTGACTCTGACATCCCGCGTACGTAACGCGCCACTCCGTCTTGCACAAATCTTGTACCATACATCTAAACCATCTCATCTCATCCACAAGAGTAACCACACGTGACATAACCCTGCTATGGCTCCCAGGTGACCCTGACGTCCAGGTGACCCTCGCGTCCAGTGTTTCTCCAGCTTCTGATACACATGCAAAACTTACCAAATATAACATCTCACAATACTATCATCCAATTTGACAAACCAAAAGATTCAAACGAGTCTAGACATTCAGTACTCGTACCTTGGCACCTGGCGCCCACTTCTGGCATCAGGTGCACTCAGCTCCTAGCGCCAGGCCAGCCCCAGCGCTAGGTTGTGCCCAGTACCAGAGCTAGTCCTCGCGCCCTGGTGTCCTGCCTAATCTGGTTTATCGATTCTACACTTCCACAAGCATAAAAAAATTAATACATCATGCCAGATTATAAGACAAGGCCAAAAATCTAAACAGGCAGCAAAACTTTCCTATTTTAGACCAGTTTTCTAAAATAGCAGTTTTAGTAAACAAACCTATTTTTTGGGTGTTACAGCTACTATAATTGCCCATTTCGTTAGGAGGTTGATTTTATATGGAAAGTTCCATATGGAATAAAAAAGTGCGAATAAATTGGGTCATGGAGAAAAAAATTAAATTTGGCTTAGAGGTCACATTTTTGTACGATGGCTCATAGGACAGCCATGAGAGTAAGGCCTCATGGGGCTATCCAACAAGCTTTGGGGTAGGTGAAAAATTGATCAAGGTTTTAGTATGTGGATTAAAATTATGACAGTAGTGCATTTGACGAAATGTAAGAATGGTTATATCAATATTTTTGGGAGCTACAATTTGGAGATTTTGCAAAATATTCATAAGAATCCAAAAAATTATGTAAAAGTTCCCCTTAGTGAACATTAAAGAAAGGCAAAGTATGCTTCCACTGAATCTTCCTTAGAAACTACACATTGACTCAATTATGAAGTGTTAGGTGGCTGGTTCGTAAGAGCTCCTTATCAGTATTTTACTAGAAAGTTTCTTGTTATTGTTGAAAAATATGTAATCGGGAGGGATTGTACTTTACCCGCCTGTGTTGAATTATATTGCAATTGAACCTGAAATTGTAGATCGAAATCGTCTGAGGCACAGTGATTTGGCACTGCTGACTTCGAAATAGATATTGCCACCCTCTTCGTGCACAGGCTTTATCCAGCAATCTGTCCCCAAGATTCAACGGACCAGTCGATGAACAGTGCTGTAAGGACCCTAACTTTTGAACCGGTTTATTTTAATATTAGTCATTGGTTAATTGTGCGGTTTAAGTGATTTCCGATTTAACTCGGTTGTTTTTGAAAATAAATGAGTTTACAAAGGTTTTAATTAAAAATGATTTCACAATCATGAATTTCAAGTGAGCTTAGATGAAACCTGCATTTTTGGAATTTTTTCAGATTTTTCACTAATTTTCCGAAAATTAGGGTTTGACGGGACCCCGGCAGGCCCCGCCGCAGAAATTAGGTTTTTGTGACCAAAATGGCCCAGATATTACAGAAAGTCATTTCAAAAATTTTCAGAATTTTCTGGACTAAATTTCGGATTAAAATCACTAAAATTCCTAATTTTAGCCTAAAACCCTGTTTTTACCCCAAAATTTAATTAGGGCTACCCTAAATTTTTCTATAAAAGGAAAGTGCTGTGCCCTTTCCCAATTTGGGAAAAAGGCTTTGCTGGGAGAATTAGGAGCCTCTTTCCCCTTGCTTAAAGAGGAAGAGATTAAATGTATTTAGCCTAATCTTTGTTATTTTCTTTAAAAATCTTTTAATCATTTCTTAATCTTGATTCATTCAATGTTTTAATCCATTTTGAAAGCATAAAAACTACTGTTTTATACTTATCTACTAAGCCTAATCTTCAAAATCATATGTCTATGTTTTTAAAAGGCCCTAGATCTAAGGTTTAGCATTTATTTTTCGAAGCTTAATAATGATTAATAGAGTATTAATATAAAATCGTTTTGTTTGAAAGGTGTTCAAGGTGGTTCAAGGTTTCTCTCATCAAATTAAGGTAATGAGTTCTTCAATCTCAGTTTTGGGTAGTGAATGGTTTGTTTTAATAGCTTTTACTCGAATGGGTGTTCTTGTTTAGGGCTCTAATGGTGGGTTCAATAAATGCTAATCTTTTGCTATGATTTCTTAGGGTTTCATCTTAGAATGATATGTGGATATGTTCTGGAATATTTGATGGGTTTTTATTAATGTTTGATGCATATATTAAGCTTTCAAGATGTGTTAATGGAGTCTCGGTTTTTGAAAATTTGAAAATGGGAGAGATGACCCGCGATCATCTTCTCGGTTTTGATTTACAGCCCGATTTTCAAATGAGTATAACTTTTTACTTCGAACTCCGAATTAAGCGAGGCTGGTGGAGTTGGAAAGATGACTTTGTGAAATTTAACATGAACTTTGAATCAATCCAATCTGATATCTGTTCACGAAGTTATGAAGATTTAAATATTAGAGTTACTTTTTACCCCATTAGTGCATCTTACTCTTGTTTTTCTATAAAAACTAAAAATTACATTAAAGTACCCCTAATTCTAATCAAACACCAATATAAACATAGGTTAAATGGCTTATGAAATGCATCATTCATGTGTGGATCATATTGCTTATGAGTAATTGAGGTGATCATGTTATAGTTTATTGTATAGTAAAAGAGCATGCTTGTAGGAGTAAGCCTTCAACTCTACATGGATGGATTAAGCTAATTAAGTAGGGTATGTGATATTATTGCACATGTTGATAATGACACATGTTGATATTGAAATTATATCATGGTGTAATCCTTGTGAATAAGCATGTTTCCGACAAAGTTATGATATTGTGAACTATGAGATGTACTCTTTTATGTCAAGTATGGTTTTATTGAGAATTGTGATTTGACCATGATATAGCCGATCGATCGCATGCTTTCCGCAAAACAGTCGCGATACAGCCGATCGATCGCAACCGTTTTTGATTGATCGGTTGTTCTAAAATAAAAATAATAAAAACTTATAGTAGATACGATCGATCGTTTATCGAGGCGATCGATCGGTTCAATCTGCCGATCGATCGTAAATCCTGGCGATCGATTGCGACTACGGTAATTTAAAATTAAATTTCTCATATCTTTTTACTCCGAACTCCAAATCGCACACAGTCAGTGGCGTTGGAAAGCTCTCTTCACCCTCTTAATACCATGAAGCAAAACATAACAAAATCAAGCATCAAGAATGTCTAATTTTGGTTTTAATAAACTTACTAATTTTTCGGGTGTTACATCCTCCCCTCCTAAAAAGAACATTTCGTCCCCGAAATACCGTTACTCATTCTTTAAAAAGGTTAGGGTAGGATTTCCTCATTTCTCTTTCCGTTTCCCAAATCATTTCCTCAGCTAGCTGGTTTTGTCACAATACTTTCACCAAAGGAATAGTCTTTCATCTAAGTACTTGATCTTTTCTGTCCAATATCTTAACACGTTTTACCGGAAATGCCAAGTCTGCCTCTAACTCCAATGTTGTGAAATCCAAAATATGTGATGAATCTGCTACATACTTTCTTAGCATGGAGATATAGAAAGTATTATGTACCTCAGCCAACTGTGGAAAGTACTACTTAATGTACTTGAAGATTGACTTAGCCTGTGGCACTCCCTCGTCTGCCTTGACACTTAAGAATTTATCAACGCTTGTCGATTTCCTCTTACCTTTTCCCTTATTGCCTTTCATCTTCCCTCTACCATCACTAGCATCCATCTTTGCTTTCCCCTTATCCAACCTCATCTTCTTAGTCTTTGGACGAGTGTCACATTCGTTTCTATGCTTTATACTGCCCCTACATTCAAGATTTGAGTACATAGGATGAGGACTTTGAAATGTCAATGTGATATTCAAATAATAGGTAAAAATGCGTACAACGAAATGTGAAATATGAAAAATGTGAAATGTGAACTAACTATAACTTGTAACATGTGATATGCTGAAGTGTGAGGTGTGAACAAACAATGAGATAATTAGCAAGCTGACAACCTCATTACCACGTCTGAGCAACAAGGATGCAGACGCCAAACTAAAATCCGCAATTTATACCATTAAGTAAATAATAAAAATGCAATTTCAAAGCCTAATCGGTAAGAAGGCCAATAATATGGAAAAAATTAAACATGCAAACCCATGAGAATTAGAATGAAAGGCATATAACTCATGATTTGGTCAATGATAGGAGAAAGAAGTCACCTTTCACAGTGCTAGTGCGAGGTGAGTCAATGCGATGCAGGATAACTCGCTGCCAGAGTTCAAATGCTCGCCATGAGGGACCTGTCGCCACTGTTGCCTCCTTCTCTGCCATTAATGACTGTGTCACTCACGTCTTGGGTTTCGCCGTTGAGGGAGTCCCTTGCTTTTGTCGCATTAAGGTTGGAGAATGATCAATGACGAGGTGGTGGTGGAAGAGAAGTGAACAGAGACAAAGAGGAGATGCGTCGATTCTGAGGGTCGCTTGGTGATTAGAGGGGAGGCACGACCGTTAAAAGACGAGAGAAGAGAATTAGGGCCATTTCGAGCGTTTGTGTGTTTTCGAAAGGGATAATGGCAAATGGGAGGCACATATGTAGGGGTTTGCATGTGCGGCGTATCAATACACGGGTTGTTAGGCGCTCTGTGACCAGAAACGCGTTTAAAACGCGTATAAAATGCGTTTTACATGTTTCAGCCACTCAGCCATAAAACTCCCCGTTTAAAACGGGAAAACGTGTTTTTTTCGAAATAAACGCGTTTTATCCCGATAAACGCATTTAAACACGTAAAACACATTTTTTATTTAAAGTGCAACTCCTTTTTTAAATGTGCAACTTTGCAATATATTATTATTTAATATTTATATCTATTATATTAATTTTTTATTTTTATTATTTTTTTGTTTTTTTCACATTATTTTCCCGTATATTCTGTTTTCTGCCAACCCTTACCACGCCGTTTTATTGCCGTACCCATACTTTGTCACTTAGGTGAGGCGTCAATTTTGTGTATGCGGTGTACGTGAGGGTCAACACGGTAAAAAGTTTCTCCATCCGGTCACTTTTAATAGATACCATTTTTCCCAATAAAAATTATGCACCTCTTAAAATAACGTTGAACTTGATTCTGCGGGAACGAAAATGGGGAGGAAGAAGAAGAACACGACGGAGGAGCAGCGGAGGAGCAGAGAAGAAGGCAGTGATGGCGACGCCGAGCTCAAGAAGAGAAAGCTCAAGATTAAGATGCCTGCTCCTGTAATTTGGTCATTCTTGCACTTTTTTTTTCTTCTGATAAATGGTTTTTTTTGCCTGTTTTCGTGTTTTTTTGTTCAACTGAGCACGCTGGTCAGATCTGAAATGACAATCTCAATTTATGGTTTGTATGTTTTGCCGTCCGGCAAAGGTAGATACAGTGTGGAAGAGTCAATTTTTAAGCCAAAGAGAAACCCTAAGTGGGAAAAGGTTCGGAAATTAGGTGGACTGTATCTCCCATTTTTCGATGTTGAAAAAAGGGAACTGTATCTACCTTTCTTGGAGGACAATCATGGGAGCGTTTGTTGGAAATTGCCAATTTTTTGAAGTAATGTTCTAATTAAAGGGTTAGAGATAGCAGGGTTGGTAAAAAAAGGTCAAGTAGGAATATATTGTCACTTCACTGAGCAAAGTAGCGCAGATAAGTTCTGATATCTATGGTGCATTTTTTGCGTCTGTAATTATAGAGAAGCAAAGTATGCTTGATGTGAAACCACCATAAATCCAAAAGTTTCGGACTGGAATTGTGAAATGGAGATAGAACTAGGCTGGGTTTTAGAATGCCCACATCAAGGGACAAGTTGTTTTTCTATTTGCTTCCAGACGTAATTGCTTCTTATAAATTTTCAGTGCAAGGCTGAGGTTCAGTTGCTTATAAAAGTATACTAGATGGATAAGTTTTTGTTTTGGAAATAGCTCCTTGGCCAGAACTAGTTCTGACTACGGTTACCACGTTATTGCTAATTTTATCTGTTTTTTAGACAGTTCATTAACAGTCTGCAATTATCTTGTTTCCAGTTTTTACGATTGCAGTAATTTAGCAAGTTTTATCCTATAGAGGTGCTACTTTTAATTTCTTACATTAATTTGGATGACTTTTTTTGGGGATGGGACTTAACAATCAAGTTAAGTTGATCAAATATTAGCAATCAAGGAAGCTCCCTATGATATGTGATCCCTATGATATGTGATCTTATGTTGCTGAATACGAGGATGATAAAATAGTAGTTGCTTTTGGAGAAGAACAAGAAAGTGTTTTCTCTCTCTTTTTTTTTTGGGGGGGGGGGGGGGACACTCTTGCAGTTTTTCACTCATAGGGAAGGCCACCTGTATGAAAATCATGTTTCAAATGTGTTTCGCATATTATATCCCACAGTAAATGTTGTATTCACTATTCCCTACTGGTTCTTCCCCTTGAGAGTTCCAGTAAGTGAATTCTTGTGATGTCCAACTAGTAGTCTCTTTTGAAGCAATAGGTCTAAGAGCAAAGTCGGAAAGCTTTTGTGGGAGGGGGAAGAGCGAAGGAGGGGGTACTCCTATATTTGTGCCTCACCACATGTTTGAGGGGAGCCATACTTCCTGCTCAAATGCGTCCCTCAGTGTGCATCCTATGGTTAATATAGTATGTTCTCCTCCAGACTAGTCCAAATTTTTGAGAGGTCCTTTAGTGTATAGGTGGTTTGCAGTTTTGTGATCTGCATCTTGGCAGAAAACCGAGATTCAGACTACAAGAAGCTGTAGTTTCCCTTTCTCCGTGAGATCTAGGTGGGTCCACAAAAACATTTTATTGGGAGAAGAAGACGCATCTCTGACCAACAAGATCCTTTCTGTAATTTTTATTCAAGATCTCTCATCAAGTCTCATGAATTTCTAGCTGATGTCAATGTATGACATAAGGTATGTACTTTCCAAATTTTGGCAAGATGTTGTTGAAATCTAATGATTCCTCCTCAAATTTTCAAAAATATTTAACGAATTCCTTAATTTAGAGAAACCAGATTTTTATTGAGGATCCTAAAGATTTATCTTCTTGAAGGCTTCTCCTAGTTCCTCTAATCTAAATATCCTAAACTAGGTTATATCCTCACCAGCACCATAACCGGTATCTGGGGCTACCTCCAAAACCATGTTTCTTTGTCCCTTCTTCTCCTCAGTTCGCCAAGCACTTTTTATCATATTTTCTAAATGCCATTTTGACCCACATTGTTGTCTGAATTCCATTTTCCTTCCACCCTCAACCTCTCGAGAAAGGTGTTGAGTTTTAAACCTTTCAAAGGTTCATCACTTAACCTAGTTCAAATTTGTCACTCCTTCACTTCCTCCATCCCTTCATGTGGACACCTAAATCAACTAATTTAGGTTGATGTGCTAAGAGCTCTTCCAAAATAACTTTACAATCTTTACAAAGACATCTTAAACAGATCTCTTTACAAAGAGATCTATACTTTGGGGCTGTTTGGATTCCCTTTGAGTTTCAAAGGAAAGGAGCTTAAAGTCCCTTTCTACCTTAACCCTCCTCATGAGGAGGATTGGCCGTTGAAACAAGGAAAAGATGGACGGGACATTTTCATTTGGATAAGAAACCCTAAAGCACATCCTTTCTTGCTTAAAGATTTTGCCAAACAGCCCCTTTATATTTCGGATTTTACTTAGGGAAGAAGTGTTCTGTATTACAATGTGACTTAGTAGTACATACCTTTGAAATATGTAAATATGGTTAACTCGTGAGTTTTGTTCAAGATGTGGCATAATTTTGCATGGGGAAAAAGCCGGTGCTACTTGTATACTGCTCCAAGTCCTATTTCTCGTAAGAATACCTTGTATACTCGACCATTTGTGTGGTCTGCATGTCATCATCATAGGCATTACTGTAAATCCTCCCTGTTGAAAATTGCTGCATGATTAGGGATATTTCCATAAAATTGGTGGATTTTATTTCTATTTAAATCTAAAGTAGCGCTTGATATACTTCTAGTTTGTGATTTCTGATTTCTGATTAACTGCATTTCTGATATGTCTTCCTGTTGGCTTAGGAAGTGGAAAAGAATCTCGGCACAGTGACTGTTGCACATTCTGGTGACCTTGTTTCTGATTTGTCTCACTCCAGATCTGAGCCTCAAGTTTTGCGCGTAAGTTAGTTCCAATTCTGTTTTGAGGTTTAGTTTCGGTTTGGTGAATTCTTTGACCTTAAAGTAGGCTCTGCAATTCGTTTTGTATAGGGTTACATGATAGTACAAGTTTTTTTGTCTCTCTTCACTTCTATATCAAGTAATCTTGATTTTACAAATTTAAAGTAGTTTTTATGCTGTACCTGAGGAGTTTAATTAGTTTTAACGAGTAGGTCTCCATGTTTGAGCGTTTTCCTTAGCTTAATCTGATGAATCAAGTGAAGTTAGTCATTTTCTAATTATTCTGCTGCTGGTAGATAAATTTTATTGATTATTTACTCCTTGCTTCGTTTTTAGCTTAATCTGATGAATCAAGTAAAGTTAGTCATTTTCTAATTATTCTGCTGCTGTTAGATAATTTTTATTGTATTTACTCCTTGAATCGTTTTGGTCTAAATGTGGCATAATTTTGCATGGGTTCTAATTGTACACTAGACCATCTATGTGGTTTGCATGTCATCATCATATGTGGTACTGGAAATCATCCCTGTCAAAAATTCCTGCATTATTAAGGTTATTTCCTTAAAATTGGTGGATTTGGTTTGTCTCAGCTGTTTGGATTCCAATAATTCAAGGGAATACATGATTCATTCCGATCTTGCAGAAAAATGTGGAATATGCTTTAGGTAGTGATTTGCAGTTGATTTGTGAGAATTAGATTACTGCTTATGTATGTAATAATATCCCTCCATTCCTGTTTACTGGGAGGATTTGGAAAAAGTTTTTGTTCCAAAATACAGAGAGAATTTCAGGGATTCTCATGTGACCTCACCCACTCCCCCCAGCCCTTCTCTCTGTTTCTACCTACCCAGCATCTTACTGAACGGAGGGATTTCAGGGATTTGCTTGAAGAAGTCACGTGACATATTGTGGGCCCAGCTCAATAAAACACACTTGTTCCCCAATCTTCCCTCTATTTTCGAACGGGGAAGTATTTGTTTTCTTGACTTTTATGTGAAAAAAATATTTTAATGTCGTCAAGAAAAGTGGAAAGTTCAAAGAATGCGGCTTGCTTTCTCTGGTATAGATGTTGCCATGCTTTTTCTATACTCGTAAAAAAATGCAATTTCATACACGTAATATATGCTTTTAAATCAGTAATAGCAATTGAATATGACTTTAGGAATGATTTATGATTTCAGACAGCTGGAAGAGTTCTTCAAAATTCCATTTCTTTACGATGTAATTTTGAACTTGATCTTTAATTTTCTATTTACATATAAATAGCGCCTGATACACTTTTAATTTCTGATTTTTGATTAATTTCATTTCTGATTGGTCTTCCTATTGGCTTAGGAGGTGGAAAGGAATCTCAGCATTGTGACTGTTGCACATTCTGGCGACCTTATTTCTGATTCGTCTCACTCCCGATCTGAGCCTCAAGTTTCGCCCGTAAGTCAGTTATCTTCTTTTAGGTTTAGTTTTAGTTTGGGGAGTTCTTTGATCATGAAGTAGCACTTTGCAATTAGTTTTGTATAGGATTACATGAAAGTTTCTTTTTTTGTCTCTCTTCACTTCTATTTCAAGTAATCTTAATTTTAAAAATTTACTGTGGTTTTTGCACTGTACCTGAGGGGTTTAATTACTTCAGCGAGTAGGTCATGTTAGTGTTTTCCTCGGCTTAGTCTGATGAACCAAGTGATGCTGGTCATTTTCTAGTTATTCTGGTGCTGTTATATCATTTTTAATTAATGATTTACTACTTGAATCGTTTTGGTCAAAATGTGGCATAATTATGCATGGGGAATATGCTGGTCCAAATCCTACTCCTCATATTACATACCTTGGATACTAGACCATCCACGTGGTTAATGTAACTCATTTCTGTTGAAAATTGCTGCATGGTTAGGGTTATTCCCAAAATGGTGGATTTGGTTTTTGTCTCAGCTGTTTGGATACCAATAATTTAAGGGAATACATCATTCATGCCGATCTTGTAAAGATATTGGGGTTATCTTTGGTAGTGATGATTTGCAGGTGAATACTGAGATTTAAATTACCGCTTATGCATTACAAATTTTCATATTTCTTTTCTTCACTTTTGTGTGGAAAAAATAGATTAGTTTTGTCAAGTGTAGGCGTTGCGTTTTTGTGTGTGTGTGTTTTCTCGTAAAGATTTGCAATTTCAAACATGGGATAAGTGATTTGAACACTATGTCAGCACTTGAAGGTGATTGAAGTATAAATTTATGATTGCAGATAGCTGGCAGAGTTCGTCAAAATTGCATTTCTTTATTGGACGTAATTTTCAACTCCAATTCGAATTATCTATTGAGTCTACGATAGTAGATGCTTCTAGTACTACATTTCTGATCAATTGTATTTCTAAGTTGTCTTCTTGTTGACTTAGGAAGTGGAAAGGGATCTCAGCATTGTGACTGTTGCACATTCTGGTGACCCTAATTCTGTAAGTAGATCTGGAGCAGCTTCGTCTTTAGCTCTAGGAATCGAGCGAGGGAAGCGAAATTTTTTGACCAATGACGAACGCCTTGTGCTGTATCGATTTCTGCTAGAACGAAGCAAAGATGGCAAGCTGAAACATGGTTTGGTTCAAGAAGCTGCAGACAGATTTTTAGTCTGTCGACACACTGTGAGCCGCATCTGGCATCAAGGCCAAAATTCAAAGCATGGGCCTGGAGTCGATAATTTACCTGATGTCGGCACCAAGATGAAAGGTAGAGTGGGAAAGAAAAAGAAGGACTTGGGCCTGAAACGAATCAGTCAAATCCACTTAGGGCAACGAACAAGCATTCGGTCATTAGCGTGTGCATTGAACGTTCCAAAATCAACTTTGTATGATCGAATCAAAAGAGGCCTCATTCGAACACATTCTGATGCACTGAAGCCTTCATTGACTTCGGAAAACCAGAAGGCGCGTTTGAAGTTTTGCATTGCTATGCTTAATTCAGTCAGTATTGCTTCTGAAAGGCCATTTTTTCAGGATATGTATGATCATGTGCATATTAGTGAGAAGTGGTTTTTCCTGACAGATGCTTCTGAAAATTACTACCTTTTACCTGAAGAAAATGAGCCACAACAAGTTGGTCCCAGGGTGATGTTTTTAGCGGCAGTCGCTCGCCCACGATTTAATGCTTTGGGGAATCTACTTTTTGATGGGAAAATAGGGATTTTTCCTTTCATATACCATGAAGAGACACAACAGAGCAGTACTAGCCATTTTGGGACCATGGAAACACATGCTACAATTTTGGTGACAAAGCAAGTGAAGAAAGATTGTTTGATTCCTAAAGTTCTACATGCAATTCGAACAAAATGGCCTGTTTGTGGAGAAAATCAAGGGATGATTTACATCCAGCAGGATAATGGAAAGTCACACATCAGTCTGGGTGATCCTCAAATTTTGGAAGCAGCTACCCATCAAGGATTGGACATTCGACTGACTAGTCAACCACCAAACAGCCCTGATCTCAATGTCTTAGATCTCGGATTCTTTCCATCCATTCAGACCTTAAAACATCAGCAAGCACCTTCTTCTATGGATGAGCTTGTCGCTGCAGTTCAGAAAGCATTTTATGAATTTTCTGCAACCAAACTAGATCAAATGTTCTTACGTCAGCAGGAATGCATGATTGAGATTATGAAGGCCGGTGGTGGCAACAATTATAGGCTACCGCATTTGAGAGATGGAAAACAAGAAAGGCAAAGGCAAGGCTTGCTTCCGACTCATTTATTCGTTGATGGTGAAATTGTAAAAAGAATAATGGACTAGTGGCACATTAGGTTTGCATAGGTTGTTGAAGGTATGGACGTGGTAAAAGCTTATCGAGTTCTTCTAAACAGATAGTTTTTGGAGTTTTAAGTCCCTGACCTGCATACAAGGAGAACAAAGAATATGGAGACAACGTCTGGGTCACATCCCCAATTTCTTCAACTTGAGGCGGCCTCCATGCTGTAATTAGGACATTTGAAATTGTTTGCTGCCAATCCTGTAAGTGAAGATGAGTGGCTAAATAGATGGTTTATTTGACTGTTTCATTTCAAGTATCTCATTGAAAGGTGTTGAGGGGTTCATAGACGTGTAAAATTTATAGAAAGACTAATTTAGAAGTTGAAAACTTTTTTCTAGTCAAAGTTCTAGTAACTTTGATATTGAGCCTTTTGTGATCAATTCATTGAAGTAGGGTATAATCGGCCCATTGTTGGGACCACTGCTTTTCCTATATATATGGAAAAGTTTAGATGAGATTGATCGCTCTCATTTGGCTTATATGAGGCCAGTTCAAGTCGTAGCCATTGGATCTTGATCTTACGATTACAAAGGTGAGTGATTGGTTACACACCTATCCACTGATTTGATACCCAATCTTACAATTACAAAAGACTGTTCTCATGCTCTTTATACGAGAATGGTATATATATCTGTATGATATTTGTTTGTACAAGATTGTTCTCATATAAGGAGCATGAGATCAATCTTTTGGGTGGTTAGATTCCGATCCGACAGTGGGTATCAAATCAGTGGGTAGGTGAGTGTAAGTCATCATTTACCTTTGTAGTCGTCATATCAAGATCCAACGGCTACGACTTGAACTGGCCTCATATAAGCTATATGAGAGCGATCTCATTTAAACTTTCCCTATATATATGTATGCATGTGTGTGTGTGTCATATTGTTTATACTAATAGGATTCTTATAAAAGAAATGTACTAATATGATCCTTAATTTCAAATTAACATGTTCACGGTCATTTTTATGCATTACTTATTCCTTTGTATGCTGGGTTGGTGGTAATTCTTAATAGCTCTAAATCTCTCACCGTTTGTTTTTGTCTTAATCAAATGTTTGTAATGTTAAGACGTTCACATAGTGTCACATACTAGCTGTATGTGAGGTCTTGAAAGGTTGAGTTCATGTCAAAATTTGATGTGGGGAATCTGGCAAGGATGGTGAGTATTTTACCCAACAGATGGAAGAAAGGATGATGATGCTATAACTCTTTATGTAGGAGGCTGTGGAGGAAGTCACACTTCAAGCCTAACTGTAATTGTTTCCTCTCTCTGGT
Source organism: Houttuynia cordata (assembly GCA_039654745.1). Taxonomy (NCBI): domain Eukaryota; kingdom Viridiplantae; phylum Streptophyta; class Magnoliopsida; order Piperales; family Saururaceae; genus Houttuynia; species Houttuynia cordata. The sequence goes on from CM077504.1 coordinate 4,703,850, forward strand.
TAAATTTTGTTGTTCTCACTAGTGTTTTAGGTTCCAACCATGTATACTGGTTGATGACAAGGGTACGAGGCTGTGGAGCATGACATGCAAGCTACATCTGCTTCTGCTCCATGTAATTTGAGGTTTGTCGCATCACTTCTTGTAGCAATAGTTCAAGGAGCTGAAAAATTGAGTGCTGACATGTATTTTTGCCTCTCACCACATGTTGATTATGTTGGAAATATATGGTTATCGTTGTTTCCTCACTGATCTGCAAATTCACAATCTCGCATTTTGGTGAGATTCAGAATAGAGGAAGCTGTAGTTTTCATTTCCCGATGAGATCTCGGATACATCTTTTTCAGGAGAAGAAAACATACCTAATCACCGACATCTTTCCCATAATTTTTTCTAGATCTCTCCTCTCTTTGACCGTGATCGAGAGAGCAAAGATTGCAAGCGCTGGTGTACATGGGGGATAACAGTCACCACTGCTTCCCAGGTATTGAGGCTACAGCTTTGCCTCTAATAAGGGAAATCTGTCATCAAGAACTCACCAGGGAAATCGACATCACTCATTTACTCTCTTCTCGACAATATTGTGTCATACGATACATACAATTAACTAAAGACATCTTAACTTAGTCAAATTAATGCATTTACTATGGGTTGACAACACGACTTTGCAAAGTTATCTAAATCATTGGTATTCAAGGAAAACAAAAGTTTGACCAGAACATAAATGTTGGATTGACACGATGAGGATAGTAAGAACAGTTTCTAGACAAGAGAAATTTACTTGTGATACCCCTGTGTGTCTAGAGTATAACACAACGGACGAGATATTTTTATGATTTTTCTAGAAAAATTTTATGATTTATTTTGTACGGGTTGTCGGTGCAGGAAACAATTCCGACCGAGAGCACCAACAATCTGGCTCGAGATCAACTATTTGGCCTATTTAGGGTTTTAATTAGTATTCCAATTTAGACCGCTAATAGCTAGCATGCTTATACGTAGTCTATATAAATTTAGACTGGTCGGGAAGGTACATAACTTAGGCATGAAGGCTTCTGGTCAACATTTCTTCAAGTTTATAGGGTTCATTCAATTTTATACATGTAACAAATTGCTTACTTTCATACATGTATAATATCTTTATGAAATAAAACTACTATGATCGGACAATAAGGTCGAGTTTTATGAATATGGCAGTAACAAGGAAGAAATGTAAAGTTAGGGTTTTCATCAATTTAATACGAGTAATGACAACAGGATTCAGATAAACAATCGAAGTCGATTCAAACATTTACAACAACAGAGCACATAATTTTAACACTTTCAAGAGTACATTAATGGATGTAGATCATCATAACATCAGCAAGAATATGGCTATTTTTGACTTCAAACACGAAGGAATCTAGGTACTGAAGAAGTCAGCAAGAATATGGCTATCTTTGACTTCAAACACAAAGGAATCTAGGTACTGAAGAAGACAGGATCCGAGATGAAACTACATAAACCATCAACTGTTGTCGAATCTTCTCGCCGAATGGCCTCGGATTCAACATCCCAAATCCTCCTCGTTATGTATCTCTGGTCGGCCAGCAATGCGAGGTCGAGAGAGAGAGAGAGAGGGAAAAGGTCGAGAGAGATTGAGACGAGAAATTCTATAGAGAGAGTTGGTCGATCACAAAAAGGAGTAGCTAGGCCCGACCAACACCAATTATATAGGTAGTATTCTCCCCTAATTGGAGTCCTACTCTAAAAGAAAAACTAAATCTTCTTCCCCGAATTGAGTTTATCTTAAATCAAGTAAGTTATTAACAAATAGATTCTCCCAATTAAATGCCTGGCGCCCAGACAGAGTCCTGACCTGATAAGTTCATTTCTCCACTGTCCATCTAATCTTCCATAATCCTACACCAATTGGAAGTATATTTCAAAGGATTTGTAGCGATCCACTTCTCTTCTCATCTAATCCCTAGCACCAGACTCCACTCTGCAACCTAACCCTAGCATCATGCATATCTCCAGCGCTAGGTTGGTCAGCTTAGGCTCGTAGTTTAAAAAGGATACTAGTCTGGGTACCCCCATTAGGTTATAATCCTACTTTAATTAGGAAAACAAAAAACTCCAAATAAACTCATTCAATCACTACTTTAAAAGATTCCAAATAAAATCCACTTTCCTAGTTTAGGTCATCCATTAATATTTTTTTTTGTACAATTTTTGAGGTTGTCACCCAACTCGGCAAAATTCGCCTACAACAAACTTTTAGGTGAAACGCCACCATTTCGGTTAGGTGCATTTTTTTGTAACTCTTCGAGGCAATTTTGTAGCGGCTTTTCTCTAGGTCCTGTAACAGCATATCGTTCACTTATTTGGCATGCACCTTGCCCTTTGCAACTCTACGCGGTACCTGCCGCTTCCATCCTTGCTGCACATTGTAGATTTGCCATCCCTACATGTATACTAGACCGTGTTCAGATCAGCAATATGAATGGACTGCCAGTTTTTTTAGACATGCTAATATTATTTTCGGACATGGAAATCTCGGATATGGTAATAATAAATTCGGACGGAGGGTGTATGCAAAAATGGACCCGATATTGTGCTACACTTATTTCGTGAATGTAGTCCGTGCCATCTGGTCCCACTTCACTGCGATCTGGTCCATTTTTTTTATGGTGTAACTATGTAAGGTTAATTGTCATAGGGTAGTTATCATTTTAGTATGTAGTAACATGTAGGGCTAATTGAGACTTGAGAGTCTTTTAAGTACATGTAAAAGAAAGAAGGGATGGACGTTGAAAAGCTTCACAGTAACTTGGACAAGTTCCATTTGGAGGAATCGTTGTCTCTTTGGAGACATCCGTTAAGATCATTTGGAGGTTTCGTTTCCCTCGAAGAAACAAATTGGAGGTCTGGTTTCCCTCGAAGTAAACCAGCGTTCTCGTTCTCGTTCTCGTTAGAAGAGGAACGTATCACCATTTGTGAGTGCTTTCGGCACCTCACCAATATGGACAATCAACAACACAATTTGGCGAACACTATGCCCACCCCCCCTCGCATTCCTCCTTACATATGTGAACATAATCTGGATTATTTGGAAAGGTTGTATCATTTAGAAGAAAAACAAATTTTTGCCGCTGACATCATCTGGAGAGTCACGTTGGTTTGGCACTTGGCATTTTTTTGTCTATCAAACAAGATTACCAAATACAACACATCAACACATTAGTAGCTTCTACCTACCAGGCTACCACCTTTGGGCTGGATACAGGTACAATTGATGGCACGGCAAGACACTCTTCCAACCAGATGGCGAATGGAGTTATCGTCAGTGATCATTTCGGTGGAGCAACCGCATCAACTGTAGAATTCAATTAAGCAATCATGATCAAGGTCATGGCTTGCCTCTAGGCATTCTGAGTTTGCTGACCATCTTCGACTCTCACATGTACAAATAAGAGTCGACTCTTCTTGACTGTGATAAATCTTCTCGGAAAGCTACCTCATCAGATTCCATGGAGACTTGTTCCAACATTCCGAGAGATTCATGCTCTCATACCTAAACTTGCTGGGGCACAATTCCCCCCACACATTCAAATTTCGCTATTGACAATTTTTCTTGCGCTGGCTTCACTCGCCTCCAAAATTCCTATCCCCTGTTTTATACGTTGATGTAATTCGACGGGCATTGCCCAGACTTCGGTAATTTCTTGTACTCTTGTCCGGAGTAATGATATGGGGCAAAGGCACCAGAGAGAACAAAAGTTTTGTTAGGACATCAGATTGAAATCGGGTGGCAAATGCTTAAATTAACTCCCACGTGATTGAGAGAGAAATTAGAAAAAGTGACTTGAACTTCTGGAGGAAGGAGGAAAAGGAATTGGCCAAGGCAAACTCCGATTGAGCACAAGGTGCTAGCGATCAATTGGAACCTTGTTTCGATTGATCGTAGGTAACGATTTTGTCAAAAAAATTCTGATCTTTGGTAGATTGATGTAGGCTCTCGTCTACAACGGAAATAGAAAAGCTAAACAAGAACAAGATAAACTAATATGTATTTGTCTTTTGTTATCCGGATTTCGCCATAGACCTCACATATTTAAAGAGTAAAGATAACATAATCTTAATACAAGTAGTAATGCTTAACTAGGAAACATTATTAAATAAAAAAATCATATTCTTAATAGAACTAAAAGACCCTAATTGAATCCATAACATAGATTTTCTAAGGGATTCCTTCTCCTAATAGACTAGGGAGGTTATGTATGTCCAAGGGGTCTATATAAAGGGTTCAAGGGCTTCTCAAGGCGATTCATCCCTATTCTCTCAAGGGTGGCTCTAGAGTTAAGAGTAGAAAGAGGAGCTTATAGCATAAAAATTGTTTACGCATAAAGGTTAAGAGGAGGTTTAGATATTGTGTGATTGTAATCTTAAGGAATTTGAGAGAGCATCATTGTACTCTTGTTTCTATGATTTAGTGGAAGGAAACCTTTAGGCAATTTTGCGAACAACACCAAATCGTTCATTGTGTTTTTCTTTTGCATATTTTTTTCGTCTTCTTATATCTTTGATCCTCCCACAGGCTAAAGCCCGACACATTAAGCTCCCATATGAGTTCACTTAATCGAAGTCCGATCAGTGATCTCCAATCTCCATCCTCACCTCGCCATCCTCCCTCATCCGAGGCCATGACTAGGATCTCCGTCACCACCTCCAACCCCCTCATTAACTAACATCACCTGGGTTACCCCTATATATAGATCTCGCTAACCCATTGTCATCCTCTTCACCTTCATCCACCATGTCCTCCCAAAGCTAGTGCTGATGCCCGAGGACCTGTCTGATCAGCCCCTTCATCATCTCGTACCCATCAACCAGCCACTCCTCATTCACCTCCACAAGCATCTCTGAATGGAGAAGATCGGGGTCGTGAGGATCGTTGGAATCACCAGCACGGTGACATTAGCCCCACAGTTTTGCCCTACTTCCCATGGTGAAAAAGAAATGTATTTCACGGTGCATATACCAGGTCTGAGCGAGAGGCAAATGCCGAGCTGCATAGGGAAGAAAATGAGGCAGGTTGTGGCCAGCGAGAAGGCACCAAGAGAATAGGCAAGCTGATGGCCTAAGTTTGGTGCAATGTCTGGGTCTGAGGGCTCTGGGTAGTTTAGTAGGTGAGCCAAGAACCGAGGTGGCCGGCGTTCAACGGAAGGGTTCTGGGTAGTTTGGCCAAAGCATTAGGGAGGAAAAGGAATCGAGTAAGGCAGGGTCTTTTTTGCCCGGTCACTAACTAGAAGATAAAAGCTCCTGGCCATTGAATTATATGCGGACAGTGGATATGCAACTAGAACTCAAAACTCCTTCAGAGCCACAACGCCGGCTATATTTTCCCTTTTTCTTAATGTGAAATCAAATATTATGAAACATGATAGTTATTCTAAATTTTAGATGCCGAATTTCCCTGAATTTGCTCCAAACTTTCCCGAACCAAACCGAAAATGGTCCCTTGAGGAATTGAGGCCGAATCCCGAACTTGTGTACGGTGCAAAGGAGAGGATTTACAATGAATGGATAAGAATTAGAGATGTACAAAGTTCACCTCCACCGGATCAGGTAAGGGTCAGTGAGAAAAGAAGTTGGGAAGCTCAGCTGTGTGGGTTAAATGATTCCTCACTCCTCAACATTGATGTCAAAACTAAGATCCAGATCTTTTACTTGAGTTCAGAAACTTAATCTGGACTTCTGTACAGATTTTCCACCATCCAATATTCCAACAGCCAATTTTTGGTGGTGATATTTGTAGGGAGGAATTGTGCTGGAAGAACGTTTGCCCCATGCATAATCCCAGCGGCATTAAACAAGATTTTCTGTCAAATTGATTACAAATTATGATTGACGAGTATAAAAGATGTTAAACCAAATTTCTGCAAATGGAGATATTCAGCCAGAGTCCTTATCTGATGTAGATGAATGCCAATCCAAGAGATCACATGCGAAAGCTTCAACAAGAACTGATTTTGCAGCAGAGAGAATAAAAAACTTAAGTCAAGTGCTATATACATCACGTCCATCTTAATAGCATTCAAGTCTGATCTCGTCCATATAAATATCTGTTTGAACTTGGTTAGCTAATAAGCCATAAAGTCTTAAAAAAGGAGTTATATAGTCTTATTAAGACACACGGAAGAACTCAAACAATCATCTGAACCATGGCTTGCAATGTGAAAGATCTTGGCAATAATTGGTCCAACAAAACCAGAATCGCGACCTGCAGAATTTTTTTCACACCTTGCCAAGATTATCTGTTTCTCCTCACTACTTTGTTCATTTTTTTTTTGCTAAGCAGGACCACGATGCTGCATGTGCTTGCCGCAATTAATGCAGCAGTTGCATGCAAACTGCAGTTTGCATGCAGTAGCAGCATAAGCATGCGATTAACTAAATGTTGTTGAAAATAATATTTCCTCCATCCAATGAAGCTCGTCTGCATTGCATAATGAGTGAAATTTATTCGACTCTGTGGCCCGAATAAACAAACAGAGACACACACAACCCCCCCCCCCCCCCCCCCCCCCCCCCCCCAACCACAAACCAGGTAATGATGGACCCCTGTTTTTCGAAATGGAGACGAGCTTCATTGGACATAGGTAGTAATATCTTTTTAGTTTCTTCAGTCAAGCCATTTCCCCTTCCAATGTATGCTATGCTGGTTACTAGTTCCTCCTGGTGATCATACTTTGCATGCGACCGAAATGTGAACCTGTTTTTTGCTTCTGCAGTTTCCTTGTTCATGTCTTTGAACTAGGCCCATAAAAGCTTTTTCTTTGAATCTCTTGTTCAATTATCTTTGTCGTTGCAACTCAATCAAATGAGCCACGGGGTAAATTGTAAAAAGGTAGAAAGAAGTATGATATATAAAAACCTGTATCCAATTTTTTTAAAAAATATATATATTTTCCTTGACAATCTATATCCACTGATGACTGAACAAACTCTCATTCTGATAATTGAGAAGGAAAGTTCTGATTTCTATGTCTAGATATATAGCTCTTTCAATGCTCCCATGCAAACACTACAATGCTTGAGTCTTTGACTCACAATACAACCTATTGAGCCAAAAATGTTAAAATTTTGGTAACTGAAGGATAAAACATAATTGATGAAACAACATAATTCAAACATGGTCATGAAATGTTTATCATAGTAAAGGGAAGTCCTTTACATGTACACATGAGAACCTTATATAAGCAAGGAGCTCAGAGACTAAGAAAGAAAAAGAAAAGTAGGGAAGAATTAAAAGAAAAGAATTACAAAAAACAAAGAATAAAATGAAAAGAAAAACTAAGAAGCAAGTGAAGGGATTCAAATTTCAAGCTCCTTTGCATGTACTTATGCACATGCCATGAGTTAAACGTTCACTCAATGGTATGAGCGTTCTTAATGTTCAAATATATACATAACCGTGACAAACCTTATTTCCTGACCACCAAGATCATGTTTACATGATCTCTCTGAGATGAGATGAGATCAGCTCTTGGCTCTTGAATGGACCAATGAGACCAAGATCCAAGATAGTGAAAGTAGGTTTAAAGAGCACACAGGTAGTCACTAATACTTCGTTCAGATTACCCTTCCAATTTGAAAAAAAACTTTGTTCGCATTTACCGGTAGGATATGAGCGAAAGGCTGATAGCACGTGACAGGTATTTTTGCCAGGGAAAAAATGGTATTTTACTGTTCCAATTTTTGCTCCGCACAGACAGGCCGGCAACAACAAAAAAGTCCTCTCTCCCCTCCAATTTTCCAGATTTTTTTACATTTCCAATTTCGATAGGTGACAGCAAGCTATCCTCTCTCTCTCTCTCTCTCTCTCTCTCTCTCTCTCTCTCTCTCTCTCTCTCTCCCTTTTTTCCAGTTTTGCATGCACACACTCTTCCCTCTATATTCGATGACTTTTGGCACGTCCAACACTCCAATAAAAAAAGCTTTGTTTTCAAATGGGAAGGGTAAATCCAAACAGAGGGAGTATTAGAAAACAAAAATGAACTTATTTACTTCTAATCCAGATGACTAATATGGGGCGTAGAGATTATGATGTAAATCATTCGATATATAAATTTTGCATGAAATAACAGTAGGCAAAAAATGATGCACTAACTAAAAGTATAAAGAACTGACCACATTAGGATGCTTCATTTGCATTACTTTGGACACTCTTGCAGCTTCCACTGTACTTTGCAGCTTTAACATATTCGAATGTCTCTCCTTCAACAAACCAAACTAGTATGTATAAAAAAATACCAAACTACTGAGCCTGCAAATATGCAAATTTTGAGTGCCATCTCTCCAAACAAACACAGTTATGACTGCTAGATTTAAAAGCATACAGCTAATTTAGATGTCTATCCAAAGAAGAGTTAAAACTGATAACTTTAAATTATTCTGCTCTACCAAAAAACTGAATTAAGAACTGGAAAATCCATAATCCGTACCGACTTCAAAATTGTTTGGCGTTTCTATACTACATAATTATTTCATATACTCTTCATTTCATAGCGTGAACTGTGGATAAAGTGAAAATGCTTCATAAAGTCTAAGTCTTGCAAAAAGTTGCAATATTTGCCTCATAATAGTTGGATCGAACTAATGAATTTTGTATATTGACGGTATGGAGAAACAAAAATCTGTAATCTCTAACTAAATAAAACAGCAATGGTTATAGTACCTGGGTGAGGCTAGTTGAGACAAGAGCCGAAGTTGGGAGAGGGTTGAGTCACACATAAGAAAAGATAGGCCATAAGCGCTGCATGAGAGAAGGAAATTACATATAAGGTTCTTAAAATATATCATTACTTTGTGAAAATTAAGTAAAATAATAAAGAAACTAACTCTAGTGCCCTGCTTCCATGAGAAGGGCCTCCAGCATAAAACTTGCCACTATACTTCTTCACATGGATTTTGTACTATCAATTTGATTTTGAAAAGAGTCAAATAGGGTATACAGCCCATGCTACTGTTGTATCGCCTTAATATGCTTAAGGATATACAATAGATTAAGTATAGAAGGTTGGATGAAAGGGGAGAAGTATAGAGTGAAAGGGAAGAGAATAAGATGAAGAGGAGAAGGAAGAGACAAAGGAACACTACTCTGAAATCACTATTCATGTCACTATTCATGTATTGTAGCCGTAGGGCTAAAGCCCTATTTATAGTATTAGGCATGTAGCCTTTACAATTGCTGAATTCTACTATGAATAAGAATATAATCAAACTAGGAAATAAATCCTAATAGATGTAGCATGCCTAGGAAAACAAAAACTAGGAAAGTAATAAATTAATCCTACTCCAATTAGGATTAACTAAATTAGGAAAGTATCCTAATCCTATTCCAACTAGTATTCTAATTAAGGATCATAACAGCTACCCACCCCAGATAATTGAGATAAGGTGTACGATGACAATGATGATGGAAAAAGATCAACTCTACATAAAAAGGCATGAGCGCTCAAGGTGCATAAAGTAATCCAATCTCTCAGATGCATCAGACGTAAATCACTCACAGGTAAAATGAATTTATAACATTCAATTTAGATCCTCGAGGCACATAAACGATAAGCATGTACACTACACCAGATGACAAACTGCCCAGCCACCATTTATCTTTCACGACATTTACCTCCTCAAACAGAGCATTCTTTCAGCACATAAGATCACCAAGTAAATAAAACTGAGACCCTAGCTAATCGTTCACTGAACATGATGGAAATCTCCAACAGAAGAAAACAAGAAACATCCATGTTAGAATCAGAAGTTACAGTCATGGAGATGCCTCTGGCAATCGCAAAGACGAGCTTTGCCAACAAGATTCCAACAAAGGCATCTAAAGCTGAAAGGAACTCCTATTGCAATCAATTCTCCACTTAAATGAGAACGAAAATTTGTCACAACAACTCATACCTTGATTTGGAGCCACATTTTCCACTCATTCAGCAGTTCTTTCCACCCACTGGTCCCAGCAGACACAAAGCCAGATTGTTCTTTTGAATAGCTAATGTCGAAATAAACATATCTAGTAGAAGTTATCTGCATATATATCCAGAGCAAGTAACTTTTAGAGTGTGTTTCTAAAACAAGTCATTGTACATAAACCCTGCCAGGATAGACTGACAACTGAAAGAGAATGTGAAGCATAAAAAGAATGTATATGCACGTTTACCAGTTGTTAGATAGCTAAGGACCCACGCTGGAAGTGGTAAATGCCCACAGTATTCCACCTATTTTGACCCTCAACTTGTCAATTCACAGCTGGATATGTGAACTAAATCAGGATATATACCACTCTCCCGCATTTCAGCAAAAGCCTTGCTGGCCTTAGCATTATCCCTAGCTGCACGATACCCCAGAATCAATACAGTGTATGTTATAATATTGGGTATGATTCCTTTTTCCCTCAAGTTCTGAAAATATTTTTCAGCATCATTCAACTGATGTAGCCTGCAATACCCGTCAATCAAGCAGGTATATAAAGCAATATCAGGTATCAATCCAAATTTCTCCATTTCGTTAAGAAGCGCCAAGGCCTCTTTCATCTGTTTGTTTTTACACAATCCTGAAATCATTGTGGTATATAAAGCAATATCGGGTATCAATCCAAAATCCTCCATTTTTTTCCATAGCTCCAAGGCCTCTTCCATATGTTTGTTTTTACAAAGTCCATGAACAAGGCTAGTATATGTGCATATGTTAGGTAGAATATCATCTTTATGCATAAGGTTGTACACCTTAAATGCTGTGTCCAATTTGGATTCACTGATGAAACCATTTATTAGTGTGCTGTAAACAGCTACATCAGGAACAAGCCCCTTCTTCCTCATTCGATAGAATAAAACATGAGCCCACTCCGACTTCTTCTCCCTGCATAACCCGCTCATGATTGAGTTATATATATGTAAATTAGGAACCATGCTCTGATTTAACATTTGGTTCATAAGCTTCAATGCCTCAAAAAGTTTACCTTCCTGGCAAAAACCATCAGTGATGATACCATAAATAACAGTGTTCGGTGTTATTCCTCTGATCTGCATACTCATAAATAACATACATGCTTCTCTCATTTTTCCTCTTTTACAGTAGCTTCGTAACAGACTTGAATAAGTGAAAGCATCAGGAAAGATATTGTGCCTAAGCATCGCTAGCAAAAATCGACAAGCCACATCCAAAAGCCCAAGCTTGCAAAATCCGTCAATCATTACACTGTATGCAATTTTGTCAATTCTAGCACTTGAAGAAAGTAACTTACAGATCAAGCCTAAGGCAACTTTCTTGTTGCTGCTCAAAAAACATCCATTTAGAAGTGAGGTGCAGCTAACAATGGTAGGTTCAATTCCATTGCTTGTCATTTCATCAAAGAGACGAAATCCAGTTGCAACATCACCCACCTTGCAAAAGCCATCAATAAGAATACTGTAGCTATAAACATCTGGCAAGAACCCTCGTGACCTCATCTCCTCAAAAACCATTTTAGCAGCATCTACTCTTCCACTACAACAGAGCCCATGCATCATAGCATTATAACAGTAATTATTCACAATGTTCGCCTTTCTTATCTCCCTGAAATAAAAATGAGCATCGTCAACAGATCCAGCATGACAGAGCCCACGGATATATGTACTCCATGTCACAACATTTGGGCTTAGACCTCTGGTTTCCATTTCTTGAAATATTTCAGTAGCTCGCTTGATATCTTTGTTGCAGTAGACATCTAACATTATGGTGTATGTGCACTCATTGGGCAATGGGCCCGAGTCTTTCATTTTAGCAAATAAGCCCTCGGCCAACTTCACAGCACTCCTTTTAGACAAGCACTTGAGCAAAAAATTGCATGTGAAGACAGTAAGCTTCCTAGCAGCCATTTTAGACTGCAAAATAATCTCTACAACATTTTCTAGAAAACCTAATTCCAAAAAGACTTTCACAAGAACCTCAAAGACAAGGGGATGAGAATCTGGCACCTCCCATAGAACATCAAAAAGGCTAGAAACATCAGAGTTTGTGCCCATATGGAAGGACACAATTTGCCTAATCAAACAATATACTTCTCTCTGTTTTCCTGCAGATGCAAATATTGAAACTATAATGATAAATGCATCCAAGGAATGCGTAAATCCATACTTTTCAGAAGCAGCAGCAAAAAATCCATCTCTTCCCACATCCTCCCATGACAAAGAATGCAAAACTTTCACAACCAATGGAAAAATATTAGGCTCCATATGGTTGCAAGTCAAAACTTCTGTAAAATCTTCCTTGTCAGATGGTTCATAAGACAAAGCAAAAGAAGCACCTGAATAGTTCCGAAATACCCACACTTCTCTCGAAACAAGTCGATATATAGACTTCAGTTTCCTTCCACACATAGTAAAGGGAATCATGAACTGAAGCCACACACGTCGGCATCGACTTATGATAACCTACAAGCCCAAATAAAAGGCACGGATATCTAGATACCCATCAAAGAAATCCAGTAAATAACTCACTCTGCGAATATCAACCTGCACCACAAGTAATTTCCCGTAAAGCTTTCTTATCCAAAGAAAAAAGAAAAAGAATCGCCTGAATAACTCTGAAATGCCCACCATTTTCTCAAAACAAATCGATATATATACTTCAGTTTCCTCCCACTCATACTAAACAAAACTATCAACTATTGCCACACATGTCAATCCCCACTTCAGGAACCTGCAAGCCCAAATGAAAAGGTAAGCATAATATGCAGATATCAAATGTCAGTAGACAAGAAGATAATTCATTCCACAAACATAAACGTGCAACCTCTCAAGAATCGACAGGACGTTTTCAAATTTACAAAATACAAACAGCATCTCTTAGGGCCTCAAAGCTGGCAATTTACAATACATAGAAAATAAAAAACTGATAACTTCAGGTTACCATTAATTTAATTGAGCAAATTTGCTCTTGCACCTTGATGCATGCAGAAAATTTCTCTACCCAACTTCAGCAGAAGGATAAATTCATTGGTTTCTTATCCCGATACTAACAATCACTAATTGCCTTCACAATACATTTCTCGAATTTCTTCCAAAGAGAACCAAGTACGACCAGAATTTTGATTATAGCACAGGAAAGACTTAAAAATCCCCAGGGAAAAAATGCATAACTTCACCAGAGTAACTCATTTATTGTTTCTTCTACATGACAGTAGAGCTTCTTAATTACTTGTACAAATACATAAAAGAAATTTCACCGACAAACAACATATAAGACCAGAATTTTGAATTGTACAAATTAGAACATAGCGAAAAACACTAAAAAACCAATAATTTATAAGTATTGCCGAAGAAGAAAAACTAATTCGATAAACCAACAACTAACAAATGATTTATAAAATAAATGCACCTTCTTGCAGTCGATAACATTGCTTTCAAGAAGAAGGAAAGTACAGAAAACCCACCTCAACAGAAGCATAGAACTCCAGCCATTTCACGACCAACCAACAACCCATGTCACATACACAACAGCAAAAAAGATGATCACTTTGCAACTCCTTAAGCAAGTTGAAGTCACAACAGCTTCTACCTATTGAAATCTCGTCTGGAAGAGGTCAATCAAGTAAAAATGGTTCTGAAAGGATTGGTGGGGAGATGGCGGCCGAGGCCCAGAGCTTGAAAAAGATTGGATTTTTATGGCAATGGTTCTCAAGGTCGGGAGCTGTCTCACGCGCGGTGGAAAACCCTGGCCTGACCCGACCCAACCGACACGAAAACGGTGCCAACGGATAGGGGCCGGCTAGCCGGACTCCCTCTCTCCACCTTTTGTTTTTAGGTTTGAGTAATGTTAAAACCCATGTCCTTATAACTCGTGCCCACCACGTGTTCAAGGGTGGTAGCCGTTAAATAAGAAAAAAGGGGGAGGACAGATCGATGCGAAAATGTAACATTGCTTGGGGTCATCCTTTCCACCTCCTCAGCAAGAACAGGTGATTCGAAGGTCCAGGAGTATCCTCTCTAGATCAACTTGGCCTGGCTCTGGCCAGCGACGGGGTGGCGACGGCGACTTCTCGGCTCTGGCAGGCGAAGGGGAAGGTGGCGGATGACTGGACAAATGATTTGAGGGGGTTAAAAATTCGGCCGAGTCAATTTATACGGCCGACTCGGTTCGAAAAAGTAATCGGTTCAGGTCAAACCCATGAACATGATAGCGGACACATGTTTAAAAACTACTATGGATGGAACTGAGTCAGGTTTAGGTCGGATATTGGCAAACCTAGCCCCAGAACCATTGTAATTCTTCAAACCCAGAACAGTCTCAGACCCACCACGGGTCCAGTTTCAAAGACCCAGAACTGCCCCGGTACCGGAACTTAGAACTCAGACCCTCCCCATCCCACCCTAGTACCAGAACTTCTATATCTCTATTGTTATATACGTTAAATTAGTAACTCCTTCAATTTTTTTATGAATAATAACTCTTTTTAAAATGTGACTCTAATGCACCTCCTTACAGCACGAAAATAATTTGTAACATCCAGAAAATTAGTAAGTATTTTAAAATCTAAATTTGACCCTCTTAACATTTGATTTAGTCGTGTTGTGCCTTGTGCAAATTAAAGTTGGTGAGAAGAGCTTTCCAACGCCACCTATTATGTGCAATTTGGAGTTCGGGGTAAAAAATATGAGAAATTGAATTTGATTAAACGTGACAGCGATCGATCGCCGTAAGATCCGATCGATCGGCAAGCTTGAACCGATCGACGCCGTATCAAAACGATCGATCGTAGTTACTGTGATTTGCGAATGTTTTGTCTCGCGTAAAGTGATCGATCGGCAATAATGGCGATCGATCGACTGTAACGCGGTAGTGTAATTTAACGCATACGACGATCGATCGCCGTATAGCTGATCGATCGCCGGTTGCGGTTTGCGTTTTCTAGAAGTATTTTTGGGGTGGATTTGCTTGGGAAAGATACCAAATCCCAATTGGACTTGTTTTACACGTTTCTAGGAGGATTGTGAAGCCTTCCCATTGGTTGAAAGTGTCCATAATTTAGAAGATTAGTTTGAGAATGGATTCTCCCCCAACTCTATATAAACACTAGAGAATTGGCTTGTGCTAACCCTAGAACGTCCAGAGACTTTTTTCTTCTCCTTCCCACGTTCACCCATCTCCTTGGAGGCTTGTTCTTGTGGGAGTTTGCGAGAGCTTGGAGCGGGAGATTTGGAAGAAGCGGAAGAGACGAGAGGCGCGTAGAAAGGCGAAATCTTTGAAGGATTAAGTAGGATGGTTTTTCCCCTCTTCTCTCTTTTGATTATATATGCTTTTGACAAGTGTTTTGAGTCAATACCTTAGTTATTGTTTGGATTCTTGCGAGATGAATGTATTATGTTCATATGTCTATGCGTAGTGCATCACAAATCATATGTGCATTCATGTTTCACTTCTAGACGGGAATTCGCATTTAAAGTCTAATGCTTTATTAATTTTCCAGAGACTAAAGGTTCTGTTATTGTTTGTTTGATGATGATCCATGTTGAATTTGTGCCTTTAAGGTGTGTCTCATATTAATTGTCTTGTTTATGGGTATTAATGTTTACAAACTATGTTATATATATAAGAATACAAGAAAGAAGTGAACTCTAGTAATTCCAGACAATTCTAGGTTCTGTAATTGGTCTAGGAGGGGAGTATATAGTCTGTTAATGATGTATTATTATTAATAATGTGTTGTTAAGTAAGATAATCAAAGTTAATTAAGAATCTTACTCTCGGCCAGAACTGTTTCTGTGCTGACAGTCGGTGGTAAATAATTCGTAACTAATTCAAATAAAATCAGAAAAATATAAAATCAGTGGGGTTAGAAACTAAACTCACGAGGGTATTATCAGTAAAAATTTCCAAGGTTAAGTATTACTGTACAGAGTACAGTAGCCGTCGGAAGAGGACTGTTGTGCAGGAGACAGTGAGCAGAATTTGAGAGAAAATACTAAGTATACAAATAACATCATGTAATATGATATGATAACGATTACTACGTTAATAATAGTAATTGGACTATATACTTATGGTATATCATAGTAAGAATTGGGTTAGATGTAATTCAATTATGAGGGATAATCCTTTGAACAAGTGATTCATAATTATCTATTTTAAAAAGCGTTGATGTCGGTTTGATATTCTACTTGGAATTCAAATCATCTAAGTGAAAGTGCTCTTTATGTCCTAGAGGGGGGGTGAATAGGACAACCACTTAAAAACTCTCTGTAACATCCGAAAAATTAGTAAGTATCTTAAAACTGAAATTTGACCCTCTTAATGATTGATTTGACCGTGTGTTGCTTTGTTTAAATTAAAGTTGGTGAGAAGAGCTTTCCAACGACACCAATTTTGTGTGATTTGGAGTTCGGAGTAAAAAGATATGGGAAATTGAATAAAAACGATCGATCGCGCTATAAACGATCGATCGGCTTATGGAACACGATCGATCGGCTTCGATCGGCTACGATCGGCGCCATCGTGCAGTTTGTAATCAGCGCAGGATGATCGATCGCCGTATTGCACGATCGATCGCCAGTTGCGGTTTGGCGAATTCTAACCTAATTTTGAGGCGGATTTGATTGGGAAAGATGTCATATCCTAACTAGACTTGTATTGCACGTTCCTAGGGTGATTTAGGGACTCTCCCATTGGTGGAAAGTGCCCAAGATATGGTAGAATTGATTGGGCAAAGATCTTCTAAAAACTCTATATAAACCCATAGAGTCTAAGCTTGTGCTTTTGAAAACTAAACCCTAGAACGTCCAGAGGCTTTCCCCTCTCCTTCCCACGTTCATCCCTCTCTTAGAAGACCTCTTCTAGTGGGAATTGCTCAAGAGCTTGGATCGGGAAGCTTTGAAGGAAGCGGAGGAGACGAACATCGCGTAGAAAGGCGACGTCTTTTGGTGATAAAGAGTAGGATGGTTTTTCCCTCTCTTCTTATTCTTTTCTCACATTATATGATGAGTGTTCTTACTGATTACCTTGGAGTATTGCTTTGAATCTTGCGGGATTAATGATTTATGTCTTGTCTTTCCATGTGTATTGCGATACATGCATATATGCCTTCATGCTTCATGTCTAGATGGTAAATCACATCAAAGATGGATGCTTTATTAATTTTACAGAAGATAAAAGTTCTGATATTGTTCTGATTATGATGTCTAATGATTGAGTCTTATGCCTTAATGATCGTTTTGCTTAAATCAATTTAGTTGAAAGATATTATGGTCTAAGATTGTGTTATATGTGAAGAAACATGATAAAAAGGGAATCTTTTGGTAATTCTAGTTAATTCCAAGATCTGTAATTGATCTAGGAGGGGAGTATTATCATCTATCATGAGTATAATATCATCTATAAGTGGTACGGTATAAGAATATTAAAGTTTAATCAAGTTTCTCACTTTCGGCCAGAACTATTTCTGCACGGACAGTCGACAGTGAATAATTCATAACTAATTCATATGATATCAGAAAAATATAAAACCGGTGGGGTTAGAAACTAGACTCATAAGGGTACTCTCAGTAAAAATTTCAGAAGATAATATTAACTGTACAGAGTCTGGGAGCCGCCGGAAGTGGACTGTTATGCAAAAGACAGTGAGCAGAATCCAAGTGAAAACACTAAGTACTTAAGTAAAACCACTTAATAAGATGTGAAGATGATATGACGTGCTAGTAACTAATACTAGACTATATCCTTATGATTATCACAGTAAGGTTGGGTTATGGTTAATATGATAGATGGGTAATACCTATGTTAAGAAAACCGTAATCGTGTATTTGAAGATAAAGCGCTTGTGTCGGTTTGAGGTTCCATTTGGAATCCAAATCATTTAGGACTCATTAATACCTTGTCTCTGATATATATATTTCAATAAGACCTATATGAATTTCCATCTAGGGCTGAGCATGAACGTATGTATGGATTGTGTTATTCTCTTTGTGTGACATTCCCACTTATACTCTGTATGTGAGTCTGTTTCGGTGATTGATACCTTATGTGGTTAGAGCGTTGCGGCCGCTATTTCGTTGAATTATTATTCATCATGATTATTTGATTGATTCCTCCACTAGAGGTCTTGCGGGACTTCTCCGGAAGTGGATTCATAGTATGCTCACATTATGCCATTGCTTGATCTTGCGGGGTCACTAATATTTGTGGTACTGCGGTTCCATACTGCCCAAAAAGAGGCAACATACGTACGTTAGATTGTTGACATTACGGAAGGTCTTCAATCTCCGCCCATCGTGTCCGTAAGCACTGGTGGGGCCAGCATCCTAGACGCATGGCAGGGTTCCAAAAAGAGGACCCCTAGGGTGGTTCTGGTATAGTCACTTGCGGGTGATCGGTTCAGCGAGCAGAAATTGTACTCCTTTCACTTTTAATGTCTGGAGCTTTTTAATATGATTATCATTCCCTCCTTACTCATATGTGTAGTAGGAGCCTTATTGTTGTTTTCCCTACTTGCGGGTTGGAATTATTATTGACTAACCTTTCAGGTGTATAAATCTTTGGTTTAGTCCAGATGTTGCGGCATCTTCATAAACCTTTGTTATTCTTATCCTATTCATATTGTTTGTCCTAATTCAGTGGGTTTTTACATCCTACTGAGTGTTTCTATGAAATACTCATGCATCCTCTGATGCAGGCGCAATTGGAATTTGAGATCAGGAAGTTGCAGTAGTGAAGCGGTCGCAGGAGCCGTGAAGACTTAGAGTTTATATTGTTTGCTTTGCTTATTTGATGCTTATGACATTTAATGGCAATTGTGTGCCATAGATTTATAAGTTTACTTGATTTGACTTTCTTTAATGGATTATCATTATTATCAGTATTATTAAGTAAATTTCCATTCCATAGTATTCATTAATGTTTGTATTTGTATTGCACTGATTATGGGCATGACCGATTACACATCCTTTTGAGATGATCGTAATTGGTGGTGAAATCGACTGTTCGGTCTCGCGCCCGAGATTCTCTACCTCCAAATGTATATCATTGATTGGCTTCCGCACTTCGATCGAGGTATGGGATTTCGGGGCGTGACACTCTCACTCTATTTTAATAAGAGATAATGTTAATTTAAATAATCATTCAATGCAACATTATCTTATTAACAAATAATTGGAAGCGCATGAGTGAGAGAGACTTAAGAGGTGTGGAGTGTGTGTGTGTGTAACATTATGCAAGACGAGCAATCACAAGCAATCACACAAGATTTATAGTGGTTCGCCGCCAAGCAACTCGCTTCAACGGGTACATCCACTCTCGGAGCACCTAATCCAAGGAACCTCCGACATTCACTAAGTGAGGGTTTTTAGCTCACCCACAACATCATACACTCACCGGTTTTGCTTGGATCACCGGGAACCATACAAGAGTGAATCCACACTCACTATGGGTCACACCGACCCAACTCTCTCTCAAAAGAGTGGTTTGACCCTA
This sequence comes from Houttuynia cordata, assembly GCA_039654745.1. Classification (NCBI taxonomy): domain Eukaryota; kingdom Viridiplantae; phylum Streptophyta; class Magnoliopsida; order Piperales; family Saururaceae; genus Houttuynia; species Houttuynia cordata. Next base: position 4,723,341 of record CM077504.1, read on the forward strand.
TGGTCTATACCACAATCTAACACATGTAAAGAAGATATTTAAGAGTACTTACTCTAGGAAATAGGAGTGACTAGAGTACATACCCTTGAAGGGAGGATGTGAGATATCCTACCCGTTTTGCTCAACCTAGTTTTGAGCTTATGGCCGTCCATTGTCCATCCTTGGATTCAACTAATGATGCTCCGAAATTGTAGAGGCTTTTTGGACAAGGGATTGGTTTCTCTAAGAATTTTCCTATGGGATTAAGTGAAAACAATGGCCAAAGATACTTTGAACTACTCTCAAGGGTCAATGGTATGAACCCATCTAATCATTAATGAGGGACCGGAGAGTAGATCAAAGTATCCAAGACCTTTGAGAGAATTTGGAAGTATTTGGTTCAAAGGTCAAGTGGGGGCTTTGGTTTCTAAAGGATGATTCTATATGCTCCAAGAAACCATGATCCAAGATGACTTGAATCTCTTCCTAAGATCTTATAGCAAGATCTTGAACCCCTTTCAAAGAAAGGAGAGGAAGAATAATCAAGAGCATCAAGGCTCTAGAGGACTTGAATCTCTTCCTAAGATCTCATAACAAGATCTTAAACCCCTTTCAAAGAAAGGAGAGGAAGAATAATCAAGAACCCTCAAGGCTCTAGATGATATGCAAAGAATAAGGCCAAGAGGCTTTGGGGAGATGGCTTACCCATTTCTTTCCAAGAGGTGGGTATTTATAGATGGAGAGGGAGGTGTGTATCAACCCATCCTTGGGTGGATCCACCTCATATCCACCCACCCATGGGTGGATCCACCTCATATCCACCCACCCATTTGTGGTTCTCTTATGTGGGTTGAGTCCTATTAATGGGTGGTTCCTTTAGCCCAAGAACCCATTTCACAAATGGGCTTTTTCTAAATGTCTTTTCCTAAGGACCTTAGGTGGGCTTTGAAAGAAGCTTTGGATCACTTTGGTTAGTGGGTTTTTCTTGGAATATTTTGAACCTAACAAATTTGATCCAAAAGCTATGGGCCTAGAGGACAACTATGGATGATCTAATGGTTGTGAGTTGATCCTCTAGAAAATATGCACTCCTCTTGTATGTCTTCATGATGGGCCTTCAATAGATTGCTTTTAAGTGGTGTCTTGGCCATGGGCTTTGTGGTGTGCTCCCACATTGTCTTGGACTTTTGTGATCTTCATTTTCCTTTAGCTTCACCTTAGAGTGTCTTGCTCAATATGATAGCTTTCTCTTCAAGATCCACTTGTGTTGGCTTCTTCTTGAGATTGTCTCCTCTCAACCTCTTCATATAGCCCAATTTGTATATGTACCCCAATTTGTACATATACCCCATTTTCCCTCTCACATACCCCATATATTTTTGTACATTAAATTGACATACATTAAGAGACAAAATCACACTCCCAAATTTTGCCCTAACACTAAGATTCTCTGATTTCTTATCTCTTATATTCGTATTATAAACTCTAATGCGGATGAGGAATTCCTATCTAGAGCTGAGCATGAAAGGTATGTATTGATTGTATGTTACTTCTTGTGTGAGTTGTCTTGTTATTCTATGCTACTCCAATGAATGAGTTATGTGTTGACCAAAGACTTTGATGCTTCTATCCATACTCCTTGAGAGAGTGTATTCTGATAAGAGATACCTTATGATCTTAGAGTGTTGAGACCTCTATTCCTTTGAGATATTGCTCATATTGACTACATGATTGTTTCTTCCACTGGAGACCTTGCGAGACTCTCCCCTTGGTGGTTTCATAGTATGCTCAAATAAGCCATTGCTAGATCTTGCGAGGTCACTTATAATTATGAAATTGCGATTCCATACTGCCCGAAGGGAGGCACTATATGTACGTTAGATTGTGGACATTACGGAAGGTCCTCAGTCTCCGCCCATCGTGTCCGTAAGCACTGGTGGGGCCAGCATCCTAGACGCATGGCAGGGTTCCAAAGAGAGAACCCCTAGGGTGGTTCTGGTATATTTTAGTCACTTGCGAGCGACCAGGTTAGCGAGCAGAAATTGCAACTCCTTTCACTTTCGATGTCTGGAGTCTTTGATTTGATTATTATCCTCTCCTTACTCATATGTGTAGTAGGAGTCTTATTGATGTTTTTCCTATACTTGCGAGTTGGAATTGTTGTTGACTAACCTTGCAGGTGTATAGACCTCGGTTAAGTTCAGACGTTGTGGAATGTCTATGACCTTTGTTATTCTTATTCTCTCCTTACTGCTTGTTTTCATTCAGTGGGTTTTTACATCCTACTGAGTGTTTCTATGAAATACTCATGCATCCTCTGATGCAGGCGCAATTGAAAAGTGAGATCAGGAAGTGCAGTAGTGGAATGGCGGATTGAAGGCGCCGAGAAGAGTTTAAAGATCATTTAGTTATTTGCTTTACGTTTTATTGATGCTTATGACATTATTGGCAATTGTGTGCCATAAACTTATAAGTTTATTTTATTTGACTTTCTTAAAGGGATTATTGTTAAGTAAATTCATTTCATAGTTTTCATTGATGTCTATTATTGTATTACACTGATTGCGGGTATAATCGGTTACACGTCCTTTTGAGATGATTGTAATCGGTGGGTAAATCGACGGTTCGGTCGCGTGCCCGGGATCTCTACCTCGAAATGTATTCCATTGATTGGCTTCTGCACTTCGATCGAGGTATGGGATTTCGAGGCGTGACACAATTAGCATAGAACAATTTATATTTTTAGTTTTCATGATAACAGCATGAATCAGCAAGTGAGGAAATTATATTCATAACATTCAACCAAAGTTTTATAAAAATAAAAAAAATCATAGAGACCGCTTGTGTTTGATATAAATATTATCAGGAGTAGCTTCTGAATTCTGCTCACCCTTTTAAAGCAAATAGTTATAACAATAACCAAATTCACAGGTAATAGGAATGGGATCAAGCCCTCCCAAATCCACAGGGCAAAAATTCACACCTTTGACTCAAACAAACTCCTCGCGTTGGAAGGAAAAAACGAAGGAAATTGAGCGGTACAAACGGCGTAAATGTTAATAATAATTCTAGACAGAGAAATTACAAAAGCATATTTCCATTAATGGTTATACAGAAGAACATTAACTAATTCTGCTTCCTTTATAAATGAATATGAGAATCTAAAGTACTGCAATCAATCTCTAGCTATAAATCACAGAGAATCCACATCAAAATAAGCAAATAAACCAGGTAGAAAATGCTACAAAAAAAAACATGGTAGCTAACAACATTATGCCTGCTTTTACTCATGAAACGAAGTACAGTACTAAATCTCTTTCAAACACCAGCAAATGAAATTAACAAAAGGCACGGAATTTAGTGATTCAGGCGGAATCACCTTTGCCACTTTCTTTCATATAGAACATTGATCAGTACTTTGGCCCATTGGATAGACACGGTAAAGAACTATTCAATGGTGAAACAGAAAGAACAGTTGACATATGTTACCGACATTAAGCATAATAGTAAAAGACTAGAAGAAATAAAGTGGGAAAAAATCAAGACTTACTTCAATAAGAAATAGCGAACAAAAAGATAAATTTGCGGGGAGGGGGGGCAAATGGAGGGTGGCTGTGTGGCAGCACTGGAGGGAGAAATTGGGAGGAGGAGATCGAGAGGGGGGAACGAGAATACGAGATATATATCTCCGGGTCGGGTTAGTTTTTTTTATGTAATATCCGAACCCGACCAGGTTCGATGGGTCGGTTCCTCTTTTACCGGCCCAATAAGGTCGGGTCGAATTGGGTCAGGTAAAAACCCGACCCAAGTTTCATACATAAAAACTACTCCCTCCGGTCAATGTAGAATGAGACTATCATATAATTGATCAATTTTATTAAGATGTGGATTATACATTAAAAGCCTAGATTTTTCGAGCAACTGAGCAAGTTTTTTTTTTACCAGGGAGGCCTCTTGACCTCGACTTAGGGTTGCTCTCGGGCAGCCGTCGTTGTAGTCTTTGGCCTAATTTTAAAAAAGAGAATTTATTAAATAATATTAAAAAAATAACAGATCGTTTAAAATATTTTTCTATATACATGTATGACAAGTCGCGCAGGCGCAGGCGAAAGCGCATGGCTTTTTTTTAACAGATGGTTTTAATGTTAATTGAGAGGCGTCAGTTAAGGCCGCCTCAAATTTAAACGCATCGGTTGAACCAACCTCTCCCGAACCTGGATACATTCATCCTCCTCTTCTGCAAATTTGGCACGTCTACCAACACATTCCCTTCTAGGAGACTCCATGGCGACATCCTTTCTCTTCAGCTTCATTCATCCAGACCTTCAACAAGTCGTACAGGAGATGACTATACTCGACTCCTTCATCTTCATGGTAAGTATCACCACTCTCCCTCTCTTTCTCTCCCTCTCTTGACTTTCAGCCTTATTTTCATCTGGGTTTTGCAGATTGTGCATTTGTTGGATAGGTTCTTGGCCGAAACATGCCACCCGCACGCTTCGCCATGGAGTCTGCTAGAAGAGAATAGGAGTCTGGGGACTATTTATAAGGTGGAGGAGAACCAGAATTTAAAGCTGGGCTGACCGAGAGGGTCCAGAGCTTGCCTCCGTCTGCGGTTGCTGCTCCTCTTGTCTTCTTCCCCAACTCCTCTGGCATGCATAGCATTTCCTCTCTTTTCCTTCATGGTGGTGCCTGGCTGCAGCTATGGTAAGAAGAAGTGCAAGAAGAATCAGACACACAAGGCTCCTCATGTTTTCTTGTCTTCGTCCTTTTAGGCAGCCATGATTCTTTTGAGATGAGTATATATATGATGTGCTATGAAGTATGTGTTTTCATAGCTGGGTTGCACTGGCGGGAGGGTGTCAGTAGACGTGCCAAATTTGCAGAAGAGTAGGATGAACTTATGAAGGCATTAAAAGAACTGTCGCATTTTGGGTCAGTTAAAAAAAAGTGATTTTGCACAAAATTAATTTGAGTGACCTTTCGGATCCGTATTTTTTTTAATATTATTTAATAAATCCCCCTTCTAAAAATAATTAACAAATAGTATCATCTAATTTTGACACGCATAGTTTTCTTATTATCTCGATTAAAAGTAACTAGAGGGAGTATCAATAACACGGGTTTCATAGTCGTTATAGTCAGACTAAGGGCCGTTTGGGGCGTGATTAAAAGCAAAACATCCACTGTGAATGTTTTGCTACACTGTAGCTTCCATGTTTTTTTTCTATCCAGCTGAAACACCTCAGGTTGAGTTTAGCTGGATAGAAAAAAAAACATAAATACTACAGTGGATCTGAAAAATCCACCCAGGATATTTGCTTATAATCACGTCCCAAACGGCCCCTAAAAAAGGAAGGGCAACTGGCCTTTTAGAACATTGTATCTAGCCACCAATCCCATTGGGCACGTACAAGGCCTATCCTTCTTATGCTTCCCATTAACACCCAGCGTGTTCCCTCTGTCCCATGGTAATTCCATATTTGGTTTTTCATGGACTACTCCCTCCATCCTATATTAATAGCTACATTGGGGAAAGATGTACCGCTGCTCCCCCGAATCAATAAAAATCACTATCTTCCATATAGAGTTATTGAAATGGGACAAAGGGATTAATTTGCGTGATTTTAGTTCATTTTTAACATTAAACTACATTTATTTTAGTTTGAAAAACCAAATAGATACTTAATCTGGGATGAAGGGATTATGTGCCACGTCTATGAAGGGGGCAAAGAGGGAATATGTGCCCACATCTATAAATGGGTTACGAGTATACAAGAACTTTAGGTACAAGCGCGCAAACACGTAATTAGATGGATTATCGCAAAAATTTTGGTAACCACCTTTATTGGAATATATTTCTCTTGTTTTCTCTAAATTAGTTGACATGATGTCCTTTCTATTTTCTATTGAAGTTATTCATTAGCAAATGGTATTTTCCTCTTGAACACAGGTCTTCCCACCGACGAATCCTTTAGTTAGATTTGAGAAGATCTATCATTGCTTACCCCAAAATTGATGTATTATTTCCTTTTTTAGTCACTCATACCCCTGCCTTTTGGTCACTCAACCCCGCAACGCTCCGATCGACAAAAAATAAAGACCTATACAACTACAAAGAGCTCTATTTACTAAAGATTAACTTCTTCTCTTTCCTTACAATTCAATCTGCCTTCTTCTAATCACAGTTTGAATAGTTCTGCTTTTCAATATCTGAACCCCAAGGTCCATTTTTCATTATGTAGCAAATATTATCTATTGTTGATTTTACATCTTCCTTTTCCCTTTGGTTGATGTTTTCATCCATACCATTTGATATATCATGATTTCCCATTGTATCGGAGAACCCATCTCGAAATGACGAGAACTTTCTGAGCATTAGTAAGAGATAGCACTCTCTCCTATTGAATGAGATATACCTGACTAATAAGTTGGGTCTATACAGGGTAAGGGTCTAATGGTTAAAATGGGGAAAATATTTACTAATGGGGTACACGACCTTTTAGTGGGGTGGGAAGACACATTCTTTCCACTTTTAGCAAAGAATGGTAAGTTTTGCACAAAGCCATTGCAATCGTTAAGAAAATAACTTCAAGAAAATAATATTTACACATCAACACATGGTACCTTGATAAATTGAATACAAATAAAGTGGGCTGTATTCGATGTTGATGCAGGTTTTAGATTGGATAATCTTGATGGCAAAAAAACAGGGAATACTAGATGCCTAGAAGATACATCAACTAATCTGTTCCTCATTATGGTCTAGGTTGGAAATTATAACCAATAATCATAAGGGTTTTGTATTATACCTTTCGCTATAGCAACTATTTTGCAAGAATGAAGTGTAAAGTGATTTGTTAACACGAGAAGCTTGTTGCCAGTATGTGACTAACTGTTAGTTGTGCCGGTTGGATATCTCCTAGTCGAGGGTGGGCCTCTCAAGTGTTGAATCAATGTGGTGTAAGGACGCTTCAAAGAAACATGAGAAAACTGAGAAATGCCACCCACCATAAGAATTCCACATTTTATGCAATATATGACCACTTAAAACTTTCCAACTTTATTGCAATAACTTAACATTTAATTTGGATAATTACATAAAGGAAACTAGACAATTAAAATCTATAATCTTGGAAATCTTCCTGAGTTTTGGTAGAGCTTCCCGAGCTTCCTCTAACTTGCACTTTGTCCTCCAACCGTAGATTCGTTAGTAGAATTATACCCAATTGATCATCATAGGTACTAGTTGTGATAACTAGATAGAAATGATACACTGATTTTAGGTACGTAGGCAATGGTGATTGTGAATGATTTTACCTAGATGATGATGGAAGCATTAGATTGTTGAGGTCTTCATAAGCGATGTGCACCATGTTTCCCAGCCAAAAGAAATCTGTTTGGCGCTCTTTGACTTCGGTAATAACATTGGGATAACCATTCTCCAGAACAATGCTCTTTAAGCCAAGCTCCACTGCATTCTAAATGCCATGGCAAATCGCCACGCTTTTGGTATCCTCTGCTTCAAGCTGGCTCACTATTCGAACTGATTTTTATAAAATCATATCTGCCTGAGCATTTAGCATACACACACCAACTCCTGAGGCACTGAGGCTCACAAAAACCGCTCCATCCACATTTATCTTGACGACAGTTACGGAGAGAAGGCTGCCTCTTGGGACACACAATCAACGCTTGCCCTGTATTACATTTTATCTTCTTGAAGCACTCCAAGTATATGGCAGCAAAACGCCTAACCCCACCCTCTTGAATAGCAGATTCATCCACTCATATTTTATTTCTTTAAGACATATAAAAAGGGTGAGAAAATAGAAAGCTCCTGCTCATCTCGACGATCACACACAAAATGTAAGACAACAATGGGGCTTCAATTCTGAGTTGATGCAACCTCTTTAAATTAATTTTCCATTTCCCAGTGCTGTCGGATTTTATCACAAGATGACAGTGCATGGGAAGAATTCCAACCTCTTTATCACAATCTTTCACACATTGTTCACAGAGCTTATGAATGTTAGTCATTACTTACCAATTTGAACTGCATTGACTCACAACACTCTTCAACATGAAGCCCCTCTCAATGACATGATTCCAAAAAATATCTATTACCCCATGTGAATCACCATAAGAAGCATTAAGGCTATTGTAAACTTTTGAAGTTATCTTCAACCGTCTCTTGCTCATTTCATCTAGAAATTTTGATGCCGCAACCAAGTTCCCAGCAGAGAAGTAAGCATATGCTAGGCTAATATATATGGGAGTGTCTGCCAATAAACCCTTTAATTGCATGCTACTGAACAACTGTTGTGCCCCATCAACAATTCCTTTACTACAGAGCCTCCGAATCAGAGATCTGTAAATGGAAACGTTTATTGGAATGCCTCTATGTATAAGTTCATCAGGAAGCCTTAGAACTGTTTTCTCATCCTTCTGCTCACAATAGGTATCAACAATCCATGAAAGAGTGGCATATTGGGCCGATAACCCTGTTTTAGAAAAGAAAAGAGAAGTAAAGTATTTAGCGGCTATAGTGACAAAAAAGTAAAAAATGAAAAGCTATGGACAAAAGAAGTCAGTTTCATGTAATAATAATAAAGTAACCGTAAAGGCATTTACTATCTACTTAACAAATGTCACGCCCCAAAATTCCTGACCTCGATCAGAGTGCGGAAGCAACTAATCATAGATAGTCAGGAGGCCAGAAACTTGATGCGTGACCGAATGCTCGATCGATCTCATTACATTTTGCCATAACAAAGGATGCAGAATCATTATGACCGACCATATTCAGATATACAATCTTAATATAACATTGCCAATAAAAGAAATAATTTACTTAGTTTATTACAGCTGATAAAATAATAATCATCAAATCAGAATAAATAAATTCTTGGCACACACAGGCCGAACAATCAATAAAAGTCGAGTCATAAACCAAATAATAAAAAGACTTCCACTCCTAGCTTCTGCCATCTTTAACAACTCTAGTAATCATCACCTATTCAGCTTCACTCTCTTTTAATTCTTGCATCAGAAGATGCATGAGTATTTTGAAGAAATACCCAATAAGATACAAAAACTCCACGGAAAATAGGAATGAAAAATACAGATATCAAGTTTTCAAAAGAAATTCAATGTTTAACAGAATCAGGATTGGAAATACAGAGTTTTACCTTACCTGAATAGTAATCATACTCATAGACCACATCAACTTGATGCATGGGTTCATTGAATAACAATCTCATGACTCCGAACGATTATTGCGTAAGGAGAAAACAATCAATAAGTTCAGACTCCAAACATCCATAGTGTAAGGAAACGTCAACTTCTGCTCTCAGATCAGTCCACTTCCCACGTGGAACAATATACCAGAACATCATAGAGGTTCTCTCTTTGGAACCCGGCCATGCATCTAGGGATGCTGGCCCCATCGGTGCTTACGGGCACAATGGGCGGAGACGACAGACCTTCCGTAATATCATACAGTCTAAAACGTACGTGTGCCTTCATAGGCTGAACTACAAAGGTTCAATAAAAAAATTAGAGATCACAATAGATCTAGCAATGGCTCGTGAGCATACTATGATTCCACCTCGGAGAGTTTCTAACAATAACTCTTACTGGAAGAAAACAGTTTTCAGGGAACTGAATGGTACTCACAACAACAGAGGTTGTATCAAATAACTCAAGGTCTCATTTTATTCAAGGTTTGACTCACATAGGGTACTAATGAGATTTCGATATCTCAATCAGCAACCAACTCACCAAAGAAGTGATGAAAGACTTGTTCCATCTTGTTCATTAACTGAATCATAAGAGATATTCTGACATGTTACACTTCCTCAAATATTTTCACTGTGCATAGCCCTAGATAGGAATTCCCAAAACACTGACCATAGAATTCGATAGTTATCAAGTAGATGGAATACTAGGGTCCGAGAGTTCAAACCCTAGTGTGAACTCTTTCGACTCAAACGGAATACGAAAACTGTGAACACACAGGACACTGCTTCCGTTAAGAATGATTCGACCCAGATCATCTTTTAAGTAAATTATTATTACTGTAATCACCCTTACTCAAATCTCCCAATATTCATTAAGGTTATCTTAATCATAGCTCATCATATCCTCAAATCTTACTAAGTAATATTGTGTAGAAATCCTAATTCTGGGTACAATAATTTGCATGACAGTCCACTACCGACGCTTACTACAATTTGTACAGTTCGAATTGAATTCTGAAATTTTTACTGTTGATATTCCTACGTGTCTAGATTTCAACCCAACCGACGATATATTTTTCTGATTTTTCTACAATTAGTTATGGCTTTTTAATTACAACTCGTTGGCGAAGAAACAATTCTGGCCGAGAGGGTCTATCTCTAGGAAGCACCGATACGGATACGGCGATACGATACGATACGATACGGGTACGGCGATACGGCAATTTTCAAAAAGTCCCGATACGATACGTTGGGGATACGTTTTTGAAAAAATATTTTATATATTTTTAAAACACATTTTAGATTGGTCCTAGTGTCAAAACAAACAATAAGCATAATAAAGAAGAAAAATTTAAACCTAGCACCCTAATAGCCACCTATAGTAACTTCCATAATTTTGATAGAATTACACTATAATGACAACACAAACAATAATAATTATAAGTTATGAAATTAAACATTATAACTTATAATAGTTCCCCCTTTATGTATAGGAAACTGTTTTTTTTTTTTTTTTTTTTAAGACAATACGCCACCGATACGCATGCAGCCGTATCGGTGGCGTATCCGTATCCGATACGTATCGGATACGGGTACGGGGGCAAATTCGGCGTATCGGTGCTTCCTAGGTCTATCTTAATTCAATGTGTTTTAATCGTATTAGATATATTATATATCACCTAGGATCATCATAACAAACATAATCACCCATTCCTGAGGTATGTTCCAGAACCTTTATGGCTCTAGTAATAGGTATTACTTCTCATCTTATGACATCACTTACCTTCATAAAACTGTTTGCACATATAGCATTTTAATATCATACACAATGCCCAATTAGAACAACTAATCCCAGACAGAAATATGAAGTAGAAAGCTACTGACAAAACATAAAAAGACAACCTTTTTACGAATCAAATGGGTCGTGACACGGAATTTAGCATGAATCTCCATAACAGGTCACTATTCACATCGGTTTAAACCTCCATACCCCCCCTGATATACACCTTATTTGGGACTTACCAATTATAGACCAAATAATGAAACAACAAAACCTGGACAGTACATGATCATCCAAGCAATATACTGAGTTGTACAAGAGTTGAAAGACATGGAAAACCCCTTCTAGGCGCTATCACATGATATATTACACATAGATCAATTAGCATGATTCATGAGTGAATAGACATATCATATTCAAATGGATTTCTCTTATAGCATAATCATCATCAATCACACATGGGTAACAAGACACAAGATTATCAAAGTCAGGAACACACAAGAGAAGTGGAGAAAAATCATCTTACCACTTTGAACAACCAATCACTTATCATCCCGCGTAGTGCTCCGCTTCTTCTTCACGAAACCGCCTTGTTTCAGGGATCGAACGTGGCCAATGCTTGATGATCGAGCAAAGAAAAAGATAAAACTCTAAAGCTCCAAGAGGCTAGACGTTCATATGCATGGAACAGTCCTCCCTCATGGGTTTCTATAGAGAAACCTTAAGACAACTAGGAAATCTCCTCCCAAATCTCTTTTATCATTAGTTGCACTAACTTTTAATCTCCATCGTTGATCCAAAACCACCTCCTAACCATCTAGGACACTCTCCCATTAAGCCTCCTTGATTAGGTAGGATCCCAACTCAAAAAGATCCCGAAATCGTCAAGAATGGGATACTGCTTTTGCCGGTGCGATCGATCGAGATCGATTGCTGCCCAAAATCGCAATATTACAGTATTTACGATCGATCGTTCGCAAGGTGATCAATCGGGGTACAAAACTGAAAATCACAGTAAAAACAATCGATCATCATACAAGGTGATTGATCGCATCTGCCCTTCTCACGGTTACAAAACTGACCCGATCGATCGTGTCACTTTCGGCGATCGATCGCGTACAAAATTTTCACACAAACACAACTTCTTATTCCAAAATCCAAATTTTACAAAATTAGTGGCAATCGAATGCTTAATTTAAGCACTTCAACAACAGCTCCCGTCATCACAACAACTTGCATTAAATATTCAAATTTTCTGGGTGTTACAACAAATAACAACACATTCAAAGGCTGTAAGGACACAGTTTTTAAATAAATAAAATTTTGTTATTAACCTTGAAATTTGGTTTATATGTTAATTGGTGCTTCATTTTAGCTATGTTTGGCAAAGTCTCCTACAATAACGATTTTTTGCATTTTATTCCTTCATTGGTTCTGTTAAGGACTTAAGGTTTTACCTGACAAATCCACCTACAAGATAATTTTAAACAAGAGGGACATGTGCAAACCTGAATTAAGCATCTGAAAAAGGACTTCCATGGCTTCATAAAGTTACTTGACCTTGCATACCCATGAATTAAAGATTGTAAGTAAACTGGTCAAGTAATAGCCTTGCTTCTATCATCTTATTCCTAATTTTCAAAGCGAAGGCCATATCTCCTCTCTTGCAACAGGCATGAATCAAAGTATTACAGGTGATATTATCAGGTTCAATCTTCCTTCCACTCATTTCCATCAATAAATTATTGGCTGATCTCATATTCCCTTGTTCACAGAGCTTATGTATGATAGTGTTATAGGTAGCCACGTTCGGAAACAACCCTTTTGCTTCCATTTCCTTGCGCAGTAAGTGCTTCCTCAAGGTCATTGACTCTGCAGTACCCATCAATAAGGGTAGTGTAAGTTATATGGTTTGGGAGGACACCGTTTATCTCATTGAAAAATCTTGCTGCCTCTCTCATTCTACCTTCTCTACAATAACCATAAATGAATTACAATATCTGGCTGTATTTCCTTCTGTTCCATTCTTTCCCGTATCGACAAAGCTTCATAATGCATACCCTTCTTAAAGAATAAAGATATCACAGTATTATAAGAGAAAAGATCAGGATGATTACCCTTCTCATCCATCTCATTAAAAAGACTCTCCGCCTTCTCCACATCCCCCGACGCGTAACAATCATGCAACATGACATTGAAAACATGCGCATTTGCGACAACCCCATCTCGAATCGCAGTGAGTCTGGCCCTTTTCAAAACACTCAAAAGAGCACTACAAGCTTGCAAATGAGGCAATAAACCCCTCACTCGCATTTCTTCATACACCTTAAGTGCCTCTGCAATCATCTTCGACCGCACATAATAAAACACAAGCCAACTCAAAATCTGCGAGCTCGAATCACTGTCCTTTTCACTAGCACGACCAATCTCCCCTAAAACACAAGGTAACGAGAAGGAACCCTCCGAAGCAACTCTTTCTAGCAACTCTCTAGCTGACTTGAAATGCTTCTTCTTGGTAAGAAGACAGACAACTTTGCAGTAACTTTGCAAAGAAGAGTGACAATGAGGAAGGCAACGACGCTCTGCCCATTTCGAGAAAGCCCAGGAAAGATCACAGATGTAGATGGAAACATGGAGAAGAACGTGCTCTATAGTGGAAGAAGATGTCAGGCAAGAAGCAGCAGTCTGAGGATCCAAAAGCTTAGCCCATTTACCCTTCACAACGATGGCGCAGAGCATTTTGCCATTGGTGTATGACTTTTGTAGTACATAGGAGCTCAAAATCTTTAAGGAGAAAGTCTGTTATGGTCAAATGGCGACATGAGTACCCATGAACTTGCAGAGATGGGATTGGCCAGTGGCCAAATGGCCATGGCTTCGTCTTCTGCAGGAGTTCTTTGATAGCCTGCTCCTGCTGTTTGGACTTGGGAGCAGATTCTCGGGTTGGGTCGGTGTTTTAGAATTTTTATGTGGCGAATTCGACTCGACCCGGGAAACTTTGGTTTTATCTGTGGAACCGACGACCTGGAGAACTTGCCGGGCCATTTTGGCCGGGCTAGTTGGACTTGGGGTAGGATGGCCATATATTATTGTTCTTCCTTGTATTCTCCCTTTTGGTACGTTGTCTTGTGCTTGAATTTGGGGATTCCATGTCGAAGACGTGGATTAGGTCATCGAAGGCCATTTTTAAGGGAAGTTTATGCCACTTTCATAATGCATAGCTTCTTCCATGATCACCTTTCTAGAAAAAGTGGAAAACAATGACCTTAAACTTGGTCTCCAACTCGAGGCTATTGAAGTCGAGAGTTGTTGATCCTAGATCACGATGTGGAGTTCATTCCCAAGTTGTCAAGAGTGGTCGATCCTAGAGCTCGATGGCATACACGGAGCGAAAGTGTGATCAAGTTAAGCGCACATGAGCCCTAATGATGTTCAGGCTCCAGCCCCCCCTGAAGTTAGTGTTCACCGGACACCCAATAATTTCTCGTTTACCCACTGAGCCAATCCGATTCAATTTCTATTGAGGATCCGGTTCGGTTCGAGGTGCTCACATCGCAAGCTAAAACCCTAGTATTCCCCCGCTCTGCCGGCGAGACCAGCTGTCATGCGATCCCTTTTCCGGCCTCTCCTCCGTTCCGTCGCCCGCCCCTTCTCCGCCGTGCTCGGCCACTCCCATCTCAGCTCCATCCCTGGTCGACCACTCCGAGGCGACGGAATGAGAAGCCGAAGCCGACCACCCCCCGAGGCCGACCCTTTCCCCCAAGACTTCGGTTTTGGATCCGATGACGACAATAACAACGTCAATGAGGCAAACCCCCGCCGCCAACGCCCCCGCGATCGGTCCTCCAGAGATGAAGTCCGGTCGCTTCTTGGTGACTTTCGTGGTTTCGGAGGCGGTGGCGAGGATGGTGAGAGGAGGGCGAGAGGGAGAACCCCAAGTGGCCGTGGTTTGGATGAATTCAGAGGCATACCCATGAGAGGAGGGGGCAGAGGGGTTTCCGGAAATCCCGTGCTGGGCGACAACGGGCGTGTGGATGGAGTGGGTAGGGTGGGGAATTCGGATCGCCAGAGGTGGCTGAAGGGCACTTTGGACGATGAGGATGAGGATGATGATGATTTATTCTTGAAGAAGTTGGACATTGCGAGTGGGGATGAGGGGAGAAATGCTAGGAGAGGAGGTTCGAGCGATGGCGCTGGCAACCGGAAAATGGTTGGTGATGCGGAGGGAGAGGATCAAATAGTTGAGAGTTTGGGGCTTGGTGGTAGTTTGAATGGGGAGGAAAATGCGAAGAAGAAGGTCGGGGAACAGCTGGGTGAAATGCGGGAAGAGGTAAGCAGGGAGGCGGATTCAGGTCCTCCTCCGGAAGCAGAAGAAATTTTCAAGGAAATGAAGGAAAAGGGTCTGATACCAAATGCTGTGGCAATGCTTGATGGGCTCTGTAAAGATGGCCTGGTGCAAGAAGCAATGAAGCTGTTCGGGTTAATGCGTGAGAAGGGTACGATTCCGGAGGTTGTTATATATACTGCCGTCGTTGAAGGGTTCTGCAAAGCATTGAAGTTTGATGATGCGAAGAGAGTTTTCAGGAAGATGCAGAACAATGGGATTGTGCCCAATGCATCTAGTTACAGGGTTTTGGTGCAGGGCTTGTGCAAAGGAAAGAAGTTGGAGGATTCTGTAGAGTTTTGCGTTGAGATGTTGGAGGCAGGGCACTTGCCTAATGTTGTCACATTTGTGGGTTTGATTGAGTTGATTTGCAGTGAGAAGGGTTTGGAGGAAGCCACGAATGTTATTAGGAGATTAAGAGATAAAGGGTTTGCTTTTGAGGAGAAGGCAGTGAGAGAGCATTTGGACAAGAAAGGGCCTTTTGATCCGGTAGTTTGTGAAGCTATTCTAGGGAAGAAAGGCTTACACAAGTTGTTTTGAACTTGTAACTGAGGATTTCTCATGAAAGAATCTCATATTTCCTCGTTTGTAATGGATGTAAGGTAAATGTTTCAGTAAATATCTCAGCTATTATGGTTGGTTTTGAAGGAGCTGGATTTGGTCTAAGCTTGAAATTATGTTTCTGTGAAATTTTGTACTCCCTCCGTCCTGTTTTAGATGCATATCTTTTGTCAATTGAGCTGAACCAATTTTTCCAGACTCGTGATGTTGGTCATGAGCATAATTGTGTTCAAATCGCAACAAAGGACGTTGCAGAAAGAAAGAAAAGAAGAATCTTCATATATACTTGATATTTGTATCTTTTTGGGTGCAATGAGTATTCTCTTATTAGATGAATGTATCTTGATGCTTTATCTCATTGACTTCATGGCCACCCTACGTTTGCCCAACCAAATGCTTCTTGCGGTAAATCTTTCATCAATCCCCTTGGTACAAGTGCAAAAGAGTTATTAGTTGCTTATGCTGTTTGTACGATGCAACCTATGCATGATCATTTGTGGAGAAATTTTTATTGTTCCAACTTTATCTATTCGGAGCAAGATTCCTGTGTCATTTGGGAAAAGTAGCTTTCTTGGCAAAGAGTGGCTTTTGAGTGGTCTAGGCAGAAACTTCTCCAAAATTGCACCTCTGCCAAAATCTATAGAACATTTTTGCTTGCATGTGCTAGGATTTGAATGTTTGGAAGGAACTGCATTTAAGTTTTTCTTAGGGCATGCCTAGGCTATTTGCACAATGGAGACGATGGAAGGAGTGTGTTGCCTCCATGCCTCCTCTCTTTACCAAATGGTTTGAAAACAAATAGGGTTCACCATATGGTTCATTAACAAGCTAGTCATTTGCCAGTGCTTACTGAATAACTCACCAATACGTCTGAGAACAAAAGACTTATCGTTGCAAAATGGTTAAGAATGAACATGGATTTATCTCTAATAATGACCATACAAGCGAGTCTGCATTTTGTGCTTTCATATCTTTTATCGATGTTATTCAGTAAAGAAACAAGATTGTGTCTTTTATTAGAACAGTAATTGTCGAGAACTTTGATACATACCAATAATGCCAGTGCAAGCTAAGCCCAGCACTATTGGCATTATTACTAAGCCCAATCTCTTATTTAATACTTAGGCATTGGTTTATCACCCTTCTCCTTCCTAATTAAGTAAAATTGATGGGGTACACAGGTTGTCTATTCGGGTAAAACAGCCCAAAGTTCTGCTCTTCTCCTGCTGGCTTCAGATTTTCATTGAACATGGCAAACAAGTAAGTCTGTATGGCCCTGCCAGCCTTTCTAGGAGTCCCTTGCCCCACATGGTTGATGAGATTTTGGTTATAAGTTCTTGCATTATCAATGGTGGCTGCAGAATGCCCAGCTGATGGCCACCCACTCTCTGATACTACTATTTCAACATTGGGTGTTCCAACTTTCTCCAATGCTGCATATAGGGCATCCATTATGGCATCAAAAAGGTTCCTATACTGGTTTGGGCCATCCTGAAATCTAACTGAAGGATAGGTGAACAATGCATAGGAGAGGGGAATGTCCACAGGATTGCCCTTGTAGCTGAAGTATGGGTACACATTGGCAAGGAATGGGGCCCCAGTGTCGGCCAGGAATCGTGCGATCGGCTGCAGGTACCCAGCGGCTGCACTGGTGAAGGCACCAGCAGATGGTGGGTATGACGTCCCAAGGACTCCGGTGTCAACAGCAGTTGAGACCTTGATGTCATTTTGTAAACCTGCCGCAACAAGTGCATTGTAGACATTCCGCATTGCGGGAAGTACCGCCTGCGCGTTCCCGTGTGGAATTACCTCGTTGCCGACGGCAATGTATCGGAACCGGACGGCGGGCCAGTATGCCCTAACATTATCCTGGACCCACCGAGTTGCAGCAGAAGGGTCACTTGCTATCTGTTGTAGGTTGTCATTGGGGACACCAATGAGGACTTGGATGTTGCTCCCTCTAAGTGCTTGTAAAACTTCGGGTCTAGGGAAATAAATTCTCATTCTTTGGATGTTCCTGGATCTGTATATATCAATTACTCCTTGTGGTGAAGGAAGATTGTTCCCATCAAATCCATAACAAACTCCAATGGATTGTGCACCTACACATGGTGTCAATGAAAGATTAGTCAAGAAATAGAGCATAAATGATCAGGCCAGTGAAAGTAGAAAGGAAGAGCATATGTTACAAATTTCAAAGTTGACAAAGAAATTGAACGGCAAAAGGTGCAGTCATTAACTACAAATTTCTAAGGGGTTAGCTTGAGCTATCACTTTATATTCTCTTGCTTAATTTTCTGGAGTTTCATGGACTAGATTTAAATTGAACAAAATTATGAATATAACCATGATATGAGATAAGTCATTAGTGTTCAGTTGAAGCACACCAACCATTTGATATACTTTCAAAAGATAGTGCAACTAGGTTGTTTGGGTCAACTATTTAAGGAAAGGTCAGCTCCCTACTTGCATGCTCATATTGACAACATGCTTTTATGTGTGTTTATAAACTAATATTTCTAGATATAATGGAGTACGAAATCTATATTCTTTAAGCTATATCTATAAGTATCTATAACTAATACTGGCCTTTTATTCAAAATAAAAGGGGTGGATTGGAAAATTTCAAGTGGCTCTATTGATTCTCCACTTAATTCATAATTCTAGCATATCACGATCGAGACTAGAAGAATGTAATAATTTGAATTAGTCTTCGTCCCAATAATCAGTGTGAAAAACTGTGACAACATATTTACTGGATTTTAAGAGTCCAAATCAACTTCTTATGGGACAAAACAAATCAACTTCTTCTCAGATTTCCATAATCGGAGATGTAATAATAGTAATAAACAGTAGTATAGATTATGTAGTCATCTCAGCACGTACAATTTACCTAATCTGTGAAATGGAGAAGGTTAATATGAGCCACGGCTTACTGCTTGCCATCTGATCGATGGTGCACATTATTCAAGTGGACTGGCAGGTTATAAAAAATCTGCCTGCCAGTATTACGAGCAAACGTCAAGATCGACGCGTACACACTATGCATATACGCTGTTTGACACTAATTTACTGGAGCAGACATATATAGTGTTTGTGTGTCATCGATCTATGTGATCGACGGCTCCCTGGTACCCTCGGGTATTGTGCCCTACCCAATAATTTATCCATGCGGACATGACTTTTACTAGTGGGTCTCCCGTAAAAAACATATATAGGGGCTACAGAAGTATCTGCCAAATGATTGCCATAAGATCAGTTGCCTATTAATAACACTCTATACTATAAGAAAAACTTGTATATAGAGAGAGACCTGCTGCTCCTAAGGATGCAATCATCAGACTAGCTGCAAGAAGAAAAGTAGAGAAGTTCCAACCACCAGCAAGGGCACCCATTATAGAATGTGAAGGGTTGCCTGTTATTGCATTTCCCACATGCACAACCTAAGCTTATATAGGCTTCATATATGGAAGTTATGCAATGGACTCCATCTAGTGCCACCAGCTGTCAATCTCCATTAATTGAATACTTAGGGCGGCTTTTGAAGAGTCAATGCCTGTTTGCAAATTCTTTCTCTAGTCTTAGCAAGGGTCCAAGGTCTTGCTCATTTGAATCTACGATTTTCCACACATCTTAACTAATTTTCAGCTTTCTGCACTAAATCAAAATGATCACCTCTGATTTGTTAATCATAGACCATTGAAGTCTTTAGGCCTAGCTTTAGTCTTTAACAGTAAAATCTTTCAATAAAAGAACAATAAATCCTTTGGCTTATTGTCTTACAAAAGACAACTATACAGGAGAGAGAATGGACACCTTAAGCTAATTCCGTTTACAGCTTTCACTATAAATGTCAAGAAAACCACTAACGTGTCATGGACGTAAGGTATACTAGAATAAGAACATATGGGACACTGTCAAAGAGTCCTTATGATGACTAAGGAGTTCAATGGTAGGAGTAATAGAAGCTTGTATTTCCCTATTAATGCAATCTTAATATGATAAGTCTTATCCACATGTTAGCTAGTCTTGAAGTTTAATTAATGACAATTTGTTGTTCAACGTCACATTGGGAGAGTAAGAACGGATTAATGTAAATAAAAAGACGAGTCTTTCAAATGATGTCCATGTATACCTTGCATACATGCTGCTTCTAGAGCATCGTTGCCAGAATCAACCATCAGGGTATTTGGATTTTAGCATGGCAGTACATCTTTTTTGTAGCATACTGAAAGATATATAATAGAAAAAGAGTGAATTAAGCTTATGAAAAATATGGGACTTAGTTTTGATTATGCGTACAAATCATTGAATCATTCCCAGGAAGAGCCATCAGGTATTTGGATTTTAGCATGATAACTAGCATATTATTTCTATAGTATACAGAGATATGTGATATATAAATGTATTTAGGCATGTGAACTATTCTGGAACTATTTATAGTCTTTTGATGGTCCAAGTATGCATACAAATCAAAACGGCCTTCATGCATGCATGCAGATGCAGCTTAGAGCCATCAGGGTATTTGGATTGTAGCATGACATTGCATCATTAGAGGACAAGTTTGTGTACCAGATTTTGTCTACCATACAAGACTGGGAGTCTCTGCAAATCTGCTATGGATTTCATTCATCTTTAATTTGCATGATGTGAATGCGTATGGGAGACGTTTGTTGAAGCAAATTGGAATATAAGAACTTCTCCTTTGGATGTCTGAATGGTTAAAAAATACAAAGGTGAGGAAGAAAATATTTAGTCACTTATGAGGGGTAATTGATTATTTCTCACGTGGGTATAAGTAGTTTAGGCATTTTGATGAACAATGATGGAAAACTGTGTTTTCTGCAAAGTTCATGATTATTTTGGTCATGAAATCGACGTTGCTAAATAGGCATTCATCATTTGAAATTTGTTTCAGAGTCATGTGTTGTTTATATTAACACCAAGGAAAGTCGTCTTATGAATCAGATACAACAATTCAGTTCTAATTTACAATAGTTACAAAACAAAAACATTTATGAACCAAATATGTGTGTCTGTGCGTGTGTATGAGAGAGAGAGAGAGGGAGAGAGACGTGGGGTGCATATATGAAAAGAAGAAAATCTTTTGAACTTTTATGGTGATTGCATTGTTCCAGACAGGCTCATGCACCATAATTCATACTCCCTCCGTGACTTCGTCCAAAATATCTACTCCCATTAGAAAATCAAAATGAATTAAAATCAGTTCAATTAGTTTTCTAATGAAGTAAAATTGGCAAGATATATCAAGGGTAAAATCGTCTAAGTTGCATATGGGTTAAGTGTAAGTAAATATGGGTTCTTGTCCCATTTTACTTGTCTTGATTGAGAGGAGTCGGCTCTCTCGTGCAAGTGTAGGCATGTGGAGTAGTTAGGCTTTCGTGGGCCCGGTCCACACTAAATTGGAAGAGACACTGTAATCATCACCGATCCAGAAATCACTTATTTGGAATTAGCTATTTTGGTACGACCAAAATGGAATTGTCAAATAAGAGTCACCATATAGGAAATCTGTTGAGCAATTTCGGGAAACCGAAATTGGCATGATTTTGTAACTGATTTATGCCTTATTAAGGGCAATGGAGGGGACGCCCTCTATGCTAATTAGAAAGGGCGACTTTTGGTTGCAATCACATTGATTTGGTGACCTTGATTTCGTTGGGTGAAAAAGCTAATTCGGGGAATATAGCTTTTCACAAGGTTCTACACTCGATCGGTGAAGGATTTGGTGTTCTCGGACATATTCTAATCCGTGGAGTGATTCGTAGGCACAAAGGCCGAAGGTTGGTGTTTCTAATTTCATAATCTTTGAGTTTTATTTGTTGATTTAAGGAAAACACCCAAATTTGAGAACCCACATCAAACGGATTCAAATCCTAAATTCGCTTCCGTTGCGGCTCAATTACCCTTCAGTGGTATCGGAGCCTTGATTCCGTGGTGGTGTGAGGGTTCCAAGAAATTTGTGGGAATTTTCCTCGCGGTTTTTGCCGACTGAAAATCTCGTTTTTTACAGTCGCGATCGATCGGCGTCAAGAGCGATCGATCGCGCTAAGGTAAAATCGGAGAAGACGACTGGTCACGATTGACAGGCATCGTTCGGCATCGATCGTTAAGTCTCTTGAAAAGGGAAAACGATCGATCGGGTTCGATCGGCATCGATCGCCATCGTTCGGCATCGTTCGGCTTCGATCGGCATCGATCGCCATCGTTCGGCTTCGATCGGCATCAATCGCCATCATTCGGCTTCGATCGGCATCGATCGCCATCGTTCGGCATCGATCGGCGTCGATCATTGATTTGCTTTGAAAAAGGGAAACGATCGATCGGCACGAATTGCGATCGATCGTATCTACTGGAAGTTGAACAAAATTGACAGCGAAAAGCTGCGATCGATCGGGTATTTGACACGATTGATCGGCGGGATAAAATTTGAAAAACTAATTAATATTGAAGCAGTATTTGTGCCACTTGATAATATAATTGTTGATAGTAATTAGTGATTCAAACTGTGCTATTTTTTACACTGATTGTCCTGTTCCATTGATTGAAGATTTTTATCTTCAATTTGATTGAAACATTTGCTGATTTCATAAAAGTTGCAATGGCTTCCCGTATGGTCTCCAGTGAGTTGGCAAAGACTGAGAAGTTGAATGCCACCAATTTTGTTACCTGGAAGAGGCGCATCCGTCACATTCTGTTCCTTGATGACTTGGGTCATGTGCTAGACTAAGTTGTTGAACCTACGGGTGAACAGAGTACTACTGCTCAAAAGAGAGAGTACGAGAAGTTCCGGATGGAGGATGCACGTGCAAGGACCACCATGCTTACCTTTATGGAGCCTACTATGGAGTTGCTTTTTGAGAAGCACAAAACGGCCAAAGAAATGTATGAGGCCATTGAGAGGAGGTATGGAGAGCATACTGAGGCACACATCAGGTTGCTCCACACTCGCTATACCAACATGAGGATGGAGGAGGGCAAAAATGTGCTTGATCACATAAATGCCATGACCATTATTGCTAGTGAGTTGGAGATGCTTGGAGATCCAATTTCATTGGGGGTCCAAGTGTCTACGATACTCACTAGCCTCCCTCCATCATGGGAAGCAGTTGTGGTGGCGTTGAACCTGAGTGACAAGAAACTCACTCTCGATGACCTTACTGCCAAGCTGGGCTTGGAGCAGGAAAGGAGAGAGCATATGAGGGCCTCTAATGCATCTGCCAACCTTGCTCACCATGTTGGCTCTAAGAAAGGTGGGTCCTATGCTGGCACTTCAAAGAAGAACTTCAAGAGGAAAGGGAAGAAGCCTCAATTCCAGGGTGGAGACAAGGCCAAGAACAAGAAGAAGGGAGCCTGCTTTACTTGTGGCCAGATGGGTCACTTTAGCAGGAACTGTCCTTATAGCTCCCAGGGCAACGAGAAAAAGAAACAGCAGGGTGGAGGAAAGGACATTGTTTGTATGATTTCTGAGGCACTGATTGTGAACACTAACACTAGAGGTTGGTGGCTTGACTCGGCTGCAACCCGTCATGTGGCAATGACAAAGGAGTCTTTTGCTGAGATGAAAGAGATTAGTCCCGGAGAGCACAAGATCTACATGGGGAATAACACCTATTGTGACGTGCTAGGGATTGGCTCTGTTCGTGTTCCTCTCTTAGGAGGAAACACCCTGGTCCTCACAGATGTCTTGTATGCACCTACTATTCGTAGGAATCTGATTTCAATCCCTCTTCTGACTCAAAAGGGATTTGAAGTCAGGTTCAAGGGTGGCAAGGGAACTGTGGGGCAGAAAAATAATATTTTATTTACTGCTTCTTTAGTTGATGGTTTATTCAAACTTGATGTATCCAATGATTTTGCTAATAATGAAATGATTGATTCTGAGTATGTTGCTTGTGTTGCTGTTGATAATGCATTGTTGTGGCATTTACGCCTTTGTCATGTGAATGCGACAAAATTACACCGAATGTCGGGTAGTGGGTTACTACCTAGAATAAGTGATAATTTGCGCACGTGTGAGGATTGCCTATCTGGCAAAATGACTAGGCTACCCTTTCCGAAAGGACAACGAGCAATTGACCTTTTAGAGGTCATTCACTCAGATATTTGTGGGCCTATAAACGTCAAGACTCAAAGGGGTATGATGTATTTTATTACATTTATAGATGACTATTCAAGATATGGTTATGTGTACTTGTTATCGAGAAAGTCCGATGCCTTAGAAAAATTCAAGGAATTTAAGGCTGAGGTTGAGAACCAATTAGGACGGAAGATTAAAGTTCTGAGAACAGACAGAGGTGGTGAGTACACATCTGATTTGTTCAAGGACTATTGTACAAACCAAGGAATAGTACATCAGTATACTTTACCGTATACCCCTCAGCAGAATGGAGTCGCTGAAAGACGTAATAGGACATTGTTGGACATGGTAAGGTCCATGTTAAACCACTCTAAACTAGGAACGCAGTTTTGGGGTGAAGCACTAGACACCGCTGTCTATGTACTAAATCGGATACCTTCTAAGTCGATCAAATTGACCCCATATGAGTTATGGACGGGAAGACGTCCAAACTTTTCGAACTTGAGAGTGTGGGGGTCAAAGGCCCATGTGAGGGTGCCTGATCAACTAAGAACTAAGTTGGATCCCAAGACCATAAAATGTAATTTTATAGGTTATTGTGACCATTCGAAAGGGTATCGATTTGTAGTACACCATGATAATGGGACAGTGGGGGTTATAGAGTCTAGAGATGCTTATTTTCTTGAGGAAGATATAGACCTACAAACTCCTAGTCAGAAAGTGGAACTCTTTGAAATTGAGAAAGAGAAAGTTACTGTCACTAGTAATGAACAAGTGATAGGTAACACATCTAATGAGGATGTTGAAACTCGAGCATCAAGAGAGCGTAGACCTTCAATTTTGTTGAAGGATTACTATGCCATGCTTGGTGAAGATGAGATATCGATAGATGAACCTGTACTTAGTGATCCAGTCACATTTGAGCAAGCGATGTGTAGTCCAGATTCCAAGGAATGGCAGAAGGCTGTTCAAGAGGAAATGGATTCAATCTTGAAGAACAAAGTCTGGGAGATTGTTGACTTACCAGATGAACGGAAACCCATTGGGTGTAAATGGATCTTCAAGAAGAAGCTCAAAGCTGATGGATCAATAGAGAAGTACAAAGCTAGACTTGTGGCGAAAGGTTTCACACAAGTAGAGGGCATAGACTTCAAGGAGACTTATTCTCCAGTGTCCAGGTTCATCTCGATCCGATGTTTGTTGGCAATTGTGTCATACTTAGATTTAGAGTTGCACCAGATGGATGTAAAGACTGCCTTCCTAAATGGTGATTTAGAGGAGGAGATTTACATGGAACAACCCGAGGGGTTTGTTGTTTCCGGAGAGGAAACTAAAGTGTGCAAGCTTATTAAATCATTGTATGGACTGAAACAATCGCCAAGACAATGGTATTTCACTTTTCACAAGGTGATAAGTGAATATGGCTTTGTGGCCAATGACTATGACCATTGTGTATACTCCTTTAGAGATGGGAGTAGATTTATGATATTGTCACTATATGTAGATGACATATTATTAATGGGGAATGACACTAGTATGATTCTCAGTCTTAAAGAATGGCTCAAGACCCAATTTGAAATGAAAGATATGGGTGAAGCATCTTACATCCTCGGGATGAAGATTGAGAGAGATAGAAAAGCGAGGAGGCTAAGTATATCTCAAGAATCGTACATTGAGAGTGTATTGAAACGCTTTGACGTGATTGGTTGGAAGACCATAGATTCACCCATTTATAAAGGGACAGTTTTGTCCGAAAGAATGGCACCTGCATCAGACGAGGAACGTCTGAAGATGCAATCTGTGCCATATGCGCAGACTATTGGCAGCTTGATGTATGCCATGAACTGCACTCGACCTGATTTGGCTTTTGTAGTAAGCCTTGTGAGTCGATATCAGGCTAACCCAGGTATGCAACACTGGCAAGCTATAAAGCGGGTGTTCAGATACTTGCTGGGTACCAAGGATATGAAACTCACATATCAGGCTGAGAACCTGTCATTGGAAGGCTATAGTGATTCAGACTATGCCGGGTGTAAGGATGACAGGAAATCCACTGCCGGTTATGTTTTTATGCTTGGTGGCGGCGCCGTGGCATGGGCTAGTAAGAAGCAGAAATGCGTTACTAAGTCCACGATGGAAGCTGAGTTTGTTGCATGCAGTTTAGCAGCTTCCGAGGCAGTTTGGATTAAAGAGTTTCTAGCTGGGTTACAGCTAGAACAGTGGACTGATGCTCCTGTCCAAATTTATTGTGATAATTTGGCAACTGTGTCGACACTCCGTAATGGGGAGATCAGTTCAAGAGCTAAGCACATAGAGGTGCATTACTTTTATGTGTTTGACATGCTACAACGGGGAAAGTTGACAGTGAGTCATCTTCCTACGGTTGAGATGTTAGCTGATCCGTTAACGAAGGCCTTAACGACGGATCTATTTGTAAAACATGTTCATAGTTTTGGATTACGACAGGACTAGTGCACGAGTCACTGTGGATCGCAAATATGAACAAAGAACCCATAGTGGGGGATGTAAGTAAATATGGGTTCTTGTCCCATTTTACTTGTCTTGATTGAGAGGAGTCGGCTCTCTCGTGCAAGTGTAGGCATGTGGAGTAGTTAGGCTTCCGTGGGCCCGGTCCACACTAAATTGGAAGAGACACTGTAATCATCACCGATCCGGAAATCACTTATTTGGAATTAGCTATTTTGGTACGACCAAAATGGAATTGTCAAATAAGAGTCACCATATAGGAAATCTGTTGAGCAATTTCGGGAAACCGAAATTGGCATGATTTTGTAACTGATTTATGCCTTATTAAGGGCAATGGAGGGGACGCCCTCTATGCTAATTAGAAAGGGCGACTTTTGGTTGCAATCACATTGATTTGGTGACCTTGATTTCGTTGGGTGAAAAAGCTAATTCGGGGAATATAGCTTTTCACAAGGTTCTACACTCGATCGGTGAAGGATTTGGTGTTCTCGGACATATTCTAATCCGTGGAGTGATTCGTAGGCACAAAGGCCGAAGGTTGATGTTTCTAATTTCATAATCTTTGAGTTTTATTTGTTGATTTAAGGAAAACACCCAAATTTGAGAACCCACATCAAACGGATTCAAATCCTAAATTCGCTTCCGTTGCGGCTCAATTACCCTTCATTAAGTGCAATTTCACCATAATTCATAGGGATCAAGTACAATTTACCCTATATTTTTGGACGGAGGGAGTATTTCATTATAATCAGCTGTCCAAAAGAACCTGGCACCATTGGAAAATGAGTTAAACTATTGACCTGGGGGCCCACAACATTTCACACCTCTACTTACCCCTGCGCATGCACGTTCATGAGAATCTATTGGTTCGTAGGGCAAATCCAGTCACCTAATGCTAGATCCTTAATTTTACAAATGCAACCAAGTTTTTTTGGATGGAGGGAGTAACAAAAAGAAAATTGTTAATACGACCACATATTTGAACCTATATGCGTCCTGCAGCACTTCAATGGGTGGCACGTAGGGCAAATGGGCAGACGAAGCCAAACCTGCCTACCTCTATTTTAAAGCCCACTACATGATCGAAAGCGCCAGGCGCATGCCCACTTAAGTGTGAGGGTACATGCATGTAAACAGGGTTCTAACAGAAGTGGCGGATTAAAAGATCATTACAATAAGAAAGAAGACTCATGATTGATACATTTGGAATATACAATGATTGAGGACGATGAATCCTATCATGTTTGCCGTATATGTGAGAATAAGATCTTAAAAATAGCAAGAGGTAGTTGTTATGACACATTCAAAACATAATGAACACAGAAAAGTAATTAAGATACAGTATGCTGAGAGACTATTGTAACGTCTCTAAATTGTATAGTAATTTTTTTTTACTGCCGATCGGTTTGCTTTTCTGTTAGGCGCTGGAGGGATCACATGAAAGGAAATTGTATAGCATCAATTTAGAGACGTTAGGGTTGGAATAGGAATAGATTAGCAGGGCAGTTAGTCCCTCTCTCTCTCCCTCTGCAGGTCCGACCATAGCAGTGTGGAAGGAGGAGTGTGAGGCTGAAGCTAGGGATTTCGACCATCAATTCCAAGTAGGACGCTTTTGCACAATAATCCTATATGCAGAACTATAGTTTTACAATTTTTTGTTCTCTGAATATGCAGTTGACTTTTTGAGTTTATACTCCTTGCATTGATCTGTTTATGATTGAAAGCTTTAGGCTCTATACTTGTGTATATCTCTCTAGATGCTTCTGTTTGATTAATTATGCTTAGAGAGAGTGTTGTACATTGTTTAGTGCATTTGTATGATCTGGCCGAGGTCACCTAAATTTGGTCTAATACTTATATGCTTTTTAACCAATGCAAAACCCAAAACCGTATGTCCTATCTTGTTGTAATCTTCGGTAGATTTGATGTGTTGTCTGGTATTAGTTACTACAATTCAAAAGAGATGATTTAAATACATTAAATGTCTGCAAAAAACATGATTCTCTATTTATTTGTATGAGAATTGTCATAACCCTTTTATTCATTGATGTGTCTTTCATATTAGCTATATAACACCTATTCCTACTGAATTCTAATGTTTGGCCATGCTTATAACTTTACTAATTTCATGAAACTTTAATACATATTCTGAAGCATTCGAAATCCATTTTGTAGTCGATCTCAAAATATCCTTTGAAGCATTGAATTATCTTGTTTCAGCGAACCATATTTATAACACCGCCAACATGAGATAGTGTTTACCTTGTACTATTATGGTAGAAAAACCATAGTATATATATTCTTGTCTTGACCTTGATATTCGATCTGGAAAATTATCACCTTTCTATTGTCTCTGTTTTTATGATATATGTCAAATATGAAATTTTGTCTCTACGATACTATTATTAAATCATGGTATGCAGTGTCTCCATTAATCTTCAATTTGGGTTTTTGCTTATTAAATAACATATGTTTCCTTAATGTTCTGCATTCCAATCTTTTGGTAATTCTACTCTATTAAAGGTTAATTTGTTCCCATCGTTACCAAGGGTTGTTTTTCTCATAAACTTGTGCTACATAAATATTGGCATGTTGGAATTATTATCTTGCCTCCTTTTGCATAGGAGTTAATTTCATTTCCTTGTTACGTTATTTAACTTGGAAGTATTTGTAGTGTTGGTCTATGCACAGACAAGGTTCAAGGTAAATCCTTTATTGAAGAGTTATATAACTATTTAGTATCTTCTCTTCTAATGGATGTTGTATTAATGAGTCAAAATATGCTCACCACAAAGCCATGGCCGCACTAGAGACCCCCTGATCTCCTCATATTGGGACATGTCTGGGCTCAACCCTTTCAAGTCACCCTGCATGTATAGCTAGGTTGTTGGGCATTATAGAAGGCCCAACAATCTCCGACCATTGTGTCTATGAGCACCGCTGGTACCTATGTCTCTAGACCTCAAGAAGTGTATGAGCTATGTTGTCCGCCTGACAACAGATTAGTAAGAGCATAAATTTATTCACTCCTAACATAGATTTATTTGTTTCATATTATGGAGTTCGATTGTTTTCGCCTCGGAGTCAGTAATTCCTTTGACAATTTGAGTTATTGTAATTAGCTTTTATGTTATTTGTATATCATGTCCTTGGAATATAATTGATTCTCCCGTTTTATATATACCTAGTACAGTTTTTCGTTCCACTGAGTATTTATAAAAATATTCATACATCCTCTTATGCGGGTTAGAGCAGAGCGCAGCAAGGACGTTCATAGCATAGTTATTTAACTTTTTGTTCCTTTTAGACTTGATGTAATAAGGCGTTCAACCCATATAACAATTCAGTTTATTTTTCATTATAAATCTTTTTGCAGATAGTCTATCATGTTTAGTTGTCATCACATTCTTTTTATTCTAATGATGCGAATGATGGCTTGAATGTGACGCCTCAAGCTTTCAATAGAGAATTTATATTTTCGCTGTTTAGTAATTTGGTGCGTGACAACTATGCTGATCCATAGCATTTTATTACTATTTGGCTCGTCTATTTGATGTAAATAAAACTTACAGGAATATAAGGTGTCCTCCTTTAGAGGCAGCTTAAATGGTAAAAGGAAATTACAGTAAAAAAAAACTATTTTGAGTAAAAAGTCACCCATTGAAATTTATTGAGTACACAGGTGTTTGATCTGGGTAGAACAGACCAAAGTTGTTCTCAATCTCTTCACCCTGCTTGAGGTTCTCATTGAACATGGCAAACAAGTATGTCTCAAGAGGCTTAGGCTTCTTTGGGGTCCCTCCCTTGACATGTTCAATCAATTTCTGGTTATAAGTCTTAGCATTCTCTATAGTAGCAGCATCTGCACCCTTGGATGGCCAACCACTCTCAGACACCACAATCTCCACATTATTCCCACCCGCCTTCTCTAGTGCCCAGTACAGTGAATCCACCATAGCATCAAAGAGGTTTTTGTACTGGTAATTACCATCTTGGAACCTAACTCCTTGATAAGTAAACATGGCAAATTCAAGAGGGACGTTGTTGCGGTCACCTGAAAAAAGTATGAATAAAATTTAAATAACTCATCATTTTCATTATCATCGTCATATGCCTTGTCTAGTTTTGTATATGTTTGGCTCGTATCCGAATTAAAATGATGATGTAAAATCCATTCAAAGGAACATACTGAGACAAGGTTTTATGCCGGATAGGTAATATTGGACGGAGGGAGTAACTAACATTAACAAAATCAATCAAATGAATTGTTTTCCTCACCTGTGTAGCCGAAGTACGGATAGACATTCGCGAGGAGGGGTGCCCCGGTGAAGGAAAGAAAATCAGCGATGGGCCGCAAGTACTTCGCGGCCTCGTCTGTGAAAGTGGTTCTTGATGGAGGGTAGGAGTCTTTCACCACCACCATGTGAATTACTGTGGACACCTTGATCTGGTTTTGCAGGCCAGCAGTTTGAATTGCTCTAAATATGTTCCTCATGGCTGGAAGTATGAACTGAGCATTGTAACTGGGAATTTCTTCATTGCCCACAGCTATGTACTTGAACTTGACCCCAGGTATGTACTTTATTACATTGTTTTGGACCCAAAGGGATGCAGCAGCAGAGCTGGAGGCCAATTCTCGGAGATTTTCATTGGGAACACCTAGCATGATCTCAATGTTGGTGCCCCCTAGTGCCTCCAATGGTTTTTTGTTTTCATTGTACAGCCTCATTCTTCTTAGGTTTAGAGATTTATACATGTTGATGACATTCTGTGCCGATGGAAGTTTGTCACCATTTGTCCCATAACAGATGCCAACAGACTGGCCAGCTGCACATGTGTCAGAAATAAAATGGTAAGAAAACAGGAGAGAGAGAGAGAGAGAGAGAGAGAGAGAGAGACCGGCAAGTCTGAGATTGGGCATGAGCAGGGCAGCAAGGACAGCTACAGCAAACATGGAAAGTTGGTTGGCAGAGGAGTGGAGGGAAGCCATATTGGAAACACTTGTTTGAGTTGGTTTTCTTCCAAGAAATGCTCAACTTATATAGCCTTAGCAGGAAGGGTTAAGGTGTTCAATTGGTCTCATGGTTGGTGAGTCAAACACGGCATACGGGCATAGTGTGGAAGTCGGACAGTGACCCAATTGACAGGTTCAATGAGTCTGGTCTTTGCAAAGTCAAGCAAATATGGTTCAAGTGAGTTTGGGTGAAATCTGCTTGATAATTCTTTCTTGGCACTATTTATTCCGTACTGCCACCAACACAAGTCTTAGGAGATGTAATCAACTAATGAAGCTTTACTTTGTACCAAGACAAAAAGAATGTCACCAGTAAGCCACTTACTTATCAGTCATCGATCATCAAGAATCAACGGTGCACAGGTTATGGCAAAGTCTAGATTGTGCCATTTTATTTGCATTAGAGGTGTGTGCTGACGTGTGCGTCGTTAATCCTTGGCGACGAACAAGTGATGAAAAATCACCAACGTATATGCATGGTGGCCAAGTCAAGTAGCACTCAAAGTGGCCAAGTCAATTCTGTGTCTGGTGGGCATTGCATTATGGATCACCCTTCTATGGAAAATGACTTTGGACTTGGGGTAGACAATTGTTAGGAGACAATGGACCAGCTGGTTAGACTTGCCTTATTTTGTTGATTATAAATGGCTTGGATTTGTACGAAAAAATAGGTGGCTTCGGGTGGCCACCAAAAAAAGAAAAAAAAAGATATTTCATATTGTTCTTAGATTACCCTCACTCTTAAACATTTGGCAAATGCTTGCAATGCCTCAGCTTAGTCTATCACCATGGAAGGCTTCTACTGCTCGAACTTTTTGTGGGAAATTTGTTTCTTCTTTTTTAAAGTTTGAATCTTTATATTACCTATGGATTTAGTTCATTCCTATATATTCAAAGTTTTGTACTTGGACAATGAGTGGTTAAACCCCTAGTTAAGGCTAGAGGGATAGATTTTGATTAATACTTTGATGTCTAAATTGATTCAATCATTCATTTCAAAGTTATAAATTGGTTGTTTTAATTTTTTTTGGAAAAGTTTTTAGATAAAAAAGTTGAGTGCCTCCTCAGTGCGCTTTTTATAATTGTTACAACATACCGTTCTATCTTGAAAGAGAAAGAAGAAGTTGCAAACACCCTTGTCCATGATTGTGCAAGGGAAATATCATATATGGGTCAATAACTAGAGGTTAGCATGTATTATTGGATTTACTTACTTGCCAGTGCACAGAGTTTCCTTGTTCATGTCTTGCCTCTTGATGGTTTGTTATGGTATGGCCATCTAAATTTTAAATAATTCTATTACAATAACCTTCTTTCTTTTTTTTTTTGAAAAAAAAACAATATGTCTTTTCCCTTTGGTTATGTACCCGATAATTGGCATGTCATTTGCCAAATAATTAGCCCAACAACTGGAGTTTGTGTTGGAAATACTATAGTAGAAATTAAGAGGGATTGTACTTTACCCGTTCGTGTTGAATAGTAATCAAATAGAACCTGAAATGGCAAACACAAATCCAATTGTCCGAGGCACAGTGATGAACTGCTGACTTTGAAACAGATATTGTCATCCTCTTATGCACGGGTTTTCTTCTAGCAATCTATTCAAAGATACAACAAACCAGAATGACAGGATGTGCACTTCTCATTGTCAATCTCTAACTCAGATAATCAGAAAACTATTGCCTTTGGAAGAAGATCACTTTTGGAAAAGAGAAAAATCCACAAAAATTTGTTCTTGGTTGTTCTCTTGTATATCTCTTTGAGTTTTCCCATTCATAATACATATAGGAAGACTCAAAGGTTCATTATTTATGAAAAGACGCAAATTTTTTAAGGAAAAACGGCAAAAAATGTGAGAAATCGCACAAAACCGCTCGTAGCGATCAATCGCTAACATAGGCGATTGATCGCCTCAGGCGCAAAATACTATTTTCATTTTTTTCAGTAGATACGATCAATCGGTTTTACAGCCGATCGATCGCGGCCGGTCATCTCTCATTTTTGCGAAAATCACAGTAGATACGATTGATCGTATTTGTATCCGATCGATCGATCGATCGCGCTATCAAACCGATCGATCAGCTCGTAATTTTCACAAAATAAATAGCTGTTTGATCAAAATTAAAGGCTCTAGATGCCACGTGCTACGTGCCTAGTGCAAAGTGCTAAATGCGCCTCTGAAGCGCCACAATGCGCCCATTCGCCCACGCCACGTGCGCGCGTGCGTGTGTGCACCTTTAGGTGCACCCATAAATGTGTGCACTATTAATTGGGGAGAGTCACCACACCAATAAGATACATTAAGAGAAAGATTCTTTCCTCTTATATACCTTAACACACTCATGTGTGTTTCCTACGTAGGACTAAAAGAAAACCTCATTATAAAGATTTTCTCTTTCTCTCCAAACTTAGCACATAACCAAATATTAAGACTAATTCAATCAATCTCACAAATGTGGGCTTAAGATGGGCCCACCACCCATACCCAAAATCCAACAGTTTGGCCAATAATTCGTTAAGTAGATTTACCGTGTAGATTGGGCCTTGAGATGGAAGATTATTCAATAAATACATTAATAAGGGAAAGAAAGCTATAAAAGAATTTAAGAATTAGTGCCACTTTACTAGATCCTATTTAGGGAATGGATTGTGAATATTTTGAGGAGATATAACGAGTCGGTATCCGTTTGACAATACGGCATCGCGAAAGTACAGGTTTTTCCACCATGGTAAAAGGTAATTTAATGGTGTCCAAGTATAGTAAGCCTATTAATTTAAGCACTAGGCCCAAATCAATGTGCTACGAATGGGACAAATCTCTCAATGTGGTCTTTTTTAGTACAATTTTTAGAGGTATAATTAAAGCAATTTATAGGAATATTTTTTATTTTATTTACCTATGTATGGGCAACTATGTAAACACATGGGGCCTTCCATTTTGGTGGGGCCTAAGGCAGCTGCCTCATCTGCCTGATGCTGAAGCCGCCCCTGCAGCTGTTTGAATTGGGTAAAACAGACCGAAGATGTTCTCAGTCATTGAACATGGCAAACAAGTATGTCTCAACAGGCTTATAAGGCCTCTTTGGAGTCCATCTATCGACATGTCTAATCAGTTCCTGGTTATAAGGATTAGCATTCTCAATAGTAGCAGCAACTCCACCCTTGGTTAGATATATTTGATTCTTCTCAGAATTGAAATCATGATACAAATTCCATGCGTAGACACATACAAATAAGTTGCTATGCTGGATGCCCTTCTTGAGGCTACCCTCTAAAGAGAGGACAGGCATATATTATGTGGATTTTTTTCATTGTACCTGATAAATAATACTCTCCTATTTGTTTTTTTTTTAAATAAACATTCGCAAGGAGGGGTGGAGGGAGTACCGTCCACCACACAGCTCGTAGCAACCCAGATAGTTTGCTTTTAGAAGAAAGCATGATATGTACAAACAAAAAAACAACATGAGAAATGAGAAGATAAATTACTTTTCTCACATGTGTAGTAAAGGGAAAATAACATAATAAATCATAAAAAAAAATTATAAAAATGACACACTGTAGCAAATATTTGCAAAATAGAGTATCTGACAAGCCACGTAGGCGCCAGCGTGGTGCGGGCACTTGCGTGGCCTTTTTTTTTTAAACCAAACCAAAAGGCTTCGGTTGAACCGAGGCTGGCGTCGGTTGTTTTACTGCCTTATCATTTTCCGTCCCATTTTAAATAGGCAGTCACTTCAATGATACATATCTCTCTCATTTCTGACCCATTTTCACTCAATTTTTTTTCATTCTTCCTTATTTTTAGTGCTCTTTCTAGTCATTATGATATCACAAAGATGTTGAGCCATCACATACTATTTATTGTAGTTTTTTAGTATTTTTTTTGATAAATAGTATGCGATAGATCAACATCTTTGCGATACCATTATAACCAGAAAGACCACTAAAAATAAGGAAGAATGAAATAAAATGGACGAAAATGGATAAAGAATGAGAGAGATATGCATCATTGAAGTTATCACCCCTTTACAATGGGACAGATTTGTTTTAGTGGGACAAATTTCAATGATGCATATCTATCTCATTCTTCATCTATTTTTGCCCATTTTTTTTCATTCTTCCTTATTTTTAGTTGTCTTTCTGGTCATAATGATATCGCAAAGATGTTGATCCATCGCATGCTATTTATCGAAAAAAATACTATAAAAACTACGATAAATGGCATGTGATGGCTCAACATCTTTGTGATATCATAATGACTAGAAAGAGTACTAAAAAATAAGGAAGAATGAAAAAAAATGAGTGAAAAAGGGTTAGAAATAAGAGAGATATGTATCGTTGAAGTGACTGCCTATTTAAAATGGGACGGAAAATGATAACGTAGTAAAAGGCCTAACCGATGCGTTTTGGTTTGGTTTTAAAAAAAAAGCCACGCAAGCACCCGCGCCACGCGGGCACTTGCGTGGCTTGTCAGATACCCTATTTTGCAAATATTTGCTACAGTGTGTCATTTTCATAAATTTTTTTTATGATTTATTATATAAATTCCCCGTAGCTAAACTATGGATAAATATTCGAAGGAGGAGTGCCTCATCAGTGAAGGTGGCGCTTGATGGAGGGGTAGGATCCTTCACCACATCCATGCGAATCGCTGTGGACATCTTGATTTGGTCTTGCAGGCCGGCAGTCTCAATTTGCTGCATATATGTTCCTCATGACTGGAAGTATGAACTGGGACACTAGGAATTATATTTCATTCCCCACAGCTATGTACTTGAACTTAGATCCCAGGTGTGTACTTTAATACTCACTCCATCCAAAAATATGTGTCCTTATTAGAAAACCAAAATGAACTCAAATCAGTTCAGTTTGGTTTTCTAATGAGGACACATAATTTTGGACGGAGGGAGAGACCCAGAGGGTGTAGCAGCAGGGTTGGAGACCAACAGGCAACAACGTACGTAGACTTTCATCGGGGGCATCTAGCATGAGCTCAATGTTGGTGCTAGTGCCTCCATTGCTTCTTTCTTTGGATAGTACAGTCTCATTTTTCTTATGTTCGGGGATTTGTACGTGTTGATGACAGTTGTGCTGATGGAAAGTTGTCGCCAACTGTTAATTAACAAATGCCAATGGACTGCCCACCTGCATATGCAGCATCATTTTATGTAAGTAATTTAATTGTGTCAGAATTAATATTATAGAGAGAGAGAGAGAGAGAGTTGAGTGAGAGACCTGCAAGTTTGAGATTTGGCATGAGACCAGAAACGACAGCTATAGAAAACATGGAAAGTTTGTTGATCGAGGAGGGGAATGAAGCCATGGGAACACTTGTTTGAGTTGGTTTGCTTCCAATGCATCTTCAACTTATATAGGCCGTATCTGGTTAAAGTTATTAATTCTGCTAAAAGAGTTAAGGTTATCAATTGGTCTTAGCTATTGGTGCGGAGTAAATCACGGCACAGTGTGAAACACGGCAGTGGCCCAATTGACATGTTCTTATATGATAGCCAAGCTTTCCAAAAGCTCGAGTTGTTTGGAAATGAAAATCTTTACCAAGTTTCCTAAAAGCTCAGAGTTGTTTGGAAATGACAATCTTTATTTATGTATTGTAAAGTCTAACTATTCTATGCGTCTTGTCTTTGCAAAGTCAAGCAAAGATGGGATGAAGTGATCTTGGGTGATAGCTGCTTGATAATTATTTCTTAGTGTTATGCATTCGACGCGACTGAGATGTAACCAACAAGCGCGGATACGGATACGGGACACAGCTATAATACAATATGGGTGAGGCAATATGAAAATTTCTAAAAAATCAGTATACAATACAGGGGAGATAATTATATTAGACTATTAGGTTTTATACATATTTAGGTACACTTTAGGTTAGTTCTTCTATTCAAAGCTTATTTACAATTTAAAATATTGTATTTGTTTAATATTTTCATTCTTACTTAATACAGATTATTATAGTTGGTTAATATAAAGGTACGATACACATGTAACCTACCCGACGGGACACGGGTACGATATGGATGTGATACAGGTACGACT
Source organism: Houttuynia cordata (assembly GCA_039654745.1). Taxonomy (NCBI): domain Eukaryota; kingdom Viridiplantae; phylum Streptophyta; class Magnoliopsida; order Piperales; family Saururaceae; genus Houttuynia; species Houttuynia cordata. Next base: position 4,760,946 of record CM077504.1, read on the forward strand.
CCTATTTTGGAGTATATGTGCTTCAAGAGTCCATCTAGCCTGACCCATTTTCAATACCAGATTAAAGCTGGATTGAAAAGTGGTTACCAAAACATTTCCCTTCGCAGAATGAGGCCTTTTGTACAACCAAAAAACTAATGAAGCTTCATCAGTATAGCCGCTTATCCATCATGGATCACCAAGAATCAATGGTGCACATTTTTAGCACAAAGTTTACTGTCTAGATTGTGCATTTTTTGGAAAATGTTTTGCTGACCGATTTTGAAGACTAGATTAAATGACCCAGCCCAAGTAGGCATGGGTCCTGCAATTGTGCATGGGGCCCACGTGGGCAGGGGTCCTTTTTTCCTGCGTTATGGGTATGTGCAGGTGTGTACTTGTCAACCCTTGGTGACAAACATGTGATGAAACCATGGTTTTCAAAACCGGACCGGACCGGCCGGTTTCTTCCTTCAGAACTTTTTTTTTACAAAAGTTAAATGTCTAAGGGGGGATTCGAACCTGGAACAGGTGAATCACCCTCTCATAACTAAACCACTTGAGCTAGGAGTGGTTTGGTGTTTATATTATACAAAATATATATTTAACATATATATATATCATTCCTCTCACCTAAACCGGGTCATTCCGGTTTGACCACGGTTTGACCGCGGTCAAACCGCGGTTCAACCGGACCGGCCATCATTCCGGTTCGATGGCCGGTCCGGTTTTGAAAACCTTGGATGAAACTAAGCCCAGCGGCTATGCTAGGTTGTCAAGTCAGCTGAGTCAAGTACATGTTGCCACTTAGTTCATTGTCTGATCACTGCTGTTATTATGACCACCCTTTTTATGGAACATGACCTAGGACTTTTTTTTTTATAATACAGCCGGTTAACAAACATTAATAAACAGGCACTAGCATAGAGCATTCATCTGGAGGGGAACCACGAGGGAAGTCTGGGTGAGCTCCCAACCATTGAGAAGACTCGAAGAATAATGCATTTTGGGCGAGGCAATAAGCCACCCCATTTGCTAATCTAGGAATATGAACAAAGCTAATAGAATCAAATTCCGAGCCTAAAAAAGAGCTTCCTCAACCTGGAAACCAATCTTTGGGAGAGAAGGAGTCAAATTGTTGAAGTTTGCAATAGCCTTTGAGTAGTCTCCTTCCAAGATTAAGCACTTGAAATTTAAATCAGTTGCCCATGACATTGCCTTGCAAAGAGCAAGAGTTTCAATTGCCTTAGGGGACAAAACACTATCAATCAATGCTGTGTAGCTAGCAATGTGGTCACCTTTCTCATTTCTGAACCAGACCCCAATCCCTAATCCTTGATTTGCCACTAACATAAAAAAGATCCCCATCAACATTGCCTTTAATGAAGCCAACAAGGGGGGGAACCAATGAGTTTGAGGAGGAAGATTAGGCAGAACAGGAGCAACATTGGTGAAAGTAGCACACAAATTAGCTGCCCAGAGTTTAATTTCTTCTGTTGACTTCTCTTTCTCCCCATGCACTACTAGATTTCTATGGTACCAAAATAACCAAAGCCTGACAATGCCCAGATTTACTTATTCTTCACTAGGCAGGTTGAGGAGATGATCAATTAGATCTTGAGGTAGCACATTAGACTCAACAACTAATTCAGTTGGCCAGGTAAAAACCCTCTAAAGGGTATTGATATGGGAAGAGGACCATAAAGCATGAGTGATACTCTCAACATGGGCATCACATAGAGGGCAGTTCAAACTAATTTGCAAGCCGTTGTTAGCCAGAATTGATCTAATTAGGAGAATGCCCAAGCTAGCTCTCCACAAAAAAGCTTTGAGCTTGTTAGGCAGGGAAAGGTTCCAGATTTTTTTATGGTGTCCTTTTTTACTCATAGGGTTAGAACAGTTAGGCTCTTTACCTTGGTCAAGCATCAACTTGGCAACCCAATAGGCACTTTTAACATTAAAGATTCCTTTTTTTGAGGACCCTCAGACTAGCTCATCATTGACTGCCATGGTTGGAAGATGAATGGCAGCTATAGTTTTCTCTTCATCTTCTGTAAAAATACACCTCATTAGATCTCTTCTCCAAATTTTAAGCTCAGGGTCAATGATCCTTCTAACTATCCAATCTTTGAATTCATCAATTATGGGTGACTGAATGAAATAAGATCTAGATAAGTGGGTGGGAGTCCATTTATCACCCCATATTTTAATGCTCCTGCCATCTCCCACCCTCCATTTCAAACCTTTTTCTAACATAGCTTTGCCTGCAACAATACTTTTCCAGGCAAATGAAGAGTTCTGTTTGCATTCATCTTGAAGAAAGGAAGATGAGGGGAAGTATTTGCCCTTAAGAACCCAAGAGAGGATAGAATCAAGTTTTTTTAAAATCCTCCAATCCTGTTTAGCTAGGAGAGCCAGGTTGAAAGCCTTAAAACATTTAAAGCCTAGGCCTCCTTCTCCTTTTGGTTTGCAGACCTTCTTCCATTTTAGCCAGTGAATTTTATCAACTCCATTTTTTTTACCCTACCAAAATTTAGCAACTAGTCTGGTTATATCTTCACAAAAAGCCGCAGGCAGCTTGAAACAATTCATGGTGTATGCAGGTGTTGCTTGTATCACAACTTTGATCAAAATTTCCTTTCCGGCTTGGGATAGGAATTTTTCCTTCCATCCCTGTAGCTTGTTCCAAACCTTATCCCTTATAGACTTGAAGGTTTGTAGCTTTGATCTACCTACCCAAGTAGGGAGGACAAGGTATTTCTCATGGTGGGATATTTCCTGGACTCCCAATTCCTTTTTTATTTGATCTCTAGTGCCTCCATCAGTGTTACTACTAAAAAAGATGTTGGTTTTTCCATAATTTATTCTTTGGCCTGAGACCTCTTCATAGCAAGTAAGAAGCTTTTTCAAATTCAGACATTCTTACAGAGTGGCCTGACAGAATAATATGCTATCATCAGCATAGAAAATATGGGTCACTTTGGGACTAGCTCGAGCTGCTGCAACTCCAGTGACCAAATTTTTTGCAACTGCATCCTTGATTAGAGCAGTTAAACCTTCTGAGCAAAGGAGAAAGGAGTAGGGGGAGAGAGGGTCACCCTGACTCAACCCCCTAGCTGGGGAGAAAGCTCATGTAGGTTGGCCATTGAACAACACCTCATAAGTCACAGAAGAAATACAAGTCAAAATTAGTCTGATCCATTAATTGCAAAACCCCATTTTTTCCATAATACTTTGAAGAAAGCTCCAACCCACCCTGTCAAAAGCTTTGCTAAGGTCCAATTTGAGGGTCATTTGTCCTTTTTTCCCTTTCCTTTTAGCTATCATTGAGTGTAAAGTTTCAAAAGTAATTAAGATGTTGTCTGTGATCAAATGGCCAGAAATAAAAGCACTTTGCTCTTCTGAGATAACATTAGGGAGAACCATTTTCAATCTGTTAGCCAACACTTTGCTGATGATTTTATAGATATTGTTGCAGAGGCTAATTAGTCTGAAATCAGAAATTATTTGACATGATTTTATAAATATTGTTGCATGAGGCTAATGGGTCACTTTGACATGAAGAAAAAACTATTCATCATATTTTGAGAGAATTCGGAATCACATTGATTTCAAATGTACATTTAGGAACAAAGCTGCTACCTAATTAAAAACTTGAAGTTTTACTCCCTCGGTCCGGATTTGTTATTAACATAACCAGCGGCGGATGTAGGATTTTCAGGGATGGGGTCAGGTCATTTTGAGATGGGGTCAGGCAAGGGAATTAAGCCAATGTATAAGAAAATGGATGAAATGTATATGTAATCTTAGTGAAATGGATGAAACCCCTGACCCCCATGCAGGGGCGGACGCAGGAATTTTTGTCAATGGGGTCATAAGTAGGGGTGTAAACGGTGTCCAAATGTCCTTGTCCTGTCCGTCCGTTTTACTGTCCAAATGGACGTAAAAATTTGACTCTCACAAACACGGACAACTTTGGTGGTTCGGCATATGAGCAGATGCGACCGTGGATTGTGACACCCACGGAAGTCCCTAAGGCCATGCTCCTTATCGTTTTTCATCAAATTGGTCAGTGCCTAAGGTTGGCATGGCGGCCTTCAGGCCTCCGAAGCCTAATGCAATGAGATAGAGGTTGGAGAAGAGGACGACAGCCTTCTGGCCGCTTGCATGGGGGCAATTGGCTGTTGGATCAAATATTATGTAGAATGGTGGTTGAAGAGTTTTCACCATAGCTTGGATTGCAAGCAGCAAGAAAACCTGTCAATAACGTAAAAAAATCATTATATGAAAACTATGAGGGCGTTTGGATAGTGATAGTGAATGTGAAAAAAATTGTGAGGCTGAAAATATCAATATGATTTGTAGGTGATTTTTCTGATTGTGAAAAACCGTTTGGGAACCTAAAATGAATCATATTTTCAGTCTTTCACCATCAACCTGACTCTTGATTAGTGATTTGTGTTGGGAACCTAAAAAAAAATAGGTGTGATTTGTGTTTGGCAAAGCCGGTGAAAATTTTATGTTTTTGACGGTGGGTGACGGTGGTGGTCTTCAGATGTGAGTCGCATGACAACCTCCTTAAATGCTGTCGTACTCACGGCCAAATAGCCGAGAAAGCGTGCGCGCCAGTGGGAAAATCCAACGACCTGACTGATTTGAACCGTATTACTTGACTTTGGTTCTCCATGGGGTCAGCCAATTTTTTCACTGGGGTCAGTGGCAAAACTTAAAACTCATTGTCCAACCCCATGACCACCCGATGACCATTTTTTACCATGGGGATAGTGGAAAAAAACCAAAACCCACTGGGGTCATCTGACCCCAGACCCTTGCATGTGGGTCCCGTCCCTGCCCCCAGCATTACATGTAGGTCCGCCCCTGAACATAACCTTTTACTAAATGAACTAAAATTAGATCATTTGGAAAAACCTTATGTGAAAACTAATTTCATATGGAGGGAGTAAGATAATAATATAGAGTAGATTGTATTATAGTGTAGAACCATGACAACAATGTTCAACCCAAATGCTGTTTCTTTGTATGCTCTGCCTCATTATCATGATTTTCACTCACACTCTGCCCGATCACAAAGTTTCTCTTATTTTCTTCACATTACCATACATCTCAATGCCTCAACTTAATCTATATTGCCTCAGAAGTTTCTTATAACCCTCCCTTTGTCCAAAAAACATAGGTATAGTGTGGAAAATTGAATTTTTTATGCCACAGTAAACCTACATGTATGAAAGGTCATCTATGGCTGAGAAATAAGTTTAAATTTACCTCTCTTTTTTTTACACAGAAAAAGGGAATGGTGCCTGTTTTTTCGGACAGTGAGAGTAGTTACACACCCTACAATCATAAAAAAAGGAAAGTTGCACCACACACTTTGTCCATTGACCACGCAAGGGGTAAAAAACTAGACATTAATACTAATTGTATAGAGTTTCCTTGTTCATATGTTACTTCTCATTGGTTAGTTTAGAAGTGAGAATAAATTAAATTAAAATAATTAAAAGAAGATATCAATTAACATGAGTGTGAGAGAGAGACAAAGAGCTCATTTTATAAAAAGTTGAGCTTGTCGTATTGGATAAATGCTCTTGCCTCCTCATAAATGCTAAGGTAACCTAAGAGCTACACCTCACTAAGTGATAATGATAACTACTAAGAGAATTCAACACATCATTATCAAAGCATTCACAATAAGGCATGAAGTGAAATACAAATTGGTGAGAGAGAGAGTGACCTTAGTGGTGTGGATAAGTGTGTGCTAATCAAATAAAGCAATCAAACACAATACAACACACAACGATTTATAATGGTTTACCACCAAATAACATGCGTAGACAGTTTATATCTACTCTCGGATCACCTAATCTAAGGGACTTCTAATTTTCTACTAAGTGAGGGTTTTTAATTTACCCACATTATCATACACCTTCCGATTTTATTTCGATCACCGGGAGCCATACAACGAGTGAATCCGTACTCACTATGAGTCCTAAGAACCCGTCTCTCTCAACTAAGTAGTTTGACCTCTACTTTCATAATCTAAGAAAAATAAAGGAGAGGATTTGAGGAATACTCTAAGTAAGATGAGATGTTAGAGTACATACTCTTGCCAGAAAGATACAAGAAATCCTACATGGGGATTAAACTTAATATCAAGGTAATAGCCGCCCTTATTTACCCTTGGATACTTTCTAACGAGGTTTTTTAAACAAGCAATTGTGTTTCTCTAATAATAGTTCCTAGAATACTAAGAAGCCTATGGCCACAAGGAACTATGATTCTTTTTCCTTATGCTCATGGATCATCCAACGAATCAATCCTTGGGAAAGATGAATCTACCATTAATTTTATAATATTCTTCTATATAGCCATCTGTAAGACAATATGAACCTAGAAGAAGATTATTGAATTTTTTTAGCTAAGACTCATGATATATTAAGATAAGCTTATAGCTCAAGAACTTAGTGACGTTCCTTTAAGGATGGATCCACTATACATAATTTTTAGTAGATTATGCTTTCTTGAACTTTGTCTCAAGGTAAACCAATAATATTTCAAAGGTCTAGAGCAGTGAAATCCATCAATGGATCAACTAACATAATCTCTAAAAGAAAAGAGAAAAGAATTATGCTCCTAAAAACTTGGCTACATAAGAGGAGAAACAAGCTATATTCAAGAGACTAGTGGAGATCCTTCATCCCAAGAGGTGGGGGAAGGATGCTTATTTATATGCAAGGAGAGCCTCTTGGGAGAGGGTTTTGATTACCTTTGATTCACCTTCGATTTGACTTCCATTCGCCTTTTATTTCGATTAGACTTCGATTCACCTTACATTTAATCATAAGATCCATTATTTGAATGTAAAAATGTGCAATCAACCTTGTTCAACAAAGTTTTGCAACTAAGAAGACAAAGTAAAGAGTGCATCATATTTTGTACGGAGGAAGCTTCCTAAAACTGTTTATACATAAGCCTAAACTCAATCATGGCTTTAGTTTAAAGAGCAATTGCACACAAACGGACCAGTTTAAGGAAAGAATCGCAAAGAACATATTTGAAATTTTGTGTTTTTGCTATGCAATTGTTTGGGTTTGAGCTGGCTAAGCATACAACTATAGATGGTTAGCCTCGACCAAATTTTAGTTTCATCGGGTTCTTCTGGGGGAAGAGAATTTATGCAAGAAATTTCTCTTGTTTCATTTGTGTTCAATCGGCTTCCTCTGCAAAATGATTGGATGTACATAGGTTTGTCTAACTTAGGCCAATCCGTAAATAATATTTTCCGTATTGAACTACACTTCTACTCACTGACTTAAGCATCTATTTAAATGGTCAAGTTAGAATGTAGTAAAGAAGAGAGCTTAGTGTTCTTCTAATCAAAATTCCTTAGGGTGTGTTTGGAAACGAGGATTTGGACCTGTGACTCATAGAATCGTGTCGTTTGGTTCAAATCCTACATTTGGCAACACAAGTTAGGGCAGGATTCAGCCTGTTTTGGGCTACCTCTTTTGTAAGAAATAGTAAAGTCAAATCCTTTCTTATTAACTCCATCCAAGTTCTCCTAGGCCTCCCTCTCCCTCTTTTAGATTGTTTACATGTAACCCTTCTAATCTTCTCACAGGGGCATCTAAAGGTCTTCTTTGCATATGCCCATACCAACGCAACCTACATTCCCTCAGCTTCTCCCCTAAAGGCGCTACTCCCAGGCTCTCACGAATATATTCATTTCTAATCCTATCTCTCCTAGTTATCCCACTCATCTGCCTTAACATTCTCATTTCGGCTACATTCAATTTATCTATATGACTCCTGATCTATACATGAAATATGCATTTTATTATCTCCTAAACTTATGTTTCTGTTAGTGTTTGATTAGAATAACTACTACTTTAATATAGTTTTTGGTTTTTGTAGGAAACAAGAGTAATACACAGAAATGAGGAGAAAAGTACCTCAAATGGTGAAATCATCATAACTTCGTGTATAAATGCCTGATTGGACTGATTCAAGCTTCATATTAAATTTCAAGAAGTCAGCTTTCCAACAACCACGCACAATTCGGAGTTCGGGATAGAAAGTTATAGCCATTTGAAGTTCATGAATAGTAACCACAATTGATCGGCTATCAACGCGATCAATCGCCAGAGCTGCAAAAGCAGTGTATTAAAGGAAACGATCGATCGGACCCCAAAACGATCGATCGTATCTACTAGAATTTTTCAATCACCGAAGACAGTAACTACGATCGATCGGTATCATACGGCGTCGATCGGCAAAGTGATCGATCAGAGGAAAATAACGAAGGAATTGCGATCGATCGGCCAGCGAACAATCGACAATACGGAGCGATCGATCACCGTATGCGGAAAACCGTGGTTTCTCGTGGACTTCGTGGTTTCTCTTCACTATTATAAATAGGCCTTATGGGAGAACATTTTGGGCTATCTTGAAGAAACCAGAGAACAAGTTTTTGAGCTTTATTGGAGGCTAGAGAGGAGCAAGAGAAGGAGTCTTTTGGAGCAAAGAAGAAGAAGAAGGATTCATGACGATGGATCTACATAAACAGACTTTTCTTTTCTCTCTTTCTATGTGTAACTAAATTCCTTGTCAAGGCTTGATGAAGCCCTAGATGTGTATTGCTACTCTTGATAGTTTAATTCTATAAAGTTGATTATGATTCATGCTTAATGCGATTTCATGAGTTTCTTTTGAGTGCTTGATCATAGACTTGATTGATTATGAATGAAATTAGATATTGTGATTGATTTTATGCCCGATTAAGGATAAGATTAATTACATTATAATAGAGTTGTGATTGATTCTATGCCCGATCAAGGATAGGATTGATTACACAATAATGGATGAACTTTCGTGTCCGATCAAGAACGTTAGTGAATTCATTAGTAATTCGTGTGTCCAATCAAGAACACGAATTACCATATCATGTCAATGTATGCTTAATAATAATTGAGAGTAGTAATTGCATGTTTAGTGGTGGATTCATTGCCTTGATACTTCTCCGTATTGATTAAATCTCAGTTAGATAAGCTAAAGTTCATTGATTTCTTTAGAATTAATTAAACTACATCTTTTCTTCTCTTGAGTTTGGTAAAATATTCATCCGTCCATGAGGTTTGACAACCCTTTAATACTCACCGTAGTACAATTGCCTTGTGCAGTTGCAAGGGTTTTAATTTTAAACGATCAAGTTTTTGGCTCCGATGCCGGGGACGGCATAATAGTTTACTAAATTCTTAGCATAGTTAGTTTTAGAGTAGATTAGTTTAATTTAGATTTCTTTTCAGTAGCTTAATTTTGTCTTTCTTCTTTTGCAGGATTAAGAGAGGACGCTGAATTTTGTCATCGTTGGAAGGGCCATCCCTTCCCACTGTTTGCACTCTCTTAACCTTCTTTTAGAGTAACTTTGGGTGCTTGGTGTTTTTAATTTTCTTTGTGGAATTGCATGACGTGCTAGTTGTCGCTATTAGGTTGCTAGTTGTCGCTATCTAGGACTGATGCTTGCTAGTTGTCGCTATTAGGATTGCACAGGTTTTGTTTGATTTTTATTGTGCATGCATGGTCGTCGCTCCCTGAACCCCGACCTTGCCTTTGACCCTGATCATGAGCGACTCTATAGAATTTGTAGAACTCCTAGCCAACCAATCCCTGAAATTCATCCAATGGCGGACAACATGAACCTTGGGGGTGGGAATGGCCTAAACCAGAATCCACTAATGCCTCATGCCCGTACCCTGCAAAACTACTACCGTCCCACTGCCTACACCTCCCCTTCCTGTGTCCTACTTCCTACAACCGTGGCTAATTTTGAAATTAAGCCAAACATCATCCAAATGCTGCCCACATACCATGGCCAATTAAATGAGAACCCCTATAGGCACCTACAAAACTTCCTGGAGGTTAACACAACCTTTAAACTTAACTATCTGATGACCAGGTGCGCCTTAGGTTGTTCCCCTTCACCTTAAAAGATAGGGCGAAGGAATGGCTATACTCCCTTGAGCATAACTCTATTTCCACTTGGGAGGAACTTCAGGCCGAATTCCTCAAGAAATATTTTCCTGTGGGGCGGACCAATAAGATCCGCCATGAAATCATCACCTTTACCCAGATACCTAATGAACAATTCCATGAAAGCTGGGAGAGGATGAAAGCCCTACTCCGGTCCTGTCCCCACCATGATGTGCCCAAGTGGCAATTAGTACAGAGATTTCATGAGGGTGTGTGCGATCAGCACAAGACCTAATTGACGCCTCCTGTGGATGCACATTCATGAAGAAAACCCCGGATGATGCTTGGGATCTACTAGAGGACCTGAGCGAAAACTCTCTACACAGTGCCACCCTCTATAGATCTAAAGGCCATATGCCTGGCAGGAGTGCCTCAAGGGGAGGCATGTATGATGTTAAAGCTACCACGAACCTAGAACACCAAGTGACATCCCTTACTGAGAGGTTTGACAGGTTTTTCTCACAGACTCCACCTTATACTCCAACCTCTCAAGATGCATGTGCCATCTGTGCCAGCCCTATGCACACTATTGTTGACTGCCCCTCAGCCTCCCAGTATCCAGATCTTGTCCAGGAGCACATCAACCTTGCACAAACCTATCCTAGAGCCAATAACCCCTACTCAAATACCTATAACCCGGGGTGGTAAAATCATCCCAATTTCGCCTGGAAACAACCCAACTAGGGGCCCACTTTCAATCAGGCCCCAAGACAAGAATTCTCAAACCCAACTCAGTCTTACCAACTAGCCACAAATCTCCCATTTGGCCAAACCAATAAGAAACCATCCTTCAAAGATCAGATGAGCCAAATGCTAGCCACCCAATCTGCCCTCCTCTCAGCTTTTAATGCAATGGAAGCCAAGGTGGATGCCAAGATAGAAACCAAACACAGAGAGCTGACAGGTGAGCTAAGAACCCAGGCCTAGCTTGTCCATTCCCATACACAATCCATTGCCAAAATAGAAACCCAATTACGATAGCTGGCCCAATCTATGAACCATAGGGAAGTAGGAACCTTGCCCAGCCAACCACAACAGAACCCTAGAGGCCAGTTCGCCGTTGAAGGATCCCATTATCCAAATGAGCAGGTGCAAGCCGTTACTACCCTAAGAAATGGTAAACAAGTTGACAATCAGGTTAGGGACCCAACCATTGCGAGTGAGGACACTCCCCTAGAGAAACCGGACCAACCCACTCCTACTATGCCTGATCCTGTTAGTCTCCCACCACAGATGGGTGTCCCAGCTGAGCCCACCAATGAAAAATCCTATATCCCTAGGGCTCCTTTCCCTCAATGCCTCAACCAACCCTTCCCGTTTAGTAAGTCCCACCAACGAATGGAAGAAATGTTAGAGGTGTTCAAGCAGGTTAAGATCAACCTTCCCCTCTTAGATGCCATTAAACAAGTACCTGCCTATGCCAAGTTCTTGAAAGACCTGTGTACCCAAAAGAGGAAAACCAAATCCCATGTCACCCAAAAGGTCTTTTTGACCAACCAAGTAAGTTCTTTACTGACCAGTGATATGCCACCTAAATTTAAGGACCCAGGTGTCCCTGTTATATCCATTGTCATAGGTGACCATACTATTAGCCGAGCTCTCTTGGACTTAGGGGCCAGTGTCAACCTCCTCCCTTACTCAGTGTATGAACAACTTGGCCAAGGAGAGTTGCAGCCCACCTCAGTCACCCTTCAGTTAGCAGACCGATCCATTTGCAGACCTAGAGGTGTTATAGAGGACGTTCTTGTTGGAGTTGACCAGTTCTACTTTCCTATTGATTTTGTCGTCTTAGACATGGAACCTGTTGCCAACTCTAAATCCCATATCCCGGTTATCTTTGGCCACCCTTTCCTAGCCACAGCCGATGCCACCATTAATTGTAGGTCAAGGCTCATGAACGCATCCTTTGGGAACATGAAAGTTAAATTAAACATCTTTAGTGCTTCACAACAACCCTCGAGTGAAGCTGAGTGCCTTGTGGTTGACAACTTAGATGACCTTGTCCAGGAATACCTTCTATTTGCTGTGCTTAAGGATGCCCTCGAGCACACCCTTTTCTATGACTGGATCGATACTTATGAGGGCATACCTGACCTTGAGGAGGCCCATCACCATTTAGTGGCTACCCTATACCCTGGACATATCCCATAAAGACCCCACCCCGACCCTCTCCCTGTGTCTACCGCCCCACCACTTAAACCCTCCATAGAATCCCCACCCACACTTGAACTAAAAACTCTTCCTAGCTCCCTCAAATACGTCTTCCTAGGACCCAACAACACCCTTCCTATGATTATCTCATCTAGCCTATCTACTGACCAGGAAGCCCAGTTGTTAGAGATCCTTACCACACACCGGCGAGCTATAGGGTGGACGGTAGCTGACCTCTGGGGTATAGACCCCTCTGTGTGCATGCATCGCATAAACCTGGAGGACCAGGCCAAACCTTCTAGGGAGGGGCAGAGACGGTTGAATCCTCACATGAGAGAGGTGGCGATGAAAGAGATAGTGAAACTTCTAGACGCAGGTATCATATACCCTATCTCTGACAGAGAGTGGGTGAGTCCTATCCAAGTTGTCCCTAAGAAATCGGGCATTACGGTGAAACCAAACTCAGAGGGTGAACTTGTGCCAATAAGAGAGACCACGAGCTGGCGGGTGTGCATTGACTATAGGAAGCTGAACTCTAACACCCGTAAGGACCATTTCCCTCTCCCATTCATTGACCAAATCCTAGAGAAATTAGCGGGCCAAGAGTTTTATTGCTTTTTAGATGGGTACTCCGGCTATAACCAAGTGCCAGTTTTTCTAGGGGATCAGGAAAAGACGACTTTTATATGCCCCTTCGGTACATTTGCGTATCGAAGAATGCCTTTTGGTCTTTGTAATGCCCCTGCTACATTTCAGCGATGCATGATGTCCATCTTTTTCGACATGATTGATAAATTTTTGGAGGTTTTCATGGACGATTTTTTGGTGTTCGACACTTGTTTTGATGATTGCTTACACAATCTTACTTTGGTTTTAAAACGTTGTGAGGAAACAAACTTAGTGTTAAGTTGGAAAAAGAGCCACTTCATGGTTCAACAGGGGATTGTGCTTGGGCATGTTATATCAAAAAAGGGTATAGAGGTTGATAAGGCCAAGGTTGACCTGATTGCTAATTTACCACCGCCTACATCAGTTAAGCAAATACGGTCTTTCCTTGGCCATGCAGGGTTTTATCGTCGATTTATCAAAGATTTTAGCAAGATATCACATCCACTGTGTCATCTTCTAGGTCAAGACGTGCCATTTGACTTTGATGATTCGTGTAAAGATGCTTTTACAAAGCTCAAAACCCTCCTCTCTAGCTCCCCTATCATTAAGCCTCCTGATTATACACTGCCCTTCGAGATAATGTGTGATGCATCGAATTTTGTAATAGGGGCAGTGTTAGGCCAACGCATAAACAAAATTCCTCATGTTATCTATTATGCGAGCAAGACACTCAATGATGCACAATTGAATTATACCACCACTGAAAAAGAGTTGCTTGCTGTTATGTTTGCATTAGATAAGTTCAGGTCATACCTCTTGGGGAGTAAGATCATTATTTTCTCTGATTATGCAGCCTTGCGGTACCTTCTTTCTAAGAAGGATGCCAAGCCAAGGCTGATTCGTTGGATCTTACTCCTGTAGGAATTTGACTTTGAAATTAAAGATAAAAAGGGTTCTGAGAATGTTGTGGCTGATCATCTATCCAGAATTCCTATTCCTGATCTGCATAGTCATGACCCTCTTAGAGATTCATTCCCTAATGAGCAGCTCTTTGTTGTCTCCGCTACATCTCCACCTTGGTTTGCACATATTGTGAATTATCTTGCTGTGGGTCAAATCCTAACCTTTTGGTCTAAACATGATAAAGACTTATTTTTCTCTCGAGTCAAACATTACTATTGGGATGACCCTGACCTGTTTAAGATATGTGCTGACCAAGTCATTAGATGATGTGTCCCTGAGAGTGAGTTTCATAGCATCTTATCTTTTTGTCACTCTCAGGCCTATGGTGGACACTTCGGTGGAAAGAAAACTGCAGCCAAAGTACTTCAAAGTGAAATTTATTGGCCAACTCTATTTAAAGATGCCCATGCTTATTGTCAATCTTGCGATAGGTGTCAAAAACTAAGAGCTTTGTCAAAAAGGAATATGATGCCCCTACAACCTATTTTGATTGTTGATTTATTTGATGTTTGGGGTATTGATTTTATGGGACCTTTTCCACCATCTTTTGGTCATACTTATATTCTTGTTGCTGTGATTATGTGTCTAAGTGGATTGAAGCTGTTGCCACTAGGACCAATGATCATAAAGTTGTGCTGGAATTTCTGAAATCTAACATTTTTAGCAGGTTTGGAACTCCTCGTGCTATCATTAGTGACGGAGGTTCTCATTTTTGTAACAGGTCTTTTGAAACTCTGCTCAAGAAATACTCTGTCACCCACAAGGTTTCCACACCATATCATCCTCAGACGAGTGGCCAAGTGGAGGTCTCCAATCGCCAAATCAAGCAGATTCTGGAGAAGACGGTTCGCCCCGATAGGAAGGATTGGTCCTTGAGACTAAATGATGCATTATGGGCCTACCGGACAGCTTTCAAGACCCCGATTGGTATGTCTCCTTATAGACTGGTATATGGCAAAGCTTGCCATTTACCTGTTGAGTTGGAACACCGGGCGTATTGGGCTATTAAAGGCATACAACTTCGATATAGATAAATCCGGTGAGCAGCGAAGACTCCAATTGAGTGAGTTAGAGGAGATGCGCTTTGAGGCATATGAGAATGCGAAACTCTACAAAATGAGGAAGAAGGCTTTACATGACAAGATGATTTCTAGGAAATCTTTTCAGCCTGAGTAGAAAGTGTTACTTTACCATTCTCGGCTACATCTATTTCCTGGGAAACTTCGGTCTCTGTGGTATGGACCTTTTATTGTGAAAAATGTCTACCCCCATGGCGCTGTGGAGATTCACAATCCAAAAAATGGGAGTACATTCAAAGTAAATGGCCACTGATTGAAACCTTATTTGGAGACTGCTGCCGACATGGATGTAGTGGTTGTCTACATGGATGATCCAGACCAAACAGAATGATCCTGGCCCAATCTGGCTGAAGACGTTAAACTTAGCGCTTGGTGGGAGGCAACCCACGTATTCAGGTGTATTCTCACTTTTTCTTATTTTCTTTGTTATATGCTCATTGTCATGCTATATTTTGTTCACATTGAGGACAATGTTCATAATAGGTTTGGGGGAGGGAATATTACTTTCATAAAAATAAAAATAAAAAATTATAAAAATTTGATTAGTCTTTTTAGGTTGTTTGTTAGTACTTTTTCTTAAGTTTTGATAGTTTATCCCGTAATAATGCATGCTTCAATTTTTAAGAGATTAATTTACATTGGAAGTGTGAGTAAGTATACTGGAGGATAGATACACTTAACTGAACATACCTTTCTATTACAGTCCTCTTGGAACAGGTGCTTGAACTAAGAAAACTCACTCACATACACTAGTACATAAAGTAATACCATCTAGAGATTTGTTGAATGCTAATTTATAGTGGGATGTCTTTAGTCATAGTCATTGGATGATGTGTAGATATCTGTTGAGCTTAAAAGATCATGATAGACCATTTACTTGGCTATGGTAAGGGATTGGAACCGGAAATAGGTTGAGAGTATAATACAACCTGGACAAAATAAAGGTGTGCTTGAAAATATATGTGCTGAAAATGAAAATGTGAAAAAATGAAAACAAAATGAAAGAAAAGGGGCTGCTTGACTTTATAGGATTAACTTAGGATGATGCTCAGGCCCGAAGCGGTCTCTTAAAACCTAATGCCCTAAGCCAAATTAGTTGGGAGTCATTGGCCTGAGTCATTGGTAAACCTAAGCATCTTGAAGTCAGGCCTTACACAGTCCTAGCGGAAAAAAAAAGTATATGGTGTATTATCCTCTCAAATCTAGAATGTTGGACCCGAAGGAGGCGCGCAGATCTGTGCTATCATGAACCTTAAGATTACGATGACTATGTAGATTCTAATGTTCTTAAGTTAATGGGTAACACTGGATCTATATAAACAGAAATTTAGAATGTATTGCTACAATGTTCTACACTTTTACTATTTACATTATCATGCTATATTATATTGAGCAGAAATTTCCAAGATGAAAGTATAGAATAAAATCACTTACTTGAAGGCTTCTATATTCCTGTTGATTATGAACCAAGTACGTGTGGTTAATTCTCTTAAGCATTGTATTTTGCATTTGTTGGGATAATAGGTTGTGTGTTTTGCAATGTTTTAATTTTTACTTTGTTTTTGCATTTAGGTTAATTAGATTAATAAATACATGTTTGTGGGTAGCATGGCTGCAAACCCTCACGAGACAACACTGTCCTACTAGGGACACCTAGAGGTTTAATGGCTTGTTGCATATGCTCAATGCAATCGTGGTTCCCTACGAAAGTGGTGTTTACTTTTATGCATTAGTTCCTTTAGTTGATTGTTTGATTTTTGTTTTGTTTTGTTTTTACTAGGGACTAGCAAAATGTAGGTTTGGGGGGTGTGATCCATACATAAAATTTGCATTTTATTATCTCCTAAACTTATGTTTCTGCTAGTGTTTGATTAGAATAACTACTACTTTAATATAGTTTTTGGTTTTTGTTGGAAACAAGAGTAATACACAGAAATGAGGAGAAAAATAACTCAAATGGTAAAATCATCATAACTTCGTGTATAAATGTCGGATTGACTGCTTCAAGCTTCATGTTAAAGTTCAAGAAGTCAGCTTTCTAACTCCACCAACCACGTGCAATTCGGAGCTCGGGACAGAAAGTTATAGCTATTTGAAGTTCATGAACAGTAACCATGATCGATCGGCTATCAACGCGATCGATCGCCAGAGCCGCAAAAACAGTGTATTGAAGGAAACGATCGATCGGACCCCAAAACGATCGATCGTATCTACTAGAATTTTTCAATCGCCGAAGACAGTAACTACGATCGATCGGTATCATATGGCATCGATCGGCAAAGCGATCGATTAGAGGAAAATAACGAAGGAATTGCGATCGATCAGCCAACGAACAATCGGCAATACGGAGCGATCGATCGCCGTATGCGGAAAATCGAAATAAAACCTATTTCGACTCAGATTTGGGAAGGGGACTTCGTGGTTTCTCTTCACTATTATAAATAGGCCTTATGGGAGAACGTTTTAGGCTATCTTGAAGAAACCAGAGAACAAGTTTTTGAGCTTTATTGGAGGCTAGAGAGGAGCAAGAGAAGAAGTCTTTTGGAGCAAAGAAGAAGAAAAAGGATTCATGACGATGGATCTACATAAACAGACTTTTCTTTTCTCTCTTTCTATGTGTAACTAAATTCCTTGTCAAGGCTTGATGAAGCCCTAGATGTGTATTGCTACTCTTGATAGTTTAATTCTATAAAGTTGATTATGATTCATGCTTAATGCGATTTCATGAGTTTCTTTTCAGTACTTGATCATAGACTTGATTGATTATGAATGAAATTAGATATTGTGATTGATTTTATGCCCGATTAAGGATAAGATTAATTACATTATAATAGAGTTGTGATTGATTCTATGCCCGATCAAGGATAGGATTGATTACACAATAATGGATGAATTTTCGTGTCCGATCAAGAACGTTAGTGAATTCATTAGTAATTCGTGTGTCCGATCAAGAACACGAATTACCATATCATGTCAATGTATGCTTAATAATAATTGAGAGTAGTAATTGCATGTCTAGTGGTGGATTCATTGCCTCGATACTTCTCCGTATTTATTAAATCT
The DNA here is from genome assembly GCA_039654745.1 of Houttuynia cordata. Lineage (NCBI taxonomy): Eukaryota > Viridiplantae > Streptophyta > Magnoliopsida > Piperales > Saururaceae > Houttuynia > Houttuynia cordata. The sequence goes on from CM077504.1 coordinate 4,778,834, forward strand.
CAATTAGATTAGCTAAAGTTCATTGCTTTCTTTAGAATTAATTAAACTACATCTTTTCTTCTCTTGAGTTTGGTAAAATATTCATCCGTCCCTAAGGTTCGACAACCCTTTAATACTCGCTGTAGTACAATTGCCTTGTGCACTTACAAGGGTTTTAATTTTAAACGATCAACTCCTCTTTGGTGCCCAGCACTCCGCTCCATAGAGTATTGCAGGCCTAATGGCCGTCCTATAGAACTTGTCTTTAAGTCTTTTTGGAACCTACCTATCACACAACACTCCCGAGGCTGCTCTCCACTTTACCCACCCTGCATTTATCCTATGCACCACATCACTATCAATAACCTTCTTTATGGATAATGGATCCTAAGTAATGGAATTGATCACACATTGGCACTTCTTGCCCATCTATTTCAACGAGGGCTCTATCTATAGTTCTACCTTCCTTAAAATTAAATTCCATGCACTCTGTCTTAGTCCTACTCATTTTAAAACCTTTTGATTCTATAGCATCCCTCCACAATTCAAATTTCGCATTTAAACCTACTTTACTCTCATCAATTAAAACTACATCATCTGCAAAAAGCATACACCAAGGTACATTATCTTGCAAATGACTAGTAAGCTCATCCATAACTAAAGTAAAAAGATACGGACTTAAGGCTGACCTTTAATGAAGACCCACCATAACCGGAAACTCCTTAGTTCCCCCCCCCCCCCCCCCCCAAATAGTCCGCACACTAGTCACAACCCCTTCATACATATCCTTTATGATATCTATGTAACCTTTTATGACACCCTTCTCTATCGTAGGCTTTTTCCAAATCTATGAAGGCCATATAGAGGTTTTGTTTTCTATCCCTATACCTCTCAACTAACTGCCGTAGTAAAAATATAGCTTCCGTTGTTGACCTCTCTGGCATGAAACCAAATTGATTCTCTGATACTTTAGTAACTTTTCGCAAACGTCCTTCCAATAATCTCTCCCATAATTTCATAGTATGCCCCATAACTTTTATACTTCTATAGTTTGTACAACTTTGGATATCCCCTTTATAATCAACTTTATTAAATGAAACTATCAAGAGTAGTAATACACATCTAGCCTTGACAAGGAATTTAGTTACAAATAGGAAGAGAGAAAAGAAAAGCTTATTTATGTAATTCTATTAGCATAGATTTCTTCTCTTTGGCTCCAAAAGACTCCTTCTCTTGCTCTTCTCTAGCCTCAAATTCTCCTCAAGATCTATTCTCTAATGCCCAATATGTTCTCCCTTAAGGCTTATTTATATGTTTAAAGAGAAACCCTGAAGTCCCTTTCTAAATCCAAATCGAAATAGGCTCCGTATTACCGATTGATCGATTTCCAATCGATCATTTCCCTTCATTAATTCCTGCATTATCGCGCCGATCGTCCGTTTCATCTCGATTGTAGATCGATCATTTCTATTCCCGATCAATCATTTTTATTATATTGCAGGGATCCAAAAACTCCAGTAGATACGATCGATCGTGTTGAGTGCCGATCGATCGTTTCCTTCGATTACACTGTTTTTCGGCTCTGGCGATCGATCGTGTATAATATGCCGATCGATCATAGTTACTGTTCTTAATTTCAAACGGTTATAACTTTCTACTCCAAACTCCGAATTATATGCGGTTGGTGGCGTTGAAAAGCTGATTTCTTGAAATTTAACATGAAGATTGAATCAATCCAATCAGAAATATGAACACGAAGTTATGATGAATTAACCATTTGAGTCACTTTTCACCTCATTTCTGTGTTTTACTCTTATTTCCTACAAAAATCAAAAACTATATTAAAGTAGCATTAATTTTAATTAAATACTAACATAAATATAAGCTTAGGAGATAATAAAATAAATATTTCATCTGTAGATCAATCCTAACTACCCGATTAGGAAATTGCCTAATCTTATCATGTTCCTTTTGGACGCCCTCTCCAATTTGATTTCCTTCTTCTGATTGGTTGTTCATGATCTTAAGGATATTCCACCCTCCTCCTGGATTGGCCATCATAATTACAATAACTGATTTAGTGACTTTCTCGAATTACTGTCAGTTACACTCCTTATTTGCCAATAGTAAATCCAATCTTTCCCTTTTACCACGATCCTCTCTAACCACCAAGATTAACCAACTATGTGCCACATGATACCCATGCCAAGACGTCCCAGGCCCTGACATCCACGTGTCCTAGAGCCCAGGTGAGTCTGGGATCAGGCACGAGTTCAACGCTCAGGTGCTCTGCCGTCTTGAGCATGTGACACGCAACTCAACCTCGTAACAACCACGTACCACACATCTTAACTACCTCATGTCACTCGTACGTGCCTCAAAATGCATCTCATACCCACCTAGGCACTAGCCCCATGACCTGGCATCAGGTGAGCATAGCCCTTGGCGCCTGGTAGAGCCCAGCGCCTGGGCTAGTCCCCATGCCCGGGTTAACGTGCCTAACTCAAAACATTGATAAACAAAATTCTAATGCATCACATACATTCCAACCTCTTATTATAAGAAATAAAAATGACTATTTAGAGAAAGAAAACCTTACACAACTTCTATCAACAGAGAGTAAAGAGTGTGATTATGCATAAATACCATTTGGGAGGAGCTATAAACAATCATGTAGGGAAAAACTATAGCTGCCTCAATCCTAAGAAGAACTTTTGATGATTTAATTGGATATATTATTCAGTGGCTAATCATAGAATCACATTTTCAATAAAAACACTCCGATAGCCTTTAGTCCATGTCAAGGATCAATCTTTGAAAATCTAATAAAAGAGTTGGAACTGGGTGGGTATGGCCGGAGCTGGAAGTGGAGGAGCCATGAGTACGAGGTAGGAAGCTGTCGGTGTTCCCATATTCGAAGACGGTAGTGGGAGATCAGAGAGCCACGCTTGGGGACGTGGCTCTTCGCAGGTGCCATGTCTGCACCATGAGGTTGGCCATAATATTTTTGTCGGCTATATAGCACTACTCTCCTCCGGTCATTTTTAATTGAGATAATTAGCAAAAATATCGTATCAAAGTTTCCCTAATTATTCTCCGGACGGTTCCTAGCAGCGACCCTTAAGTCGAGGTCGAGTGGCCTCCGCAATGAAAGGTGATTCGCAAGCCAGAAAAGCCCAGGCTTTTAGACTTTTACTGTAGACCCTACATCTCAGTAAAATTGACCAATTATGTGCTTTTACATTAGAAGCATAGTGTTGCTTTGTCGCGATCTTGGCATAATGTTTACAGTGACAATCCAGCCCCATGAATGGCCGGCATGGGCACACATGTTGAGAGTCAGAGGCTTTGAGCAATCGTAGCAGTACTTGTTAAATAATAATCTGCAAATATAGTTTTTGGCTTTTGTTTTTCAAGTACATCATGTCCTCGTGATTTCCTTGGTAACATTAGTCCCTTCCGCACAAAGGAGCGCATTGCAGACGAACATGAGTAGCATACTAGTATTACTCAATTCCTTATTTTATTTTACTTATGAGTGAAATCTATCTAAATCAAAAGAAATTACAAAGTAAGTTAAAATTTAATTTCCTTTTCTACTGTGTAAAATAATAATGTATAACAATTGCTGCACTAAATCTGCCATCTTTAGTAAGAACATTAGATTGAAACTGGAACAGAAGGGATTTATAGAAGATGACCAAGCATAAGACCTTTGAAATTTTGACTAATAAAATTACTTTGTTTGAACTTCACATTATGATATGAACGTGGCATCCAGTATATACATTCCGTATACATCTCCTAGTATGGGCTATCAAAGATTTTAAATTATTTACCCATTGAACATCCATTTCTTACAGCGCTTTTTATCTTACAATGAGCTTGATGTGGCCATCCACGTCAAGACAGCTAATTGATCAGCTTATATTTGCAACTGTCAATAGCTAATAGACGAAATCATGATCTGAGGTCCGCAAACAGGGTGGCCAAGAGCGATAGCAAGTTACGCCAGCCCAAGCCACACTTTTCGTATACCAAAAATTATGAACATTGATGCATTCTCCACGGTCTGCAGTCACCCGTCATTAGATGAAGCAGCTCATATGTCAACCAACCTTCTAAATCAAGAGCAAGAGCATCCAAACCATCAATTATCTCTGTCAAAAATGGGAAGACAAAGTTTTAGTGTGCAATCCTTTCTTGAACCTAACTCCCTGATTGTCAATTCAGCCTTCTAATGAATGGGCAAGTTGCAAACCAGCTTAGTTTTCTTCTTCAGCTTCTTGTCTAGAATTGACAGCAAAATAATTAAAACTAGATGGGAATGACGAGTCTGGAACGACTGGAATGGCAGCTCCAATTGTTGATTCATTGTTCTCATTTATGCTCCTCTTTGCTCTCTTTGGCTTCTTAGGCCTCCGCTGTAAGTCACCATATTCTTGATCAACCAAGTAAGATTCATCAATTTCCCTAAAAGAATCAACAATTGTAGAGTTTTCTTGATGCTGTGACTTAGAATGGTTTTGCTTGTCGGAAGAAGATTTTCTCTGCAAATAGATTTATATTTACGTCAACTCGAAGAAAGAACACAAGGCAGCACAGAAAAATGGATATATAGAGCATTAAAGTCCTAAGTAAGAAAATATGTAACGAATATACTACTTTATAACAAGAATACAGAAAATGTTGGATGGCTGTATGCTTTTAGCAGCCTACAGGACACACTAAGCGCTCGAAAAGACTTTTTTCTGTTAACCTGGCCACTACATTGCAGATATAAGGTATGCATTACAATCTGCCAATTATCAGAAGTATCTCGATTGATTCACTTAGGCTCATGGTAGGGTACACAACAGTGCCAACGAATGCAGCATAACTGACTACGAGGATAGAATATGAAACAAAATAATACAAAATAAAAACAATAATGTGTTGATCAGATTTAAAACCTTTTTAGAAGATTTCTTATTCTCCAGCTCTAAGGACTGTTCATCCCCTGCAGCCTGTGAACCAGGAGCAGAGAGATCTTCCAACGATGCATCTCCTTCGGCATCTATCCGTATGCCTTTTGTTCCACGTTTCTTTTTCTGGCGATCTTTTAACTGTAAAAAATGGGAATGTTGTCGTTAAAGCCTTAGAATTCTACACGTACATCAAAGGCAAAAGAAAGAATTCCTTGCATACTGCCAACATTTGGTAGGAACCAAAAAACCTCAGTAAGACAACTCCAAAAATTCCAGGAACCAGGGGCTACAAAATTTAACCACCAACTTTTAAAATTGTGAATGGCACCAAAACTTTGTAAATCACCATTCCGCTCCTCCACTCTCTTAACATTCATAACCAAACAGGGAGAATTATAAACACGAAACCTTCCTATTTAGAAAACCACAACCTTCATTGACTGATTGGCCAAGGATAGAAATCGTTGTTTCCACTAAGAGATTACCCAACAGGCTAAGGCTAAAAAGAAATACCAGATGGAGAGGGGCTTCTCTCATTTTCTGCTCGAGCTGAGCATCATCTAGGAGAAGGGAAACAACATCCTCCGGCGCCAGAAGATCTCCTTGAACATGTCCACCTGTCATAACCAGTTGTTGCACGGTATTTTTCTGACTTGCTCTCTGTAAAATTTTCTCTTCGACTGTCTCCTTGCAAATCAATCTATATACCGTCACCTGCATAGCCAAAAAAGTAAAAAAATTAAAATTCCAGAATAGAATAGTTGGATGACTAGAAGAATCATTTGCGCAAACCTCCTTTGTCTGACCCAGGCGGTGAGCCCTATCCATGGCCTGCAAATCTAAAGTAGGATTCCAATCACTTTCATAAAATATGACAGTGTCTGCAGCTGTCAAATTTATACCAAGTCCACCAGCTCTAGTACTCAACAAAAAGACAAATATGTCACTCCTGCAATAAGGAAAAAACAAGTAATTAAAACTTGCATTGTGAAGGCCAACATGTTCTAAGAGACTTTTACAAAAGCAAAAGAATAAAATCTCAAAAAGGATAGTGCCTTACCGATGCTGGAAATCTCTGACCATGTCCCGCCTATCCATAATTGTTGAGGACCCATCAAGTCTGAGATACTTGTACTTCTTATAGTTCATATAATCCTGCAGATAACAGTATCAGCACTGAACCAAATAGCTTTTGCATGTATGCGTAGAACATAGAAAGATACCTCAAGAATATCAAGCATTTTTGTCATTTGTCCAAACAAAAGCACACGATGATTCCCTGCCCTTAGTTGCCTCAATAAAATATCCAAGGTCTGAAGCTTCCCAGAATCCTGAAAGTCACAAATATAGATTTGCACATATAGTATCCATGTTTGCATAATTACACAATCAAATATGCAAGAGATTTTTAAATTGTGATGAAGTGAGGACCACATTTTACCATACACAAGATCCTTTATGTAAAAACATGACATTGTCACTAAAACCCATCCCTTGAAGGACTCAATCCCTAAGTCACTGTGGACTACAATACATTACGTTTCAGTAGCTGCTCTAGCAAAGACATTCGTTTATTGATTTATTTGTATATAACATTATCTTTGCAAAGAAATATAGAAACTAACCACCATCCGAAATTGTTGCTCAAAATTCTTTTATTTACACCCACTACATGCACTTGACACTAGCAAACAAACAAACTTGAACATGTGTGTGTGAAAATGAGAGAGAGAGAGAAGGGTACTGTAAGCATCTTCGCAGGGTCGAAATTCCGCACAGGTGGAGAAGAACCAAAAATCTTGTATGTCAGTTGAAGAAGAGGCTGTTTATCAGACAACTCTGAATCTATCTCCTGTATAAAATGATTTGGAGGGCCACAAGGCATTATAGGCCCATTAAATTCAGAAGTACGTGCAAAACCAACAAACGCCCTTTTGACCCAGGGATGGTGCAGTTCTTCCGTCCACTTGTACGCAAAGCTTCTATCCGAACAATGGGAATTGATCTGTTGGAGACAAATTTGATTTAACAACAATATCTTATGCATTAAAAGCATGTTTACAAGCTCATCATTGATAAGCACACAAAGACAAACATGTAAACTTGACTCAGCTACACCAGATATAGGTGTCATTTGACAAAAAAAAAGAATTTCAAGGCTATTGGTAGCTCGGGGCAGGGCAAATCAATGTAAGGAAAACACAATGATGAACATCAGTAAGTCCAAGATTGCAAATTTCTGAATCACTGTACATCAATTAAAAGGATACAGAAGAAACATCAGATGAAAAAATGAGGACTTACAGGTGGAGCCCGGGCAGATGGAATGAAAGCATAAGTAGAATTGAGAAGCTTTGTGTTGGACATAAACCTATCCTGGTGAGAGATAACCAGTGCCTCATAAGGAGAACTGTCAGGACCTGTAGCCAGTTGCCTTCTGAGTACATTATATTCAGACCTAGATGGTAACAGTAACATCCGTGTCACAGCTCTTACTTTCCCTCTATCCATATCCGTACCAACAAGATCATCACCCTCAGTTTCCATGAAATCATCCAAAATATCCTCTACAAATTGCTGGTTCCACCTTGAAACAGAAAAGAGCAACCTCTCTAGGATAGAACTTCTTGCCAACATAGAAACTTCTCCAGGAGATAAATTCATCAAATGGGTAAAACCAAAAGTCCTACTACTATATATATAAGCTGGTGAGAATACACTGAAAAGTTTTTCAAACGATGCTCTACTCATAGAACTACCAAATACAGAGCAGGGAATATCCGAGCTCCTAGCCAATTCCTGATAAACCATTTTTGGTATCTGCAGTCATGAAAGACAATTCTTAACTTAATAGACTAACAGGAAGTAATGATTAACAAATAAATGCACAAATGAATGAGTAATGTAGCAAGAGACAGAAACTACCTTGTATACAATAGGATTTTGACCTCCTGCATAGTGTATATCTTCCAACTCCCCAAAGGGAGGAGAAAGAAGAGAATTTGGGATATCCCCAAAGTAAAGATAAGTACTCCCTTCATTGCGCTCAAACAACTCCGGGTGGTTGCACACCTAAATGCATCACGACCAAGAAAACAAAACCGATTACAAGATTAGCAAAAAAACCATCCCCACCCCACCAAAAAAGAAAAGAAAGATGAAACTAACGAGTGTAAGCTACAAAGGGATCCAATTTATAAATAAAAAATTATCAATAGATTACCAAAAATATCAGTGTTATTCAGTGGCTAAATATACAGAATTCTCAATACAAAAATGTTACCTTTCTTAATTGGATAACAATATTCATCAAATTTAGAATTTTCTTATCGCTGATATGTCCCCGACGGCCATCAAACAACTCTGCTAGAGATATTTTGTTCTTTATGGCTTGATAGAATGCCTGCTGCCTTGAACTTAACTTGCAGTGGAGAGTAATTTCTCTTTTTCCAGTCATCTCTGTGATCACATCTTTCTTAACCCGCCGCAACATAAATGGTTTAAGAATAGCATGCTGTCATGAGAGTATAAATGCAACATAAATGGTGCAGATAATAAAAATATGGTCCAAAAGTTAATAAAAAATGTAATTCGAATAACAGTTTCTCTGGTATGTGAAAAGGGTGATGATCTGGCCTAGATGTGCCAATTCCCCTCCCTTCCCCCCTGTGCTAACTACATCCTCCTCCTCCAATTGTCCAGGCCCATCTCTGCATTTTCCTCCTCCAAGACAGCTTCATCTAGCTCCTCACCCAAACCTAGCCCCCTGTGTCTCCTCCCTTGCCTCCCTAGCCAGCCTCCTACACTTCCACCTTAAACCCAACCTCTTCCTTCAAAACTTCCCTACTCTCCTACGCCCACCACCTCATTCCTCCTCAATTATCCTCTCTAATCCCTCCTGTTCCCTTTCTTCCCCCTCCGTTCACCACCTCATTTTTTCCTTCCTTCTATGACCCAACTGACCAGGCCAGACCAATGTTCCTCAAAATGAGTACGGCTTGATCCATAGACCAGGGAACTAGACCCAGAAGGATATAGTTCCTCCACACATTGTCTTAAAATCTTTCGTTACTGTTAACCATATTGTATATCCCCCAAAAAATAAAGCAGACAACTATTGTATTTTGTATACCATAAAAAGTATAACTGTCCTCATCTTATTGTTGTTTGTCACAGTCATCATCTGCTCATTCAACTTTTAAATAAATAAAAAGCAAATAACTGCCACAAAATCCATTCTTACCAGCCTATTAAGCTGATGCTCGTTTAGAGTTCCCCCATGTTCGGCATGATTCTCAATGCTAATCAAAGAGGAAGGAAAGATGATTAGTGCAATATCTTAAAAAGCCAAGAGTGCCTGAGCATGCAAAAGAACAATGAAGAAATCTCAATGGGTTGATAGAATACCCTTTAGAAAACCACTCAGTGAATTGTTCATGGCTGTCAAAGAGTGTTGGCATGATGAAGTGTAGAAGTGCCCACAGCTCCCCCATGCTATTCTGTATAGGTGTTCCAGTCAGAAGCAAGCGGTTTCTACAATTGAAACTGAGCAAGGTTTTCCACCTTATACTGATGACACAAAGAAAGTCAAACATTAGAGATATAGTTTGGCCACCAAATAGAAGTTCCCACTTCTTAAGCTACCACAGAAATGCACAACACAGGTATTCACTTTGGATGAGACTGCAAAAAACAGAATGGTTTACATCTTGGGTAATGTTATGTTACCTAGCTGAACTTTTAATAGCCTGCGCTTCATCTAATACCATGTATTGCCATTTCACACGGCGGAAATATTTCTCATCGGAGACAAGAAGTTGATAGCTAGTGATGAGAATGTGAAAACCAGAGTCCCTGTAACAGACACATAATATGATCACAAATTGTAATTAGTAAAAATGGAAAACTTTGGAAGGCCAAAACTTGTGCGCATAAAGCCCAATTCTATTGACTTTACCTCCTATACAGACGCTTTGGATTTATATTTTTCCGAAGTATTGTCCTTTCTTGAAGCCCACCCCAGTATGGAAGTGCTTTCAAGTCTGGACAAAACCGACTGATTTCATCAGCCCAATTGTTCAGTACCGAGGCAGGTGCAACTATCAAGAAGGGGCCCCATATATTTTTCTCCTAATAATGTCAAGCCAAAGGAAAATATGTATGAAAAAGAATGAAGATCTAGCAATATCATTGTGCCACAAATATTAAATATTATATTAGTTCTATTACCTCCGCTAAATGAGCCAAAAAAGCCATAGCTTGAATTGTTTTTCCCAGGCCCATCTCATCAGCAAGAATACCATTCAAACCCTAAAGTAATGGCAGGTCTGAGTTAATAGTAAATAATTTACAAAAAACTAACACAAGACAGAGAAAGCCTTGATTAACTACCTGCTCATAGCAGTTAACTAGCCATTGCAAACCCTTCAGCTGATATTCTTTCAGACGACCTTTAAATAACTCAGGCGCTTGCACAGATGATGCAACAGGCATAGTGGAGCTGTAAAATTACCACAAAACCATTCAGATCAGCCTGAACGGCCCACAAGTTGGCAAAATGGCAACAAAAGGCAAGCAATGTTGCCAATCCCCAAATTTTCTAAAGTTCATTGGCATTGACAACTCCATTTGAAGATGGGAAAAACCTCCCACGGATAAATCAAAAGGCACACTTAGCACAATCAGCTCATTGTACCAACTTTATATGCTGGAAAGATAAGAGAGACTATATATGAAACTGTGAGAGGGACATATCAAATTTGGACCACTGTTAAATGTGCCAGTCCTCCATAGTGCCCTCAAATGACAATCAGAGAATTAGAAAACCATATAGTAGAAAAGGCCTACATCTGCAACACTTGGGAGGCCTAAAATTTGTATCCATGTGATCCTTGTGACACCAACATTCTAAATAAGAAAATAGGCACACAACAGTACCAGAAGCAGCAATATCTATGGGCATTTGTGCCTGTATTAAAAGTATCCCTTTTATGGGACAAATTTGCTCTTGTTATACTCACGGATGAAGTAGATCTATGTTGCTAGACCCTGCAATAGAGCTCTCATTGCCTTGGTCCTCATGCTCAAGAGCTTGACGCAGCTTCATACATTCACCGTCAAAAGCACTTGTTATCTTTTTCTGCTGGAAGACTGCATGTTGTGCAGCTTTTATAGCTTCCTTCTTCAATTCGGCCTCCTCAGGATCTTCTTCTTCCCCCAGTGTAATCTCTTCAGGTGCCTCTTGAGCATTAGATTCTCCAGTGAGTGATAAATTATCTTGAGGCTGTAATTCTGATTTATTCTGCATGAAATGACTATATAGTTCTGTTTGAGAAAGAAGAAAATTGAGCCTCTGCTGCTGTCTCTTTGCTTCTCTAAGCTCTTCTTCGCGCTTCAATGCCTCTGCTGCTTCTTTTTCTTCCTTTTTCCTTATTTCCGCCTACAAAAACATCGTTCAGATATGCCGTACTCGTACTCTAACAAGTCAGGAAATAAACAATGTCTTTAGAAACCACTACAAATCGAGACTCCTACTATGAACTATACTGGTATGTCAGAGCTATAATAATTGATTATTAGTTTCTGCAGCATGTAATTAGCTAAAATAGCAAGGATAATTATTTGAAGAGAGAAGTCTAGAAAATGCACATGTGACGGCTAAATAAAAAGAGATTGTCACAATCATATGGATACTTCTTCACCATACGTCTCTTTTATTATGCTTCTTCAACAAATTAAGGTTTCAAACGTATGATTCACATGATTATGTGCATAACTTAAGCTAGGAAGCACAGATACGCTCAAACGCCATATTCTTATCGATGTATCGAATAGGGATATGGGGTTGATACGCCTGGCTGTGTATCGCCCCTGCTTCCAAAAAAAAAAAGTGGATACGGGTACATATCTCATACAATTAGGTCAAAATGTCAAGTTCTCGTCAGAAGTTTAGCCTGGCTCCAAATGTGCTATTGGCGTTGCTCCAAGCAGACTTTCTGCTTCAGCCTTCGGCCAAAATGCCAGCTTTTCTCCGGCATACTGCCTTTCCTGCTCAAATCGCAGCTACTCTGCTCCATATCACCACTGCCGTTTCTGCCTACAGGTTGCCCCCTCCGCCGTTCTTTTCCAGCCTCCAAATCATAGCCCTTTCATCATGCAGGTACCCTCCCCTTCATCTCTCTCTATGCTCTCTCTCAACTCTGTTCCTCCCCTCCGCATCTCTCTTTTCTCAGTTCGTTCTAAAACCCAACGACCCACCCGCATGCTCTGTCCTCTCTTTGTGCCTTGCGTCTGTCTCTTCACTCTCTTCGTCCTATACCCACTGGCCCAGCCCCAGCTCCTCTGCTAATTGCTGCCCCTGCCTTCTATTAATTTTGTAGTTTATGCTTGATTATAAAATATGATTTAGGATAAAGTTATGTGGCCAGAGAAGTGCTGAACTTTGAAAGTCTCAGCGATACTATATGTATGATTGATACCAAAATGATTTGGGAAAGGAATGCTCAATTTGATGCTTCATTTGTGGCATAAAAGCTTGGTGGAAATGAGATTTTTCATGGCTACAAGTTTTAACCAATTAGAATTGAGGTGTATGACTTTTACAAACTAGGGAATTAATTAAGGAGCTGGAATGATTTATTGTGAATGTGATTAATTACATGTGTGGCTTCTGACTATAAAATCTTAGATGTAGTGTACATGTAATTTATTGTGCATGCAAATGTGATTGTTTAAAAGCTATTTTTTTGCTTATTACTTGTTTTTTACACTTAGAACTAACCTAAAATATACCTAAACATATACTCCCTCCGGTCATTTTAATAGATACCGATTTTTTCAAATGAATTCATTTGAAAAAATCGGTATCTATTAAAATAGCCGGAGGGAGGGAGTATGTAAAATGATTTTTTAATATCCCTCTCCCCCATATCGTATCCTGCTTTTTAACACATTCCGTACCCAATTGCCCGTATTGTATCGTATCCTCGTATCCGTATCCGTGCTTCCTTGAATTCAAGCAATAGCTCTCAATTGAGAGGATGATGCAAATACTAATTCTAAATAAAAGTCCCCAACTGATAAAACCAAATGAAGAAGCCATTAATGCAAAGAAAAACAAGCACTTATAGAGACCTATAGCGAGCTATATATTATCAGTTTCTTCTTCTTGTTATTGTTTTTGCAGGTTAAATAAGCAACAAGTAAATATTATGTGCAGTAAGCAGAAGCAGATCCACGATAATGGTTAGGGGGCAATAAATTTGCTTTGCCCCTTCTTCCACTTTCTTCTTCTGGCCCCATTCTTATTCTAAGTTACTGCTTTTCCATTTTTCAGAAGAAAAAAAAATATCATCTTGGTCTTCCAAGTGGGGACAAGCACTATGCCTACCCTAAATATCCTCACTTCCCTAGTTGACCTCTCCAGTCACGACTCTACCAAAAGTTTTCTCTTGTGGATTCACTTCCCAATTGCCCTTTTTGCTACAGCTCTTCACCAAATATTTTCTCTAAGGTTCTTCCTTAATTTGCTTCCCATGGCTGGACTCCAACTTCTTGGCTTCTCCTCTTTCAATTTCTACTAGCATCCAAAGCTGGAGATAGATTGAGATTGTTCAGATAGGCAATGCCTCCGTTGATGTTTTGGATATCTCAATCAACCGAACCTGATGTGACTTGTCTTGTTTTCATTTATTTCCTTGATGTTTACTTAATAGTTTGATTCTGATCGTTCCTGGTTGATTTTACTAAATTTATTGCTTTTGTTTGATTCCTTGTTTTCGTTTAACTTTTCAATATAGGTTGGTCACCCAACAACTACATGGGACGAAATTCAATTTATTGTTCCTTGTAACCTTCCCTCCTCCTCCCCCCCCCCCCCCCCCCTAGAAAATCCTGGATTTGTTTTCCACTCGCACCTTCAGTCAGATGTACATTCCCCATGCGCATGTTAGTTAAGGGTTTGTAAAAGCTAACTGGACTCCTTTTTACCAACTTTAGGATGGAAGATCACCATATCAATATTTCACCTACAACAATCTCATGAAGCCACCCCACATAATTGGAAACGCATATGATGAAGATGACGATGTTGAACCTCCATCTCATTGCCCTTCTTTACTTGCCACTATGTTTCTCCGCATGGATTTTGTACATCATTTGAATCTGGTAAGAGTTTCGGCATTTAAAACACTTTCTTTGCAGCCGCTTTCTGCCAGTCTCCTTAGAAGGCAGGTTAGGCGGAAAGCAGCTGTAACCCCATGATGGGATGCTTTATGAAGGGAAAGCCGCTTCAAATGATTGCCCAAACATGCCTATGATAGAAACCATGCCCCAACCAAAGATAATTGAAATAAGGCGTACCATGGTAATGACGAAATCATGATGATGCATCTGATTTTAATGATTCTTCTGCAAAACAATTTTTTTTCCTCGAGCTTGGTATGATTCTTCTGCAAAACAATTTTTTTCCCTCGAGCTTGGTATGATTCTTCTTCACGTGAAAAATAATTTCCTTTTCCTTGAGTTATGTGTTTAATTTTCTTTCCCGCATACCAGTTAAATATATGCAATTATATATATACATAAAAGAGAGGTTACAGCTGCACACAGGGTGCAGGAAACATCCCTGCGCACACAGCCCAAGAGCCACATGATCACAACCTCATGGGTCAGGGCCGCAAATCCAAAATCCTGCCCTGTGATTCTGGCCGCTAGATGAGTTTTCCTGAGCACATGCTCAGGCTAACTTTTTAGGTTTTCCATATATAGATGTATGTAAGCATATACAGCCAAAAAAACTAATATGAATGCAATTTCTAAGTGGGATAACAACCATATCCAATATACTATGTAAATGAACCACATATCAAGTGTCATATAAAAAAATACAACCACATCATGTAAGCGCCACAGCCTACCTTAAAGGGATACAAAGTACAGATGGAAGTTTTGCCTTAAAAGGCCTTCAATGATAATCTAATGAAATTTAACATTTGCTTAAGCCCTGGGAAGTTGTTAATCTTTGTATTTTATCTTCTCTTTTTTCCCTCTATTCTAATTTTCTTTCCTCCTTAATAATTTATTGAACCTGATATACTTCAGTACTCTTACTCTCAACTGACATAGAACTCTAGGAAAATCAACTAGAACTTAATAATACTACTACTGAAAGAACGATCCGCATAAATAACTTAGTTAATGCAATTATCACAGAGATATAGAACAGTGGCGAATTCTCCCAAAATACTAAAATCTTGATCAGAATAATAAAGTAACTGGTGATAATCATAATTTGTACTGCTGAATTATGGGGTCAACGGCACATAAACACATGTGTGTGTGACAGAGAGAGAGAGAGAGAGGGAGAGAGAAAAACCTGCTCCTTATCCACTCTTTTCCAGAACACCAGCATATCACGTGCTAACTTGCGGGTACGAGTAGGAGCTCCTCTCATCCATTTCTGGGATCTACTTTTCTTAGTGTTCACCTACAAATAAATCAATTCACAATCAGAGAAAAAATTATTACCTTCAAACTTACTAAAAAGATGTTTACCATGATCATGATATAGAAGTAAAGTTTACGGGAAACTGCACTTGCCTCTCTCTGACATGTCTCTGCAAACCTCTTGGCGTCAAGTGCTTGCTTCCTATGTAAACTTGTGAACACCTTGTGATATTTTGCGATGTCTTTTCTAACCATATTGACCCATACTCTCCCGATCCTTCCCATTTCCTCCCTCTCAATCACTGATGGATCCTTTTCCACTGTTTGCTTCTTTGGTAACCTTCGCTGAATTATCTACCATCCATATCCATTGTGCAAAATATAAGAAAAAGAAATTCAAAATAGTAAACACAGATAAATGATATAAAACACCTTAAGAACCTCAAGTAGATGTCAAATCAATATAGTTACCTCATATGTATCTCCTTTCTCCAGGACTTTCACAAAGTAAACTTGTAAAGTACCCCCTTCAGACATGATCAACCTTTGTATATTACCAGCTGCTCCTTCAGGAATACAGGAATCCAGATCGATATCACAAATCTGGAGACTAAATTTTTGCACTGAATTTGAATCTGATAAGGCCCTTAACCTTGCCTGAAGAGAATCATATTGGGGTTGTGGCTCCCCCATGCCTGACCGGACACATGGACCAAATCTCCTCTCACTAGCCACCATTGTAGCCAAGGACCCTAAATCAAGGGTGCCCTTCAAAAAATATTCTTCTACCTTAATATCCGAGAAACTAGGCAATTTCAAAGTCGTCACAAGTCTGCCATAAGTTGGCGGTAATACATATCGAATGCCTTCACCAATGTCTAGATAAGAAGAATCAAGTACGGGAGACAAAAATCTATCAAACCCATTGTAGTCAGTAGTAAGGTCTGATTCATAATAATTACTCTGGTCAACAGGCATATCAGCAAGATAATCTGGTTCAGACTCCATGCTGTGCAATCTCTTCCCTTCATAATTATTCCTGCTCCTGGAATTGTGCCCATTGCGTCTACGAAGTGTCATACCAGCCCGAGAAGCTGTATGATCTAGTGAAGGAGAATCCCTGAACCTCACTCGCTGATACTTATGAAGGTGTTCCCCAAGCATGGACCTATAATGCTCCTCAGATATGTGATTGCCATAGTCCCCCTCATCTTCGTCATTGCTATCAGGGTCATGACGGGCCGAGGAACTCGACCCTGCCTCCGCCTCAATGTGAGACCTCCTCCGCTTTGTCATGCCCAATTCACGTGAAGCAACAGTTCCATTACTCATCATTCTCTCCCGGCCTGACACATAGAATCCATAAATCACATATAAATATAAATCAATGTTTCAATTTATAAAATCAGCAAAAATACGGCATTCTAAGCTGAACAGACATGTCTGTCTTAGAATCACAACTATACAAGCTCAAAGTTAAAATAGATATCCGTATTACCCACCAATCTCATAACCACCCCCAAAGAACAGAAAAAACAAAGGGTTCATTGCGCTTACGCCCCTTGACCTTTGCCAAAAGTGCACTTACACCTCCTGACGTTTCCAAAAGTGCACTTAAACTCCCTATCGTTAACAAAACGATTAACGGTTATTTTGAAATGACAGCAATACCCTTATCCACTTAACCACTGGGGGTGGCGTGATTGATGGAGAATGTGGAGAGAACTGAGGGAAGAAGAGGTGCATCCGTCACTCTATCCATTGGCCAAGGCCCCCCACAACTCACTTAGCGGTTACATGATGAAGGGTAATATATATGTGATCCCAAAACATGCACTAACGGTTTTGTTAACAGCAGGAAGTGTCAGTGCACTTTTGGAAACGTCAGGGGTGTAAGTGCACTTTTGGAAAGGTCAGGGGATGTATGTGTGATTACCCAATATAAAGAACAACAGCAGCTGCAGTAAAAGAGAAATCGAGCTTCCTACCTGGGCTCCCTCTGCTATCTTCTTGACTACTATTGCCATTATTATCGAAACCATCGTCTCTTTGTGGAAGTTGAAATTTCACCAAAGACTACAATCACAAAAGGAAAAAAATAAATAAATAAATAAAGAGCCAAATAACTCATCAAAACCCCAAATTCGTGATCATAATCCAAGTACATCATAATCAAACAACATAAATATCAAGTGGCAAAAAGATTAGAGACAACACTCAGCTTAATCTTAACCGCAACAAAAGCATGTGGAAGTTGAAAGTTCACCAAAGACTTAAATCACTAGTCATTCAGAACCCATACTCATGATCATAATCCAAGTACAGAGCAATCAACATAGAATCCTAATAGCAACAAAAGCATCAGTGGAAGCTGAAAGGTCAACAAAGACACACAAAAAAAAACAAGAGCTAACATGAACTCATGAAGTGCACAAATTCATGATCATAATCCAAGTACAAATCAAACAACCACCATAAACTTCAAGCGCTCACAACATTACACACAAAACTCATTTTAATCCTAATCCTTACAGCAACAAAAGAAGGAACCGAAATTCACAAATTGAAGCGAGACCCAGTTCAGCAAACAGGAAAAGCCCGCAAATAGACAATAATCAACATAAACTTCAAATGCTGAAAAAAAAAATTACACAGAAAAACTCAGCTTAATCCGAACAGCAACGAAAGCAGGAAATTCACGAATTGAAGTGCAGCCCAGTTCAGAAAACAGGAAAATCCCGCAAATACACAATAATCAACATAAACTTCAAATGCTGAAAAAAAATTACACAGAAAAACTCAGCTTAATCCGAACAGCAACGAAAACAGGAACAAAAATTCATGAATTGAAGTGCAACCCAGTACAGAAAACAGGAAAATCCTACAAATACACAGTAATCAATATAAACTTCAAATGCCGAAAAAAAAATTACAACAAAACTCAGCTTAATCCTAACAGCAGCAAAAGCAAAATGGAAGTTGAAAGTTCACCAAAGGCTACAATCACAAGAAAAATCAAAATAAGTCAAGAGTCAATAACACTAACTCATCAAAAACCCAAATTCATGATCATAACCAAGTCCACATCAATCAACCAACGGAAACTTCAAACGCTTATAAGCCTACACACAAAAACCCAGCTTAAACAAAAGAAGGAGCAGAGATTGAGGAATTGAAGCGCGACCCAGTTGAGCAAAAGAGGGAAAAGGGTTGGGAGAGTGACCTCGAGATTGAAGAGATTGGAGTAGGAGAAGCCGCCGCTGCGGGATGAGTGACCCATGGTGGCCGTGGGAGGAGCCTTAGCGATGGACGAAAGCGAAGAGCGACGAGACGGAAACCCTAGGCGGGGGAGGAGTGGAGGTTAGAGCCCCCCCCCGAGTCGGGAGACGACGAGGAGGACGACGAGGGGAGGGGGGTCACGTGACCGGGGGGTGGTGCGGGTATGACCCATGGGAAAAGGAAAGGGGAGAAGTGGCGGGAGGGTGGGAGGGAGGGAGATGGTTTTCAGTGTATCCGACATACCAGGCTGACCGTGTATTTCACCATTCACGGACAGACACGTTGGCCACCAAGGGCTCGCATCTGTCCGTGAATGGTGCAGCGCACGACCAAACCTAGAAAGGGAAGAGCATGGTATTCATGGTGTATTGTGAAGCGGATACGAATATAACTCTACACCAAATCCACACACCCGAGATCACTACGGTGGCAAGTTGAGACGAAGTGGGATTTTTCATATTAGAGGCCATCTAGGAATTGACAAATATTTGGGAGTCCCAGTGGTCAAAGGATTGATTAGGAAGGGCAGTGATAACCCTACATCAGATTCCTACATATTTCCATACACAAATGTGTAAATGTGTATGGAAATGTGTAGAAAATTTGATGTACAAATATCGTTTCCCCATTTAGGAAACATCACTTGATAGCGAAGCTCCGTTCCGAATTGGCTGGTTGGAAAGTCTCATTTATTGAGCCAAGCAGGTAGACTTGCGTTGGTACAGTCCTCTCTCACGTCTACTCCCTTCCATTTCATGTCGGTGTTTAAACTCCTTGCTGCTACAGCTTCATCCATTGATAAGCTTAAAACGTCTTTTTACTGGAACCATGCACATTCCTCTAGATAACATACGATTTGCCGGGAGAGGCTTTTTTCAACTGAACAGGTATGGGTAGGATTGAGGAGATGTGAACAATTTAATGCAGCATTGCTTGCAAAAAAACATGGGATGTAGCAATGCACTCTCATTCACTTTGGACTGATTGCATTTATCATAAGTATCTGCATCACTGCTCTTTATTTAATGGATCACAGGTGACTGTTGTTGTTGGAAGATAATTGTGGAGTAGGTACCATTCATTCAAAATAATTCAGCTTGGGTGATTGGTAATGGAGAGAACCTTACATTATTAGGAGATGTTTGGGTTGCCCTCTAGAGAAGTACTAACTGCGCACTCTGATTGCATCTATGATTTATTAATGCACACTGGCCACCTGAGATTGTATACTTAATGCACTGTATACTTTAAATGCATTGTTTACAGATCGATATGAATGGGATGTTAACTTTATTAATGCACACTGGCCACCTGAGATTGCATCTATGATTTACAGGACACCTATTCAACCTGTTGTGCCAGATACAATGGTGTGGAAACATACAGTTAAAGGTAACTATTCTGTTTCCTCTGCCTATCAAGCTATGCTTAACCTCCCGCATCAGGTAGATACATTTTTTCCCAAACTTTCGAAATCACAAGTTCCCTATAGAGTTAGACATCATTTCTGGAGAGCGTGTAACAATGGATTGACAACCTCTGATTTAATTCATGATAGATTACGGGCCCGTTTGGAGGCACCCTTTCTCTTAGAGAAAGGGGCTTTAAGGGGAGAGAAAAGATCTTTTGCTTAAAAAACTGTTTGGATGATACTTTTATAATAAAAATAAAATTTAGCATAAAGCGGAGAAAGGTTCCCCTTTCCTTTCTACCAACTCTTCATGAGGAGGTTTCTGGTAGAAAATCTCTTTCTAGTAGTTTTCAAAGGGAATAATTCTTTCTGCTAAAAGAAAAATAAGCTTTTCTACTAGAGGAAAGGATGTGCCAAACATTCTTCCTTTTCTGCTAAAGGAAAAGGTGGAAAAATTAATTTTTCTTTCTTCATTAAAAAAATATCCAAACGGGCCCTACATATCTCACCAAACAATTGTTATTTTTGCACCTGTGAAGTTGAAAGTGTCAAGCATATGTTTATCCATTTCCCAATTGTTAATCGTATATGGGAGGTAATGTTTGAGGTACCAATCCCACAAGATGTTACAAGTTTGAAAGATTGTTTACTCCACCTATGGAATAGAAATCAGTGCTCAATATCACATCCAAGAGGCCATCCAATTTCGGCTGCTGACATTAATGTGGGTGAGGCTTACATGTGTTTCATTTGACTTATATGGAAGGCAAGAAATGATAAGTTATTTCGTGATGCGAAAATTTCATTTGAGGGGATTTGTATGCAATTACTCACTCTTCTAAAGCAAATGCAGATTGCCAGTATTAAGAATTCCAGAGAAGACAAACTCTAATCCTACAGTGGCATTCTCCCCCTCCTTGATGGTATACACTCAATTATGATGGGGATTATCGCCATTCAACCAATTCATCCGTTGTTGGTGGCTTAATTAGAGATCCCTATGGACAATTTGTTGCTGGGTTTGCAGTTGAAATACATAATAACTCATTATATGCAGAAGCTTGTAGTTGTTATTTGGGACTGCAGTTATTGACTTATCTTAAGCTACCACTAGTAAATTTCCAAGGTGACTCTCTTAGTATTTTGGAATTTATTAAGTTTTTAGAGACCTAACAATCCGTGGAAAATTCGACCCCTTCTCAGATCGGTTAAGGGGATGGCTCAGCAAATTTTGGTATGGATGGCTATAGTTGCTATTAGTTCCACAAGCCCCCAGAAGCACTCATCCCTATTCTACACGCAGCCATGTCTCCTCAAACTAGGCTGAGGACAATTTCGTTTTTTTAGTTTTTTCTTTTATTTACTTGTACCAAAAAAAAATCATACACCCGTGTTTTTGTTGGGCCTATACTTTTATTTGACTTATATGGATTTTGTGTATAGATTTTTTTTATAAATTAAAAATTATATTACAAAAGCCCCAAAAGGGGAGAGAGTTACAAAGAAAGATGATAAAATACCAAGAATCCCAAAAGAAAGAGAATTACAAAAAAAAATGTGATAAATACCAAAAAAAAAGAGTTTTGGTAATAACAAAACAACTTCTAAAATAAAACCAAGGGGAACTTAATAAAAAAAATCAGATAAATAAGCACAGTGCTGAATGACTAAGCATTTAAATCCGAGTGCCTCACAAGCTATTTTCACTTGATTAAGAACTCTGCAAATGACGACATTTGTCGACAAGATTGATTCTTCAAAAATTTGTTTATTTCGCTCATACCAAACTGCACAAATATAAGCATTAAAGATCTACTTCAAAATGAGACTAGCGTATATTAATTGCATGATAGAATGATAAAATCCATGATTATTCGTCGGATAAGTTTCTAATATAATGTTGAATATGGCATTTGAATATTGGCTTGCTGAAACTTCATTCAAAGAAGATGTGATCGCGACTTTCAATCGCATGGAAGCAAAGAAAATAGTGATTGACCAAAGATATGCCTCTCTTTTGAAGATAATCTAGAGTCATAAGACCCCTGAAATAGCAAGCCAATAAATGAAGGATCGTCTATATATGTAACATCCGGAAAATTAGTAAGTATTTTAAAACCAAAATTTGACCCTCTTATTGATTGATTTGATCATTTTGTGCCATATTTAAATTAAAGTTGGTGAAAAGAGCTTTCCAACGCCACCTATTATGTGCGATTTGGAGTTCGGGGTAAAAAGATATGAGAAATTGAATTTGATTAAACGTGACAGCGATCGATCGCCATAAGAGACGATCGATCAGAAAGCTGAGCTGATCGACGCCTTACCAAACCGATCGATCGTAGTTACTGGAATTTGTGAATTTTGTGTTTCGCGTAAAGCGATCGATCGGCTGTTGTAGCGATCGATCGGCAGTGGCGTATAGTGTTAAAACTGTGCATACGACGATCGATCGCCGTATAGACCGATCGATCGCCGGTTGCGATTTTGCGTTTTCAAGCTTATCTTTGGGTGGATTTGTTTGGGAAAGATACCAAATCCCATTGGGATTTGATTTGCACGTCTCCTATAAGATTTTGAAGCCTTCCCATTGGTTAGAAGTGTCCATGATTTGGAAGATTGGTTTGAGAATAGATTCTCTCCCAACTCTATATAAACCCTAGAGTATTGGCTTGTTCTAACCCTAGAACGTTCAGAGAGCTTTCCCTTCTCCTTCCCACGTTCACCCATCTCCTTGGAGGCTTGTTCTTGTGGGAGTTTGCGAGAGCTTGGAGCGGGAGCTTTGGAAGAAGCGGAAGAGACGAGGGGCGCGTAGAAAGGCGAGATCTTTGAAGGATTAAGTAGGATGGTTTTTCCCTCTTCTCTCTTTTGATTATATCTGCTTTTGATGAGTATTTTGATTCAACACCATAGTCATTGTTTGGATTCTTGTGAGATGATTGAGTTATGTCCCTATTTCTATGTGTAGTATATCATAAAATCATGTGTGCATTCATGTTTCACTACTAGATGGGAATTCGCATATAAAGTTGAATGCTTTATTAACTTTCCAGAGGATTAAAGGTTCTGTTATTGTTTAATTAATGATGTTCCACGTTGAGGTTGTGTCTATAAGTGTGTCTTACTTAAATGGTCTTATTTGGGGTGTATTAATGTTACAAACTATGATATCTATATAAGAACACAAGAAAGGAGTGAACTTTAGTAATTCCAGAGAATTCTAGGTTCTATAATTGACCTAGGAGGGGAGTATATGTTCTATTATTAATGTATTATTATTTATAATGCGTTATTAAGAAAGATAATCAAGTTTAATTAAGAGTCCTAATCTCGGCCAGAACTGTTTCTGTGCTGACAGTCGGTGGTAAATAATTCATAACTAATTCAAATTAAATTGGAAAAATATAAAATCAGTGGGGTTAGAAACTAGACTCACGAGAGTAAAAATTTCAGAGGTTAAGTCTTACTGTACAGAGCACAGTAGCCGTCGGAAGAGGACTGTTGTGCAGGAGATAGTGAGCAGAATATGAGAGAAAATACTAAGTATACAAATATCATCATGTAATATGATATAATGACAATTAATATGTTAATAACAGTAATTGGACTATATACTTAAGCAATATCACAGTAAGAATTGGGTTAGATATAATTCAATTATGAAGGATAATTCCTTGATTCCTTATCTATGATATTGGTATTATAACACTCTAATGCGAATGAAGAATTCCTATCTAGGGGCTGAGCATGAAAGGTATGTATTGATTATATGTTACACCTTATGTGAAATGTCTTATTATTCTATACTACTCCAATGAGTGAGTTATGTGTTGACCAAAGACTTTGATTGCTTCTATCCATACTCCTTGAGAGAGAGTTTATTCTGGTAAGAGATACCCTATGTTCTTAGAGTGTTGAGACCTCTATTCCTTTGAGATATATTGCTCATATTGATTACAAGATTGTTTCTTCCACTGGAGACCTTGCGAGACTCTCCCTATGGTGGTTTCATAGTATGCTCAAATAAGCCATTGCTAGATCTTGCGAGGTCACTTATAATTATGAAATTGCGATTCCATACTGCCCGAAAGGAGGCACTATACGTACGTTAGATTGTGGACATTACGGAAGGTCCTTAGTCTCCGCCCATCGTGTCCGTAAGCACTGGTGGGGCCAGCATCCTAGACGCATGGCAGGGTTCCAAAGAGAGAACCCCTAGGGTGGTTCTGGTATGTTTAGTCACTTGCGAGCGACCAGGTTCAGCGAGCAGAAATTGTAACTCCTTTCACTTTCGATGTCTGGAGCCTTTATTATGATTATTATTCTCTCCTTACTCATAAGTATAGTAGGAGTCTTATTGATGTTTTCCTTACTTGCGAACTGGAATTGTTGTTGACTAACCTTGCAGGTGTATAGACCTCGGTTCAGTTTAGATGTTGTGAGATGTTCACCATCCCTTGTTATCCTTATTCTCTTCATACTGCTTGTTTTCGTTCAGTGGGTTTTTACATCCTACTGAGTGTTTCTACGAAATACTCATGCATCCTCTGATGCAGGCGCAAATGGAAATTGAGATCAGGAAGTGCAGTAGTGGAATGGCCGATGGCAGGCACCGAGAAGAATTTTAAAACGCTTTAGTTATTTGCTTTGCTTTTATTGATGCTTATGACATTATTGGCAATTGTGTGCCATAGACATATAGGTTTATTTTATTTGACCTTTTTAAAATGGATTATTATCATTAAGTAAATTCATTTCATAGTATTCATTGATGTCTATATTTGTATTACACTGATTGCGGGCATGATTGGTTACACGTCCTTTTGAGATGATTGTAATCGGTTGGTTTGGAAATTGACTGTTCGGTCTCGTGCCCGAGATTCTCTACCTCCATTTGTATATCATTGATTGGCTTCCGCACTCCGATCGAGGTATGAGATTTCGGGGCGTGACAATATATGCAATTTTTGTGCCATACAATAGTCCACTAGTCAATAATAGGTGTAGTCTGACAAAAAAAACCTTGAATAAGCCTTGTAAGAAAACTTTCCGGATGGAGTTCTCCAACCAATTGAATCATATTCATTAGCAAGAACCTGGGTTTTGAAAATTAGACCGGCCATCGACCCAAAATTCTTAAGAAGTCGGTTTAACTAGGGTTTTCAATCCGGGTTGACCCTGGAACACCTAAAAAATTAGTAAGTATTTTAAAACTGAAATTTGACCATCTTAATGTTTGATTTGGTCGTATTTTATTTTATGAGAATTAAAGTTAGTGAGAAGAGCTTTCCAACGCTACCAACTATGTGCGATTTGGAGTTTAGAGTGAAAAGATATGAGAAATTAAATTTTTTTAGGCGTGGTTGCGATCGATCGCCAGAACAAGTGATCGATAGGCAAATTGAACCGATCGACCGCTTATCAAAACGATCGATCGTAGTTACTGTGATTTTTGATTATTTTGTTTCGGGTAAAGCGATCGATCGGCAATAATTGCAATTGATCGGCTGTAACGTGCTAGTATAGAAAAGCGCATGCGATGATCGATCGCCATATCGCCGATCGATCACCGGTTGCGGTTTTGCGATTTCTAGCTTATTTTTTGGGTGGATTTGCATGGAAAAGATACCAAATCTCAACTGGACTTAAATTGCACGTCTCTAGAGGGACCTTGAGGCCTTCTCATTAGTGGGAAGTGTTTATGATATGGAAAATTAGTTTAAGATGGGATTCTCCCCAAACTCTATATAAACCCTAGAGAGTTGGCTTGTGCTATTGCAAAAACCTAGCCCTATAACATCCAGAGACCTTTTCCCTTCTCCTTCCCATGTTTACCCACCTCCTTTAAGGCTTCTTCTCGTGGGAGTTTGCCAAAGCTTGGTGCGGAGGCATCGCTACGAAGCGAAGAAGGCGAACGACGCGTAAAGGGCAAGACTTTTATGAAACTAAGAGTAGGATGATTTTACCACTTTTCTTTATGATTTATTTCAATCATATGAATGTCTATGATTCAAGTTCTGATGTCAAATATGTGACCATGTTTGGGAATGAATATGTGTGGTATTTCTATTCATGAGTTGATTATGATTATGCTCTTATATGTGAAGATGTAGGGGTCAATTGATATATGATATGTAACATGATAAAAGGTATACTTTGGTAATTCCAGACAATCCTAGAGTCTGTAATTGATCTAGAAGGGGAGTATGGTTGTCTGTTAATAATATATTATTACTTATAATGTGTTATTAAGTGAAATAACCGAGTTTAATGAAGAGTCTTAATCTCGGCTAGAACTGTTTCTGTGCTGACAGTCTATAGTAAATAATTCATAACTAATTCAAATAAACTCGGAAAAATATGCCGTCTATTGGGTTATAAACTAGACTCAAAGGACTATATACAGTAAAAATTTAAGAGAGTAATTCATTCTGTGCTGACGCTGGGAAGAGCCGGAATTCAACTGATATGTAAAAATAGAATACTGTAATTAGGGTAAAAGTTGGAGAAATTTAGCAAAATATTACCCTATGCTAAAATAAGTATACTATGAAAGTAATATATGTTATGCAAGATCTTCCAGAAAGAATTATAGCAGAATGGACTAAGTATAATACTTTAGTTTCATGGGCTAATGGTGGATAGTTTGGTGTTTAGTAAGTCTTATGTGTTTCATGGTTGATATTGACTAGACTGCGTTTTCAATTGAGAGCCGAACCATCATCCCCTTTGAGTAAAGTCTTAAACCTTGAAGTTTGGATCAATGTTTCTATGACCGAGTTGAGTATTGGAATAGTTCCACCTATGTTAAAGTAATGTGTGACACTTCTGCGGTTGACACTTTATTTTGATACTTTTATGGTTAGTTGTGTGACGATAGAGATTAAGTAATCTCATTGGTACTCCTTTAGTGAGTCAGACTTTTGAAAGAGTATCAAAATCTTTGTTGTACTTCTTTCGTGAGCTAGTTACCAGAATAAATATGTTCTTCATAGATGATACCTTTCCTTCGAGTAAATAGTTACATCAGAGATTCGTTATGAGAACCTTGTGAGATTTGCCGAAGAGAGGTAAATTAGTTTCCCAGGATGAGAGATGGGTAGTCTCAATAGTACCTGAGTGAAGACATTCGTAGTATGCTCGTAAAAGCCATAATAGACTCCGTCCACTTGAGAGTTGTAGAATACTCAAGAGCACTTGGATTAGGAGAGACACTGTCTGGTTGAGAGTTGTAGAATACTCAAAAGCACTTGGATTAAGAGAAACTCAGCCAGGGTGAGAGCTAATGATACTCAATAGCCCCTGTGTTAAGAGAAACTCAGCCAGGGTGAGAGCTAATGATACTCAATAGCCCCTGTATTAAGGAAAACTCAGCCAGGGTGAGAGTTAATGATACTCAACAGCCCCTGTGTTAAGGGAGATTCAGCTAGGGTGAGAGTTAGTAATACTCAAAAGCCCCTAAATTAAGAAATTCAGCTAGGGAGAGAGTTAATAATACTCAAAAAACCCTGAGTTAAGAGACCCTGCCAGGATGAGAGTTAATAAGACTCAAAAGTCCTTGTGTTAAGAGAGTATATCTTTGGACCCTTGTTAGGTTCCTGCCCAAAGAGAGGCATTCCATAAGTATTGATAGAGCCAGTATTCTAGACATGACAGAGGGTTCCAAGGAGAGAACCTCTAGGATAGTCTGGCAAGAAACCACATAGAAGTGGTGATATATGAGAGTGAGAGTTGTAGCTCCATACGCTTGTGATAGTTGAAGTCTCTGTGAATGATGTTTTTCTTATGCACTCTCAATGTTTGGATCATTGATTAATTATATTCTCTCCATACATTCTAGCTGTTTTGGAGTCTTAGTGACTGATGATGATTTCTGGTAATGCAATTCCTTACATTGGATATCGATATTGCTGATTTGTCAGTTGTTGTTGAAATCTTATGCATTGTTATATATTGTATCTTTTATGTTTGTGTGGGTTTTGCATCCTACTGGGTATTTCTTCGGAATACTCATGCATCTTGTGATGCAGGCTTGGATAAAGATTAGATTTGGAGAACGTTGCAGCAGAAGGAAAAGCTCAAGGATTGCAGTCAGAAAGTTATGAAGTTTATGATACTTTTGAAATAAATAGCTGTGACATTAATGGCCTGTGTGCCAAGAAGTTTTAGTGATTTTGTTAAGAGATTTTAATGACTTTTATTTTGGGATAATTTGAGATTAAGAATTTTTATTCTATATGGTTTAATGATGTTGATTCATATGACTAAGTGGTTTCAATTACACATCCTTTTGAGATGTTGTGGTTGACTGGTGAATGGGTATTAAGTTGCGTGCCCGAATTTCGGCTTCAAGAATTTCTCGCCTAAGGGTCGACTTCTGCACTCTGTCGAGGCTTGAAATTTCGGGGCATGATAGACCCAGTTGTTGACATCATCCGTCTCTAGCTCCATCTTGCTGGTGGAAAGAGGGAGGAGAGGGGGAGGACTGAGGAGTTGGGGGGAGGGTGAGTCGGGGAGACCGGGGGAGGACTGAGGAGTGAGAGGGAAGGAGAGTAAGGGGAGACGAGCGTGTATTTATGGCAAAATCACATATAAAAAACTAATCAATTCCAACAAAATTAAATATTTCTCTTCAATTCAACAATAGTCGCTCATATTATTAAAAGATGTCAACTTTTTTTATATAAAACAACCATATGATTTAAACTGACTCAAAAGAAACGCATTGAAGCACAATACCAGGTTAGTAGAATTGAAGCAAAACATAAACAAGGAAGCAAACAAAGAAGAAATAGAAGAAGAGAGAGGACCTCGATGAGTTTGGAGCCACTGAAGGAGAGGACTTGCATGATGCTCTACCCTAACTGGAGCTCCACTATGTCTTCCTTGCTACCAGATGCCGCACTCCTCTTCACCTTTCGGGTGCACGGGGGAGGGGTTTGTAAAAAACTCGGCCCAGCCTGGTGTTGTGTACGTCAGCACAACTTAAGGTGCATTATCTAATTTAGGTAGCTTATCTATCTAGGATTAGTTTCATTTTCAGTACAAGTTGTAATAAGGCATGATTGGGTAATCGTGCCGTCATTATGTCGTCATATGACATCATTATGTCATCATTATGACATCATAGTTGTAATGGACTTCTCTTTATAAGGGGTCGTTCTCTCTTGTTTGGAATATGGATTGACAAAGTTATCTTCTTCTTCTGTTCTTCTCCTTCTTCTTCCCCTTTTCCACCATGTCGTTTGTTTTTGTTTGAGAGTTGTTCCGATATGTGATGGAAATACCGCCTCACAGGCAGCTGTCCATGGCCTCAGCGGATGTCTTTTCGACAAAGTCGAGCTTTTCATCGCCGTCCTAAGACCGCCCCGGCTGGGTCTCCCATCTCGAGACACAAAGTGTATATGGGCGTGACCTCAGGCTCGTCAGTCTGGTCGCAAACGAGGAAACCAGTGGGACCGATCTTGAGTTCAGCAGAAAGGATGAAAGGGAGGTCCTAGTCGGCCTTGCGCTTTAAGTGCAGCGCCTGGCTCTCCTCTTCGGCCCCGAATGCGTCCTTGAAGAATTGGATCGCATCCGCGGCCTTGGTCGCCGACACCCATAGCTGGGGCATCCATTTTTGGTGGTGGTGACATTCATCGCCGAGAATGTCACCACCGCCATGGCGCTGTCGTTCTCCGCTTCCATAGCCATTGCCAAACCCTAACCACCGGCAAAAATGGCTGGGATTCAGCACCAACTCAGCCCGTGGATATCATCCCCACATCGCATGCCTTTTTCCCTCCGCTCGCCTGTTGCCTTCGTGTTTCCTCCTCGATTTCTCTCCTGCCTCCTCCTCTGGTCGCTCGTCCGATCGGCCTCCACCTCCCCCGCCATTGCCTCCGCCGTCGACATCTCTCCGCCTCTGCCTCCGTTGCCCTCTATGATGGCTGCTCCCTCGCCACCGCCCAGGGGCCGCCATCACCACCGTCCCAGATGCCGCCATCGACAAGACCGCCTACAAGCAAATCGTCACCTCCCCGGCATCCGCTGTTTGAAGAAGCTCGCCTTCGATTGAATCCGCTACAACCACCTCATCGCCTACCTCAGGGAGACTGGAAACTGCACTGACTACAATTTTTTCGACACCGACGTCATCGTCGCTGTCATCGCTTCTAGAGATTCTGACACCCACGCCCACCGCCTCCCCAGCTCCTCCGCTGTTGGGCATGTCCGCTCCTCCACTGTCACCTTTGGCACGCCCCGCAACCATACTGGCCTCGACATAGTCCCCAACGACATCGTCCATGGCCCTAGCAACCCCGCCGCCCTGACCCCGGAGTCCATTCTTCCTGCCCACGAGACCAAGGTCCAAACTTTAGGAGCCGCTGCCACCATCCTTGAAAAGATGGACCTCCAGCTCACCGCCACCGTCCTCGTCGGTGGTTCTATCTCTGGCCTCCTCAAGCCAATCCGATATAAGGGCTTCTGCCGCCGCGGCATCGCCCACCTCCACCTCATCTGCCACAAACACCATGGCCGTCTCCACTACCCTCATAGCCATCTCCGTCACAGCTACCTCGGTGCCGATCACCGCAGCTTTGCCGACTTCGACGGTGCCACCTTCCCCTTCTTCACTGCCAAAAGCTTGGATCTTGCCCAGAAGGAGGGCCTCTTCCGGTACGACCTCCATCTGATCGCCAAGCTACTCGTCTCCGACGATGCCACCGCCCTCAAGGAGAGCCGCCTCCACTGCATCCCTCTTCGCACTGAGAGCCCGACCGGCGACGTCTCGTCCAAAGGATTCCTCCTCTTCTGCATGCTTGAGTATGCCACTGCCGCGGCCGCATCTGCTGAGATGTTCGCCGATGGTCATGAGACCAAGCCCACCATCAACCTTCCTGATGCCACCAAGGTCCCATCTTTCATCTCCGCCGTCAATGGATGTGACCACCTCAAGCGCGTCCGCAGTTTCCTCCTCCATGCAGTCCACGAGCAAAGCCACTACTTGCTGGTCAAGCTCGTCCGCAGCCTCAACAGCTTCCATCTCCCCATGGACAACTACGTTCGTTACCTGTTTGACGAATTGCCTCAATGGAACTGCCCCCCGCACCATCTACAACATCCTTGACCACCACGAGCAAGGCAAGATCTTCGCCAACTTCGAGGTCATTCTTCATGCCAGCGAAAAGCGTATTCTGTCATTGCCGTTCTTGTGCTGCTTATGGAGCGCTTTCTTACTTGGTCGCCTTGAGGACCAGGCAAAAGTGGAGCGTGGTGGGAGTGTTGTGTACGTCAGCACAACTTAAGGCGCATTATCTAATTTAGGTTGTTTATCTATCTAGGATTAGTTTCCTTTTCAATACAAATTATAATAAGGCATGATTACACCGTCATTATGTCGACATATGACATCATTATGTCATCATTATGACATCATAGTTGTAAAGGACTCCTCTTTATAAGGGGTCATCCTCTCTTGTTTGGAATATCGAATGACAAAGTTATCTTCTTCTTGTTGTTCTTCTCCTTCTTCTTCCCCTTTTCCACCATGGGGTTTGATTTTGTTCGTGTTCCCTATGGGAACACAACACCTTGTTGGCTAGTTCACCAGTTCAACTGGCCGGTTCAAATTGACCCAGCTTCCTGGCTACTTGGCCGACTCCGCCTGAAAATACATCCGGGTCAGGTCGAACTGGGTTGACTTAGCGGACCGGTCCAATTTTTAAAACAATGGTAAGAACAAGAACTTGGGGATTTATATCAAATATAATTTCCTCATAACAAGACAGGTCATTATGCAAATTCTAGCACACATTTAGGATTGAATCTTCAACTATGTATGAAGTGTCCCCGCAATTAAGCATATTTCTATGCCCAAATTTTTAGTATAAAGGAAAGTGCTCAATACTAGGATCTGTCCACATTTTTTTATTTATCCTATTTCCAATCTTAAAATGACAGCCTCTCATCATATCTTGACGAAGAGAAATAATAGAATTTCATGCAAGAGAAGCATGAGGAGTAAAGGTTGTCCAAATGGAAGAATTTTTTAATTACACTCCATGCACCCATTTCACCCATAAGCTCTCTTCATAGGAAAAGGCACCAAAATAACTTAGACAATCTTGCCAAATTTTATTCATGTGAACTCCTCAACTCCAATCATGCTTCACGAGTACGTTTTGAGACCCTTTACAAGCAATATTATTAAAAGATGAGGAATGAGTGCATCCTTTCCAAAGAAATGAAGCAAACATTTTTTCTATTTGATGAATCACTTTTTTAGGGAGTTCAAAAGTATTCGTCCAAAAGAGTTGCATACCATTTTAGACAAACTTGATTAGTTGGAGCTGACTTGTGTGAGAGAGTATATAAGTCTTCTAACCTTCAATATATTTTTTAATCTTTTCAATATGTGGCAGACAAAGCGTATACGAGAAGTTCTTGGAGGATAGAGGTAATCTAAAGTATCTAATAGGGAGTTTGACCAACTTGATATCCCAGAATAGTAGTAATTTCTTCTTTGCAAGCACAAGAGATGAGAGGACTATGGAGCTTTTAGGGACATTAGCTTCCAAACCTGAATACACTACAAATTCCTCAAGCTAATTTTTAATATTGGCTACCGAAAAAATGGATTCCTTTGAGAAAATAAGAAGGTCATCCGCAATAAGAAGATAAGATATTTGAGGAGCATTCTTGAATCAAAGAAGGATAATGGATCCAACACTAACTGTCACGCCCGAAAATCCCTGACCTCAATCAGAGTGCAGAAGTCTTCTTAAATACCATCTTTGGTGAGGTAGGAACTATGGGGCGCGATTTCGGATAATCGAATCAACCGGCCAATTACATCTTCTCAAAAGGATGTGCAATTGACAATACCAGGATCACTCAAGAACGTGGGAACTCATCATCCAATCTCAAAATAAAACATTGTAATTATATTAAATGAAACCTACTTAGTCTTTATTACAGCAAATAGCAATAATTGGCAATCAAAAGAAATCATAAAAGCTATGACACATAACAGACAACAAATATCAAACTAAGTAAATAATTGAAACTTCTATAAGCATATTCACTCTTCTACCGTCACCTTCTTGTCCTGCAATCGTCTTGAATCACAGATCTTTCACGCCTATATCAGAGGATGCATGAATATTCTGTAGATTTACCCAGTAGGATGTAAAACCCACAGGAGGCACAATAAACAACGTGAAGAAAATTTTACTCAATATAATAGAAATATATAGTATCTGAAGGATTGATCACAAGGTCTATTTCACCTGAATAGAAATGTTAGTCAACAATAATAATCCCAAATCGCAAGTATAGGGAACAAATATCAATAAGACTCCAAACATTCATATGTGTAATGAGAGTAACAACTTTATCAAAGGCTCCAGGCATCTATAGTGCAAGGAGTTACAATTTCTGCTCGCTGACCTTATCACTCACAAGTGACCAAATAATCATACAAGAACCACCCTAAGAGTTCTCTCTTTGGAACTCTGCCATGCGTCTAGGATGCTAACCCCACCAGTGCTTATGGACACGATGGGCGGAGACTAGGGACCTTCCTTAATGTCAACAGTTTAACGTATGTATAGTGCCTCCCTTCGGGCATAAATAATCGGAGACCTCGCAAGATCTAGCAATGGCTTTAAATGAGCATACTATGAATCCACTTCGGAGAGATCCTCTCAAGGGTCTCTAGTGGAGAAAACAGTCTTATAACAATATGAGCAATATTTCAAAGGTTGCATGATCTACACATGAAATATGCATTTTATTATCTCCTAGACTTATGATTATGCTAGTGTTTGATTAGAATTTCTACTACTTTAATATAGTTTTTTGTTTTTGTAGGAAACAAGAGTAATACACAGAAATAAGGTAAAAATAGACTTCAATGGTTAAATCATCATAACTTCGTGTGTAAATCTTTGATTGGACTGATTCAACCTTCACATTAAATTTCAAGAAGTTAGCTTTTCAACGCCACAAACTACGCGCAATTCGGAATTCGGAGCATAAAGTTATAGCCATTTGAAATTCATGAATAGTAACTATGATCGATCGGTCAATCAACGCGATCGATCGCCTTGACCGCGAAACAGTGATATTGAAGGAAAGATCGATCGGACATAAAAACGATTGGTCATATCTATTGGAGTTTTTTATCCGCATATTACAGTAACTACGATCGATCGGTATTATACAGCATCGATAGCCAAAGCGATCGATCGGAAGAAAATAAAGAAGGAATTGTGATCGATCGGTAGGCGAACAATTAGCAATACGGAGCGATCAATCGCCGTGTGCGGTAAACCGAAATAAGACTTATTTTGACTCGGATTTGGAAGGGGACTTTGTGGTTTTCCTTCACTCTTATAAATAGGCCTTATGGGAGAACGTTTTGGGCTATCTTGGAGACCAACTAGGAGATCACTTTTGTGCTATATTGGAGGCTAGAGGGGAGCAAGAGAAGGAGTCTTTTGGAGCAAAGAAGAAGAAAGATTCATGACGATGGATCTACATAAATAGGCTTCTCTTTTCTTTCTTTCAATGTGTAACTAAATTCCTTGTCAAGGCTTGATGAAGCCCTAGATGTGCTTGCTACTCTTGATAGTTTAATTTTATCTAGTTGATTATGATTTATGCTTAATGCAATTTCATGAGTATTCATTGAGTGCTTGACCATAGAATTGATTGTTTATGAATAGAATTAGATATTGTGATTGATTTTATGACCGATCAAGGATAAGATTAATTGCATTATAATAGAGTTGTGATTGATTCTATGTCCAACCAAGGATAGGATTGATTACAGAATAGTGGATGAACTTTCGTGTCCGATCAAGAATGTTAGTGAATTTATTAGTAATTCGTGTGTCTGATCAAGAACACGAATTACCATATCATGTCAATGTGTGCTTAATAATAATTGAGAGTAGTAATTGCATGTCTAGTAGTGGATTCATTGCCTTGATAATTTTCTCCATTGATTAATCTCAACTTAGTTTCGTTAAAGTTTATTGCTTTCTTTAGGGTAACAAAAAAACTGCAACTTTTCTCTTGAATTTGATAAAGTATTCACCGACCCTGAGGTTCGACAAACCTTTCTATACTCACTCTAATACAATTGCCTTGTGCACTTGCAAGGGTTTATATTTAAACGATCACTGCGCCAATTAAAAACACTTTCCCATATGAGCAACTCTTTAGTGGTTGTTGACTATGGGTCCATTTCCACCGTCTTTTGGCCATCTGTATATTTTAGTGGATGTTGACTATGTTTCCAAGTGGGTAGAGGTCATCCCTTGTAGAAATAATGATCATAAAACTATTATACGCTTTTTGAAAGAGAATGTTCTGTCAATGTTTGGTATACCCCGTGCAATCATAAGTGATGGGGGTTCTCACTTCTGCAATAAACTTTTTGAGGCACTAATGAAGAAATATAAAATTAGTCATAAGGTGGTTGCCCCTTATCACCCATAAACAAGTGGACAAGCTGAACTTGCAAATAGGGAGAATAAACACATTTTGGAAAAAATGGTTAACCCAAATCGCAAAGATTGGTCTCTGCGGTTAACAGATGCACTTTGGGCATACCGCACAACTTTTAAATCTCCTATTGGTATGTCCCCTTATAGACTTGTTTATGGGAAAGCTTGCTACTTGCCTGTGGAGTTGGAGCATAAGGCTTATTGGGCTATAAAGATGTTTAATTTTAGTTTGGATGATGCCAGTACTGTGCATAAGCTTCAACTAAATGAATTGGAAGAAATCAGGAATGATGCCTACATGAATTCAAAAATTTACAAAGAATGAATGACGGTCTTGCATGATAAACATATTCAAAGAAAAACTTTTGAACCTTCACAAAAAGTTCTTTTGTATAACTCTAGATTGCATTTATTTCCTGACAAGCTTCGTTCTAGATGGGCTGGTTCATTTACTGTTAAAACTATTTATCCTCATGGAGCTGTAGAAATTGAAAATCCAATGAATAGCAATGGGTTTAAAGTAAATGGTCAAAGACTTAAGCCAAATCTGGAATTGATTCCTTCAGAGGTTGAGAGTATTCCTCTGTCTGATCCCAATTATCATGATTGAATACTCTTAAACTCAGTCTGACTAAAGAGAATAAACTTAGCACTCTTGGGAGGCAGCCCAACTTGTTTGCTTTATTAGTTAGATGATGTTTTCTGGATGGATATTGTTATTGCTCTCACTTTCTGATTTGCTAATGTTATTCACTCGCATGGAATTCTAGCCATTTGCATTTCTACAGGTAACATCTACCCTTGATCTTTTTTATTTTTTCTGTTCTTTATTTCATTCTTAATATTGAGGACAATGTTTAGTTTAGGTTTGGGGGTGTAGGAAGATATTTGCTTATGATAACTTAGTTATTTTCTTGTTTATTTTGAATTTTGCTAAAAAAAATTAAAATTAGCTTTTAGGTTGTTTGCTAGTTATTCTCATAGGTTTTGGTAGTTTATCCCTTTGTGATGCATACTTCAATTTTTAAGAGATTAATTTACATTGGAAGTGTGAGTAAGTATACTGGAGGATAGAGACACTTAGCTGAGAAATAGCATTCTGTTACAGTCTTCTTGGATCAAGCACTTTAGTTAATAAAACTCACTCATACACACTAGTTACATAAAATAATACCCTCTAGAAATTTGTTGAGTACTAATCTGCAGTGGGATAACTTTGGTCGAAGTCATCAGTTTGATCTACACAAGAAATATGCATTTTATTATCTCCTAAGCTTATGTTTATGTTAGTGTTTGATTAGAATTAATACTACTTTAATGTAGTTTTTAGTTTTAGTATATTTCAATGGTTGAATCTTCATAACCTCAAGAAATCAGCTTTCCAACACCACCGACCGTGCGCAATTTGGAGTTCGGAGCATAAAGTTATAACTATTTGAAAATTATGAACAATAACTACGATCGATCGCCGTTTCATACACGATCGATCGCAAGAGCCGAGAAACAGAATTACGAAGGAAATGATTGATCGGCTCTTAAAACGATCGATCGTATCTACTGGAGTTTTTGGATGTGCGCAATACAGTAAAAATGATCGATCAGTAAAAAAATGATCGATCAGAAGGCGAGATGAAACGATCGATCGGCGCGACAATGCTGGAAATTATGAAGGAAATGATCGATCGGCAAGCGATCGATCAGCAATATGGAGCGATCGATCGGTTATTGCGGCAAAACCTTAATCAAGCCTATTTCGACTCGGATTTGGAAGGGGACTTCGGGGTTTCTCTTAAAATATATAAATAGGCCTTAATAGAGAATGTTTTGGAGGATCTTGAGCTATATTGGAGGCTAGAGCAAATGAGAGAAAGAGAAGAAGAAGAAGATGATGAAGAACATGATGATGGATTCTCTTCCAATGCGAGGCTAAACTCTTTTCCAAGGCGTAGATTAAGCCCAATAGACTGGTTGTGGAGTTTCTTTTCTCTCATCTTATGTTTACTCTAGTTGGTGTATGACTCTTTATTATGTAATTAAAGTTAATTCATTGAAGTTTGTTCTTTGTACTTGAGAGAGACAAGAGTGAATAATTAGATTTCAATCTGAAAGAGCACTTGCATTGTTACGCATGAAAAATACACATTTTTATATGCTTTTTTACCTATTTATTAGTCATATTTTCTAGTTAAAATAAGGAAACAAGTAAGTTATTAGTAATTAGGGATTAAATAAATAATGCTCTATGAATGGCTCAAATTTCAATATGTTTCATTATTTTATGAATTATTTGGTGTGTCTAATGTGGGACATATTTCATATATGTAGGTTTAAGTGTTCGAACTGCTGAACGACCAAAGTAAAGCTATTCGGCGGGTTTATGAAGCACCAAAGTGACCCAAGAGCTGAGATCATGCATAGAAAAGATCTAAAGCATTGATGTTCACTTAAGAGAAGACGGGCGCGGAATTAAAGTACGGACGTACAGATTCAATTGGGCGGACGAGGTTAATACAATGGGTTTTAACCCAAGCAAAATATGAGCGGTTCGGTTCGGTTAGAAGCAAAAGAAAAAGAAGAGCAAAGAAAGAACCAAACTGGTCTGTCGGTTAGGTCTAAAGAAAAAAAAAAGAGATAAAGCAACTCGAGCTCTGCTCGAGCGCGATGAAGAACAGAGATAAGGGCGATAGTCTGGGTCGAGCTCCACTCGAGTGATGGTGGTCCGAGAGTACAACCCGATGGCAAGTGGTCTGACGACGAGGCGACGACTGGGTCTGATGGAGAGACGACGACGGTCATGATGGTTCCGGTGCGGCGGCAAAGAGCAGAACACCGAAAAATAGAAGCTGAGAAGGAAAGCTTCTGATTTTGGAAAGATTGTGCGACTGAGATGAATCAGACAAGACAATTGCAGTGCTGTTTTAAAATGGTAAGTGCCTGATCGTTTAAAATTAAAACCCTTGCAAGTGCACAAGGCAATTGTACTATGGCGAGTATAAATAGGGTTGTCGAACTTCAAGGACTGATTAATATTTTACCAAATTCAAGAGAAAATAGTAATATTGATTATAGACTAAGAAAGCAATGAACTTTTAACTAAATTAAGTGAGAATT
Source organism: Houttuynia cordata (assembly GCA_039654745.1). Lineage (NCBI taxonomy): Eukaryota > Viridiplantae > Streptophyta > Magnoliopsida > Piperales > Saururaceae > Houttuynia > Houttuynia cordata. Next base: position 4,817,524 of record CM077504.1, read on the forward strand.
AATCAACGTGGAGAAGATCAAGGCTTCGAATCCACCACAATAAACAAGTGTATCGTTTCTCTCTCTCTTTTGAATAAAGATTTCCAATTGGCTAGCATATTCCTTTCAGACATACACTTGTCAACTCAAAATATAGTGCTCTCCTCTCGGATGTAACACATAAAATAATTAAAACATGGAATTGTGATTTATCTCTCTCGAGTATAAACTAATGAAACTTTATTGATATATACAACACCTCAGTCTACTCACGTTCCTCTCAGATACGCAAGTATTCTTCGGATTAAAACTCACAAGAATTCACTCTTGTCTCTCTCGAGTACAAAGAACAAACCTTTATTGAATTAACGGTGATTACACAATAAAATCCTTACAACAACTAGAGTAAAAACATAAGATGAGAGAAAAGAAACTACACAACCAGATTATTGGGCTTCATCTACGCCTCGAAAAAGTGTTTAGCCTCGCATTAGAAGAGAAATCACCATTGTGTTCTTCATGTTTTCATGTTCTTCTCTCCTTTGCTCTAGCCACCAATTTAGCTCTAAAGTCTCCAAGGGTTTCTCCTAGATTTTTCAAAACATTCTCCCATAAGGCCTATTTATAAATTTGAAGAGAAACCACGAAGTCCCCTTCCAAATCCGAGTCGAAATAGGTCTTATTTCCGGTTTTCCGTATACGGCGATCGATCGCTTTGTATTGCCGATCGTTCGCTATTCGATCGATCGCAATTCCTTCGTTATTTTCCTCCGATCGATCACTTTGGCGATCGACGCCATATAATGCCGATCGATTGTAGTTACTGTCTTGCGCGACTGAAAAATTTCAGTAGATACGATCGATCATTTTGAAGTCCGTCGATCATTTCCTTCAATATAATGCTTTTGCGGCTGAGGCGATCGATCGCATTGATAGCCGATCGATCATGGTTACTATTCATAAATTTCAAATGGCTATAACTTTTCGCTCCGAACTCCGAATTGCTCATAGTTGATAGCGTTAGAAAGCTGACTTCTTGACTTTAACATGAAACTTGAATGAGTCCAATTAGATATTTGTACACGAAGTTATGATGATTTAACCATTTGAGTTATTTTTTACCTCATTTCTGTGTATTACTCTTGTTTCCTACAAAAACAAAAAACTATATTAAGTAGCATTTATTCTAATCAAACACTAGCATAAATATAAGTTTATGAGATAATAAAATGTATATTTCATATATAGATTAGTGCCCTAATTTCAATTCAATGGGGGAGTCTGAAAAGGGCTGATTTGGATCAGCACAAGGAAGTTTCACATTTGGGCGATTTTTGTCACTGTTTCGAAGAGGAAAGCTTGGATTTTTTCTACAAATTGGACCTCAATTCAAATGGAAAAGTACTGGATTTTGGAGATTTGGAAGTCCGCAAAAGGAAAGGGTTGATTTTTGGGAGAAAAATGGACTGATTGCAGTCTATATAAACAGAGCAAAGCCTTGTTTGAGAAGGTCGACCAGTAGAGAGAGATGACCAAAAAGAGTTTTTTTTTCGAGTTAAAAAGTTTTGGTTTCTTTTCTGCTTTATTTTCATCTCAATTTACTGTTTTGTTGAGTTTGTAATGAACTGTGTGAACAGTAGATTACACGAGTTGGAAAGACGACCAACAGTTCTGTTTTCATTTTTTTATAGTTCCATGCATGCCAGAGAGGAACGTGATTAATCTGAAGTGTTATATAATAATAAAGTTTCATTGGTTTATACTCGAGAGAGATATATCACAATTTCATGTTTTAATCGTTGTATGTGTTACGTCCGAGAGGAGAGCACTATATTTTGAGGTTACAAGTATATGTCCGAGAGGAATATGATAGCCAATTGAAAATCTTAATTCAGAAGAGAGAGAGGACAGACGATACACTAGTTTATTGTGGTGGATTCGGAACCTTGGTCTTCCACATATTGATTAAATCTTAATTAGATTAGTTAAAGTTCATCGCTTCCTTAGAGTAATTAAAAAAATTGCACTTTTCTCTTGAATTTGGTAAATTGTTTAACCGTCTTTGAGGTTCAACAACCCTAAAATACTCACTGTAGTACAATTGACTTGTGCATTTGTAAGGGTTTAATATTTAAATGATCATAATTGATACATGGTTATTGTTGTGCTTAAACGATCATGATAGACCATTTACTTGGCAATATTGCAGAGGCATGGACCGAAAATAGGTTGAGAGTATAATACAACCTAGATAAAAAAAATAAATGTCACTGAAAAAATATATATGTTGAAAAGAAAAAAAATAGCTTGGGGCTGCTTAATTTTATAGGATTAACTTAGGCCGATACTTAGGTCCGAAGCGGTCCATACTTAAAACCGAATGCCCTAAGCTAACTGTCTGGGAGTCATTGGCCTGAGTTACTGTTAAACCTAAGCATCTTGGAGTTAGGCATTGCACAGTCTTGTAAAAAAAAGTCTATGGTGTATTATCCTTATGTTGATAATAAAAAGTAGAGGATAAAGTGGGTAACCTTGACGAAGACCACATTCTCTAAAAAAGAATCCATAATTGCATCTATTTATAATAACATTGAATGTGGTAGTAGACACACAAGCCATCACCCAAGAAGCAACCATAGCATGAAAGAATACGGAACATTTGTCCCCTTCCTGAAGCCATTTAACTCTTGATTTTTTATGATAAAAATCTTCCTCTATGCCCTCTTCAGAATATAAAGTAACTCTTGCTTGTTTTTCCAAAAAATAAGATGCAAATCAGAAGGAGCTTCACGTAGACTTTGCTAAATACTATCTAATTTTGCTCTCGCTTTTCCAATACGAGTATGAACATTATCAAATGTTTCAACATTTCGCCGCTTTAAGGCATCTTTAACCCTTTGAAGCTTATTAAACAAAATAAATTAAATTGAGGATTTCTTTCAACATGTACTTGCCAAGCCTCATAAACCACATCATGGTTAAAATCTTCTATCCATGATGAACAATATTATCTCCCTTGTGGAGTTTTCTGAATGAATCTTTTGGCAACACTTCTTGATGTTGCATTTATGTGTAAAAAATCAATTTTATCTAATATATCTCATAACATAAACAATTAATGTGTCCGGCTACATACAATTGGTGAGTCAGTGAGTCGTAGAAGCGTCTATTTAGCTCCAGCGCACCCGCAGAAACCCCCGCCGACCGCCCCAAAGAAAGCTCTTTTGCGCAGCCGCCGCCGTCCCTCCGCCTTCCTCCATTTCCAACCGTCCGGCCTTGCCTGCAACCTCCTCTACTCTGGGTCCTGCCTACATACAAAAGCAGAGCAAAACCATGGCCGTGAAGCAGAACCAGCCCACGTCGGAGATAACAGCTCCGCCGCTGGAAAGAGTGAGTTTTTAATCCGTTTTCCTCCTTTTTAACCCATTTGGCCGAAACCTGTATCGTCTTTTTGTCTTTCTGTAAGTTTGCTTTGGAGAGCTGACAATAGGCGCTAATGGGCAGGATGTGTCTGAGGAGTATATGAGGGGTTATGGTGCTGCTTTGGAGGTATGTTTTGGAATTTCGGTGAAAAAATTTGAGTTTTTCTTTGGAATTTGTTGTTATTTGCTCGTGGGCACTTGCCAATTTTGTGTTTTGAAGCACAGGAAAGCAATGGGCATGAAGCAGAACCAGCTCGTGTTGGAGATAATTACTCCGGTTTCGGAAAGAGTGAGTTTTTAATCCCATTTTGTTGTTTTGAATTGATTTGGTTGGTAATTATATGGTTTGTTTTGCATAATTTGTTTGGGAAAACTGACATTGGTCACTCATGGACAGGATGCATCTGAGGAGCTGGAAGCGAAAATGAAGAAGTATTTTAGGGGAGATGGTGCTGATTTGGAGGTATGTTTTTGAGTTTTGTTGATGATTGTTTTGATTTTCTTTTGAATTGGTTGTCATTTGCTCATGGCTATATGCTGAAGTTTTTGCTTTTTTATGTATTTGGTTATGTGCTCAGTCGTTGAAAGATAAGAAGCTGAAAGGGCAGCTCTCCGTTAGAGAACAACTGTATAGCCGATCTGCGAAAGCAGCTGCAAAGGCAGATAAGGTTCTGTTTCCTTGCACGTTCTTTCGTATTACTCAATTCTGTAGCATGCACAAGTTTGCCTTCAATTATCATTTGTTAAACTGCTCTAGTGTGGCTAACTAAATGCGCATGTTCTTTATTATGTTTTTTATATTTATGTTTCTACTATGTTACCATACCGTTTAGAAGTGTTAAATTTTGGTTTGTATGTGTTCCTGGTGTTCTACGTTCACTTTTCTTACGTTTTTCCCTTTCAATTTTCAACCCCTTCTTGTTGTCAGTTTTACTAGAATCTTTTATGTGGGCTAGTTTAAACTTTTAAATCAACAAAACACAGTTAGTTTAATAAGACTATAATGATCTATATTCGTGGTCATTTCTATGGTATTATTTTAGTCAATAGTATCGAGAATATCGGGATTATAGAAAAATGAGGTAACAGTTCAAGAATCCATGCGTTTTGTAAGGGTGGTTTTTCAATACATAATAATTTTTTTAAGCCATCATGCTTGTACTCTGCTGTAAATGCATCTCTTCTCTTTCTTGAATACATGTCTCAATAGTACTTTTTTCTTGATTTGACTTTTATCTAAACGTTTATCCAGTGGCTTATGCCAACAGAGGATGGGTATTTGGAGGCTTATGGCTTAGAGAAAACATGGAGAATGAAACAAAATTCTGTTCTTGAAGTTGATATAGCAAGCTCAAGGAAGGCATTTGATATTGTCCTTCCAGGTATTTTGTTAAGTATTTTTGGGGCCATATTCTTATGGCCTATTGTTTTGGGTGCCTTTGAAGTCACACATACTACCTGTTTGTTATGTTGGAGGCCTTGTGTTGCATTATAGTCTGCCTATCAGGAAGAGAGAATTGGTGGCATCAAAATTTTGATTTTTGCCTTTCTGTCTGAACCAGAATCAAACATTGGGCCGATGAGGGGTCCATGTGCTAATTTTAAATGACTAATATTGTAAATACTGGTTTTAAAATGTTTATTATTTGGATAAAAATAAATTGTAATCATATTCATAATCAAGGAGTGCTTTTTCTCAAGAAATTAGGATAAAAATAAATGAATGCCAAAGATTGACGGCAAGATCTTGTTCAGAGTGCAACAAGATACTCTAGACCGGGAAGCACAGATACTAAAAAACCGGATCTGTATCCATATCATACCTGTGACCCTGTCTTTTCATATCAGACACTGTATTGTATCCTTATTTTTTGAAAATTGCCATATCGCTGCACCCGCCTGAATCATATTCCATATCTTTGCTTCCTTGTTTCATGGCTACCCTGTGGCAAGTTATCCATATGTTGTTTATCTGAAGTCCTTCAATAGTTTATTCTCCAGGCAATTTTATTGGGTTGAAAATGTTATAAAGAACTCCGTAGTTACATTATAATTGTTGGAAATAGAAATGAATCCATGTTCTTCAAAAATGAAGAAACATGATGTCCAGATGGAAATGGATGGATGCATCTCAGAACATGCATTTGTTGTACAAATGAAGTTCTGACTATTTCTAAGTTACAAGGCATTTTATAAAACACTTACGAAGCATCATCTTATAGTGATTATCTCCAAAATCAAGTCAAGTCATAATTGCAAAAGAAGTAGGCGAAACGCGAGATCATTTTGCAACAGAAGCCTAATATATGTTTTCCCTATTTATAAGAACTTTCACATGGGAAATGCACTGATTTAATTTTAGGCCGTTGAAACTGCATCTGCTGGATCTTATCTTCCTCACACTGGCATTTGTGGCAGATGGGAATAGGAAGATTTAGCTAGATACAGGATAAACAGGACAAGAACAAGAGTAAGTCAAATGGAGTGGGGGAGGGATGATTGTTAATTAACAGGAGAGAGGGGGAGGAAGAAGATAGAGATGATAGAGAGAGATTGAGAAATGAGACGAGAAAGAGGGTATAGATGGAAGGTGGCAAAGAAAAGTGAAATAAAAATGAGAGAGAGAGGTGAGGCTGGTTTCTCTACATGGATGTTGGCAAACAACATTGGTAAACAAAAAAATGATAGTGGCGATAGATGATGGTTACAAAGCCTCAATTATGGTGGCATATAGATTGGGCATACGGGACAAGGGTTGGACTGGGCGTCTACATGCTGCTTCAATCATTTATAATTATTGCTTTCGGGAGTTCTAAATTTATTTTCTTATGTTAAATGGATACGGGAAGTCAAATGTTTTATTCTTGTATGACATCCAACCAGTTATTTCTTCTGCATAAGATAAATATAAATTTGTTTGATTTTTGTTGTTTGTAAGATCCTTACCCTGGTTATTGACTGTTGTTTTTCTCTTCATAATTCAAATACAATTGTGGTTTTTTTTTTATTGTAAAATCCTTAGTCTGTGCTTGTGTTTGTGTGCAGATTTGGGTCCATATACAATTGACTACATGTCAAGTGGCCGTTTATGGCTCTTGCTGGGAGAAAAGGTCATCTAGCCATCATTGATACAAAACACATGACCACAATTAAAGAAATCCTGGTTCGCATTGGTTCTTTATTTCTGAATTTACCACTATGGGGTGATTCCTGTAGTATATGAATTTCCCTATTTTAGCTATCAAATCATAAGGACCTCCTTTGGGCCATCCGATGTCCTTCCCTCCATCCGACAAATACCCTCCATCCAACGTCCCTCCCTCCTTCCAGCCGTCTGACGTCCTTCCCAACTTCCGACCATCCGATGCCCTTTTCTCCTTCCGGTTGTCGTTCCATCCCTCATTGGCGACGTCCTCACCGTCTGACATCCTTCTCGCAGCCCGACAGGTATGTTTTTACTCTACAAAAACCCTATTTAGTCAACAAAGCTCTGCCTTTTCTTCTTAATTTTTAATTGAACTCTATTTTTATACTTTGCCATTGGGCAGTGGGACTGGGAAGTTATTAATGGTTGCTTCTCAATCAAGGTGCCACCCGTGACCCGACTGCCTTTGCACACTCTATAAGTCTGATTTCCCTCTAGATTATTTATATATGTATTTATTTGTTAGAATCTCAATAATTACTATCGTTGTCGCATTGTATACAACAAACGGTAAATTAGTGATTTTATACTTTGATTTTATAATCAATGGATTTTTAAAATATAAAACTGATTGTATAAAATATAAAACTGATTTTATAATCGATGGACTTTAATATATGAATATATATATATATATATGCATATATTTTATACTTGTTAGATTGTTTAGTCAAAGATGCATACGTAGAATATTACTTTTTAATCATCTCGTGTAATTAATTTGTTTATCTATTTTTTTATGAGTTCAACGATCATGTATAGGATTATTACTTTTGCTTGTATTTATATCAACAATTGTGGGAGTTGAATGCTTGTTTTTGTTATAATATGATTGGTTTGTTTATTTTCTTTTCGTCTATTTTGGCTATAGACATCATGGAGATGAGGTCTTCTTTTGCTAGTGCATCTACTAGTGAATCCGTAGGGGTAGATACAAGTGTAAATCCATCTACCTAGTTGTTTAAGAAAAAAGAGGACCCTGCATGGGATAATTGTCTATTAGTTTCATTTGACAATGATAAAAAGATTATTAAGTGCTTGTATTGTGGCACCCTTTTTAAAGGAGGGATAAATAGAATGAAGGCTCATTTAGCTAAGCGTAAAAGCAGATTGCTCCTTGTAAAAGGGTCCCTATTGAAGTGCAACATCAAATAGAAGCTCTGTTAGATGAATTTAACTTAGAAAATACAAAAAAAGGAGCATGATTGATTCTTCAAAAGATAAAAATGAGGGAGATGAAATATTGTCAAGTCAACCAGGTGAGCTAGATAGTTCAAAAAGAAACAAACCTATAGCTAATTACATCCCTCCATCTACTACCCTAGGAGCCCAACCTCAGATTGAAAGTGCTATGGCAGGAAAAAAGGCTATTCATATGGCACACATTGCAGTTACTATTTTTTTTTTATCATGTTTGCGTTCCTTTTAATGCCATTAAGTCTTTGCACTTTCAAGAAATGTTCGATGTTGTTGGGTCTATTGGCTGTGGATTTAAAGCACCTACTTTTCATCCATTGAGGGGAAACCTTTTGGAAAGTAGTGTCTTAGAGGTAACAAAAGATATTGAAAAGTATAGACGATATTGGGAAGAATATGGTTACATGATTATGACACGGGTGGATTGATAATAGAAATAGGGCGTTGATCAACTTTCTTATTTACTGCCCATTGGGAACTTTTTTTTTTAAAGTCCATTCATGCTTCCGATGAATTTAAAACTGCTAATATGTTGTGTCGTGAAATATCTAAGATTGTTGAGTATGTTGGACCGGACCATGTGGTCCAAGTGATTACTGATAATGCAGCCAACTATATGGCTGCTAGTAGGGAATTAATGGTAAAATACCCGAAGATGTATTGGACCCCATGCATAGCCCACTGCATACATCTAATTTTTTAGGTTTTTTTAAGCACATTCGTGAGGTTCAAGATGTTAATGAAGCACAGATTGTTACGAGGTTTGTTTACAATCATCTTTATGTGTTACAATTGTTAAAGAAACTCAACAATGGGAGGGAGATTATTTACCTTGTTTCAACTCGTTTTGCGACAAATTTATTGACATTGCAAAGTGTTCATGGTAGTAAGGATGCTTTACGAGGAATGGTAGTTTGTAATGAATGGTCTACTCACAAGTTATCGAAGATTGACAAAGGGGTAGTATTTGAGAACACAGTTCTAAGTGGAGCATTTTGGGTTGCTTGTAATAAGATGATTCGTATTAGTGAGCCTCTTGTTGTAATATTAAGAATTGTTGACAGTGATATGAAACCATCAATGAGTTGTTCATACGAGGGAATGAGAAGTGCAATGGCTGCAGTTAAAATTGCATGTCATGGAAGGGTGACAGACTATAAACCGTATATGGATATCATTGAAGCATGTTGGACTTCCCAACTTCGACAACCTATTCATACTACAACTTATGTCTTTGATGTAGACACGACGTCTACAACAGAGAAGAACGAAAGAAGATAGAAAAGCTAAGCTAATGCATAAATAAACATAAGTAATCTGTATTTCTCATCTGATATCCCATTTTGGCCATAGGCCTTACATATATAGAGAGCAAAATAGCCTTATCCTAGTAGTAGTAAATCCTAGTCCTAATAGAACTAATGGACCATAATTGAGTCCATAACATTCCACTAACGTTTCCGCATCACATCGTCCTTGAGGTGCTCGTCTTACTGCATCAAAGGCGAAAATGTGCGAGACTCAACTTCTGCAAAATATGGCGGCCAAGCTGAAGGTGGTGGCTTTGAAAGAGGTGGCGGCATTGATAGAACCATAGGCACCATGGTCGGCGGACCGGGTTGGGAGACCTCGTCCAGAGGTGCACCAAGTCATATAAGAATCTGGTGATCATATGCACGAGGAGGAGGCAGTCCATGAGGTTCCTCAAAAATAGCATAGTGCTCATTGAGTAAGGTGGCCAAATTCGGTGAAACATCCATAGAATTTGGAACATCGACTATCGGGCGGGGCTGCAATAAGTAGCCATGACTATGATAATGACAAAGTATAGCGGCAGATTATGCAAACTGAAGACGGCCTGACGGTTGAGCAGCGATACGTACCAGTTTGCCACCATAAGTAAAGTCCATGGTCATATGACAAAAATCCCAAGAAACAGGGCCCAAATCCTCAAGCCACTGAACACCGAGGACCACATCAGCCCCCTTGGTGGGAAGCAAGTATAAGTCCATAATATAAGACTGGCCATGTAACTGCAAATCAACTTTAGAGCAAACACCAGAACTCTTGAGAAGATTACCATCACCAATCAACACATCAAAAGTCTCAGAGTCTTGTATAGGATAGCCTAGACAGTGAGCAACACGATCATTGACAAAATTGTGCGTACTCCCACTATCAATCAAAACTGAAACCGATTGATTTTTAATCGACCCTTTGACGCGTCTGGTGTAAAAGTACCAGAAAAGGCCTGCAAAGTAATTTCCATCAATAGAGATCAAATCCTCCTTAATAAAAATTAGCACAAGTGTCATCCGTATAATCAGCATCATAACACTCATCAAGCATATAGAATTGACACGTAGTACAGCGATGTCCAGGGGCATATTTTTCATCACAATTGTAACATAGTCTTTTTGAACGTCGATCGGCTATCTGCGAAGGAGTAAGTCAAGTAATAGGAGGAGTTGAGGAATTACCAGGCAGTTGAGTAGCACGTGGCAGGTGAGATGACGGAGGCAGGTGGGAAGGAGAAGAAGGCTTAGAGAAAGAACGCCCCAACTGAGTCAGCTTTTCCTCACTAACGCGAGTCATACGCATAGTTTCCATCAAGGATATGCGTGGAAATGACTATAACTCAGCTTTAATATCCGCTCGTAAGCCTGCTTCAAAAACTCCCATAAGTGTATGCTCAGGTCATCCCTAACAACGGTTCACCAATCGTTCAAACTCATCCTGATAGTCCTGAACTGACCCACGCTGGCGAATCTGAGGAAGTAGGCTATTATAATTCATATACGCAGTTCGGCCAAAGCGTAGACGAAGGGCCTGCTCAAACTCGTCCCATGCAGAATTTGGGTGACGCTCCAAATACTGGTCCACCCAATGCATAGCACGCCCTTCCATATGAAAGGAAGCCAACTCGCAGCGCTCGTGAGTGGGGGTTCGATGAAAGTGGAAGAAGCGTTTGGCACGTGAAATCCACGCATCTGGGTCGCGTCCATTAAATATAGGAAAGGTGACACGTATCGGCCGAGCCTGGATAGTGCCCTCCCGATCAATAGGGGCATTCGTGTATCGACGGTCCACATGTCCACAACCACGGCCACGATTGCACCCTCCACGTCCACGATAGTTAACATGATATGGAAACTCGTCATCAGACGCATAATAATCATCCGCATTAGTAGAAACAGATGCTTGTGGGGCCTGAAACCCAGGATGCACTAGAGCATATAGAGGGGGACCCACAGCTGGACCCACAGCTGGACCCACGTGCGGGAGTGGGGCACTCGATGGATGAATGGGTTGGAATTGGGCAACGGGTTGGGTTGGCACATAGGAACGAGGGCCGAGTCTCGGGAATGGGCCGGAACCAAGAATAACGGGTCCGTCCGGACCCGCATAATCGAACCCGATGGCACGCCCGACTGCTGTGGAGAAACTATATTGGGCAGGGGAGGGAAAAGCGATCTGGGCGGCGGTGGCTAGAGGCCAAGGCGGTTGCGACGGTGGATGCGACGGAGGCGGCGGTGGCAACAATAGCTCCCCAGAAGCGTTGATCGAGCGGAGCTCATCGACACCAAGCTGTAGGTGAGGCCCAACGAGAACCACATTGGTGGTGGCTGGATGGGAAGAGTCGGGGGAGGGCATTTGGCCGGAGGAAGGCTGTAGCAGCCTGGAGGACGGCGGGGAAGCACCGGGAAGTATAAAGGCCCCGACTTTGGTGAGGTGGAGTGGCTGATTGAGGGGGGCAGCGTGGTTAGAGGGAGGAACTGTCGCTGCCGTCGAAGGGGGAGGCCGTTCCACGGCAGCCGGTGTCTGGCCGAGCACCGCCACGGTCTCCGACAGGCCGGACAGAGAGAGCACCAGCAAGGAGGCGGCGGCCACAACGTTGGGGGTCGGGAGAAAGGCATCTATATATAATATTTATCAAGTGCTAATTAATATTTATTTTTTTCGGCTGATCAGTAGAGCACGTATGGTGGATGTGTTGAACATTTGCAAAAGATGGCTGTTAGAATATTAAGCCAAACATGTGCTTGTTCAGGTTGTTAACGTAATCGGAGTGTGTTTGAAAGGGTGCATATTAATAAGTGAAATAGGTTAGAATACAAGAGGTTAAATGATCTTGTATATATTCAACACAATTTACATATGCAGTGAGAATGTTAAATTATGTTTCTTTTTTCCTTATGATATTACTAGTACTAAGTGTTTTTTTAATGAATGCATAAGCGTATGTGTAACAAGAAGAGGAAAGAAGAAATTAATAATATGTTTGACCCCATTTCAATGGAGGCATTTTATATAGTTGAATAATAGGTAGTGGAGGAGAATGTAACTGTGGAAGATGTAAATGACGTACAACTTCTTGATGACATTGTTGAGACAGGTCAGAGTCTTGGAAAATGTAATGTCATTTTTCTTAAAGTTTTAATTATTCTAATTTTTTCGTGATTATTAAGTAATTTTGACTATGCTAATGTTAATAAAATATATTTTTGGTTGTAAGAACTGTGGAAGAATCATCCTAAGGTCATCAAGATCTGATTTTTGGAAATATGTTCGACAACAGAAGTCTTTTAAACATTGGTGGAAAGTCTTTTAAATGGATCATATTTCTATTTTTAAAAAGAACATTTCGTCATCGTCGATCATATTTCTAAAAACCGGATCTTGATGACCTTGGGATGATTCTTTCACATTTCCTACAACCAAAAATATATTCTATTAATATTAGCTTAGTCAAAATTATTTTATAATCACGAAAATAATTAAAATAATTTAAAACTTTTAAAAAAATGACAATACTTTTTCCAAAACTCTGACCCATCTTAATAATTTCATCATGAAGTTGTATGTCATCTACATCTTCCACATTGACATTCTCCTCCACTACACATTTTTCAGCTAAATAGAATGTCTCCATTGAAATGGGGTCAAATATATTATCAATTTCTTCTTTCCTCTTATTGTTACAGATACGCTTATGCATTCATTAAAAAAATACTTAATACTAGTAATATCATAAAGTAAAGGAAAAAAGAAACATAATTAAACATTCTTATTTCATATGTAAATTGTATTTAACGTATACAAGATCATTTAACCTCATTCCAACTAATTTCGCTTATTACTATGTGCCCTTTCAAAACACATGCCAGTTACATTCACAACCTGAACAAGCACATGTTTGACTTAATATTTTAACAGCCATCTTTTGCAAATGTTCAACACATCCACCGTACGTGCTCCACCAATCAGCTAGAAAAAATAAATATTAATTAGTACTCGTTAAATATTATATACTATCAAACAATTTATGAACCAAGATAATTTACCTGGTAGTTATTGTCATGGGCATTGTAAAATTTAAACTTTCATGTTTATAGGCTTTCATCTCTTTAGCTTGTAGATTTGCATCTCCATGCTTTTGAATCACCTTTAGAACATCCATTTTTATATTAGGATTTTGGGTTTCTTTTGGATTTACATAGAAAAATTTAGGGTTCAAGACATGTATGAAAAGATTGTCGAAGTTGGGAAGTTCAACATGCTTCAATGATATCCATATATGGTTTATAGTCTGTCACCCTTCCATGACATGCAATTTTAACTTCAGCCATTGCACTTTTCATTCCCTCGAATGAACAACCCATCGATGGCTTCATATCATTGTCACTAATACGAATCATCTTATTACAAGCAACCCAAAATGCTCCACTTAGAACTGTGTTCTCAAATACTACCCCTTTGTCAATCTTTGATAACTTGCGAGTAGATCATTCTTTACAAACTTCCATTCCTTGTAAAGCATCCTTACTACCATGAACACCTTGCAATGTCAAGAAATTTGTCGCAAAATGAGTTGCACTAAGGCGAATAATCTCCCTCCAATTGTTGAGTTTCTTTAACAATTGTAACACATAAAGATGATTGTAAATAAACTTCGTAACAATCCGTGCTTCATTAACAACATCTTGAACCTCATGATAGTTGGCTGCATAATCAGTAACTACTTGGACCACATTGTTCGGTCCAACATACTCAACAATCTTAGATATTTCACGACACAACATATCAGCTGTTTTAGATTCATTAGAAGCATGAATGGACGTTAAAAAAAAAGTTCCAATGGGCAGTAAATAAGAAAGTTGATCAACGCCCTTTTTCTATTATCAATCCACCCGTGTGTCATAATCATGTAACCATATTCTTTTGTTACCTCAAGACACTACTTTTCAAAAGGTTTCTCCTCAATGCATGATATGTAAGTGCTTTAAATCCACGACCAATAGGCCCAACAACATTGAGCTTTTCTTGAAAGTACAGAGGCTTAATGGCATTAAAAGTAATGCAAACATGATAAATTTTTTTAGCAACTACCATGTATGCCATATGAATAGCCCTTTTTCTTGCCATGACACTTTCAATCCCAGGTTGGGCTCTTGGGGTAGTAGATGGAGGGAAGCAATTAACTATAGGCTTGTTTCTTTTTGAACTATCTAGCTCACCTGGTTGACTTGACAATGTTTAATCTCCCTCATGTTTATCTTTTGAAGAATCAATCATGCTCCTCATTTTTTTTGTTTTTTTAAGTTAAATTCATCTAACAAAGCTTCCATTTGATGTTGCACTTCAATAGGGGTTTTTTTACAAGGAGCAATCTGCCTTTTACGCTTAGCTAAATGAGCCTTCATTCTATTTATCCATCCTCCTTTAAAAAAAAGTGCCACAATATAAGCACTTACCATTGTCTGATGAAACCAATAGATAATGATCCCATCCAGGGTCCTCTCTTTTCCTAAACAGGGTTGATCGATTTACACTTTTATTATCCACCCCTACGGATTCACTAATAGGGTGCACCAGCAGCTGGCCCTACAGATGCACTAGCAGAAAAAGACCCTGTCTCCATGATGTCTATAGCCAAAATAGACGAAAAGAAAATAAACAAGCCAATCATATTATAACAAAAACAAGCATTCAACTCCCACAATTGTTGATTTAAATACAAGCAAAAGTAATAATTTATACATGATCGTTGAACTCATAAAAAAATAGTTAAAAAATTTATTTCATGAGATGATTAAAAGATAGTATTCTATGTATGCATCTTTGACTAAACAATATACTAAGTATAAAATATATGCATATATATATTCATATATTAAAGTCTATTGATTATAGAATTAGTTTTATATTTTATACAATCAGTTTTATATTTTAAAATCCATTGATTATAAAATCAAGTATAAAATCACTAATTTACAGTTTGTTGTATATAATGCGACAACAATAGTAATTATTGAGATCCGAACAAATAAATACATATATAGATAATCTAGAGGGAAATCAGACTAATAGAGCATGCAAGGGCAGTCGGGTCATGGGTGACACCTTGATTAAGAAGCAACCAACAATAACTTCCCAGTCCCACTGCCCAATGGCAAAGTATAAAAACAGAGTTCAACTAAAAAATAAGAAGAAAAGGTGGAGCTTTGTTGACTAAATCACAATTCACAAATAAAAAATAGGGCTTTTGTAGTGTAAGTAAAAACATACTTGCCGGACTGCGAGAAGGATGTCAGACGGTGAAGACATCGCTGATGAGGGATGGAATGACGGCCGGAAGGACACCGATGAGGGTCCTCGCCGACGAGAGAAACAGGAGGGGAGCGTGACACTGGGAGAGAGACGAGTCACGAGGGTTTCTTTTTAATATTTTATATATCCTGGTCCGGTCGGCCAGCTCTTGGGTCAGCCCGCCCGGCTCATGAATGACCAGGCTGGGTCTTAAAATTATAACAGCCCGTGCGTTCCTTCCCGGAAAATGATCCGGGTCTGGATCAACCGGCTGGGCCAAACCGAGTTTTAAAACACTGGTGGTGGCAGTTGAGATTTTGTTGCCTCAGTGAGGGATGAGGACAACTGACAGTATGTGGAACACGACACAACGACCAATTCTAGAGAGTTTTTATAAGGTGGAGAAGAAGGAAGAGAGATTGGTAGAGAGCATAGAAAATTAAGTCCTTAGGCTTATAGTGGCTTATGCAACTAAGTTCAGGAATCAAATTCCCATTTCCAATAATGAGTATTCCTATTTCCAATAATGAGTAACTGGAACATGATGACAAGGATAATCCGAATAATGAAAAATTTGATTGGCTTAACTAAAATGGTATCGTTGCATTTATTTTAAAAATTGCGATAAAGATGAGGAACTGATGAAGGTGCAAATAACTAAGCTTTGGACATCAAAGAGCAGTGAAGTATTGACTATTGACTGAGAGTTCGGATAAAGGCGTTTGCTAATCTAGTACGTTTTCAAGCTGATAGCGATTTGCACTTATAGAAATGGTAATGAAGACCAATTGGGTTAAGTACTTTGAGTTTAACCGTTTGTCCCCGGAATATGTTGTAATTTGAAGTGGAGCTTCCAAAAGAAATGAAAAGTGGATATTAAGAACTTATGATCTAAGGGGCCGTTTGGGGCGTGATAAAAAGCAAAACATTTGCTACACTGTAGTATCCATATTTTTTTTCTATCTAGCTGAAATACCTCAGGTTGTGTTTCAGCTGGATGGGGAAAAAAACATGAATGCTACAGTGGATCTTGAAAATCCACTGTGGATATTTGCTTATAATCACGCCCCAAACGGCCCCTAAGTGAGCTTCCAAAAAAAATTGAAAAGTGGTTATTAAGCTCTTTAATTTTTCTTTTTCTCATGTTAAGAAAGATCTAAAAAGAATTATCTTGACATCTTGAATGCTAATTTGTTTACACTTGAAACCATATCCCGGTTTCTTTAAGATGGTAACAAAGTTTCTTTGAAACTTATGGTCTTGTTCCTCCTTTCACTGCAAGGAATCCCTCATGATCCAGATGATGGATGACAGGAAATTCAGTTCTTTTCCATTTTTTTTAATCTTCTTTATTTTTCTGGCATCTACGCGATTTGATAGACATGTTTTAGTTGGCCATCACGTAGCATCCATCTTCTTAGTGAATGCACCTTGAAGAAAGAATATAGGAAGTTACTGATGCGTCCTGGCATTGTGATCAGGGAGACAGTTCGTGACGTGGTGTTTTTACACAATGAACTGTTCTTTGCAGCAGCTCAGAAAAAGTAATCTTTTACTTCTGAAATTACACGTCACCACAAGTTTTTGGCAAAATATGTTAAACTATGGGTTTAATCTTGTATATTGTTATATTGATGTCAAAGCCATAGAATTGCTGAAAATTTGCATAAGCTTTTTATATGTACAATAGGGGCAGATTGATTTCTCTGCTACTTATAGATTGATTATACCCCAATAATGTTCACTTCCCTGAAAAAAGCAAAAAGTTAATGTATATATCACTTTTTTGCAATATACCTCCCCTATTTCACTCACCTATTACCCCAATGCCAGCTCTTTTTTCTTCTCCTCTGGCATCGGGCACTCTTCCTCCTTCCAGGTTCCCACATCACTGGAGGCTGCACCTCCCCTTGTCCGAGGCACCTCCTCCAGTGGTGGCGGCCAGTTGGTCTGACTCATGGCTAGCACGACCTAAAGCCAAATAGACTATTTAAGGGGTGTAATTATTCAAAAAAAATATAAAATGTAAGTTTTATTTTTTATTTGGACCAACAAAATTGACCCAGTCGAAAAGGTTACCTCATTATTATCTAAACTTTGTATAATACAAGTTACTTGGAATATATATTGGGGCATGGGTACGCATGAAAAGTGGAAAGTACAGTGGGGGATCTAGGTAAGATACAAGACAATTTCAACAATATCTAGTCGATTTATTTAATACATTACTTCATTGTAGTATACCTTTTTCATAGGTTGTAGTTGTTTATAGTGAAAGTGAAAAAAGTACGATTAAGCTGATCTCAGGATTGATGCACGAGGCATGGCTTCAAAACCTGTAGAAACTCATGCTTTTGTTTCCACTTCTATGAATAATAGTTGCAATAATGGTTTTTTTATGTTCAGACTCTATTAATAAACTAAGTAGGACGATGCTGGATAATTAACATGTCCTAGTCGACAGTCACTGGGAACTTGATTGTAGGATTTTACAGAAATACGTACCCTTATTTGTTTCTTTTCACCATTTGCAGGTACCCCTACATTTATAACAGAGATGGTACGGAACTGCACTGACTTTAATGGGATGTAAGATGGAATTTTCAGAGCTGTAAATTTTGAATGTGCGCTGTAATTGGTTCTGCTTTTTTTCTTATACTCTTGTGTACATTTACTTTGTTTTGTTCTTCCTAGAATTTCATGCTTCCTTTCATATGAAAACTAAATAAACTATCTGGAGAAGCAAAGTAGGCACTAAATTTTAGAATACCTTATGCTGTCAACCTAAAGTGGCTTTGCAACTTAAGGGTTCTACGACAAAAAGAGTTGTAGTTGAGCTGTGTTCTAATTGATGCTGTTATATAACTTACGAACTAACTATATTTTACAAGAACGCTATAAGTGGAATTTGTTTCTCTGGTGATACCATTTGGCTTTGTGCATTCGAAGTGATGCTGAATTGGAAGGTTTTAGTAGCTGCTTTAAGTAATAGTTCATTTCATTCATTCCATGTCATCCCCCGTGCATTTCTTCTGTTTTTCACTTTCCATTGAAATATTTCATGTAAATTTTTCCCAGAGGAACATGGGCCTACGCTCAAGCTTCAGTTTCTGAGGAACCACTTCCTCTTGGCATTAATAAACAAATATGGGCAACTCCGTTACCAAGATGTTACGACTGGTGAGATTGTTGCTAATCACCGAACTGGTCAAGGTCGATGCAGCATGATGCAGGTAAATCCCTTTAATGCTGTCATGGGGCTAGGCCACAGCAGTGGCCAGATAACCATGTGGAAGCCTACTAGTGGTGCTCCTCTGGTTAAGATATTGTGCCATAAGGGACCCATCTCTGCAATAGCTTCCCACAGTGGGGGGCAACTCATGGCTACAGCAGGCATGGCCCGCAAGATCAAGGTATGGGACTTGAGAAAATTTGAGGCTTTGCACACGTACTCTGGTCATGCTAAAACTTTAGAGTTCAGTCAAAAGGGTCTATTGGGCATTGGAAATGGATCTTTCATACAAGTCTGGAAAGACTTACATGGAGACCAAGACTACAAACGATATATGCCTCATCCCATCAAAAGGCTATCAGATTGGAAAACTTCTATTCCAACCATACGAGGATGTGCTGGGTATTGGGCATTCAAGGGGTATATCTAGCATACTTTTGCCAGGATCAGGTGAATCAAACTTTGATTCTTGGGTGGCAAACCCATTTGAGACATCTCTTCAGAGAAGGGAGAAGGAGATTCACTCTCTTCTTGATCAACTACCACCTGAGACGATTATGTTAGATCCAAGGCAAATAGGTACAGTCAGGCCTCCTCAGAAGAAAGAAAAATCGAGCAAAAAGGACATTGAAGCTGAGATGGAAGCTGCTGTTGAGGCAGCTAAGAATGTGACTTTTAAGGAGAAAACAAAGGGCAGACGAAGCAAACGAAGTAAGATGGAGAGGAAGAAGAAAGAAACTGTTATTAGATATGCATTGAGCAATAAAGAGCGTCCACGGATCCACGTTCTCAAGTTACAGGTTTTTGCATGGGCCACCAAATTGATAGTGGACAGCGCGTGAAGGAGTAACGGAGGGAAAAGAGGGATAACATGGATAATTTTTTTAAAATCACCACTAGAGATTGCTACCGGAATCAACACTAAACAGTAGTTCAGCATCAGCACCGAACAAGGAATTTCTCCATCAGTAGAGAAGAATGTAGTTGTTTTTCTTTCTTCAAATCAATATCTCTTTTTTTCATTGATGTTAAGGCCTTTAAATAGGCTTATACAAAGATAGTTCTACTTTAGGATGGAAATATAAACCAGCTTAAAATTTGCCTTAAAAACCGGGAATAAATCTTAGAATTCTCTAACAAGCAACTTCAATATAAAATTCATAAAGAAACTAAGAAAATTCTAAAATTAATAATATTCTATATGATGACTGCATCAAAGGTGGAATGAGATTGTTGCCTGTCCAATCCGCCAAAGATGATAGAAGATGAGTTTCTTCAAAATTTTGATCGCATTCTGATGTCTACCTTATTGAGTGTTCATCAATCTGGAGAATAATAATGGTAGAATGCAATGAGCAATTTTGATTGTCCCCTTGTGGCAGAAATTATCACACTCTAAATTTTCAGCTTCTAATCTGAGTAAATATCTTTTGAATTGCTTAATACTTGAAGCGTCACATATATGCCGTCATTCACATCAATACAGTGAAAAGTGTGAAATGACATAACTAAATGGGTGGGCTATTATTTATCAATGAAAAGTCCAAAATGAACAATAAAATAATAACATGATATATTTTTAATGGTCCAAAACCATTATTACAATATTATCAAAATAAATTATAATTCTAAGTCTAAGCATCGAATGTATTCTCTATGTCCACCTTTAATCCAGTTATCCTTTACGAGCTATTTGCAATTAAACTTGTATCACAGCATGTGTGAGTATTTTGATAAATATCCAGTAGAATGAAAATTGTAATAGAATATACTAAGACAAATAATGATAGTGCAAACAGCGGAAGTAGTTTAACATGAACTGTAATATGTTACATGTCAATTGAAAGAAATGATTCAATGTGAATGTCAAGAATTGTGAATGTCAAGAATTGTATGAACAATTAAACTCCATACATTAATAATGCGAGGAGCGGATGAATTTTTGCTCTCAAATTTATGCGGCTATCAATCCAGGCAGCATACTTATATGCCACTAGGTGTTTTCTTGAGGAACCTTGCCATGAGTCTAGGGCGAGGGTACCATCGGTGTTCATGGACACAATGGTTTGGGATTATGTGGCTTTCTATAATGCCTAATAATCTAGTAACACGTGTGTGCCACAAGAGGGCAAATATGTTGTGTCAATCCCAAAATAAATAAAGAGACTTCGCAAGGTCAATGTTTCTGTCTCATTAGTAACAAATGCGAATAAATAGTCATGTATTAACTTTAAGCTTATGAACTCGTATAGTCATTTGTACTACGGCGAGCTTGACGAGGACGACGCGATAATTGATGCTTCGTGTACATATTGGATGCACGAACCATCCATCCCACCACCTAGAAATATTGTTCACCCACATCTGCTTAGGGGGGAAAAATTAGTGCACAACATGCTATATAACGTAATGTCTGATAGGGTGTGTAGAGATCTGTGTAGAATGAAGAGAAAGCCGTTTATGGAATTGTGTAATCAAGCTAGGGCATGTAGTGTAAATCCTGATAGAAATGTGTCTGTTGAACAACAATTCATGATTTTTTGTCAGTTATTGGGTCATGGTACTTCAATCCAGAAATTAGGCCATGAGTTTTCACACTCAGAGGAGACTATACAAAGATGTATCCATCCTGTTTATGATAAATTAGAGCCATGGTTTCATTCAAAAATAGGTATGCTCATTCCCCTATCAGAGCTGCCATCAATGCAAGATTTTATCCCTCTTTCAAGAATTGCGATGGGGCCATAGATGGCACACATGTGAAGGCGCAGGTGAAGTTTGACATGGCCAATGCATATAGGGGTTAAACAAAAGGTCTTGAGAAAATGTCATGTGCGTATGTGATTTTAGCATGCACTTCACTTATGTCGTCACAGGGTAGGAGGGCTCGACTCATGATGCAAGAATTCTTCAATCGGTACTAAACGATAGAAGCTTTAGTTTTCCACAACCATTGGACGACAAATATTACGCCCTTGACGCTGGATATGCCAATAAAGTTGGCTTCCTTGGGCCGTACAAGGGACATGGTCATAGGTATCATGTTGCTGTGTTTCAACAGCGAGACCCTATTGGAAGGCACGAGACGTTCAATTACTACCACGCTTCTTTAAGGAATATAGTTGAATGGTTGTTTGGGACATTGAAAAGACGTGGCGGATTCTTGAAAATATGCCCCATATGACATGAAGTTTCAAAGAAAAATTGTGTATGCTTGTGCTGCATTGCGTAATTTTGTGTTGGAGCAACACACTGATGCCATTAACCCCAACATGATAGATTACACACACAACATTACCATCAAAGATCAAGGTTATATTTATCATTTGGCATAAAACTAACTTTCACATGGGCTTATATTCCAATTCCCAAACACAAATCATTCCGATAAAATTTCAGTTCTCAGTATAACAAGATTATTACTTTCATAGGTAAACAATAACTTCAAGGATCAAGACAATTAAAATTGGACAACAAGGTCACACACCTATAGATGCCATCAACAAGGAAAGACGCGTAAATGGAGGTTCTTAACATAATGCAATACGTACAATAAATACATGTATCATGTAGGTGATCACAGTCTATCACTGCAATTTCAACACGACAACAATATGTATATTTCAAGCAAGCTTTCAATAGCATAAACATGAACATGAATCAGTTCAATATCAGCTAGAATAACGTTATATTTGACTTCACATGCAAAAAAATTTAGGCATTGTAGAAATACAAGACTAGAAAGAATTGTGTAAAACATCATACTTTGAATCGTTCGTCAAAAACATTCTCGCTTCAGGTTTGCTCAAGCCGTCCCATGATTCTCCTTTGTTGTTTCTTTTGGTTGGCTAGCAAAGAGCGAGAGAGATGAGAGAAAAGAGAAGTGGTCAAGAGAGAGAGAGAGAGTGAGAAGCCAAAGTGAAAGAGGGAGGGCCAGTCTCCTCCTTTTATAGAGGCGCCTCAAGGAGTCCTACTTCTGATAGAGGTATGGTTGTCCTTTCTTAGTTGTGTTGATCATCAACCTAAGTCAGTTTTATATGAAAGCAAACATCTTCTCACGTGTTAAATCTCTAGCGTCCAATACGAAACCCAACTCGATGGGCTTCTTATCTACCGTTCATCTAAGTCCTCTACTCTAACTTAAAGTATATCTCGTCCAAGTTAAGTCGATCCATGCCTTTATAATTTGAACTCGAGTGCCAAGCATGTTTCTAGACGATCAGACTCCCAACCTCTGATGAAATCTTGTTCTAAGTTAGCCCATTGTGCTATGCTTTTATCAATTTTACTTCAAGTAGTAATCTACGATAACTCTTATCAAACTTATCCAACCAACAGTTACCGGAGTTCAATTCAATCACATTTTCCTAGTTTAGGACGTCAACAACAAATTTATTTTTTTAGTAAAATTTTAGGGTCATCACAAAATTTCTTTTCAGCCAAGGATTCAGACTCGTGTAAATAAGCACCTCTTGGAGCAATAGAATACTTGTCATTGGAGAAAAAAATCAAAGCACGTTAGAATCTAAGATGCATCTCTTTGCACACCAATGATTGTGAAATTTTTGTTTGATTTATATTTTAGAGTTTCAATATGACGATGAAGTATGTGACTTCAGTTATTTCAGTACCAAGCTCTTGAGGATGATTAGGTTTAACAAAAAGTATCTTATCTGATTGTAAACATTCCCAGGGAGTTACTTTTTGTTGAGGAGTATTTATTATCGTTTTAATTTGATTTTCCACTCTGAAATCCATGGTCGGCAGTCAGTGGGCTTGATCTCTTTGTGCAACCCTCCTGCAGATTGTGTTCCAGGGGACATGGCCTGAGACCAGACTCCAGAGGGGTGCAACATGCTATAAATTAGAAAGCTAAGGGTATTTGAGTATTTTGATGACACTGCGAAGGTGGTCCTTGGCCCTTGGATGTAAAACAAACAGCGGACGCGGCGAACGTGTAAGCCGCGAATCTGCCCAAAAATACCATATGGGGGTGTTTATTTGGACGGAGGGAGTATTATTTTTTATAATAAGATGGAAAGTTAAGAAGTTATTTTCACTTACCGGCCCAAAATATCTAAGAAACCACGGCTGCAATTTGTCGACACTTTGCCAGCACGAGGATGGCATTTACGTAATTTCATGGACCAAAGTCCTCCTCAAAAACGCCTTCTAAAATCTGTCACTTTGTCCACCACCCCAATCACTGCAGTTACTCACCTCGCTCCGCATTTCCCTCGTGGGTGATCATGTCCGGCTACCCTCCCTCCGGCTACGGCGCGCCGCCGCCGCCCAACCCCTACGGCAGCTCCCCCTACTCCTCCGCCCCTCCTCCCCCCAACCCCTACGCCCCCGCTCCGCCTAACCCCTACGGCGCCGCCCCCTCCGCCCCATACGGCGCCCCCGGCGGCGAGAAGCCGCCTAAGGTCGACAAGCTCCAGCACCAGCAGCAACCCTACCAGGGCCACGGCGAGGGGTACTCCTCCGGCTACCCCTCTGCCCCATACGGTGCCGCCGGCGGCGAGAAGCCGCCCAAGGTCGACAAGCTCCAGCACCAGCAGCAGCCCTACCAGGCCCACGGCGGGGGGTACTCCTCCGGCTACCCCTCCGCGCCGCCGGCACCCGCTTCGTATGGGAGTCCGTTTGCAGCGCTGGTGCCGTCGGCGTTCCCGCCGGGGACGGACCCGAACGTGGTGGCGAGCTTCCAGATGGCGGACCAGGACGGGAGCGGGTTCATTGACGACAAGGAACTGCAGCGGGCGCTGTCGTCGTATAACCAGAGCTTCAGCCTCCGGACGGTGCACCTTCTCATGTACCTCTTCACCAACTCCAACGTCCGCAAGATTGGTCTGTCTCGACTCTCAACTTTCGTTCAATTTTGCATAAAACCTAATTTTGCTATGTTCATTAGTTGAGTTCTGTTCAATTTCATTACAATTACTGCTTAAAAACCCTAATTTCTTGTTTTCATTTTCTTGATTTGCATATCTTGTGATGTGCAACTTTGCGAATTGTAGAAAATTTAGGTAAAACCTCTTTTTAGAAAAAGGACTGCTAGTCAAAACACTATTTCTTGATCAGTTACCTTCAATTTTCTTCTTGTTCTTTGTTGCTCTAGTGCGCATTATAGCAAATTGTTGTTGTGTCTGGCCACTATGCGCTGTTTGAGCTGGCGCTGATAGTGGGCAAAGTCAGGGGAACGCATCTTCTCTTGTTGTCTCTACCCCATCCGAAAATGGCTGTTTTTGGTCGTGTATATGAGGATGGCAGAGATGAGAAGGGAAAATAACAAAATTGGTGATGCCATGTAGGTTAATGGCCTTAGAAAGATCACTATTCAAGTTCTGTGTTTTTTAGATAAAGATAAGTTGATGTATTCATGGGTTTATTTGGTTAGTGGAGTGGTTAGAGCATATCTGCTGGTAAATTTGAAATCCCGGTGTTGACGACTGATAATGTGTAGCTAGTGTGATTTCTTTGTTATGGGATGCTGGTGGGTCCTAGCAAACAGAGAGCCAATTCATTGTTAAATCAGCCGCCCTTAGCTTTGTATGGTAGTGTTAAATGGTTAATGAGCTACAACTGAGATTTGTTTTGTTGACTGGTAGGTGCAGCTCACTTTATTTAGGAATTGGGAACTCAGCTGGAAACATATGACTGATGGGACTGGGCCGCTTTAAAATTTAGAAAAATAAGAAGAGTGTACCGCAATGCAGAATTATTGATCTTCCTCTCCAGCTTAAAGTTAACTAATGCATGATGAGATTTATGTGGGTTATGAGCTGATGAACTGTTTGAAATTTTGAGTACCCTGGTATGAGTAAGCCTCATTCTTGTTTTAGAAACGCCTGTTGTTTGTCATTATTAGTAGTTGGGTGTACATGATGCCACTGCTGCAGATGATTTGCTAGAATGATCATATTTGCAATTCCATGTGTTTGATGTTTGTTGTTTGAGTAGTTTTGTTGGACAGATGGAATATGATTATGTAGGAACTCGCCTTACAGAATGGATTGTCTGATATTATGAACGAATCTCATTCCTGTGTTTTTCTAACAGGGCCAAAAGAATTCACGTCAGTGTTTAACAGCCTTCAAAATTGGAGGGTATGCTTTATAATCTAAAATATGTGTTTCAGTATCTAAAGTTGGATTGTATAGTTCTTTGCTTGTTTACTCCATGAGTTATATATTTCTCATTATCAGGTAATCTTTGAGAGGTTTGATCGGGACCGTAGTGGAAAGATAGATGCATCTGAACTACGAGAAGCCCTTCTTAGCATCGGCTTCTCCGTCAGCCCCGTTGTCTTAGATCTGTTGATCTCTAAGTATGACAAGACGGGTGGTAGAAATAAGGCGATTGAGTACGACAATTTCATTGAGTATGTGACTGGTCCTTTAAACTAATACAAGTATACCTTTTTTTTGTAAAAATAGATGATGTAAGAACTTTCATCTTAATTTTTCTATAAAGTTCCTGATGAACTCAGCAGGGCATTTTCTTTTATCCTCAAGCCCAAGCTTTTATAGAATTTTATACCCTCTAATTTTTTATCCTTGTTTAGATATCTTTCCATTTGTTTGGACAAGACTAACCTACGTTTTTTTTCTGTTTTGCTCAGATGCTGTCTTACTGTGAAGGTAAACATTTTGTGATTTAAATAATTAAATCTATTTGTGTTTCTGGTGTATATGATTTAAGTATTTAAGTAACTGAGTTTATTGGCTACCAAAGTTAAATGGTTTCGTACAGGGACTAACTGAGAAGTTTAAGGAAAAGGACACCGCGTACTCGGGAACAGCTACATTTACATATGAGGCTTTCATGTTGACGGTTCTACCCTTCCTTATTGCTTAGAGGCAAACAACTGCATACTACAGTTTTATATTCCTATCATCTAGTGTTACAAATCATCAGAATTTATTCTGGTTTATGTTTCTGTGTGTTAACGTTTTTTCTTTTATATGTTTGAGGCTTCTGTACTTTTTTTTTGAATTGGTAAATAAGGCTCCTTCTATTAGGTGCTTGTTGAATGCATTTTCTTCATGTGTAGAGAATGAGGTATATTCTCGTAATACATGTAAAAACTTCTCTCTGTTTGGTGCAATAAGATGTAAATGAGTTCACGAGAATTGAAAGAATATTGGGTCTTGCTATCTTTCTATGAGAGAAATTTGATAGTAATAGAAGCTCCGGAACAGCATTGAGAATAGTACCTGCACTTGAGTCTCGATTATATTGTTGTAGTTTTCAAGATATCGTGAGGCTCTGTCCTGCTTGCTCTTTCTAAAGACGAGTTCTGGAAAAATATATATAGTTCTGTTTGAAACCCTTTTCTTATTTTTTAGAAGCAAACAACTGCATACTACAATTTTAATTTTTGTCATCTAGTATTACGAAACTTTAATTCGTATTCTGGTTTGTGTGTGTTAATAATGTTTGCTTTTCTATATTTGAGAGGCTTCTGTACAATTTTTTCTTTTGGGTCAGTAAATGGGGCCTAGCCCCTTCTATTAGGAGTTTGTTGGATGCATTTTCTTCCTGTGTAGAGAATGAAGTATATACTCGTAATACATGTAAAAGCTTCTTTGTTTGGTGCAATAGAATGAAAATGAATGACAGGAACTGAATGAATTTTCTGATCATGCTATGTTCTGAGAGAAATTCGTAGTTTTCCAGATGGTGCGGGGCTCAGTCACGATGAGCACGTGCCTATGCTACTTGCTCTGGTGTTTTGAGGACTTGCCTAGGATGTTTCCAAGTCTTGTTTACCAAATCAAGACCAATGCTTGGATATAGTAGGGCCTAAGTTAATTGGATATATATATATAGAGAGAGAGAGAGAGTTTTATATAGAGAGAGAGGACAGTTTATATGAGATCTTTTTCATATAAGGAGCGCGAGAATTTTGGTCGGATTCCAATTTGACACTGAGTATCAAATGGGTTGGTGAGTGTGACCCATCATTGTCAATGTAGCTGTCAGATCAAGATTCAACGGTTATGACTTAAATTGGCTTCATATAAGGCAAATGAGATTGATTTCATTTAAACTTTACTTTTTCCAGCCAATTTAAGTCATAGCTGTTAGATCTTGAGCCTCTCTCTCTCTCTGTATATATATAGGACGGTTTAAATGAGATCACTCTCATATAAGGAGCATGAGGCTAATCTTTTGGGCCATTAGATTCTGATCAAAAGGTGGATATCAAATCAGTGGGTAGGTGAATGTGTCACATTACGGGATAAGTGAATTCCATGTAGCTGTTTGTAGATCAAGATCCAACGATTACGAATAGAATTAGCCTCATATAAGCCAAATGAGAGCGATCTCATTTAAAATTTATATATGGGAGGGGCTTACATGAGATCATTCTCATATAAGGAGCATGAGGCCAATCTTTATAGCCATTAGATTCCGATCGGAGGATAGATATCAAATCAGTGAGTAGGTGAGTGTGTCACATCAGGGAGTGGGTGAGATCATTATGACTATTAGTAGCCGTTAGATCAAGATCCAAAGGCTACGATTTAAAGTGGCCTCATATAAGCTATATGAGAGCGATCTCATTTAAACTTTTCCCTTTATATATATATATATATATATATATATTACAAAAAGAAAAGTTATACTCCCATCAACACAATCCTAGGGTAAAAACACAGTTAGCTAAATAGTTTGCACACTATTTCCTTCCCGATAGATATGGAAGGAAATAACCAGAAAAGAGGACGCAAGATTACAAATATCAAGAATAATAGGCTTCATGGACCAAGGGAATTCTTGAATTCTCCAAAACAAAACAGGGAGTTAG
Organism: Houttuynia cordata; assembly: GCA_039654745.1. Classification (NCBI taxonomy): domain Eukaryota; kingdom Viridiplantae; phylum Streptophyta; class Magnoliopsida; order Piperales; family Saururaceae; genus Houttuynia; species Houttuynia cordata. The sequence goes on from CM077504.1 coordinate 4,845,963, forward strand.
TCATTCTGAATTATAGAGTTTTGTATTTCAAGTTTAGAATTCTATAATCTATACTAGATTTCACAATTTAAATATGATATTATAAAATTTGGGTATTATATTGTCAAAATCCATGCCACAGTGGTGGTGGTCCATTGCGGTCATGATGGAGTGACATTGTCGATGGTTGTGGTCTGGTGTTGTCAGAGGAGGTGTGTTGCAGTGGGAGGTTGAAGGCGAGGTGGGCAGGGACGGCGGTTGAGAAGTGGAGGGAGGTTGGGGAATCGACATCGGCGTTGGAGGGAGGGGTGGGGCCGGAGAAGATGCGGCCGAAGATGAAGTTGTTGAGGTCGGCAGAGGAAGTAGAGGCGCAGTAGAGGATGGCGGCGAGGGGGTTGTAGAAGGAGGGAGTGGAATTGAAAGCGAGGTAGGCCGCAAAGATGTCAAATGAGGGAGGAGGTGGGGGAGTCGGTGTTGGAGTTGGAGGGAGGGGTTGGGAAGGAGAAGATGCGGCCAAAGAGGAGGCCGTTGAGGTTACCAAGGGAGGTGGAGGCACAGTGGAGGATGGCGGCGAGGGTGATAGAGGTAGTTTGGCATCGCCAGAGGTAGGGGGATCGTGATGGCTGTTGGAGGCGGGGGTGGCGGTCGGAGGTGACAATGGTAGTTGGAGGTGGGGGTAGGTGGGGTCATAGGGAAAGGAGTACGAGAAGTGAAGAGGAGGTCGTTGATGTGGGATTTTATACTTCCACCTTGTAAAATGGTCACGTATTTAAATCTTGGTCATTGTAAAATTCACATTTTTGACTAATGCAATGTTTCAAAGTTGAATTCCGTAATATTTTAAAATCCAATTATAAATTCTCATTGACTAACAAGATATTCTAAAATCCAAAGATTTGATTCTGAAAATCCAAACGACTAACCCCCTCGAAGAAGCAGATCGATGACAAGAAGGGAGTCCCCTTTTAAAATGACACAGAGGAAGATTGAGCCAGCAAAGCCCTTCCAAGGCAGCGAAGCCAATATCATTCTACGAAGCGTCAACAAATCTGCCATCATGATCTCGAATAACCGACGCAGCAGCAGCTCCAGGATTTCCACGAGAAGCACCATCAAAATTAATCTTCCAATATCCATGAGGGGGGAGCAGACCAGACCGCCCAGATCGATCTGCAAGCCTTGACCGAGTTGGCTTGCTTCTCCAAAAACCTTGAATCTAGTTGAATTCCCTGAAGCCGGTGAGCCATATTCGTAACATCAGGAGTGGAACCATTGAATAACAATCTATTCCTACAGTTCCAAACTACCCAGCAAAAATTTGCAATAGCAGATGGGAAAAGATGTGATAGAAACAGGTAGGGCATCCTGAAGGGAAAAAGCATTAGAGAACCAATCAACACAAGAACCAACATTATCCAAATGACCACCAAAAACAGCGCACCACAAAGCACGGCTGAAAGGGCATTCAGTGAATAAATACATAGCTGAATCAAAATTTGTATTACATAGATAACAACAATCAGCTCTACTACCAATTTTATCAACCATAAGTTTTCTAGCAACCAAACTATCAGCTAAAGTTTTCAACATTAATAATTTAATCTTTTGGTAATTAGGAAGATTCCAAAGTTTAGACCAAATAGATTGATCAATAGCATTAGGGACAGAATAAGATTGATCAATAGCAATAGCATTAGATATATTTTATCACTAGAAAAATGTTCAAAATAAGGAGGGGGTTTGCATTCTCTAAACATGTAGCATCATGAGTGCGATATGTTTGTTCCTTTTCTAGTGCATATGCTATCATTTCATATTGGGCATGCTCTGTTACCGGCGTTGGCAGGCTATATTCTCTTACAAAAGAGATGGCACAAACAGGCTAGAGTCCAATAAATATAACTCATTTTCAAATGCAGGCAGGCTTCATTGGTCGGACAGAGTATTGACCACTGAGACTAGTTGATATGTCGAAAAGAGTTATGCTTGTGATTAGATGTCTAATGTCCAAAGTGTATACTGCCAATATCAGTCTAATGTCTTCTCCATTTTCTTGTGGAAATGTATATGTTTGACATTTTATTTACATTGTATACACCATCTTTAACAAAATATGCTATACCAAATCTCAGCTGTTATGTTCTAAGCTGATACATCGAACCACAGCTGCTAAATTCTGAACTTCAAACATAAAATCTTGAAGTCTTAAGACTTGTTGGGAGCAGGTTTGAAAAAGGATCTTAGAATGTCTAGGGTTGGGCCAGGAGGTTCTCTTAACACCTTCTTTTTCTTCTCATCGGAGTTATTTCATAAAGACTTACCATGGTAAGGAAGAAGGGGAGAACAAGCACACTTGGAGAGCACAGTACAACGGAGAGTTGTATGCTGCGTTCGGGGAGGATGAATCGCTCCCGAAAAAGAATCTATTGATTCTCTCCCAATTGGTTGGATCAGGGACTCCTATTGAGATGAAATGACATTTCCCTTGCCAGCCACAACCAAAAGAGAACACATGCGCTTGTCTCATGAGAATTGCAGCCTACATTGGCTAGGGCTACCAATCTTAAGCAGCATTATAGATTTCTTGTTCCAACATAGTTCGCGAGTTAAAACATGCTATCTTCGCTTCCTAAAACAACTAAAACAAGCATTACCCAAGCAGATAGTCCTCTTCGGTAATGTCACCCAATAGTAGGAATGGCTGAAGCTTGCTACTATGAGAGTTTGCAAACACTTTCCTTTTAATCCATCAAGTTCTCTATCCTGCTATCTAGCAAAACAAAAAAAAAGTTCTCTATCCTGCTTGTAAAGGAACGCAATTTTTCTTTATTTTTTTTGGCCGCAAAGGTATCAGGTTTACCAGACCTCTAGGGGCATTATCAATGCATGTCAAAGCTATCAACTTTTTGCAGCCTGTTTGGCAAGGCTCTCTCCGGTATTCCACATCTTCTAGTGCTACAACGTTTCATTTCATGAGTACTTAATTTTATGAATCACTTGCAATGTAAATTTAGATCCTAATTACTCCCTCTGTTCGAATTTACTCTGTAAATTTTGAAAAGTCTTTACTTTTATTGGGCTACGGGTCCCATTAAGAAGTCACGTTACTTCTCAAAATGAAGCACATAAGAATAGGCATTCTTGTAATATATCCCAACTCTCTACCCATTTTTTGGTTATCTCCTCCATGAAACAGTTAATAACAGAATTCTACATCTCCCGTGAGAATCCTCAAATGGGAAGAGTAAAGTAGAATAAAAATTTTTATCAAATGGGAAGAGTAATTCTGAATGGAGGGAGTACTATGTTATGAGGGAAACTAAGGCAGATAAGACTTTTCTTTTGGGTCGATCTTATGAGGGAATGAAGGATCATCAAAGATTTGAAACATGCATAAACATCATGATTAGAACTAGTTAAATTGTGGCACCTACAAGATTCCTCGTCTAGGTCTTATGATCACTCTACTTCATCATCTTCCTTAATTGCCTTGGACAAAAAAGATTTAGGACACATTTTGTCGACCAAAACATCCACCCATTCAAACAAGCTTATTTATTAGTGATTCTGGTCCTATGGCCCACCTAGATCTATTACATGATGAGAACTTATACCTTCCCACTTACCAACATAAGTTTGATTGTTTGAACTAATTGCAAAAGGGTTTGTTTCTTTACTATCATAATCAAGATACGGATCTTGATAACAATGATTAGAGACACAAATCTTAGGATTTCAATCTGACAGTTCCTAAGAACTCTTGCTTTAGCAGACCATGAGATACTCAAATGAACACCAAATCCTTTGCTCATTATTTCCGAACCAACATGCAGAAGATAAACGTACATATTTACTCATGAATTGACTTTATAATCACTATTAATATTAATAATCGTCAATGTGAACCATGTAAAAAAGGAATATAAACAGATAATGACAAAATTTGGTATCTCTAATATCTTGGACAATTGGTGGATGTGGGTGACATGGTCAAGGAAAGCTGTCTTAACGTGTGTAATCAATAAAATCAGCATAACAGTTTCTTTTTTTAGCACAAGATGTATGTGTGTTCCGTCTTGACAGCACCTTTCTTGGTTGCCAGGAAAGCATATCATAGCCATCTGATCCCTAGTGACTGTAAAACACCTTTGCTTGCAAATTAGTATGTACCATTCAAACTTAGGAGCCAACTGTAATATTCAAACTTCTCACAAAGCAAGACTTTTTAACTAATAATTGGCAATTGTGAAAACAACTCGGGGTTTTGTAACGAACTAAGTTGTCGCAGAAAACACCCAAATTTGTTGCAAAAGGTTAATTAAATTTCCCAAAGGTATAATAATATTTGATTTAGTCTAAGATGGTGTTAGTTAACTAAGTTAGACTAAAAAGCAAACTGTCTAACAATGTTTACGAGTAAAGAACTCTTTTTAATTAACGCTTCCCACAGGAAGACCAAGTATTCATGCATTCTACAGGCACATAAGAAATTTCACTAACCTTATCCCCATCCCAAAACACCTTTTGCTAATCTGCAAACTAATTCCAAATTCTAACCTTTAAGTTCTTTCTGTTGAACACGCATGACTCTCCAATATAAGTGCTGTTTTGAACTCATGAAGGGCCTTAATTTCCCATACAGCTTAGCATTAGAAAAACAGGCAATGATGGATCATAGAACCGTGTCATCAAACTACGTTGACGGCTAGCCTTTGATTACAAGATGTTTGGCAAGGTTGGGATTTGTCATCTCGAGAAAAACAAAATCTAGTTTGAAGATCTCCCCATGGGTGCAAACACAATTGCCTAATTATGACTTTGTGTTCATGATGTGTTCACCTATGTTATCTTTTTGGTATCCCTTTTTGAAAAAAATCGTGGCGCCTTTTTATATTCCTATGCTTGTCTAGTATGTCTAATAAATATCGACACCATGTCTCTTAAAGGCAGTTATTTGAACTTGGCCATTAAATTTGGCCTAAAGTTGTTCTTTTGTAGTACTATTGTTAATGGTTATGATAACAATAATTTGACTTGCATAACCCAGAGTAAAGGCCTCTTTAGAAGCTCTAGTTAGCCATTGCATGAGCAGAAACCTGAGCCAACAAAAAAATGCTTCCTTGAGCAATGGCAGTCCATGAAAATGGTTTTTCTTCTCTGTTCTGTAACAATTTTGATTATGTCCAATTACAAGAAAAGAGGTTTTCTGTTTTGCAGTATCTTAGAATGGCCAACCATCAAGTGCACAGTTTAGGCCTTTGGGCTTATCTCACCTAGTTAAAATCTTCAGGGTTGAAGGGTTGGGGCAAACTCAAAAGAGTGGTGATCCCCCTTCCACAAAAAGAAAAAAGTGGACGACCTGGAATTTTATGGTTTTGCATCTTAAAAAAGTCAAATAATAAAATAAAAAACTAGAAACTACAACACATGAAAGTTAATTAATATCATTAAAGAAAAATCAAGGGAGGGCAAATGCAAGGTGCTAGCCAGACTGAGCTTATGTCTTAGGTTGACGAAGCTCAGGCTTGAAGCTTCACCTGGGGCTCTACGAGCGAGCTCGAGATCGGCCAAGCTGATCAGGCCTCGATATCGGCACTAGTAAGAGCTTGATCTTCAACCATATCACATGTAAATAGTATTTACATGATCAAGTAGAATGTTTTTGGCACATAAATTTTAGTACTCCCTCAATCCCATAATAGGATTTGAAAAAGACGCATGTTGTATTAATTGGAGTATGATTTGATAAAAGACTCTTATTTAATGTACTACCTGCCGCTCCACACAGGTTGTAGCCTCATTATCTCTTAAATTTCACTTATTTCGTAATCCACACACTGATCACGGGAAGGACGAAGTATATATACATTCAAGTTGTAATTTCAGTAGCCTATACCTTAATGGAAATAAAAAGGAGCCAAGGTAGAAGAGCTAGCTCCACTTGACTTTGTTCAAGCCATAAATGGAGGTGAGCTTGAGGCAGCCAATACTAGTTATGTCGATTCACCTCATTTATGCCAACAGTTTGAGCCAAAAAACAAATGAAAATAAACTTTGTTGATTGTCGAAGGTTCATGGGAATGCCTCCTTAATTAGTCTTAATCATGATATTCCGTTATACATTTACAAGATGCCACTGATGATTTACTTAAGTGGCCAACTTGAATCATCTTCAATAATGCCAACATGTGAGAAGTAATTGGCAGCAGTATTAAAATGAGTAGAACATTTTATTTGTTCAGTCGATTAGGAAAAATGTGAGCCAATAGTCAAATTAATTAGGATTTACCGTAAGCAAACTGTTCTTCTCCTTCCCCCTCCTTCCTTTCTGTCTCCCATATCTTTTTTGCCCAAACCCACGATTAACCCAATTTGAATTGGGTAGTTGGGTGTTGACGAAATTCAACCATATAATTTACACCGCTATCTATGCATAAAAGCTTTCAAGTCAAGCAACTCCTTAGTGGCTTAGTCAAGCCACCATCTGCCACTATGAGGTTCTAGAGCTCCCAATTATAAGTGCCCTAGCTGAACTTTATTCGGTGTGCTTTCAACCTTCTTCAACAAGTTGAAGTAGCTAGGAACAAATGCAAAAATTCTTTTGACTAGCTATGGAAGTATGATGGAACTTTTCGAATATTTCTGATCCAATGGTCAACAAAGGCCTCATGCGTATGAACAGTGGTTGTGATCTAATATATCAAGCATACCCCTTAGATGTTTAGTTTTAACGCAATCTCCAACTTTGGGGAGAATCAACTATTCTAAGAAGTCTAAAGATTTTGTTTCTAATATAAAATCTCCTAATTATCAGTTGTGTTAGCTATTGGCCTTTTGATTACATAAGTTCATATACTATAATTATTAGATCGAAATATATGAATAGCCAAACCTTACTATTATACTGTCGTATGTAAGTGTTGAAATTCAGCCATAAAGATAATATATTCTCTTCAACCTTCATCACTTCATGATTTTGAGGTGGTTGTTGATTAAAGTTATATATATTCCATTGACACTGATACACTCAGAAAAAGATCATAAACTTCTTTTTTCTATTCAATCACTCCTTGCATATTTATTTGTTATTTACATTTATTACAATTTGTTGTAAGAATTGAACAACTTAGTAGTACTTCTAGAAAAATACATTAATAAATGTGGCATCAATCTAAACATACATCGGCTCATCGAAACAAAAAAGCGTGCCTTCCTAATATATGTCTACTATACATGATTACATGTATTGTACATAAATTATGTATCTTCACCTTTTCAATGCCATAAATGCAAATTCCTTCGCACACTTGAATTCATATTGGGGTCGAAATCCTTAGAAAGATAACCTTGATTCATATTACAACAGAACTTTTTAAGAGTGGATCTTCTTTGCTCGTGATGATCCTGACTAGGCTCTCAATTTTAAGGGCCAGGCCGCTGGCCCTACCCAACCCAACCCACAAAATTAAGGGTTCGGGCCTAAAATTTCATGCCCAAATAGGGTTGGGCTAGGGTCCAAGGGCCAAAAAGCCCGCTGGCCCGAACCAAGTGTGAAAAACAGTTTTACTTTTTGTAAGAGTAATAGTGCCACATCTCTAAGAGGATGAACACTCATAAAAAAAAACTTGTCTTTAAGCGGTGCAAAGCTTCCAAACCCATACTTTTGTTATTAAGAACCCAACCCAAAGGCTAAAGGCCTCTAGTGGGATCCCTTGGTAGGCTAAAGTTTAAATATAATAATTCTTTTGAAGAAAAATTAAATAACTTATTCAAAATATAAAAGGCCCAAGGCCCACTAGACCGACCCTAGCCCGCCTAATTTTAGGGTCGGGATAGGACCCTAGCCCAAACTCTTGACCGCCCTAATCCTGACACTATTTTGAGCAACAAACCAACAACAATATTAATTTCACGTGGTCGGAGTTGGGGAATATTGATATGCAGTCCCACAAAAAAGGCCGCAAAAGCAAAGTTTCTGCAACTGCCTCTTGCCCATCTCCTAATTATCTAAGGGTTTATTGGTGAATGTAGCCACTCTCTGTGTGCATGTTTAGTTTAGGATAAACAGTCTGAAGAACAGGCTGGCTAGGAAGGTAGGACCAAGCTGAGCATTAATCTAGTGAAATAAAACAAAATAAAGATGATGGAACCATGCAACATTTACCAAGCAATCTTACTTCATCCAGTTAACCAACTAGGGTATACTATAAAATCTTCAATAAAGAATACAATCAACTTGTATCTACTATGCCTTCTTCGTGGCACACACCTTTGGCGAGTGTTCTTATGTTAATTAACCACTTTTTCTTCAATATACACTGCTAAAGAAAGGAAATTAATAATTGCCCGACGATTCTATCCAACAAAACCATCCAACTCTTACATGGCAGGTTCCGGTTGCATAGAATACTTATGCTCTGTCCAACCAAAACCTTCCACTTGGGAGTTGGAGGGTTTTGTTGGGCAAATTTGTAAGATGATTAGATCTCCCTATACTTGTGAAGAACTCTAGCAACATCGGATGTGCCCTGTCCAACCAAAAGCTGCCGCGTAAGAGTTGGAGGGCTTTGCTGGACAAGTAGATCTCTAGTCCCTATACTTGTAACAAGAAGTAAAACCTGCAATATAAGAGTTGGAGCTTTTGTTGGACAGGTAGATCTTCGAAGTCCCTATACTTGTACCAACAAGTAAATCCATCTATAAGGTCATTGGACAATCTTCATCACGTTTGTATTCCTTTGAGTCCATATCAACAAGTCCTTATCACCCAAAACCTCTTGAACTAGCTAGCTAGTCCCAAAACTGTCCACTTGCCTGCGTGTATGACCAGTTGAGAGTGTGAAGATCAATTAGGATCCACATTGGGTCAAACAAGAATCCTTCTATGCTTTACAAGGAAGGATAAGAGTCATTTCTGTCTCCCTTTCCATGCACCAAAAAAAGGTCTTTGAAGAGGGACACTTGCCATACACGCCCCTAACCTAACTATTGTACCCTCTCTTTCCAGCATGATTGAACTAACCATGTTGGACTTAGTGCCCCCTCACCCTTTCATATGAAAAGTTGTATGGCTTAGCTGTTAGAGCTGATACATTAGATAAGTAGTTTCAGCACCTTCCCACCAAATTCTATAGTGCGTGCATTGAAACTTCCTATTGCTTCATGAAAAATGAGAAACAACGTGCTCTTACATGCCTATTACGTGGGCAGGAGTCGCATAATCAGATGGCTTCATTACGTCCCCTTTTTTATGGAAGCTGATAACTGTACACCAAATATGCACACCAAAGCATACGTTTAGAGTTTTTACGGAAGCGTTTTTTTTTATAAGAGCACGTTGTTGAACACTACTGATTTATCTTCATGACCTCTAAAAGTTATTGAAAGGAAAGTTTCTTCTTTTGACTTGGTATATGGTGGACTAGTCTCTCACCATAGAAGAGAAGGATCTGACGTGGACTAGACGTTGTTCCAATAACTTGTTTTACTCACAAACCACACGCATGAATGTCACTGATTAAGACTTGATTTAGCTGTTCCTAGTCCGTATGATGGAAGTAATTGTCCAAATCTTTGCAATATCTTTTCTGATTAGAAAAAGATCATTATTTCCTTTCTGTTGCTTGTTGGCTACAGGGGTTTTTCTTTCAGTTCCTTTACACGTGTTCCTGGGAATCTAATTGTAAAAAAAATGCATGCTTTCACCTACGCTTGTAATCTCGATTGTTGGAACTCCAAACTTTTCATTGCATTATGCTAGAAGTTTGATGATTGGAGATGTGCTTGTCAACAAGTATAGTTCAATATCAGTACCTAACTAGATTGCATGTGTTAGATGACCATTGTTCCCAAAAGCGTGAGTTGTTGGGGAAATTATAATCAATATACTCCATCTGTTCTAAAATATTGTATACATTTAAAAAAATTCTCATTTTTATTAAATCATGAAGCCCACAAAGAAGTCACCTCACTTCTTCTCCTAGATATCCCATCCAACTTGTATGCTCGTTTACAAACCAAGTTCAAGTCAATCCTTCCAAGTCTCTTCCAATTTTGAAAAGAGGAAGTTACATGATTTGGCAAAATGTATACAGTATTTTGGATCAATGAATATTTCTAAATGTACACTATATTTTAGAACGGAGGGAATACTGTTTATTTCATATTCCAACACTCCCCTCCGCATGCAAGCATCCATTAAGCTTTGCACATGAACATACATTGGGTGCATACACTTGCATCTTGCATAAGACGATGATTGTTCCTAAAAGCTCAAGCTGTTAGGAAAAAGATTATCAGTATATTTCTTTCTATGTTCCAACAGATTGGTGGAACTGGTTGTCAACTGCAATGACATCTTTAAGAGTAATTTCAGCTGCTAATTAGCCTGCAAGCATTACTTTCCTAGCTAGGGACATAGGTTGATTTAAACATATATCTCATAGGGCAAACATATAGTGGCTGTCATTTCCTCTCTTGACTTACAATCAACAAAGAAGAAAATGACTGATGAGCTACTCCACTATGAACTTCCACACTACTTGAAACTCCAATCTATATAATTCATAAACAGTTGCATCCACTTAATTCAAAAGACTTGAGAAGAACTCATCCTAACTCAAGCTAGAAGGGTATACTGCATTATTGGGGTGCAATCGTTTGGCCAATATAAATCTTTTGCCATTTAAGGTGCAGACTGAGCATTGATGAATGAATCAATATCTTTTATGAAGGATCTTCTCAGCCTTCCGCTACTTTGTAGGCCTGCAAGCCATTGAACCCCACGTCCACATACCCAAAAGTGGCACTGGCAAATTTCACAAATGTTATTCCAAAAGGCAGCATCATTTGATGGGCAATTGATGGTAACCAATCAAATGATACATGATGCATGCCCCAATGGTACACGTGTGTGAATCACCATTTCCAGCAAAGGGTTACCATTGAAACGGAACATTTCCTATGTTTAAAGAGCCTCTGAGCCCCTGTGCCCAATTCCTTCCACATTCCCAGATCACCAATTCTATCAATTTGTGCTAACAGGTGTAGAAAGATTGATGGTGTCAAGTGTAGGGTCAGATGCATCCAATGTCTGCTAATTAGAGAAAGTATCCATTAGAAAGGTTTTACCACGTGGCCTGTGGGGACCTCCATTCGGTTTTTGAGACATACACTACTCATAAAAATGTTAGATACTCAGATCTTAACATCTAGCATGCATTTCAACGTGTTAAACATCCAATAGGCCCCCCACCACGTGTCCCATCGAACCTTTCCACTGGATAATTTTTCCTGCTAATTATATGTGAATGGGGACCGGGGCCAGGCTTGAGGTAGCTTTCTGTTTGTAGTTATCCTCCGACATTCTCTTCTCCTTGAGGTTGAGGTGCCTTTTCCTTTATAATGGAAATATTCTCCCACTTGGCATCTCACATTATATATAGTCCTCTTTCAGTTCACCGGCAATGGAAAAGATGAAAACGCCATTAATGACTTCTAGAGGTATAATGATGTTATTTGACTGATTACAAACTAAAAAGAAACATTTAATTAGCAATTTGGTACAAGGAAGCCAAAGCTCTAATGTGAATGGAAAACCCAAAAGACTAATGTGGTCAAACCATTAAAGAAGAATCCAAATTTACCAAGATAAAGGGCTCTTGGCCTAAGTCTTTGCCAAACACTTCATTGTTTTGAAGAAAGCTGTTTAAATGAAGAAACACAAGCGTAAATGGCCAAATTTTTTTCATATTATCTGGTGCCAACTATGGTTTTCTCATATTACCTGAAATATCTTCGTTCCTTCTATATGACATGGACACTACCGAAAATACCCCCCTCGGCATGAATAAACATGACAGCACAGAATTTTGCATTTTTGGAGAAGAAGGCATTGCGGAGAAGTTTCATCCGGTATTTCCGCCCATATCATCACCGGCGCCGGCGCCGTCTAAACCAGGAAAGCTCGTCTTGGCGCCAAAAGTCGGAAAACGAGCGGGAAATTGGCCTATACACAAAAACCACTGCAACGGAGGCATCGTACATTAAAAAAAGGTACGTCAAGTTAAAATTGTATGTTTTATATAATAAAAATTTGTTCCAGAGATGAAAGTTGAAAACTTACAGTGTTTTCAACTTTTTTATAATATCGTGTCTTCGACAACACGACTGTAACAATAGCCGTGTCTTATGCAACACGACTAATAGACGATGATTTTCACTCACAGTTGAATACCTTACAGGTTTTTTTACTTATTTTATTATTGTAATATTAGGTACTGATGGAATTGATACCTGTGTGCTTACACTACAATTGAGTGTTTACACAATCTGATGGGTATGTAGGTGGGAAACTGAAGCTCCTGACTATTGATAAACAAGTAAAGTACCTGGGACTGTTGCAGCAAGTGGAAGAAAGATTACAGCTGAAGTCTGCATCTGTACATTGTCGTCCTTAAAGACGATAAAGATGTGCAGACAATATTCTTCCTTCACAAGACGAGGCAATGCACAGATGGACTACTCGATCTATACGTAGAGTGGACTTCTGCTAGAAATAACAACATGGAGAATTCCACTGGAAAAAAAGCAAAAGAATTCCAGTGCGGATAAGGACGACGAGAATTCAATGCTGGAGGCAAAAGGGAGCCCAGCCAGTAAGACACCACAAGAGAGGTCGTCCAGCCTAGGCAATAAGACACCCGCATCAGCAGTTGAAGGAGGAAGAGATGAAGATTATTCACTTCAAGCTGCGAGGTAAGGTTTGAAATTAATGACTGAACCTGACTTAAAGTCGTGTTATATACAACACGAAATGACTTAAAGGCGTGTTGCATACGACACGACCAGACTTAAAGTCATGTTGTATAAGACAACTAAACTTCAAGTCGTGTTGTCGACTACACCACTTGAGTCAAGTCGTTTATACGTGTTGTGACAATATGCATTCCATTCTTACAATTTTGTTCTCGCAGATTGAGAGATGGTAATGAAAATATGAAGGATGAATTTTCGAACGAAGTCGATAACCAATTTCAAATCAATGGCTTCAATGGTGAAGAAGGTAAAGATGAAGATGGGGATGAAGATGAAGATGAAGATGCAGATGAAGAAGAATTCTTAGTTGACGAAGAATTACTGTGGTCTGCAGATGAGTGGGATGGGCCTCTTACACTACCAGTTTTTTGTCAGCCAGATCACAGGGGAAGAGACCAGTCTGTGCCAGGCATATAACTCCAACCAGTAGTGTGAGCATCCACTTCTAAAGGGAAATCTGTAACGTCAGAGCCGCAAGAGTTAGACGACGATGAGTACAACAATATTGATGGTGACGGTAGTTGGGATTGGGGTACCTATTTACCAAAGGCTAGTCCTTCAAAACATTAAAGGAGGAGGCGATGTTGACTGGCAGTTTGCAAGCATATGACTATGAGGCACAAGTTGTCTTAGGGGCTAGATTCGAAAGTGTGAAGCAGTTCCAGATGGTTCTTACTGATTTGGCAATCAAGAGAAAATTCATGTTCAAAGTGGTGGATGAAAATAAGGACACATTTGCTACAACCTACAAGATTACAAGGTGCAAGTGGTACATACGGGCTTCAAACCTCCTCCTCCTTCTCCTCCTCCTCCTTCGCCTCCTCCTCGTCCTTCTTCTCTGCCTCCTCCTTCGCCAAATCATCCTCCTTGGCCACCCCGATATCCGACTGCTGCAAGGAAGAGATTACCTCATTGAAGATAGAGGTCGTTTGTCGATCGGATACGGTCTCCTCGGAGTCGGCTTTCGGCTCTTCCGCCAAATTCCTCCTTGCCTGCTCCTCCGCCATTCTCCGTATATGCTCATCTTTCCATATCCTCTTCCCTCTCGGAGACAACCCTCCTTCTCTTCCTTACCACTACACCCGGGGGGAATAGGTCCCGTCTGTATGTCTGATGGTTTTCCACTTCTGCACGCTCGATATGTTCATCAAAGTTTGGTTGGAGCTTTTTCAGAAACATCTTCGCAGAGGATCTCTTTGTAGCCCGTTGAATCTTCTCTTCCTCACGTGCGCGCTTGATGGGAGCTAAATTGACATTTTACAGAGTCGTGTCAGTAGCAGCACGAGAAATTAACTAGTCATGTAGAATGTAACACAAAAAATTAAATAGTCGTGTAGAATATGAGACGAAATATTAAATAATCGTGTAGAATGTGAGACAAAATATTAAATAATCGTGTATAACGTGACAGAAATATTAAATAATCATGTAGAACTTACCTTTACCCCATTTGAAGGAGTCTTTGACTGACTTGTGTGCCAGATCCTTTCTCCGCATATGCACCAGAGTTTTCTTCATCTGCTCCTTGTCATTGGTTTTTTGTTTTGGCTCCTCCTTCTGATGCACCGATGACTTCTTCATCTTCTCCTTCTTCTCTGATTGATTCGTCTCCTTCTTCGGCTCCTCAGTCTTCTCCTCATTGGAATCCTCAAAGTACTCACGACTGTCTAACAGCATTGACGTTGTGGCGGCAGATGCCTTGATAGAGTGAAGAACCTCTCGCAGAGGTCCGACACTCCTTCCCATCTTCTCATACGAAGACAGAGCGATCTCAATTAGTGACTGTATGCCCTGAAGTGAACTCTCCAATCGCCCCATTGCAGTAGACTGAGCAGTCGTCCTTGAGGAAGAGAGGGAAGGTTGAATGGGAGTCCTCTTTATTTCCTACCTCTCCGTCTTCTGTCATTGCGGAGGAGGGGCCACAGAGGGAAACAAAGCAATTAGAGATTCCTCTTTTGCCATGGGGATGATTACATCGACAACTTCTTCCCATACGTCGAGATTATCAAACAGTCCCTTCCAGTAGTCCGTCATACGATGCTTCTCCTGTGCACCCTTCTTGACCTCTGTAATTAGGGCTCCACTTCCTGGCCACCTTTTTACCCATGGACTGGTAGGGCCCACGACAACATGGAAGATTGTCGTGTGCTCGAAAAACCAAATCTGCATAGTAAGCAGATGAAAATATTAGTAAAAGGCACGGATAAAGGCAAGTCGTGTACTATTATAGTCGACTATAATAGTACACAACTAGAAATTTGGTCGTGTCTTATGCAACACGACTATATATTTAGTCGTGTAGTTTAGTACACGACTATATATAAAGTCGTGTTGCATAAGATATGACACTTAGCGTCGTCATGTCGTGTCTTTCGAAGACACTAAAAACATAAAAATGCTAAATACCTGAGTGACATATGAGGTGCCGTTTAGGTGTCCACCGCCCCGTGACCCTCCTTCAGATATCAAACTCACTTGTCTACTAGTGTGGGTTATACCAGAAACCAACATGTTATGGATAGCCCCCGCCTAATTGTATGAGCTCAATCTTGGGAGATCTTCAATGTAATGGTACAAACAGGGCAGCTGTAACACCCGAAAAATTGGTATGTTAACTAAAAACTTCTATTTTAGAAAACTGGTCTAAAATAGAAAAGTTTTGTTGCCTGATTTTATTTCTGGTTATGTGATGTGTTTTGATGTGTTATTCGATTTTTATGATGTGGAATGATTTGATAATCGCATGACTAATTGTGACAGAACTCCCGGACACAGAGTTGGTCCTGGCGCTGGGCACAACCTGGCGCTAAGACCAGCCTGGTGCTAGGGTCTGAGAGCACTTGACGCCAAGAGTGGGGCCAAGCGCCAGAGCATGTGTTCAGTGGATGAGACTCATGTGATTTTCATAGTTAGAAAGTTGATTTTGGTTTTGTTGCGTGGTTCGTGGTCTACGCTAGATGGTGTAACGGGTAGTATCCTAATTGTGTAGGGAACTAGAGTTGATAAGGAAGTATCCTAACCAAAAAGATTACAAACTTATCTAATTATGGGATTAACTTGCTGGGCATCCTGATCATAATTGAGGGAAGGATTCTAATTGGTTGGTGAATATTTTGGATTAGGAAAGTACTAGATTAGGGGTAATCCTAATTAGAGAAGGCATTAGCCATAAAAGCCAAGGAGGAGGTCGGTCCATGCTTTGCACGCCAAGGCTTTGGGTCGACTTGTGCAAAACCCTAGTTCTTCTTCCCTTCCTTGCCACCATTTCCACTAACCTTGCAACCCTTCTCTTAACCTCAATTCTCATGCGATCAAAGGAGTAGAGGCGTCGTTCAAAGAAGAAGGATCGAGTTACGCGTGAAGGTGTATTTTGCATACATCTAAGTGGTAGGATGGTTTTTCCTAACCAATCTGATTTAAACTCTTTTACTTCTTTCTTATCATGATTATTTGATGATCCTCTTGATGTTATCTCAATGATAAGGATTGTGTTAGTGTTTGATTCATGAGAGATTCCTTGTTATTTATCAAGTAAGAGTATCCTTGTTATGATATCTTGTTTCATGCTTGTGTTAGTGCATACATGCTTACCTTTGATAGAAATATCTATATGGTCATGTCTCTTGAACGTGGGAGCTTATAAAATTCTCTTCTTTATTTCTATAATATCTTCTTTTAATCGTCCTATATGGTTAAGGAATGTATTAATGACATTAAAAGCTTCATTAGAGCAAGGATTATGCCTTGAGTCTAGCTTAAGGTTTTAACAGCAAGTAAAGTCATGAAATCATTAAATTCCAGAACGTACCAGAGTCAAAAATTACTCTAGGAGGGGAGTAATTAAAGGTATCAAGGTCATATTATCATAATTAATAAGTATTAATACAAGATTACTTAATATAAGCAAGTACTGTCTTCTCGGCTAGAAATATTTTTGCGCCGACAGTGCTTAGTATAAAAATCATAATTAAATGTATAAAAATCAGAAAAAAATACACCGTCTATGAGGTTATAAACTAGACTCATAGGACCCCATCTGCTGTAAAAATTTTAGAGTCAGAATCCTTCTGTGCTGGTGGTGGGGTCAGTCGTAAGTGGGTTATACAGTATAAGACAGTTTACTGGAATTAGGGTGTTAAAGCACTAATAAGTACTATTACTCATAATATTATGTAATTTGATCAAAATAATATTAATACATTATGATAAAACTTCTTAGGGACTACTGCAGTAAGGGAGTCCAAAATATTAAGACTTTGGGATGTGTCAGTGTACCTTGGGGTCAAGGTGATCATGGTTTCCTTTGTACAGCGTGGAGTCGGTTTGAGTATCCAATTGGAAATCAAACCTTCCTAAAAAGCTATCTCGACATTAAAAGATAATACAACTCCAAACCTAGAGATGTTCCTATCAAAGGTAAGATATGATGCATGATGTGTGATGTGTGATCGATGAGTGAAATTCATACTCCTACAGTGAGATATCCATCCGCCTAACTTTGAAATCTAAATTGTGTTCTTATGATGAACCCTGTGCTACTGAGAGCGATTATATATTATACTCCAGAGAGTGAGTCATTTATTATCGGGAGACCTTGATATTCTATTCATACTCCATTAGTGAATCATTGTGGTAAGAGTTAGCCTATTCTCAGAAAGTTGAGACATTTGCTTTTGTTGAATCATTGTCCAGTTTGACATTGACCTATTTCTCCACTAGAGACCTTGCGAGGATCTCTCCGAGGTGGACTCATAGTATGTTCACGAGTCATTGCTAGATCTTGCGAGATCTTCTATATTTATGGAGTAGTGATTCCTTACTGCCAAAAAGAGGCACGTACGTACATTTTAGACTGGTTGACATTACGGAGGGTCTTCAATCTCCGCTCATCGTGTCCGTAAACACGGATGGGGCCAGCATGCCTAGACGCGTGGTCGGGTTCCAAAAAGAGAACCTCTAGGATGTTCTAGTATATTTTACCTTTTGCGATTGGTAAATTCAGTGAGCAGAAATTATAACTCCTTGCACTATAGATGCCTGGAGCCTTTGGTATTTTGACCATTATCTCCTTACACCGGTATTTGTTTGGAGTCTTATTGAGATCATCATTTCCCTACATTGTGTTTTTGGGACGGTTATTGTTTGACCTTTCTGTTTAGGTAAAGTAAACATTTGATTGGTCTTTCAGAGAGTATATTCTTGATTATCTGAGTGATCTATTCTTCATATCCTATTTTGTCTTCCTGGTAGGTTTTTACATCCTATAGGGTATTTCTATGAAATACTCATGCATCCTCTGATGCAGGCTTTAAAGATCAGTAAGTCATGATTTTGCAAATCGAAAAAGTGAAGCAGATGTGTGGAGGACGTTTATGAAGAATTGCTGTTATTTACTTTATTTCTTTTGCTAGAACTTTATTAGTGTTGGCCAATGTGTACCTGGATTTGATGTTTGTTTATTTAACAATTTTAATTGATATGCCGTAATAATTTAAGTAGGAATCATTTGCTACATTGACAATGTTATTTGAAATTGGATGAAGAATTTCTTAGTTCTTAATTTCTGAGTTTTGTTATGAGTTCTTGATGATGTCGATTACACGTTCTTTCATGACGATGTAATTGACCCGAGTGATTCACTAATGGTTCCTATCTCGGCTTTTGATTCACTAATGGTTCCTATCTCGGCTTTTGATTGGTTTACTTAAAGGCTTCCACACTCCGATCGAAGTCAGGAATTTTGGGGCGTGACAGCAGCAACGCTCTAGTGCTGTGTGGAAACAACACCATGTAGAAGACTAGGCAGATGATCATCTTCGCCATGTCCTCCTCTGCCATCTTCATTTCGCCAATGCTAAGCTTCTCAATGATTTCCTCAATGTGTGGAATATCCGATCTCCTCACGGCGAAATACTTTTTGAAGAATTCACCTTGCGGTCGGCGTGGCAAGGGCGGGACGACCTCAAGTGTTTTGCCCTTTGCGGGCAATCCAGTGATAAGAGCAACTTCTTGCTCTGTGAAATGTTGCGACCTCTCCTTGATATTGAAGACCTTGGCCGACTCATCCCAATACCTGACTAAATGGTCCAGGAGGTTCCAAGAAACAACGACCTCCTCACCTTCAAAAATGACAGAGAAACTAGCTTCTCTGATAAGTTGAGCACATCGTAGGAGGGCTGCACACTTTTCAACGCCCCCAGTTGACAAAATGTCTTGAGCACCGGTTGCGCATAGTATGTTCTCTTCACTGATGAGCCCATTGGAGCCTTCCTCTTTCTGCCCCTTTGTCTTCGCTCTCGAGGTGCAAACAAGAATTCCTGATCTTCCTCCTCTTCCGTTGGTATTTCCTCCATAGACTCATCTCTTTTTGTATCCATCTGCAAGGAGATAGGTATAGTGGTCAATAGAAAAGTCGTATCGAAAAAACACAAAAATATATAAGTCGTGTCGTCGAGTACACGACTAAATATATAGTTGTGTCTTCGAGACACAACTATACATTTCTTTGTAAAAATTAAAAATCCCAAAGTCGGTACTTCTGAAACTAAAATCAGTAAGGATTGTTGTAACTTACCGCGGTGTAGATGTGTGTATTTTCTGTTAGGAGTCTTTCCCAATGTTCTTCGCCACAAACCACATATAAGCTCCACAAAACGCTCAATCAGTCACTCCGCCGGTTGCATGAATGTGCAGGGAGCCACAGAGGAAACTCAGCAACATGAAGCTCTGAAATCCCCTGAGGTATCCGCTTCAAATCGTTGTCTTTGAGCACTCTCCGTCAGTCATGTCATCAAATCCAGCAGGGGGCAGCTTGTAATCGAGTAGGGGGACGTGAATAGGATCGTCGAAATCCGCAGGGAGCAGCTCGAAATCACTGGTGGAGTTGCCGCTCGAACTCGCCGGTGACACGAAATCGCCGGTGGAGTCGCCTAAACCCTTGTGTGTTTCGTGTCGTATACAACACGCTTCTTCGCATAGTAATGACACGAAAAAGATAGAAGAAGGATAGTTTCGGTACTTCAAGTCTCGATTCAAGGCCATATGGGATTTTACGGGAAAAACCAGGTAATATGATAAAACCATAGTTGGCACTAGGTAATTGATCGTTTAAATATAAAACCCTTGCAAGTGCACAAGGCAATTGTACTACAGTGAATATTAAAGGGTTGTCGAACCTCAGGGACGGATGAATGATTTACTAAATTTAAGAGAAAACAGCTGTGTTGATTCTAGACTAAGAAAGCAATGAACTTTAACTAAGATAAGTGAGAATTAATCAATGTGGAGAAGACTAAGGCTTCAAATCCACCACAATAACCTAGTGTATCGTTTCTCTCTCTCTTTTGAATAAAGATTTCCAATTGGCTAGCATATTCCTCTCGGACATACACTTGTCAACTCAAAATATAGTGCTCTCCTCTCGGATGTAACACATAAAACAATTAAAACATGGAATTGTGATCTATCTCTCTCGAGTATAAACCAATGAAATTTTATTGATATATAACACCTCAGTCTACTTACGTTCCTCTCGGATACGCAAATATTCTTCGGATTGAAACTCACAAGAATTCACTCTTGTCTCTCTCGAGTACAAAGAACAAACCTTTATTGAATTAACGGTGATTACACAATAAAATCCATACACCAACTAGAGTAAGAACATAAGATGAGAGAAAAGAAACTACACAACAAGATTATTAGGCTTCATCTACGCCTTAGAAAAGTGTTTAGCCTCGCATCGGAAGAGAAATCACCATCGTGTTCTTTATGTTCTTCATCTTCTTCTCTAATTTGCTCTAGCCTCCAATAAAGCTATAGATTCTCCAAGGGTTTCTCTAAGATAGCTCAAAACGTTCTCCCATAAGGCCTATTTATATGAGTGAAGAGAAACCACAAAGTCCCCTTCCAATTCTGAGTCAAAATAGGTCTTATTTCGATTTTCTGCACACGGTGATTGATCACTCCGTATTGTCGATCGTTCGCCTGCCGATCGATCGCTATTCCTTCGTTATTTTCCTCCGATCGATCGCTTTGGTGATTGACGCCGTATGATATCGATTGATCGTAGTTACTGTCTTGCGCGATTGAAAAATTCCAATATATACGATCGATCGTTTTGAGGTCCGATCGATCGTTTCCTTCAATACACTGCTTTTGCGGCTCTGGGGATCGATCGCATTGATAGCCGATCGATCGTAGTTACTGTTCACAATTTTCAAATGGCTATAACTTTCTGCTCCGAACTCCGAATTGCTCGTGGTTGGTGGCATTGGAAAGCTGACTTCTTGGAAGTTTGAATCAGTCCAATCCGATATTTGTACACGAAGTTATGATAATTTAACCATTCGAATTATTTTTCACCTCATTTCTATGTATGACTCTTGTTTCTTATAAAAACTAAAACTTATATTAAAGTAGCATTTATTCTAATCAAACACTAGCAGAAATATAAGTTTATGAGATAATAAAATGCACATTTCATGTATAGATTAGTAATACGAAAAAAATTCTAAATGGCCACTTCTTCATACGGCTCTTCGTTTTTTTTAAGGATTCCTACCAGTCTTCATTCTTTTCATTCATATAATCTAAGATTTTTTCTAATGGCTTAAACTATTAGGATGGATTATGGATTTATTTATTTCATTCACACCAATGTACATGTCGAAACTAGAAGTCGGAACCTCTACTTCAATATTTTCAAGCTAACAGTTGTTTTTCCAATAGGTTAGGCTGCTAACAGTTGTTTTTCCAATAGGTTAGGCTGTTAAGAAATAAATGATCTATATATTCATTCAACACAACCCAGTCACTCAATTATTGAGCTAAAAACACTTCCTCTATCAAACATGGTTGTAAGTATAGAGACGAAAGTAGAAAAGGTATATGAATGCAGACACTCTCATTCGTGTGCCCCAAACACATCAAGTACCACAAGGGCTTAGGGCTTTGAATTACATGTGTGCACTGTGCACCGGAGCACACTTGCCTAACTGTATCGACCTTTTACTGACACAGAAAAAAGGTAAACGTAATCAACCTTTTTGGACGGAGGGAGTAGTATATCTAGGATATCCTCATGACTGATCGCTAAACTAGGAGCAAAGAGCCCCATTCTTCAAACTTTACATTACCATGCTAGGTGATGTGGCCTATGCATTCCACCAAGTAGGCATGTGGGGTATGATAGGGACAAACAAATTTCCAACCAATAACCACTGGCCTAACAAAGCAAGACTGGAAATGTTCCAGTTTGTCCACATGCCTACTACTCTAAGGAAAGCTGCCTAGCTTTGAAAACCCTACAAGCTGTGACTTGTGGACAACCTTGTTATGGTTTTGTGCTGGCACTGCTGTCTTTTGTGTCTCAAAAGCAAACTGAAGTTGCAAGTGATATTTTTGTTTAATAGGTGAATGACCAAGCATGTGACTTGTTTATGTAGAAACAAAATGGTCATTGGCTCCTTGGTGACACAATGACCACTCTCATGCAGAAGTAACAGATCGTACATGTAAACACTTTTGACAAAAAAGATGTAAAAGATACGAAAGAGAAGTGGCTTCAATCTTCATGCTCGCAAAGGAAAGAAGAAAAAAAAGGTTATGCAGTAGTGTTTTTTTTTTAAATATTCATATGTACTCCACTATGATTGAGCTCTAATATAGGTTCTTCTTATACATGAGCTCTAATATAGGTTTTTGCTTATAAAACCATATAAAGCAGCATGTGAGAATTGAAACTGAAAAAATTAAATTTAAAACAGATACATCCTGATGCTTCATGTTGAACCTGCTAGTTAAGGATCAACCCAACCAATTGGATGTTCGTGTGATCCATTGGTCAGGTGGTTATATCCCGATTTACCCAATGCATAGATAGGTGGTCCATATGCGTGCCCGAGGGGAATGGTGCCAAGATACAATTCTCTAAGAGGCCAGTAGGCCTCCTCCTTCTAGTCGGGTCTTAAAGATCGGACATTTCCATCATTACTAAAAAAAAGTTAGATCAATGCCAATGTTTGAGGAGCATTAATATCTTTTTCTTGTTCAAATGGGGTATTAAAAAAACTCTTAGGCTAATTTCATACAATGTCTTTTCTCCCATTTGTATACTACCAATGATATGAAACCCAAGAGTTGTGTCTGTGTTGAGACCTTTATTTTTTTTTTCAAGGGATCAACTTTCTTTTCTTGGCATATGATTTCCATTGAATATTGCCACTTACTATTTATGAGTTGATACCATTAAAAGTTCACATACAACTTGCAAGGCACCTATGATATAGCTAGGGTTGCAAACAATTGGACAACCTTTTTCTATATTTATGCTATATCATGTATTTGTTTGTTTATGAATGTGTAGGCGCTTTAATAGACATAGCAGAATATGGATACAAACGCACCAAATAATGAAGAAGGGAGGCAACTCCTCAGTGACAATGAGAAAGGGAGGGAGGTAACCCAAAAGAAAGGGGAGGAGCTAGCCAGTAGGATGGCCTGTACCATGCCTCATGAAGTGGAGGTCCTGAATCTGAACCTTCACTCAATTTGTCTCCCGCACATATTATAGGCCAAATTTTTTGATGAGATAGGTGGCAGGATACGGTGCTCAAAGAAGCCGGTTGCCCTGCTCCTCCTAGCCAAGGATAACCTAGGTAACAAAAAAAAAACAATCAGCAAAGTGAGGTGTGTCCTAAAGAAATTGGACAAAGGCAAGAATTTGTCCACGACCATGCCTGTGGGTGGACATTTGTTTGAACTCGATCTTGGACAATTTGCTAATAGAACGAGTTAATCATATGTGGGAAGACCACCTATACAGGAATGCCACTTAATTTGAATGAATGATTATAGAAGAAATAGATGGAAGAATTATGGCCGATAGGCTTGTATAACACAATGCATGTAGAAGATAATGGATGCAAATGGCCCCCGGCCTTATGGTGAGACTAGGGACAAGAAGACATGAAAATAGTGGAATATACCAAGATGGGAGACATTACAACGGCTGTAATATTTTCTTAATTCACTCATGTTTCACTGTGCCCTACCCACCCTCAACATCAATTAGTTTAGTCTACATGGCATTATGATTAGGGTCGAAAACTCAGGTCTCACCGCAACATGGCAATTGCCAACGACCCACATACATGGCCCCAAGTGGGTCCCATTTGGCACAATCCCATTTGTCCACTACCCACAAGATGGAGCCAATGATATGCTTAGAATTAAGGCTACATTTTTTGTCAAGGATTACTTCTTGCTGGCCTAATGGCCTTCTTCTTTGCACTTATGGTCTCCTTCTAGAAAACATAGTTACTAAGTTATTGTTAGTGGATTAGTATTCTAACCTTTCACATTAGACAATCTCTGGTTTCCTGTATAGACCATAGATCACCAAAATCCTCATTCAATCCCGGTCAAAAATTTTCAGAGCTAGCCCAATAATAGACTCTCTGGTTTCTTGTATAGACCATAGATCACCAAAATCCTCATTCAATCCCAGTCAAAAAATTTAGAGCTAGCCCAAGAAGAGACTGGTCCCCAACAGATACAGCAATAATACCCTGCACAAGTCAGTTCATCGGAGAAATTCTATCAGCAATGCACTACATGAGACAAGATTCTTCAAATTTTAATCATGTATATCCAAGACAAGATGATACTAATTGGTGTTGAGCCTCCAAGCAAAGGTCACTTTCATAAACGTGAAAGGTTGAGAACATATTCTAGAAAGATGAAATCAAAGCAGCCATTGGTGGCAATCACCATCTCTTTCCCATATGGGTCCCCATCATCTTACCACAAGGAGCAACAAAAACACCGTTGTGGTGCTAACCATGGATTAATAACCCCAACTATCATGAATCAGATAGGCGGAAGAAGAAGTTTCTTGGCTTACAATCAATGTGTTTCTGAGAAGGCTAGTGGTGTTCCTGTCATCAAAAGTTGTCATCTTGTTGGCCAGTTATCTCCTTCATCAGAGCTCTTCCAGAGGCCTAGACCCCGGCCCCTACCGGACGTCGACCGCCCGGACGTTCACCCACACCCTGCACAAGGACCATCACGTGGGACTCAGCCTCATGTCTCCTCTACATGCAGTTGGACCCCATCTATCAATGCACAAACTCATTACCCTTGATCAGAACATGCAGATGAACCTAATTCATAATTTCCTTAGTCCTTTCTCTTCCATATCACTACCATGTCTGCAACAATCCAGGTTTTTTTAAGAACTGGATAAGTAGAGTAGCCTGTTGAACTTTTTATTGTAATTTTTATTAATTCATTTATTTGTATTTGACATGCTAATGAGCGGTTATTCTTGAACTGACACGTGCCCACATGAACAAACAGCACAAAAAAGGCAGAATTGAAAGCAAAATTCTTAATAAAAAGCTCACTCTTCCTCCACTGACCCAAGTAGGCAGTCTACATACGGTTTCTCCCTAACCCAAAAAATTGAGTTGACTAAGCCACCCAAAGCTTTCCCCTTTAAATACTCTCCTTTCCCCCCTCATTCAATTGCTCTTCCACACACAGCTCAACCCTCCCTCTCCTCCTCACAAAAGAAACAAAAAACAGAACTCTGTCTCTCTTCATTTGCTCTCAAACTCCCTCCTATTTTTCTCCTGCTTGTCCTTAGCCAAAGAAATGGAGACACCACCCATGTATTGTTTTGGACAGAACATCATGAAGCTCATGAGGTTTCTCATTGCCTTTTTACTTAGCATCACAGCCAATATCAATCTTGGCTCCAACCTTCCCATAGCTCCTTTAGCACCTCTAAATCCAACTGAACACACCTTATTGGAAGGCCTAGCTCTTGACGGGCATTTGAGCTACCATGACCTTGATCATGCAGCCAAGGACTTTGGTGACCTCTACCATTCCCTCCCTTCTGCTGTTCTGCACCCAAAATCTGTTTCTGATATATCCAAGACTTTGAAGCTTGTGTATGAAGCTGGTCAGACTTCAAAGCTCACTATTGCAGCCAAAGGTCATGCACACTCATTACAAGGCCAAGCACAAGCAGCTGAGGGGCTTGTCATCAACATGGAGTCATTGAAAGAGCACAAGATGCATGTTGAGCACGGAGAAGTCCCATTTGTGGATGTCTCAGGAGGTGAAATTTGGATCAATGTTTTGCATGAAACCCTGAAGTATGGGCTTGCACCCAAGTCCTGGACGGATTATCTCCACCTTACCATCGGTGGAACTCTTTCAAACGCGGGGATCAGCGGCCAAGCGTTCAAGCATGGACCTCAGATCAGCAATGTTCACCAACTTGAGGTTGTGACTGGTATGTGCCCACATTACACAGTCTTGTCTCCTCTTAATTTCATGGGTATTCGGCGTAAAAGCTTGCCACCATACTTCTTTGCATGGATTTTGTACCGTCATTTTGATTCTGATAAGATGCCAATGTACTATAGAATCCAAAATCCATGTTGTCAGCCTCAGATAGCCAGGATAAGGCGTCTATGAATAATTTCGAAAAACAAAAGGATCAATTAGCTAACAATAACACTGTGTAACCATTTTTGTGCAGGAAAAGGAGAGGTATGGAACTGTTCGGCAGACAATAATGCAGATCTCTTCCATGCTGTCCTTGGAGGATTGGGTCAGTTTGGGATCATAACAAGAGCTAGAATTGCACTTGAACCAGCACCCAAAATGGTAAATAATTAAATCATTTGACCACCAAAAATAGAAAATAATAATAAAAGCTGTTACTGACATTTGATATGTTTATTCGAATTTCATTGGCAGGTAAGATGGATTAGAGTCCTCTACTCTGATTTTTCAAGCTTTTCCAAAGATCAGGAAATGCTGATAGCAGCCGAAAAGACTTTTGACTACATTGAAGGCTTTGTTATTATAAACAGAACTGGTCTTCTGAATAATTGGAGATCTTCTTTCAACCCACAAGACCCAGTCCAAGCTAGTCAATTTAGTTCAGACGGAAGAACTCTCTTTTGTCTAGAAGTGGCCAAATACTCCAACTCAGATGGAGGAGAGCCACTCAACCAGGTTGGACCCAAAGAAGAAGAACACCCATTTGATAATGAGCCTCTAAAAACATGTGCACCATATGCTTTTGAAATTAGCAAGTATCTAACTTGTAATCTGCTACTCTTCTTTGATTACAGGAAGTTACTGGCCTTTGGGCCAAGCTAAGCTACATTCCTTCCACTTTGTTTGAATCAGAGGTATCATATCTTGAGTTCCTTGACAGAGTTCACATTTCAGAATTGAAACTTAGATCACAGGGATTATGGGAAATTCCCCATCCATGGCTCAATCTTCTCGTACCTAGAAGCAAGATCCAAGAATTTGCAGAAAATGTCTTTGGGAATATTCTCAAAGACAACAATAATGGACCTATTCTGATGTACCCTCTTAACAAATCAAGGTAAGTATCTAAGATATCAATTCACTCAACATCACTATTAGCATACTTCTTTAGAAATTCAAACTCATGACCTAAAAATAATATGCTGTAGGTGGGACGACGAAACCTCGGCCGTTACTCCCAAAGAAGAAATCTTCTACTTGGTGGCTTTTCTTTCTTCTGCAATACCTTCTGCATCAGGTTCCAATAGCTTGGAACACATTTTAGCTCAAAACAGAAAGGTATTAGAGTTCTGTGAGCAAAACCGCATAGGAATGAAACAGTATCTGCCACATTACACCACAGAGGAAAATTGGAGAGCTCACTTTGGTGGCCGGTGGGGAAATATGGTCCGCAGAAAATCCAAATATGATCCATTGGCCATCCTTGCCCCTGGGCAAAGAATTTTCAAAAGAAGAAACCCTAGAGCCAGACCTGATGTTATATTCAAAACAGTTAAATACATTACTAGAATTATGTAACTTAGTAGCAACAAAAGGCAGAATACAACTTGAGGGGCTTTAGACCATAGCCATCAAAGTGATGTACTTTCTACTGCAGACTAACAGTTTGATCGGCTAGTTAGCCATCAATGCACTTGTACATTACGAAATTCAAGAATGATTAAGATAATAAAATCAATACTTGTTGTCTTATCAAATACATGTGCAAGACAACGGGCCAACGGCTATATAAGAAAGTAAGGTGTAGAAATGTCATATTTGCATCTTTGTCATTCCCTCAATAGTGCAGAGCGTCTTGGCCTGCATGTTTATATCAGTATATATTGGAACCTTATAAATCATAACACTAATGTAAATATAAAGCAAAGCAAACTAAAAGAAATAAAGGGCAGCTTGACACACAGTCATATGCTTCTAACATGTAGCATCAAAAGTATACAAACAATCCGCTTATATAACAGAACAAAGAAATGGAACATTCAGGTATTAGAATGCAGGAAGAAGAGGAATTTAGAATGGCATGCCACATATTTACATCATAACAGAAATATCATATTGTTACAGTACTCAAACTGCTTCTGACTACAAATGTTACTTAATGATTCTCAGAACTTTACTGTAAACGGTACAAGCATCTCTACTACATAACTACATACTCATTCGTTCACGTAGATTCTGCATAGCCCAGACCAGGTCGGGATATTTCCTTTTGAGGTTCTTCAAAGTCTCGGGCATCCCGAAGTGAACACTCGAAGTCAGTACAATCCATTGCAACAGGAAGAAAGCTGCTTATATCGTCTGTGGCCCCAAAACCACCAGCTCTTATAACATCGTCAGTAGTTATATTGGCCTCCATGTTCACTTCTCCTTTTGTTCCCACATCCTTGGGGATACTTGACACAACAGCATGCTCTTCTGATGGCTTTACAATCGAATATGGGGTATCAACATCTTTTCTGTCAACTTCAGAGGGATTAGATTCATGTAATTTACCCTGCATGCTGCTTGGTTCACCATCTGAAATAATCAATAATTCACTATCAGAACTTCAATAAATATACTCAAACTAAAACGGCTCAAGCTAAGACAATGCAGGAAACACCCAGGAATTCAAAGAACAAAAAATAGATTAGAAGATGAGACGTTCTTCAGACATGTTCTTCAACACCTAACAAACATAAACCTCAGCAACATGGCATGTAGTAGTGAACAGGTTGAGAAATATCAGCCTACTTCATGTCTCATCACATAAAATAAAGAGAGGAGAAGGATATTTTGTTCATTTGATAAGACACAATGAAGAAAATCTACAATAACGAACTACTCTAAACTTATTAGCCATGGAAAACCATGCTGCTTTCTTTTCCTAGGTAAGACGCACACACCCTCACACACTATTTGCCAATGGGATTCGAAGCTAGGATCTCACTCGTAACCAAGAAAGTTGAACCACCACAACTAAGCCTAGATCGCCAAACATTTTCCATGGCACTTATTTCTCTTAAATAGTGGGATAGATTTTGAGTCTAGTCCTGTTGAAGAGAACTTATTTTAGGAGATTCTCCATAGAGGAAGTAGGAGTTGCGTTAAGGAAGATGAAGAAAGACAAAGCTCTAGGGCCAGATGGAATTCCTATTGAAGTGTGGAAAGCACTAGGAGGTGTTGGCTTAACTTAGTTTCCTAGTTAGTTTAACAAGATTTGGAAATCTAAGAGGATGTCAGACGAGTGGAAGAGAAATACCCTCATACCCTTGTATAAAGATAAAAGGGGATATCCAAAGTTGTACAAACTATAGAGATATAAAAGTTATGGAGCATACTATGAAATTATGGGAGAGAGTATTAGAAAGACGTTTGCGAAAAGTAACTAAAGTATCAAAGAGTCAATTTGGTTTCTTGCTGGAGAGGTCAACAACGGAAGCTATATTTTTATTACGGCAGTTAATAGAGAGGTACAGGGATAAAACACAAAACCTCTATATGACCTTCGTAGATTTGGAAAAAACCTATGATAGAGTGCCAATAGAGCTTATTTGGAGTGTTTTGAAGAAGAAGGGTGTCATAAGAGGTTACATTGTATGAGAGGATTGTGACTAGTGTGCGGACTATTGGGGGGAAACTAAGGAGTTTCCGGTTAAAGTAGGTCTTCATCAAGGGTCATCCTTAAGTCCTTATCTTTTCGCTTTAGTTATGGATGAGCATACTAGTCATTTGCAAGATAATGTACCTTGATGTATGTTTTTTGCAGATGATGTAGTTTTAATTGATGAGAGTAAAGTAGGTTTGAATGAGAGACTCGAATTGTGGAGGGAAGCTCTAGAATCAAAAGGTTTTAAAATAAGTAGGACTAAGACAAAGTGTATGAAATTTATTTTTAAAGAAGGTAAAACTATAGATAAAGCCTTAGTTGAAATAGATGGGCAAGAAGTGCCAAGGTGTGATCAATTCCGTTACTTAGGATCCATTATCTATAAAGAAGGGGATATTGATAGTGATGTGATGCATAGGATTAATGTGGGGTGGGTAAAGTGGAGGGCAGCCTCGGGAGTGTTGTGTGATAGGCGTGTTCTGAAAAGGCATAAAGGCAAGTTCTATAGGACAGCTATTAGGCCTAAAATACTCTATGGAGCGGAGTGTTGGGCACCAAAGAAGAGTCGTATAGATAAGTTGAATGTAGCCGAAATGAGAATGTTAAGGTGGATAAGTGGGATAACTAGGAGAGATAGGATTAGAAATGAATATATTCCGGAGAGCCTAAGAGTAGCTCCTTTAGGGGAGAAGCTGGGGGAATGTAGGTTGCGTTGGTATGGGCATGTGCAAAGAAGACCATTAGATACCCCTGTGAGAATATTAGAAGGGATACATATAAACGATGCTAAAAGAGGGAGAGGGAGACCGGAACTTGGATGGAGCTAATAAAAAAGGATTTGACTTTACTATCTCTTACAAAAGAGGTAGCCCAAAACAGGCTTGAATGGAGGAGTAAGATCCGTGTCGTTGATCCCAAATAGTTGGGAAAAAGCACTATTTAATTATGATTATTTCTCTTAAGGGGCCGTTTGGGGCGTGATTATTGCAAAATATCCAGACTGGATATTGGATATATACTGTAGCATCCATGTGGATTTTTACATCAAGCTGAAACACCTCCTGAGGTGTATCAGCTGGATATATAAAATATCCAGATGCTACAGTGTAGCAAAACATCTCATCTGGATGTTTTGCTTTTAATCACGCCCCAAACGGCCCCTAAATGATGTTCCACCCTTGTCTTACAAATCAATCAAAATTAGTGAGGCAAATCATGTCTTCTGTTGACTAAAACAGAATCAGAATACGAAAATGACATCTGGTGTATGATGATGAAACATGAACATTTATTGTTTTCTGCATATTTATTCACAAAATGTTACATCAACATGGCATACAAATTGGCTGATTAGATTTAAAAGGCGCAGTAGCATCAGTTTAAGAAGCTTGAATGAAACATAAACAATTATTGTTTTCTTCATTTATTCACGAAAGTTTACATCAACATGGCATACAAATTGGCTGCTTAGAATTAAAAGGCCCAGCAGCATCAAATTGATAAAGCTGGTCCCATCTTAACTCCTTCAAAATCTGAATTAGGAACAACCTTCATATACCATAAAATCACATCTCAAATTAGCCGCTTCAGATACAACTCAAAGGTCACTTATCGAGCCCCGCTTTAAAGTTAGAATAAATGTCAGATGGTCATTAGGTTTAGAGGACTTTCCTTTAGGAACTAGAAGATCAAGTCGATCAAAAGTTGGACTTTTTTATATTAGGCGCATCACATGAATTAACAAAATAGGTTAAGTTTATTTGGTAGATGGGCTTTCTAACCAGAAAAACTTTCTAGTGTTAGTGTGATTAATATTAATAACCCTTCCCTAACAACTTAAGTTTTTAAGGGGCTGTTTGGATACAAAATCTAACCGAGTTTGGAAGTTCTGAGTGGATTTTTGCAAAATTTGGTTTGGCAATCAAATTTTGTATGAATATAAAATTTCGCTAAAATTAGGATGTTGCCAAGTTTTTTAGACTGGACCTATTTTTTACTAGGATCTTGCCAGAATTCGTAAAAAATCTTCACCAAATGAAATTCTGATTTTTAAAGATTTGACAAGTATTAATTTTGCACAATCTACATTCTAGCCTAATCAGATTCTATATCCAACAGGCCCTAAGAGAAGCGGATAGCCAACATAATATCACAGACCATGTTATGGGTTCAAGTATGGGGAAAGCAGAATTCCCTATTCGGTTTGTGGGTACAGGTGTAACACAGTGGTGCTTGCATATAGGGCAGTGTTATACTAATATTAGTAGCTAGTCCAACTGATGCAGAATGAGAAGCTAATAAGTATTATTTAAGTATTTTTATTTATATATTAGGGTTAGTTTGGTTTTTTTATCATGTTATTTTCTAGTCTTTTCATGTAAATCAGGCTCTAATATATAAAGCCTGTGATCTATTGTAATCGGTAGTTTTGGAGATGAATTAAAGGGTTTTCCGTTCGTCTTTCGGCCTTTGGCCTCCCCTACTCGAGCTTCGGCTCCCCCTTACTCGGCTACGGCCCCCCTGCTCCTCCATCACATAGCCACTCCATCATTTGGTATCAGAGCCAGGTTGTCCTCGTTTCCACTGCCACGATCGTCATCAACTTCGGCGTTGGTCGCAACTAACTCGGCTTACCGCTTCGGTCGTTTCGGTCGGCCGTCCCCATCTGCGTCTCGATCGCCACTGCCATGCTGCGAACTCCTGCTCCGACACCGCTCATCCAACTTGAACCCGTCGCCGTTGACCGGTCCCGCCTCTGAGGAACGGAACTCTGGTTTTTTGAGCCAACAAGCTTCGATTGGCCGTCGTCCTCGACCTTCGACCGCTTCGATCGGCCGTCCCTGTCTGCGTCTCAGTCGCCACTGCTGTGCTGCAAATTCCTACTCCAGCGCCACTGAATCCCCTCCTTTGGACGGAGAAAATTTTGTCAAAAAACAAAAGTTGGCATTTTTCTGGAGCTGTGCGAGTCCGCCATCGCCGTCGTCGTTATCGTCTCTCACCATCGCCGTCGGCCTTTCTTCACCTACCGTACTCGACAATCGCCGTAGTTAACTCTTCGCCGATGGTCGCCGCTTCCCTTCTCTGTCGGCCGTTTCAAACAGAGCTCAACTGAGTGGAACACCCAACCTTCTAGATTTCTCCGGCAACCTCGTTGCCAAGCTCTCCCGCCGTCCCCTCTAACCAGAACGACATCCGTTGCTTTTGTCAGGCCAATCCGCCGCCTCCGCCTCCGGCATTCTGCTATCGGCGGTGACATCCGGCCAGTTGAGTCGCCATCAACATCTCTGTCCGGCCGCCGATCTCTCTCAACCACTCCTGAAATCTCGGCGCATCATCGCTCACATCGGAATCCTTCCAAAGCCAGTGACCCCGATCGGTTGGTGAAGATCCCTCCAGGCTAGTGTATCCTATCTTACCCACTTGTGTTCCTGCAATTTCGCGATGGCAACCTCTGCTCAAGACAGTTCTTTTTAAAGAGTAACCCAGACCGATTATTTATTTCCAACCGAACCAGCCCAATGTTAGTGAGACCCAAATTTCATTTTATGAGACCCGCCTGGTGACAACAAGTCCCTCATTGTTCAGATCGTCGCTTCCAACAGTTCTCCTTTGGCATCATTCAGTCGTCATCCGACGCCAGTAGTTCCATTTTGCTGCTTGCCACAAAGGTGGGATCTCAACACTATTTGTGTGTTGCTACTTCT
Source organism: Houttuynia cordata (assembly GCA_039654745.1). NCBI lineage: Eukaryota > Viridiplantae > Streptophyta > Magnoliopsida > Piperales > Saururaceae > Houttuynia > Houttuynia cordata. The sequence goes on from CM077504.1 coordinate 4,879,413, forward strand.
TCATTGGATTGCTGATTAGACATGGAGTATTTCTGGGATAATTCAAGAAGTCGCCGAGCTAGAGTTGATTACAATTATCCTTTCGCAACTGAACGAGCAAGGTACTGCGATCTTTCACAGCACTGGCCTGAACCAGACGAGTACTCTCATTATAAGGTGGCGGGGTCTAATCGTCCCTACAGGAGGCCATACCAATGCAGGGTCCGTGATGAGGATTCTGAGTACTTTAAACTCACTCATGCCTCTCTAACAAGGCCCCGAACTGGTCTCCATGATTCAAGAGGTACCACTCTCATTCGACAACCGCCTACATCTCATGTAGCTAGCATGTTGGAGTCCGATGAGGAGATTCACTGTCGATTAGAAGGTATTTTGGATACACTTCATACTATGCAACATAGTTTACATGAATTGAAAAAGACCTCTGACAAGCACTTTGACAAGATGATTGAGACATTGCATTCTGGTTGACAAATTGTCACATCCATGGAAGACGAAGTCCAACCTGCTATTGTTTCTTCACATCAACCACAGTCTTCACTGCCATTTCTTCAGCCAGTCTCATCAATATGTCCACCACCGCCATCAGCCCAGGCACTTGGACCATCAACTGTTCAGTTAGCTTCACCCCTAATGACAACACCCACACCAACAGAAGCAATCCCAATCACAGTCCCCATGCCACTAACCACAGCCAATCCACTTTTAGAAGACAAGCCTCGACAATCCACTGCGAGTGGTGTGCCACTGCCCATGTCAGTTCTCATAGTGGGTTCCCCAAAATTACCTCTATTATCATGGCCGCACATTCCTGCCCCATTTTTGCTTCTCATTCTGCATCACCAACCAGCTTAGGCTTTTAGGAAAAGTGGTTACTCGTGGGCAAACAAGTAAAGTAATTTAGTCCCATGGTAAGTCAGATGCCAATGTTGTCCAAAGTAAAAAACAAGGAGGTATGAGTCAGCCATACCAACCCAGTAATGAATAGGCTCGATAAGGTTAACATTTGAATTCATGATAATTCCATTGAATCTTCTACATTAAAAATGTAAAATATTAAAGTAGGATAGAATATGCAAAGTTTCAAAATAAATGCTAAATCTACAAGGCAACCCTTAAAAATAGAAAGGCTAAATAAACAGCAAGTTTCCAGATAAGTATATTCTTTGCCCTACATGAATGATGATTCACAAGAAAAGGTTGTCATGCGGCAACTGATCCCATCAGCATATTTTAAGATATCAACTACGTAATTGAAAACTTTTATTCATTTACAAACTAATGGAAGCTCCAAGAATAAGCTGTAACCACCATCTTGTAGAAGACCAGCATGCATGTCACACATTTTTCAAAGATTAAAAAAACGAAACCTGGAACACGCAATGGGCAGATACTTCAAGAACTCCGAGCTTGCATTTGTAGGAATTTTTCACTTTATAATAAGTATCTAATCATGATTTAAAGAACTGTGACAATGTATGTAGAAAATAAGTTTTTGACCATTATACCTGTCACACTGTCAATGTCCATGAAGAAACTGGTACAAAATTGGTCTGCAAAAAATCTCAACTCCTGAAACACATTCTATTGCACAAATAAAAAAAATGATTGGAACACTAAATTAGAGAAGAGAACATCAAATATAAGGAAAGTATTGTAAGAATTATCTAAATTGAACTGTATTAATAAACTCTTATTACTTTTGAGGAGGATTGATCTTATGTAGAGTTCAGATCTCCTAATACAAGCAAGGCTTAAAATTGGAAATTACTTGATGAACAAATAAACCAAACTTGACTAAACTATCCTCTATAATATAATGAACTAACACCTATACTGGGTAATCTTCCTGCTGCTTGTATTCAGGGCTGGACCAGCAACCAGCAAATCTGGCCATGGCCAAGATCTTCTCAAGCGACCGGCAGGCTGCACACAGGCCTCTCCCAGCTGCACGAGGTCAGCCACTGCCAGCAAGGAGGCAGGATAACAGAAATGGAGTCCGCCCCAATTTCAGCAATCAATATATCTATAGAACAATATACTATATATATATATATATAACACTCATTTCAAAGCTCCTCCAGCCACCGGTTGGTGGGCTTGCAGACAGTCCACTAGACGTCGTTCACATGCACCTTTGCCTGTGATGCTTCTATTATTCACAACAATATTAATATAATAGTTCAACAGAACTCTATTCTAAAATGTGCTAAAATTCAATTTGATTGAGGCTAAGTTTCTACCTCTTGCCAGCACCAAAATACATGCCAACACCAGTCGGAAACCACCCTTGCTCCTTCTCCCTAGCCATTCACCACCAACACTAGCCCTTACTCTTGAGACTAGGAGGTTAGGGCTTCAAATTAGGGCTAATGGAGGTGGGTTACAGCTTAAATAGAGGTAAGGAATTAAGTCTTATTAAATACTAGACTTTATTAGCTTCGAAACGATATCTAGAACGCGTGAATCAGAGTCCGGATGAATGAGATACAATTTTTATAAAATAGAGATATTTTAAAATCTGAATTTCAAATGCTGGGCTGCGCATATTCATAGGACCTGCCCTAAATTTTTGGTTCATGGTTAATTTCAAAATTAATTAAATATTGGATTATTTTATCATATGGGCCCTATTAAGATTAGAAGGTTATCTAACTAGGAATTCTAATTAAAGTGGAAGATTATTTATTTCAGGTACCCACCTAACTAGGACTCAAATTCCACTTTATAAATAGAGGTGAGGGGCTTGTTAGAAACCTAGAGGGCCTTCACCCCCTCTCTCTAGTTAGTTTTCTCTTTCATCCAGAAATTAATTAGGGTTTCTAGCAAACCCCTCACCTCTATTTACAAAGTATAGTTGGAGTCCTAATAATATTCCACTATGATTTGAATTTTTAATTTAATAACCTTCTAATCTTATATAATATTTATCTTAAATCAAAAGTACTCCCATATTTAATTAAATTTGTGCCATAAACTGAAGGTTTAGGGAGAGTTCTACGCATAGCCGCTCAATATTTTAAATTGGAATTTAAAATATCTCTCTTTTATAAAAATCGTATCTCACTCATTTGGACTCCGTTTTGCACTTTCTAGATATCATTTCGAAGCTAGGAAAATTTTTAGTCATAATACTCAATAAGTAATTCTTTATTTGTCTAATAATGAGTATTAAATTAAAAAACTATTTAATTAGACCATATTAAATGCATGAACGTAAGACTGATTGGTTATCTATAATATATGCTTTTTAAATTTGAGATTGGTATTGCTATATTTATTTCCTGTTTAGCACATGTTATTCACTCGGTATTGAGGTAGCTAATTCACTGTCACATAGTACCATGTGTAGGACATTGGTTATACCATGCTAGGGCGTGTAGTATCTTTGACATTGGTTATCCCATGCATTTGCGTGTAGTATCTTGTTTAAGAGCACACACAAGAACTACGTGGATCTGATTCACTTGACCTTCAGTGATACATTGCTGGATGCGTGTCTGATCCCTTTCACTCATTTCAGCTCAAAAAAAAAGATCCATACCACGCATTTGCATTCCTTTTTCTCTACTCTGATGCTTGTAGGGAATGCAGATAATTAAGTGTTGGCAAAGTAATCATCCTGACCTTTGACCTTCAATTACTGGAGTTCGAGATCGGATTCTCTTGAGGTGGCAGGTAAAGGTCATTTGATATTATAGGAGCCTTATGCGCTAAAGCTGAAGCAAGCACCAGCACGTGCACGAAGTGAGAATCCTCCGAAAAATCAGGTCGTGACAATGTCCTTGAGAGTCTTGTCAACAATTCCCACACACCTATCAAGGCATGTGGTGATGGACCACACCCCTTGGCCTATTTCTAGGCTAATCAAACCATTTCCCTTCTTATTTCCTTGAAAGATCCCAATTTATTCATATAAAAGTCCAAATCCAGAAAAAAAAAAGTGCCTAAGAATATAAAAACAAACAAAAAAAGAAATATTACATTTCCACTCTCTCTCTCTCTTCAGCTTCTTCCCCTCCCCCCACCTAAAAAAAAAATTCAAACACTACCATTCCTTTAATTCATCATGTCATTTAACTTGTCCTAAAAAGCCTCTTTTGGCATCTTAAATACGATGTAAATCCTAGGATCACAGTATTAGTATTTAATGCCTCTATTTTCGTGAATGTTTATTTCAGTTATCATGGAGCATGCAAGCACAAGGGTCAATGATAGAGTTACCACAATGGGATTCTCTTCCCTAGGAAGATGCTTCCTTTGTCAGATCCTACACAAGGTCAATGATACTTACCGCATTGGGATTCTCTTCCCTCCATCAGTTTTAGATAGATTGTTGCCTCTTTTCTTGGATCACCTGGGATTCTCCCCTAATTTAACAATATTTTAGGGGGCATTTTTTGGAGATGAACTAAAGAATAATTAAATTCAAATTGGATTAAAACTTATGGGTTTGAGTGTGGGCCATGGGGCGGTCCCCACCCCATTGGGTGAGAGGTGCCGACTAGGATTGGGCCGGGGTATACCCTCACATATACATGTTTTTGGTAACGGAAAGTTTGAAGATATTACGCTTTATGCCACTACTTTTTTCGTATTCAAGTCTTGCATAGGAAAAACCTTTTCCAATGCTTAAATAGGAAGAGCATTGACAAATAGAGCATATTCCGTGAGGGCATACCCTATTCCGTGAGCATATTACGTAATACAAACTTCCTAAATTACCTATAACATATATACGTGAAGGCATAATTGGCCCAATCCTACTCCGTGCCTCACCCATTATGGTGGGGTCCGCCCCCATTGCCCACACTCGCACCTATAATTGTGTATCCACTTTAAAATGGGTTTTCTTCAATTTTCTCCAAAAAATCCCAAAAAAGAATATATCTTTAAGTACCATAAAATTAGGAGGAAATCTAAGGTGTTAAATCCTTCCCCCTTAACAGAATCGCATCCTTGCAATTCAACTAGGTCAATCTCGAACAAGCTTAGTCATCCGAATATTGAATACAACTCCCCCTCTCTAGGGTTCCAAGAGTAACTTCATGTCATTTCAAACTGATACTTTGGTTGACAATATGCAAAGTAGCATAAGCAGAATCACAATTATTCTGATTTCCTTGGAGAAGTTAGGGTTTAGAAAGAAGAAGTTAGGCTTAGGGTATTTCTATAACAATTGTTGTTGATTAGGCGTTTGAGTCATTTTTCACGTGTTTTCATCCTCCACATTCGTGAAACAGTTGGACTTTTGCTTCTGTTCGGAAATCTCCTCTCGAGGAGATTCTCTATGAAGTTAAAATTTCTCCTCTTTTTTACTTTCTATGTGACTTCACTACAAGGCTAGCTTTTCCAAAACAATGTTTACCAAACAGAGTACTTCGGAAATAGAGAGCGAAAAGCAAAATCCAGGGCAAGAATCTTGAATTAAACGCACCCGCACCCTTATTGATACTTATTTGCACCCTGGCTATTACCAATTGTCGAGCCCAGGTTTTGAAAAATAGCTTTTGAAAACCCGAGTCATGACATTTCTTGTGTCCGATGTGCCAGTTAGAATGCCTCCTCTCCATCATCTTTGTCGTTGGTGGAGCTTACAATTGGAGAGACTGCTTGTTAGAGCTTGTGAAGCCTTCCGTTGTTGACCAAGACTTCGAAAAGATAGAACACCAACCTTGCTGACTTTCCCATTAACCTTGATTTCGCCACAGTCAATAAGAATTCAACAAGAAAAGGCCAAAGAGCAACTATGCAAAAGGAGCGTCCAAGATTAATATAAAAAACTGCCCTAACCACCAAGATTAATCTTGATTTTGACCTTTTGAATGGATAATCTCCGCAAACCGCCCCCCAACCACCTCGAAAAGAGGGCTCCCCTAATCCACCTTTGTTCACACAACACTACAACACGAAACACCATTTTGTTAGCCATTCCAGAATTTCCCTTGCCATCGGCGCCATTGTAGCTTGGTAAATTCATCTCTACCCTAGTTTCCTTTAAACAAATTTATTTATAAAGTAGAAATCGTGGCTTGATTTACCAAGCTAGATATTACATGAGTACAATACGGGCATTTTGATGTTGGATTCAGATGGGGATTCCATAGACAATATGTGGTTTGTTCCTACTTCAGTGTATCCTTTTTTTAATTAGAAACTCATGCTCTTAAAATCAGTCATTTTATACTGCTATTCTACACTAAAATAATTTATATATCCAATTCAGATTTACAGCATTTCAAAAACAGTTAAACAGCCGGTATACATGACTAAATTGTTGTTCCTTTTTAATAGGAACACTTTCATTGGATTCTTCTTTCACACAAAAAACAAACAGATAAACTTCAACACAAAGCAAAGCGCTAAATAACCACATACGGTAGCATTAACCACAAAACACAAGAGGGGGTGTTGAAAAGCGCATTGCGATAGTAGGTGATACAAGAAACTACTTCCTAAGCAAATTCAAATATATGGGGATTGGAAAATGGAAGGTGGTATAGAATCCCTGCTTGAAAAACTCACCCGAAATCAGAATCGAGATATCTAAATCGACCCATTACAGAAAATCAAGTTACCAATCAAATTGGCACCGGAATTTTACACAGTACCAAAAAAGTAGTAATAGCAGAACTTCCATACAATACAAACAAATCTACACGAGGATATATAAAAGCGATTAGCATGCTTGTATGACTTGAATATTAGATGGAAAACGAATTGAAGAAACTATGGTTTTTACCAGATCGAAGAAGATGTGGGGCTAGGGTTCTTCCAGCTTGAGGAAAGCGCTCCTTGTTTAGCTTATGGGCTATGGTTTCGCCTATATGATTGTGTGTGTGCACACGGCTAATCATAGGAAAAGTTTTATTCCTTCCTTTAATTTTGCGCCGCTTGATGACAATCCAGCGGTTCACAATGAGCCGTGTGAACACACGTGCTTAGGCTAACCATGCTCAGAGTTTTTATCAAAAAAACATGCTATTACCCAAAAAAATTAAGAATGGGGGAAAATCATGCTGCAAATAATAATCTTTTCTTCTTCTTCTGATTGATATAACTTTTTAAGCTCACTCCGGCCCTTTTTAGATGCTTCATCGGAGTTTTTCCATATTACCTGGCCAATGAGCTCAGATTATCATATTACCTAATTTTTTCGGGCCTATGCCATGTAACATAGTTTCGAGACCTGATCTTTCTATTTTGCCCTCCTCAAACCTTAACCCTAAACCTTTTTTACACTTAAACGAATGATATCTCTTTCATTTTTAGTCCGTTTTCGCCCTTTTTTTTTCTTTTTTACTTTTAATATACATTTCTTATCATAATGATATTATAAAGATCTTAATATAATATCTAAAAAAATATAGGAAAATCTATGACAAATAGCATGCAATATCCCAATATAGTTAGAGTATCATCATGACAAGAAAATATGAGAAAAAAATAAAAAAAACGCAATAAAATAGGTGAAAACAGATAAAAATTGAGCTAGATATTAATCGTTGAAATATGTGCTATAAAAATTGCTATCGATTACACGACAACCTATCATGTATTTGTTGTTATAGTGTATTTATATACACAATATTATTACAACCTTCAATAAATTATATCTCATTCAATTCTGATTTGTTTTAACCCTTTTTTTCGTTTTTTGTTATTTTTAATGCACTTTCTTATAATGATGATCTTGATATAATAAGGATATTGAGATAATATCTAAAAAAATATAGTAAAATTTATGATAAATATTATGCGGTGTCTCAACATCCTTATGATATCATCATTATAAAAAAGAACACTAAAAATAAAGAAGAGTGAAAAGAAAAAAGAAAATAAAAAATTTATTCAGAAATGAAAGAGATATTAATCATTAAAACTTGTCCTAAAAAAATCGCTATCGTGTACTCAATTACACGATAGCCACGAGAGCAGTTATTATTGTGTCTTTGCATACAAGATAGCGTTAGATACTTCAATTAATCATATCTCGTTCATTTTTTATCCGTTTTCACCCTTTTCTTTTCATTCTTCCTTATTTTTAGTATCCTTTCTTATAATGATGATATCCTAATGATCTTGAGATAATATCTAAAAAAATTTAGTAAAATCCATGATAAATAGCATTAAGTATTTCAACATCCTTATGATATCATCATAATAAGAAAGAGTACAAAAAAAGAAAAGAATAAAAAAATAGAATAAAATAGATCAAAAATAAGAGAGATATGAATCGTTAAAGTTTGTCCTAAAAAAATAGCTATCGTGTATTCGATCAGACGATAGTTGTTATCATGTCTTTCCATATACGATAGCATTACACACTTCAACGAATCATATCTCCTTCATTTTGATCCATTTTTGCCTATTTATTTATTCTTTCTTATTTTTAATGCTCTTTCTTATAATGATGATATCTTAATGATCTTGAGACACTGAATGCTATTTATCGTGGATTTTACTAAATTTTTTTAGATATTATCTCAAGATCATTGGGATATCATCATTATAAGAAAGAGAGCTAAAAGTATGGAGGAATGAAAAAAATGGGTAAAAATGGTCAAAAATGAAGGTGATATGATTCTTTGACGTGTGTAATACTATTGTATATGCAAATACACAATAACAACTGCTAATGGCTATCGTGTAATCGAGTGCATGATAGCTATTTTTTTAGACAAGCTTTAACGACTCATATCTCTCTAATTTTTGATCCGTTTTCGCTCATTTTTTCATTCTTCTATATTTTTAGTGTCATTTCTTATAATGATGATATCATAAGGATGTTGAGACACCGAATGCTATTTATAATGGATTTTACTAAAAATTTTTTAGATATTATCTCAAGATCATTAGGATATCATCATTACAAGAAAGAACATTAAAAATAAAGAAGAATGAAAAAAATGGCAAAACGGATCAGAAATAAAGAAGATATGATTCGTTGAAGTATGTAATACATGATAGCATGGCTAATCGAGTACACAAGAGCGCTTTTATTGGGACAAGCTTTAACGATTCATATATCTCTTATTTTTTATCCGTTTTCGCCCTTTTTTCATTCTTCCTTATTTTTCGTGCTCTTTCTTATCATAATGATATCATAAGGATGTTGTGACACCGAATGCTATTTATAGTAGAATTTACTAATATTTTTTAGATATTATCTCAAGATCATTAGGATATCATCATTATAAGAAAAAACACTAAAAATAAGAAAGATTAAAAAAATAGGCAAAAACGGATCAAAATAAAGGAGATGACTCGTTGAAGTGTGTAATGCTATCGTATATGGAAAGACATGATAGCAACAATTATCGTGTGATCGAGTACACGATAGCTATTTTTTGTAGGACAAACTTTAACTATTCATATCTCTTTCATTTATGATCCGTTTTATTCTATTTTTTTAATCTTTCTTGTTTTTTGTACTTTTTTTTATTATGATGATATCATAAGGATGTTGAGACATCGAATGCTATTCATCATGGATTTTACTAAATTTTTTTAGATATTATCTCAAGAACATTAGGATATCATCATTATAAATGAAGGAGATATGATACGTTGATGTCACACCCCGAAATTTCTGGCCTCGTCAGAGTGCAGAAAACATCCCATAAAAGAGTGTACTTGAAGCCAAAAACCCCGAGATATGACCGAATACTCTATTATCCAGTCAATTACAACATCTCGAAAGGATATGTAATTGACACCATGCGTTTCTTCATTCAATTACATCATCGCAAAAGGATGTGTAATTGATACCCTTCAGTCTTAAGAATCAACATCATTAATAATATGAAATAAGAATCCATAAAAGTCATTACATTATCCAATAATGAAAAACACTAAAAAAATTTGGTGCACATGCTGTATCACAACTGATTAATAAAAGATAGAAGATAACTTTAAGCTTTTTCCACTACAGACTTCAAGCTTTTCCTTTAACTGCAACTTGCCCAGGTCTAATATTCTTTCACGCTTGCATCAGAGGATGCATGATTATTCCAAAGAAATACCTAGTAGGATGCAAAAACCACATGGAATAGAATACACAAAATAGGACAAGGAATATGGTTTAACAGAAGACATTTGAATAATCAAGAATATTTGAATTGAGCATCAAGAATTCCATTACCAGAGGAATAATATCATTCATAAAGACTCTCAAACATCAAAAGTGTAAGGAGAGAAGTTACAATATTTCAAGACTCCGAACATCACACGTGTAATGATTGACTCATGAAAGGAGTATCAATGAGATTTCAATATCTCTAACAACATATGACTCACGAAAGGAGTACCAATGTGATTTTAGCAACAGCTGTGTTACATATGCATAGCCCTAGATAAAAACTAATGGAGAAAGGCTTGATCAAGAACTGCCTTTCAAGACTCCAAGAAAACCCGAGTTAGGTCGTGAAGAGTATTAAGTTCCCATTTCAAAAGAAGACATGAATCAAACAGACTCAATAACAAGTTAACTGAAGTTTCTCAAACGAATGGAAGACCATCGGTCAAATACTTGATGAAAGGACTTGTGACTTAGACAAACTTTGCTGAAATTATTATATAGAGTTTACTATCATTCAATAGATATGTCATATATTTAATTATACACAACCTGTGTTCAAGAGACACATGTTCAAATTCAAAAGATTAGAATACAGAATAATAGGGATTGAGGGTTCGGATTCCAAATAGAAGCTCAAACCGGATCAACACTACAGGCGGAGCTCAAAGAACTCATTAGATACTGACACGCCCTTGGTTAACCCGTCATACTAATCCTTATAATTTCTTTGATTCTACTGTATTTCTTTACTGACATGCCTTAGAAGATGTTTAGGATACATCATGTGTCACGGCCTGTATTTTTAAAACCATTTTTAAATCAGAGTAGTAGCGGAAAATTAGAGGATTATACCTCTATGCAATAAATCATTAGTTGAAAATTTGTCGATTAAGCATCTAGGCCGTGATAACTGGGGTTCACAAATATCTTGAAAGACAATTATTACAGATGCAAAGTCCATCATATATCTAAAAATACATTAGAAAATAAAGGAGACTGATGCCTACTTTGAAGCAGTCAAGTCATCCTCACTCTCGATCGCCTACCATCAGGTGCTACGTGAAGACAGTCTTCTACTAAAGAACCTGCATCACGAGCGGATGCTGAGTATAAAAATACTAAATGGGATATCGCAACACAATCATCAGCATATCAAAATTCACAGTCAATAGTTGCATTAACATCTTATGCAGTCTATTACAGAATTCCACTTGTTTCTTTTATTAATCTTTTAAGTAAAGTTTTTTATTGCTTCTCAAGTTCATGTTCAATGAGTCTTTGTCCCATATAGACAATACCAATCAAATCTCATCAGCATCTCTGCATTGCAGTAGTTGATCCAAATATGAAATCAGACGGGTAGAGCTTCCACCATAGGGAAGATGCAAAACAGACGTGCAAAGCATCCACCATAGGGAAGATGCAAAACAGCCTAAGTATAACCAATGACAGATGGTTCCAACCAAATCTCACAAATATCACTGCACTAGAATAGCTGGTCCACATACGATCATCATAGCCATGTCACATGGTTTCCAATGCCGGAGCTAAGTGGTTCCAACTGCACTAAAGATAACCACTACCCCTTCCAGCTGCGTGGAAAAAGGCCCTCTATGGCCGTGGGAATATGCTCATGTGGCAACCTGATCGTTTAGAATTAAAACCCTTGCAAGTGCACAAGGCAATTGTACTACGATGAGTATTGATAAGGGTTGTCGAACCTCAGGGACGGATGAATGATTTACCAAATTCAAGAGAAAATAGCAATGTTGATTCTAGACTAAGAAAGCAATGAACTTTTAACTAAACTAAAGTGAGAATTAATCAATGTGGAGAAGACCAAGGCTTCGAATCCACCACAATAAACTAGTGTATCATTTCTCTCTCTCTTTTGAATAAAGATTTTCAATTGGCTAGCATATTCCTCTCGGACATACACTTGTCAACTCAAAATATAGTGCTCTCCTCTCGGATGTACAACATAAAACAATTAAAACATGGAATTGTGATCTATCTCTCTCTGACTATAAACCAATGAAATTTAATTGATATATAACACCTCAGTCTACTTACATTCCTCTCGGATACGCAAATATTCTTCGGATTGAAACTCACAAGAATTCACTCTTGTCTCTCTCGAGTACAAAGAACAAACCTTTATTGAATTAACGGTGATTACACAATAAAATCCATACACCAACTAGAGTAAGAACATAAGATGAGAGAAAAGAAACTACACAACCAGATTATTGGGCTTCATCTATGCCTTGGAAAAGTGTTTAGCCTCGCATCGGAAGAGAAATCAGCATCGTGTTCTTCATGTTCTTCATCTTCTTCTCTCCTTTGCTCTAGCCTCCAATAAAGCTCTAGATTCTCCAAGGGTTTCTCTAAGATAGCTCAAAACGTTCTCCCATAAGGCCTATTTATAAGAGTGAAGAGAAACCACAAAGTCCCCTTCCAAATCCGAGTCGAAATAGGTCTTATTTCGGTTTTCTGCACACGGCGATCGATCGCTCCGTATTGTCGATCGTTCGCCTGCCGATCGATCGCTATTCCTTCGTTATTTTCCTCCAATCGATCGCTTTGGCGATCGACGCCGTATGATATCGAACGATCGTAGTTACTGTCTTGCGCGATTGAAAAATTCCAGTATATACGATCGATCGTTTTGAGGTCCGATCGATCGTTTCCTTCAATACACTGCTTTTGCGGCTCTCGGGATCGATCGCATTGATAGCCGATCGATCGTAGTTACTGTTCACAATCTTCAAATTGCTATAACTTTCTGCTCCGAACTCCGAATTGCGCATAGTTGGTAGCATTGGAAAGCTGACTTCTTGAACTTTAACATGAAGCTTTAATCAGTCCAATCCGAAATTTGTATATGAAGTTATGATGATTTTACCATTTGAGTTACTTTTCACCTCATTTCTATGTATTACTCTTGTTTCCTACAAAAACCAAAAACTATATTAAAGTAGTAGTTATTCTAATCAAACACTAGCAGAAACATAAGTTTAAGAGATAATAAAATGCATATTTCATGTATAGATCACACCCCCAAACCTACATTTTGCTAGTCCCTAGTAAAACAAATCAAAATAAAATCAAACAAACTAAGGAACTAATGCAGAAAAGTAAACACCACTTTCGTAGGGAACACGATTGCATTGAGTGTATGCAACAAGCCGTTAAACCTCTAGGTGTCCCTAGTAGGACGAGTGTTGTCTCGTGAGGGTTTGCAGCCATGCTACCCACAAACATGTATTTATTAAACTAATTAACCTAAGTGCAAAAACAAAGCAAAAATTAAAACATTGCAAAATAAATAAACCTATTATCCCGACAAATACAACTACAATGCTTAAGAGAATTAACCACACGTACTTGGTTCATAATCAACAGGAATATAGAAGCCCTCAAGTAAGTGGTTTTATTCCACACTTTCATCTTGGAAATTTCTGCTCAATATGATATAGCATTATACTTTAAATAGTAAAAAGTGTAGAACATTGTAGTAATACATTCTAAATTTCTGTTTTATACAGATCAGTGTTACCCATTAACCAAAGAATATCAGAATCTACATAGTCATTGTAATCTTTAGGATCATGATAGCACAGATCTGCGCGCCTCCTTCGGGCCCAACATTCTAGATTTGAGAGGATAATACACCACATACTTTTTTTTTCGCTAGGACTGTGTAAGGCCTCACTTCAAGATGCTTAGGTTTAGCAATGACTCAGGCCAATAACTCCCAACCAATTTGGCTTAGGGCATTAGGTTTTAAGAAACCGCTTCGGGCCCGAGTATCAGCCTAAGTTAATCCTATAAAGTCAAGCAACCCCTTTCTTTCATTTTATTTTCATTTTTTCGCATTTTTATTTTCAGCACATATATTTTCAAGCATCTCTATTCTGTCCAGGTTGTATTATACTCTCAACCTATTTCCGGTTCCAATCCCTTGTCATTGCCAAGTAAATGGTCTATCATGATCTTTTAAGCTCAACAGATAACTACACATCATCCAATGACTATGACTAAAGACATCGCACTGTAAATTAGCATTCAACAAATCTCTAGATGGTATTACTTTATGTACTAATATGTGTGAGTGAGTTTTCTTAGTTCAAGCACATGTTCCAAAAGGACTGTAACAGAAAGGTATGCTCAGTTAAGTGTATCTATCCTCCAGTATACTTACTCACACTTCCAATGTCAATTAATCTCCTAAGAATTGAAGCATGCATTATTACGGGATAAACTATCAAAACCTAAGAAAAAGTACTAACAAACAACCTAAAAAATCTAATCAAAATTTTATGTTTTTTTATGAAAGTAATATTCCCTCCCCCAAACCTATTATGAACATTGTCCTCAATGTGAACAAAATATAACATGACAATGAGCATATAACAAAGAAAATCAGATAAAGGAGAGAATACACCTGAATACGTGGGTTGCCTCCCACCAAGTGCTAAGTTTAACGTCTTCAGCCAGATGAAACTCCATTAGTCTAACTTATCCAGGGTCTTTCAAGCCAACATTCAGTTCCTCTGTGGTCCTACTGCACACATCAAAGTTAATGAAAGAAGTAGCAAGTGGATCAGTAGGACAAAACCATGGGGGTGCACCATCCACTAGAGTATCGATCATATGAACTGCATAATAATCATCTGGCGGTGGATGTTGTTTTTGGGCATTAAAAACATTCAGTTTGACATTTAAATTTCCAAAAGATAATTTTAGCACCCCATCCCGACAGTTTATAATAGCATTGGATGTCGCCAGGAATGGATGTCCTAAAATTACTGGAATCTGACTACCAATGTTCGGTACAGGTTGTGTATTTAAGACAATGAAGTCCACAGGGAAGAAAAATTTATCAACTTGCACCAAAACATCTTCAATAACACCACGGGGAACTTTAATGGATCGGTCTGCAAGTTATAGTGTTATGGTAGTCGGTTTTAACTCTCCCAACCCAAGTTGCTCATACACAGAGTAAGGCAATAAATTCACACTGGCCCCCAAATCTAATAATGCCTTGTCAACAGTATGGTTCCCTATCACACATGAAATTGTTGGACATCCGGGGTCCTTATATTTTGGTGGAAGGTTATGTGTCAATAGGGAATTCACCTGCTCAGTAAGGAAGACCTTTTTAGTCATATTGGATTTAGCTTTGCGCTTTTGAGTACAAAGGTCTTTCAGGAATTTGGCATAGGCAGGGACCTGTTTTATTGCATCTAGCAAAGGGAGATTGACCTTAACCTATTTAAACACCTCGAACATTTCCTCTGTCTTTTGATGAGATTTACTAAACGGGGATTTGTCCAGGCACTATGGGAATGGTACCCTGGGAATATAAGATCTCTCTTTCTGGGCCTCGGGTTGGTTATCCGGCTGGGTTTTAGAACTAACAGGTATGGCTTTGATGGAATTGGGTTCTTTTGCTTCCTCATGGGAAGGTGTCTCACTCGAAGGGCCAACAAATGGTTCCCGAACCCTGTTGTTAACTTGTTTACCGCTCCTCAAGGTAGTTATGGCTTGCACTTGTTCAGGAGGGTAATGGGAAGCCTCAGCTACAAACTGGCCTCTAGGGTTTTATTGGGATTGGCTCGGCAAGGTTCCTGCTTCTCTACGGTTCATGGATTGGGCCAGCTATCCTAATTGGGTCTCGATCTTGGCAATAGATTGTGTATGAGAATGGACTAGCTGGGCCTGTGTTCTTAGCTCTGCTCTTATCTCCTTCTGTTCAGTTTTAAT
Source organism: Houttuynia cordata (assembly GCA_039654745.1). Lineage (NCBI taxonomy): Eukaryota > Viridiplantae > Streptophyta > Magnoliopsida > Piperales > Saururaceae > Houttuynia > Houttuynia cordata. The sequence continues at coordinate 4,895,263 of CM077504.1, forward strand.
CTCGGTTAAGTGGGAGAGGAGCATTTGGCTCATTTGACTCATCTGGTCTTCTAAGGAAGGTCGCCTATTAGATTGGCCAAAGGGAGCCTGTGCGGGTTGGTTGGATTGGGGCTGGCTTTGGAATTATGGTCTTAGGGTTGAATTGAAAGCTGGCCCCTGGTCTGGTTGTTTCTAGGTGAAATTTGGATGATTTCACCACCCCGGGTTGTAGGTATTTGAATAGGGGTTATTGGCTCTAGGGTATCCTTGTGCAAAGTTGATGTGCTCCTGTACAAGATCTGGATACTGGAAAGCAGAGGGGCAGTCAACTATGGTGTGCATAGGGCTGGCACAAATAGTGCAGGCATCATGAGAGGTTGGGGTATAAGGTGGAGTCTGTGAGAAAAACCTGTCAAAACTCCCTGTGAGGGATGCCACTTGGTCTTCTAGGTTTATGGTAGCTTTAACATCGTACATGCCTCCCCTTGAGGCATTCCTACCAGGCATATGGCCTTCAGATCTATAGAGGGTAGCACTGTGTAAAGAGTTTTTGCTCAGGTCCTCTAGTAGATCCAAAACATCATCCAGGGTTTTCTTCATGAATGTGCCTCCACAAGAGGCATCTATTAGGGTCTTGTGCTGATCGCACACACCCTCATGAAATCATTGAACTAATTGCCACTTGGGCACATCATGGTGTGAGCAGGACCGGAGTAGGGCTTTCATTCTTTCCCAACTTTCATGGAATTGTTCATTGGATAGTTGGGTTTCATCTCAGATTTTGTTAGTCCACCCTACAGGAAAATATTTCTTTAGGAATTTAGCCTGAAGTTCCTCCCAAGTGGAAATGGAGTTGTGTGCAAGGGAGTATAGTCATTCCTTGGCCCTGTCTTTCAAAGTGAATGGGAACAACATAAGGCGCACCTGGTCATCAGACAGTGTGAGTTTGAAGGTGGTGTTAACTTCCAGAAAGTTTTGGAGATGCCTATAGCGGTTCTCATTGAGTTGGCCATGGTATGTGGGCAGCATCTGGATGATGTTTGGCTTAATTTCAAAATTAGCCATGGTTGCAGGCAGTAGGATACATGAGGGGGAGGTGTAGGCAGTGGGACGGTAGTAGTCGTGCAGGGTACGGGTATGGGGCATTAGTGGATTTTGATTTAGGCCATTCCCACCCCCAAGGTTCATGTTGTCCGCCATTGGATGAATTTCAGGGATTGGGCTAGGAGTTCTACAGATTCTATATAGGCGCTCAAGATCAGGATCAAAGGCAAGGTCGGGGTTCAGGGAGCGACGACCATGCATGCACAATAAAAATCAAGCGAAACCTGTAATAGCCCTAATAGCGACAACTAGCAAGCATCAGCCCTAGATAGCAACAACTAGCAACCTAATAGCGACAACTAGCACGTCATGCAATCCCACAAAGAAAAGAACAACACCAAACACCCAAATTTACTCTAAAAGAAGGTTAAGAGAGTGCAAACAGTGGGAAGGGATGACCCTTCCAACGATGACGTGAATCAGCGTCCTCTCTTAATCCTGCAAAAGAAGAAGAATGCAATTAAGCTAATGAAAAGAAATCTAATTTAAACTAGACTACTCTAAAATTAACTAGGCTAAGAATTTAGTAAACTATTGTGCCGTCCCCGGCAATGGCACCAAAAACTTGATCGTTTAAAATTAAAACCCTTGCAAGTGCACAAGGCAATTGTACTACGGTGAGTATTGATAAGGGTTGTCGAACTTCAGGGACGGATGAATGATTTACCAAATTCAAGAGAAAATAGCAATGTTGATTCTAGACTAAGAAAGCAATGAACTTTTAACTAAACTAAAGTGAGAATTAATCAATGTGGAGAAGACCAAGGCTTCGAATCCACCACAATAAACTAGTGTATCGTTTCTCTCTCTCTTTTGAATAAAGATTTCCAATTGGCTAGCATATTCATCTCGGACATACACTTGTCAATTCAAAATATAGTGCTATCCTCTCGGATGTAACACATAAAACAATTAAAATATGGAATTGTGATCTATCTCTCTCGAGTATAAACCAATTAAAACGGCCCCTGAATGATTTAACAGTATAACATTCTATTATTACAGCACCTTGTTCATCCAAATTATTGGAAATCTTAGTTGAATTTGGTTCCTTTTATCACATAACCCTTAAAGCATTATTATTACTCTTGAATTAGACCCATCATACAATTGGATAATAAATCTTGGACACTCTAGAATGTACCAGTACTTGATTAAGGTCGACATGACGCTCCTCTCTATTGGTCAGTAATCCACATGATTAAATTACAACTCTAGGGTGACAACAAACCCGATATAACCCAATATTGGATGGTAGATCACATAACCAAGGTATTCGACTATTAACCCTAACTTAAGACTCCTAAATATGGAAAAATAAATTTTGGACAGAACTTACATCAGTCAAGAATGCATCGAAAAAGCCTTCAAATCAAGAAATTTCTTATCTAGGTCTCGCATATGTAACATAGATATCGAACAAGTACATAATCATAGCAGACATCAATTCATTCCATGGATCTTCACATATAAGAGCAGGACCATAAATAGCTCATGAATAGGAATAGCACTTACATTAATTCCAGAACAAGGTCAACATATTTGACATCCAAATTTGATTCATAAGACATCTATATGATCGAAAGAAATCATAAAGAATAGTGGGAAAAATCATCCTACCTGCTTCAAACGTAGTCTTTAATTGCTTTCTTGCAAAGGCCCTTACTTGCTTTCTCTTCGCAATGCTGCCCTTAACGCTTGAATCACACAACTCTTTGGACAAGAAAAGAGATAATAAAGGTGCTGGTTTTGGTGGAGAAGGAGAGGAGAAGAAACCCTAACTCACACTAAGGGAAGGTTGGCCAAGTGGAGAGACCGGCCTTTAATTTGGGTTTTTATAGGTGATTTCCTAATCCAAGTTGGCTTAACTTTCCTCCCTTGATACACCACCCTTTCTAATCTCAGCCGTTGATCCAAAACACACTCTCAATTAGCCAAAGACGTCCTCCCATAAAGAATTCCAAATCAGTTGGGATTTGGAATCAAATTTAGAACCAAATATCTCTATTGATTCTATCACCCAATTAGGAAATTATCTAACCCTTTCCTTGCTTCACTTGGGCGTCCCAAATAATTGATTTCCTACTTTTGATTGGCTGATGTTGATCTCCAATTTGGTATGGACGTCTAACACATTGGTTTCCCCATTTAGTTAGGATTTCAAATCTTTAATAAGATTCGTTCCCTATCTTAACCCTAGATACAACACACTATGAAACGCGTAACAGTCCACTTACGACTATTTCCACAAGACTTAGACTCTGAAATTTTTACTGCAGTTAGATCTATGAGTCTAGTTTCTAACCCCATAGACGGTTTATTTTTCTGTAATTAGATATGATTTTTATAGTACAGACTGTCGGTGCAGAAATAGTATCGGTCGAGATTACAATTCTTGATCATATCTCGTTCCAAACTAGGAAACTACCATGTATTGCTCAATTCACTTGGACGTCCAACCTAATGGGATGCTCCTCAAATTAAATATTCACATTATTATTTAACCTTAACCAAATCAGGTAACTTCCTGATTTACCAAAATATCACCCTGAGTTACCATTAGGAGTCCAAATCCTATCTTTCACCAAGATTTTCTCTAACTTCCAGAACTAACCACAAGTGACATGTCAGCCACGTGCATGACACCCTAGGCCTTGTGTCCACGTGGCTCTGGCAACCAGTGCTTCTGCTTCTGGTGCAACTCTCGCGGTTGAGTGACTCCGATGTCCCGCATGCATGTCACACTACTCTGACTCGCGCAGACCACGAACCGAACATCTTAGTCAACTCGTATCGCATACTCGTGACCCCGCATGAGCCACCCTCTCTAGAGCCTGGTTCCTCGTCGATTTTTCTCTCAGTTTTGAATCTGGCCCGATCGATCGCGTATCGTCTCGCGATCGATCGCATACTAAAATGATCATAACTTTTTGCTCAGAACTCCGAATTGCAAATGGTCGGAGGCATTGGAAAGCTTTCTTCATGAACTTTATTAATAAATCCCGTCTTCTTATTGATCTGAAATCCGCATTTTTGATCCGATTTTTTGGGTGTTACAGTTGAAGTGCGTAATACTATCGTGTATGCAAATACACGATAGCATTATCGTGTACTTGAGTACACGATAGCTATTTTTTTAGACAAGCTTTAACGATTGATATTTTTTTCATTTCTGATCTGTTTTTGCCAATTTTTTCATTCTTCCTTATTTTTAGTATTTTTTCTTATAATAATGATATCATAAAGCTGTTGAGACATTGCATGCTATTTATCGTAGATTTTGTTATATTTTTTAGACATTATCTCAAGATCTTTATGATATCGTCATGATAAAAAAGAACACTAAAAATAAGGAAGAAAAAAAAGGGTTAACAGAGATATGATTAATTGAAGGTTATAATAGTATCGTGTCCTTATGATATCATCATTAAAAGAAATAATATTAAAAATAAGGAAGAACAAAAAAAGGGGCAAAAATGGACCAGAAATGGAGATATGATTAATTGAAAGTTGTAATAGTATCATGTATACAAATATCGTGTATTCGATTAAGTACACGATAGGATGGCTATCATGTATTCAAATACATGATAACATTTTTTTGGGATAAATTTTAACGATTCATATCTATCTTATTTGTTATCAATTTTTACAATTTTATTTTTGTATTTTTCTTTATTTTTCCTTATCTTTTCTTGTCATGATGATAGCCTAACTATATTGGGACATCGCATGCTATTTATTATAGATTTTGTCACATTTTTTTAGATATTATCTCTAGATCCTTTTAATATCATTATGATAAAATAAGGAAGAACAAAACAAGGGCAAAAATAGACTAGAAATGAAGGAACTATGATTTGTTGAAGTGTAAAACCTGAAACCAGATAATATAGAAAATATTTAGGGTTAGGGTTCAAGAGGCCAAAATGGGAAGATTAAGTCCGAAAGAAGGTTATATGGCATGAGCTCTAAAAAACCAAATAATATGGCAATCTAGGCTCATTGGCCAGGTAATATGGAAAAACCTCTGCTTCATTCGAAAAAGATAACAATCGTGTTTTAGATGCTCAATATGCTCAATTTTTATATTAAATCTTAATATCCAAACAATATGATATCTCTAAATGAGAGAGATATCTATCGTTGAAATTTGTCCCATTAAAACAAATCTGTCCCACTAAAACAATATGATAACTTCAATGATGCATATCTCTCTCATTTTTTATCCATTTTTGCCTATTTTTTTCATTCTTCCTTATTTTTAGTGCTCTTTCTAGTCATTATGATATCACAAAAATATTGATCTATCGCATGTTATTTATCGAAAAAAATATTACAAAAATTACAATAAATGGTATGTGATGGCTCAACATCTTTGTGATATTATAATGACTAGAAAAAGTACTCAAAATAAGGAAGAATGAAAAAAAAAGGTGAAACAGATTAGAAATGAGAGAGATATGCATCGTTGAAGTGATTGCCCATTTAAAATGGGACGAAAAACGATTAAGGTAGTAAAAGGCGTCAGTTCAACCGACGCATTAAGAGAGACGTCAGTTCAACCGACGCCTTTCTCTTTTAATATTTACTACAGTGCATTATTTTCGATTTTTTTTGATAATTTATTATATAATTTCTCCAAAAAAAAACAGTCGGAATGGTTAGATTCGCATTAAATCGGGCTTGAATCTAATGAGGATTCGATACCCAACAGGCAGGCGGACAATACCGTAATTTCCTTCTACAACGTGAACAAGAGTGGAACAAAAACGGGGATTTTATATAAAAAATCATCAAAAAAAAAAAATTACCAAAATAGCGCACTGTAGCAAATAATTCCCGGAATGGTGTTCTGACAAGCCACGCAGGCGCCTGCGTGGCTTTTTTTTAAAAAATTAACCCAAAAGGCGTCGGTTCAACCGACGCCTCCTGAGAGGCGTCGGTTCAACCGACGTCTTTTACTACCTTAGCAAAATCTCTTTATAACAGAAAGGCGTCGGTTCAACCGGCGCCTTTCTTTATAACAGGAAGGCGTCGGTTCAACCGACGCCTTTCTTTATAACAGAAAGGCGTCGGTTCAACCGACGCCTTTTATTTCGTATATAGCCGTGGCCGCCCGGGCTCGGCCTCCTCCCCACCGAGCCCTAACTACTCGCCGCCGCCGTCGCCCTCGCCGCCGTCGCCATCTCTCTCCCTCGCCGCCGTCGCCCTCTCTCGCCCCACCGACGCCGCCGTCGCCCTCTCTCTCCCTCGCCGCCGTCGCCCTCTCTCTCCTTCGCCGCCGTCGCCCTCTCTCGCTCTCACCGCCGTCGCCCTCTCTCGCCGTCGCCGCCGTCGCCTTCTCTCGCCGTCGCCCTCTCTCGAACGAGGCCGCCGTCGCCCTCTCTCGAACAAGTCCGTCGTCGCCCTCTCTCGCCTTGCCGTCGCCCTCTCTCGCCCCACCGACGCCGCCGTCGCCCTCTCTCGCCCCACCGACGCCGTCGCCGCCGTTCTCTCCGCGGACACCTCGGCCAGTCGTGACCCCGCTCCGTCTCACCGGTAATATACGTTTAATATCCGTTTAAAATACATATTGATGTATTGATTTAGCTTTTGTATGATTTGAAAATAATTAGCTAGTGTTTGTTAATTGTTTTGTGAGAAAAGATGGCGGGAGAAATGCTTCCGTTTGTGTTGATGTATGGTGGTAGAATTGATAGAGGTGAATACGAAGGCGGTGAGAGCGTAGGATTATTGATTAATAAGCCAAGTACTTACGATGAACTAGAGATGCAAGTGGTCAATAAATTGGGATGGGATCAAAGATTGTGGAAAATTCGTATGAAGTACAAGATGCCTGTTTTGGGAACAAGGACTACTATAATACCAATTGATGATGATAATTCTATGCATGTCATGCTCTATTTTGCACCTCGTGTGTTTAGCTTCGAGCTATTTATAGAAAAAGAGGCGCGGATGCCTAGGTTTGTAAATGACGGCGAAGGCACAAGTAGGAGTGCTCGCATAAATAGGTCAAGAGAAAATTCTAGAGGAAGGCGTGTCGAAGATAATGAAGAAGATGATTTGTCTATATCACTAGCGTGCAACGAACCTCAACTTTCGCCGAGTTGGAGGTAGGTTTATTTACAAAATGTAGTTTGACCATTCAACTTACGACTAAGTGAATTGTTTATTTATGATATAAGTACTGTTTTGAATAATTTAGGCACACATCTCAAGCTCATGAAGCGATGAATCTTGGCATGGCACGAGGTGGTGAATTGTTTGACACACAAACATCATTTCGTAACCCCTATACTTACCCTGGTTCAAGTGGTTGGCAAGAGGGAAATATTAATGAGGAAGAGGATGGGGAAAATGATGAGTGGGTGCCTAATTCACCTGAGGTTAATGTTGAAGATGTACGAGGAGAGGATAGTGTGCAAGAGATGGTTCAAAATGAGGGAGATGATTTGGTGGATATCGCAATTGCTACAGATAACTTGGATGATTTTGAGGAAGAATTGCCTTACGAGGAGGAGCCCACGTGGGCGCGACTAACTGATGAAGAAATAGATGGGGCAATAAATCGGGGTTTGCATGAGGAGACATATCATGAGGAAGCAATATATGTGGGGCAAATATTCCACAATAAAGATGAATTTGTACACGCATTGAGGGAGTTTTCAATAGCGCATAATGTTCGCTATAAAGTGTTGCGTACAAATCCGACGCAGTACACAGCAAGATGTCAATACCCTGACTGCCCATGGAGAGTACATGCATCAATGAGGAAGGGGAGTAATGATTTTAAAGTGAAGACATATACTGGCGAACACACTTGTAGAAATTCCGAGCTAGACACAGGTCATAGACAATGTACTGCGGCGTTTGTCTGTCGGCATATATTACCCTCTATTAGAGCAGAAGTAGATATCAATTCTCACTTGTATGAAGTGAAAACAATGCGTGGTAGAAAATATGCGGTGGATATAAACGATCATACATGTTCTTGCAATTACCCTCAAGTGTACAAACACCCATGTCGTCATCTAATTGTTGTCCATGCGAGGCGAAGAAGACCCATCGGCGATTTAGTTGGATATTGTTATACATCTGATGCATATAGAAAGGTATATGCAGCCGAATTCTATCCGCCTCCAGATCGACGATTTTGGGAGGAAAAGTCACCTGAGTATGTGGTGAAGCCCCCAAGGGTAACACGAAAACCCGGTCGTCCACGCAGTAGGAGAATACATAATGCGATGGATAGTGCGGGCATGAGAGCAGATGGTCGAGCTCACTACCATTGTGGGAATTGCAACCAAGTTGGTCATAACAGGCGTCATTGCCAAAACACACCTTCTGCTGATTGGTACTTGCATACAATCATCTTAATATGTAACTTAACTTGTTGTCCACATTCTTTGAAGTTATGATTAATTGTTCGTTTCTTTGTAGATATTATGGATCCAGGACCGATTGATCCCTCCGTCCTGACAGAGCAGAGCACTCACAGATCTGATGGCATATGGAGGGGAGAGGTATGTGCATAATCATTATCTCCTTAGTTTTACACTTGTACATATATTTAACAATTTTCCATCCATGTAAATTGTATAGGATCCCGGGTGCATTGAATGCACCGAGCACTGGCAAAATGTGCGTCATTGGCTAGTTGATGCGCGCATTTTGCCATACATTGAGATGGCTGGATTTGGTGATTTCATACGATTACAGTACATCAGGATTGATAGGGCTCTCATCACCGCCCTAGTTGAGAGATGGCGGAGGGAGACACAAACATTCCACTTGCATTTGGGGGAGATGACGATCACATTACAGGATGTTGCAGTACTTCTCGGACTCCGAGTTGACGGCATTGCTGTGTGTTGCTCGACTGTGGGAATTGATTGGAATGAAGTGTACTTGCACCTTCTTGGACAAGTACCTCCACGCGAATCATTGAAAGGACGAACTAGGGTAAGTCTGTTGTGGTTGAGAGAGCAGTTCAGTCGCCTGTCGGAAGATGCCACAGAGATTGAAGTCGAGCAACACGCACGAGCATATTTACTCTATTTGCTCGGTAGCACTATATTTGCCGATAGCAGCAGTAGCCATGTGCACCCGATGTATCTTCTTTTGTTAGAGGATTTATACACTGCGGGACAGTATGCATGGGGTAGTGCCACCCTCGCTTACCTGTATAGAGAGTTGGGAAAAGCTTGTCAATCATGCACATCAGGGATTGCCGGGTGCGTCACCCTTGTCCAGGTAAACCATCAATTATCTTTGACTAGTATATTTTTTTCATAAGTATAACATTTGATTCATGTTGGGTGTGTATGTGGCAAACAGTTATGGTCGTGGGAGAGGTTGCATGTCGGTCGTCCAAACATTAGGAGCACTCCACTAGATGGTTTATCACCGTTAGGAGTTCGGTATGTGTTATTTCTTAAAGGTATTTGATGATGTTATATTTTAGATAATTTATTCCTCATCCTCGTTATGTTAGGTGGAATGCCAAGAAGACAAAAACTGTGAATCCTCACAGTGTCTTGGCGTTGTATAGATCGGAGTTGGACTATCAACGATCCGGCCAGGTATTACTCCTTTATATTGCATGCGTTATGAATATGACAAATGTACATTTCACCAAAAAGTAAAGTATCATATTCATATGTTGTGTAGGTAATATGGCAACCATATCATGATGATGTGTTAGCACAGTTACCTGGAATTTGTACGGATGGAGCGCATGTGTGGCTATCTAGGACGCCGCTTATATGTGTCGACATCGTCGAGATGCATGTTCCGGATCGGGTCATGTTACAATATGGATTTGAACAAGTTTTTCCCCCTCTTATGGTTGAGTTCATTGAACGAGTATCGCGCCGAGGCCGAGGTAGTTTTGATTGGAGGTCGCATCATGCGGCCTACATTACTAGATGGGACGACCGGACGATCACTCTCGTTGAAGGGGAGCCTGCTATGACTGAGCGAGATGCATACATGAGATGGTATTTGAGCATCACTAGGAGACTTATCATGCCACCCATGCATGAGCCGGATATGTTATATCAACCAAGAGGCGACACTGAGCGGGCGTTGGTGAGTATCATTAACTTCATATTTGATTTTATTCACTAGTATTTTGTAGTGAGTAGATAACATACCTGTGTTTTTCTTTCTAGCTTACTCTTGCACGACAGACATTTGATCAGACGGGCGCAGCTTTGGTGGACCGATCATATGAGAGCTTGCTAGCGGCCTGTCAGACGCTACACGATCGCTCTGGACATGTTCTTGCGAGTTTGCCATTACTTCGACCAGTTGTTACTGAGATTCCAGGATTGGAGGTTGTTCCAGAACCCGAGATTCTGACATCATCAGCTGACACGAGAAGTTTTACCCCATCACCTGTTGTTCCAGATGCCCCGCTGGAGCAAGTTGAGAGGCCTCTTTCTTCGAAAGTATATACTCGGCGACAGCGTGCACTTCGTTCTCAACGTCAGGCAGCTTCGTCTTCAGATGCTTTACCTGACGTTGAGCCTGAGGATATTCCAGTTCGAGAACGAGGACGGGGTAGGAATAGGTTGAGGAGAATTGAATAAACACTTCTTGTAATTTTATAAATACATTTGTAATACTTTGATGTCGTGTAATATATTTTGTATATATTTTGCGTCATGTTGTATTAGAGAATACAAAATTTATCTTGTTATTAGGTTGTGATGTTGTATTGTGATGTGTGTGTTTATCAGGTTTGAAAAATTGTAGATTTCGTCCTCAAGAGAAAGGTGATTTTGAAGGTGTCGGTTGGAAGGCGTCGGTTCAACCGACGCCTTTATGCTTTAGGTTTTTATTTTTTTGAACAAGTGTTTGCAAGAACCGACGCCTTTCGGTTTTTTTTTTTAACCAAGTGTTTTTTAAACCGACGCCTTTCGGTTAGCATAAAGGCGTCGGTTGATCCGACGCTTTCCTTTATAACATAAAGGCGTCGTTTGAACCGACGCCTTACTTTATAAACTGAAAGGCGTCGGTTCAACCGACGCCTTTATGCTAACCTTAAAGGCGTCGATTGAACCGACGCCTTTTGGGTTAATTTTAAAAAAAAAAGCCACGCAGGCGCCAGCGGCCACGCTGGCGCCATTCCGGGAATTATTTGCTACAGTGCGCTATTTTGGTAATTTTTTTTTTTTGATGATTTTTTATATAAAATCCCCAACAAAAACCACCGCTTCCCCCGCTCGCCGTCCTCGACATTTTGCTCAAACATTTCTTCAGAAAAGAAAAAAAACCAAAAACAAAATTGAAAAAATTTCAAATTAGAGAAAGCAAAAAAATCCAAATTTTCGCCAATCCGCTACGAAATCCGAGCCCCGCCGCTATCTTCTCCGCCGCCGACCGCCCTGGGAACGCCGGAATCCGCCCCTCCTCGCCGGCCGCGATTCATGAGGCGGCCTCCGCAGCAATGTCGCTGGCGATGGTAGATGTACGGTCCCCGCCCGCGAAGACGCCCGCCTCGCGAAACCCTAACTCTAGATTTGGAGGTCAGTCCTTCCCTTTCTCTCCTTCCTTGTTCGATTCCATGGATCCTCCCAAGGTCTCCTCCACGCGCAAGCCGCGGCTCGTGAAGCTGCGCCGGCAAGGGGCTGGTTCGGTGTCCGGCGATGGGGCCGGGACGCCGGGGAGGTATGGGGAGGTGCAAGATCGGTTGCGGGAGTGGAATCCGTTTGTTCCTGATGCGAATGTTGCCGCGTCGGGCAGCGGCGCGAGCTTCGGGTTTGGAGCTAGTGGGAATGCGGAGTTTGGTTTTGGAGCTGGGCATAATAGCGGATTGGGCGCGTCGTCGAGCTCGACGCCGTCTGTTCCTTCTGTGAGTGTGGAGAAAACTCTTCCAGATGATTTGGAGAGGAAGTTGAATATTCGAAGCAACAGCGCGCGAATGACTAATAATGGTGTTTTTGTTTTTGGAGCTGAGCGACATGATGAAACGAATGAGAGTTGGGAGAAGCTTGTTCATGATGAAATGGGGAAGCTCAATATTGGGAATGTAGCTGGCCAGTCGACTGGCGTTGGTTCAAATATAAATTTGAAGGGTAATGTAGTTGATGTGGGTGCTTCGTCGAGCTCAAAGACTTCTGTGCCATCCGTAAATGTGGAGAATACACTTCCAGATGATTTGGAGACGAAGCTTAAGATTGGAAGTGGCAGCGCGCCAATGACTAATAAGCATATTTTTGTTTTTGGAGCCAATAGACATGATGAAACAAAAGAGAGTTTGGAGAAGCTAATTTATGATGAAATGGGGAAGCTTAATATGGGAAATTTAGCTGACCAGTCAATTGACCGTGGTTCAAATACACATTTGAAGGGTTGTATACATGATGCAGGTGCTTCGTCGAGCTCAACAGCATCTGGTCCGTCGATGCCTGTAGAGAAAACGCTTTCAGATGACTTGGAGAGGAAGTTGAAGATTGGCAGTAGGGTGAGTGTGGATAAAAAGCTTCCAGATGATTTGGAGATGAAGCTTAAGATTGGAAGCGATGGTGCGCCAGTGACTCATAATCGTGTTTTTGTTTTTGGAGCCAATAGACATAATGAAACAAAGGAGAGTTCGGAGAAGCTATTCTATGATGAAATGGGGAGGCGTACTATGGGAAATCTAGCTAACCAGTCAACTGACCATGGTTCGAATATTAATTTGAACAGTACTGTACTTGAGGAGGATGACCCAAAGACTTCTTCCAGTGGTAACACGGGGTTTGTTGAGGCAAGTGCTTTAGAAGGAAACTTAAATTTGAAAAGCAGTGGAGTTGGAAGTTTAAATTTTTTGAGGCAAGTGTACAGTGGTGATGATGATGAACTCCAAGAAATTGGTGATGCCACTTTTGTGTTTGGGTCAACTGAGTCAAATGGCTTAAATGAGCAGTCAGAGACTAGGCTTTCTGGTGACATGTGTAAATTAAACCTGGAAAAATCTTCTAATAGTGAAGGTTTGAATAAAGCTGAGGATAAAGATCTTAATGCAAAAAATGACGTGAATGATGCTTTTGTTTTTGACAGCAGCAAAAGTCAAGCGTGTTCTACAAGTGGGGAGTTGAGAAAAGAGATGCCCAATGAGGTTCACTTTGAGACTGAAGGGCAGTATCCTGCATTTGCTTTTAATAGTGTTAGAGATATGTCAGACCATCAAACTCCAAAACATGATACTTCTTGGTCTTCCAAAGAAAACTATGTTGATGGTGACCGTCAGAATGTGATTTTTAGCTCTACGAGAGGGACAACACATAAAGACACAAAGTTTAGGAATAGGCGTGGTAAACTGAAGGCGAAAGCTGCTGTTGCTCAGAAAGAGTTCATTTCAAGGGAAAAAAGCCTTCAAGATAATTCGGCGATAGGTTTGACCGAAAGTTCTTCACCTATGGATTTCTCTCCTTATGAAGAAACTTTGGCCACTGAAAAACTTTCGACAAAAACATCTATGGAGTCCACTGAATCCTTTGATAGAACTACTTTTGCGGATGAAGTAGTTGCTATGGATAGTGTAGGCTTTTCAGGATCTGCTTTTGGTCAAGAATCTACAATTATCCCTGAAAAGGAGCCATTAGCTCATGAAAATGTGGTCCCGGACTTGAGTAATAAGGTGTCTTTTGCCTCATTGTACTCCTGGATTAGAAGATAGCAGTGAGATAGGATTTAAATTTTCTGCATCTTCTCAATGTGCAATAACATCTGCTAGGCACAAATATAGAAGAAAAATTCGAATCAAAGGCTGTCATGAATCCACCTCCCACGACACAAATCACATGGTTCCTCCCACAGAGCAGTTTTTACCGATTTCTAGTGGTGCTAAAGGTAGCACTGTCTTCTCCATACCAAAGAAGGATGCTTCTAAAGAGTCCCAAGTTTGGCAAGAGTCTGCCTCCATGGCTGCTAGCAATTTAGCCACTCAGCAAGCCTGTGAAGGGTGGAGATCGAGGTAATGTGTGTTAGTTATATTGTATCTATTGTTTATTTTTTGGTTAAGTTGATTGTGACCCAATTGATGTTCCATCATGAACTTACATTTACCTCGATTATTCATGTTGCTTCAAACTGTAATCTATAGTCCACTAGTTATATGTTTTTCAATGGACTTGGCCTTTGTGGTCATAGTTGCCCATATAAGTTACGAGGAAGGTTGTAGACTTGGAGTTGAAATTCCTGCATTTTTTGTATAGTTTTTTTTCCTTATCACCATTTGAAAGCATAGATCAACTCCTTAATTTTTGGAAGATTGTATCACTGTATCCATGTCCAGTGATACAGTAATCACTGATATGTGGCGACAAAAACTATTATATATCTGTCTAAATTTGACGAAGATGAGTAAACTAGACTTTTATATGTAAGTAGGAATTTGGTAACCATCTTTGTAAATATTTGCAAATCTTGACTTGTCACTATTGACTTGGTGTCCTGATTGTGGAAAATTCTTTGCTCTAAGTGCTTGAATCATATCATTCAAGGTTGACACGTTTCTGTCCATATGTTCTTTAGTTGTCTCTTATTAATGATGTCCTAACTAAAGTTGTGTTGACTAGGTATTTGTTTGTTGCAAGTTTAATTGGATTGCAAGGACTTTGGACCCTTATACACTACTGATATTGTCCTGTTTGGTTGTTCATCAGGGGAAACCAAGCTTATAAAAATGGGAATCTAGCTGAAGCTGAGGAGAATTACACACGTGGGTTGAATTGTGTCTCTCCCGATGAAACTGATACAAGCTGTTTGCGAGCTTTAATGCTTTGTTATAGCAACCGTGCTGTCACTAGAATGTCCCTTGGAAGAATTAGAGAAGCACTAGAAGACTGTATGGTGGCTGCTTCAATAGACCAAAGCTTTTTCAAGGTTCAAATCCGAGCTGCTAAGTATGAGCTTCTCTCTCTGTTTTTATTTTTATATCATAATCATATGCTTGACTTACCTTGTATTATATGGTTCTAATTGTTTCAATGGTGCATGTCTTACCTTAATTGTTTGGATAAAATCACATTAAGCTTATTTTTTACAAAACCTTTTGTTGTTTCTTCTCACTTCGTTCCTCGATTTTAGCGTCTCTCTTCTCAAAGGAATATTTTTATTCTATGTATCAAAGGAAAATGATATTTTTTATTCTGTCATATACTATAGTTGCTAATTGCAAGTGATTGGTGCATTTACGTTAAGATACATCATTTTATATGAATATCAGAGTATGATTTATTTGGCACACATTAGTAAATGATATTATGATCACATTTACTAAGATTGCAGAGTTCATTTTGAAGAATAAGTTCTTTCCTTAATGATCTTAGAACTATTATGACAGAAGCGATTCCCCATGTTTTTTTGTTGTAGATCCATGTGTCTGTTCCACGTGTCATGCTCCCAAGTAAAAGAAGACTGGTTTTCATTGTTACCAGCTTCTTGATGGAAGATGGCTATATTAATATTTCATGTGTAACCATCATGTCATGAAGCCAATCCACATAATTGGAAAGGTGTATGGTGAATATGATGACATTGAATCTTCTTATCATTGTCCCCTCTTCAGAGGGTTGTGTCAAGAAGGGCATCCGGCATAAAAACTTGCCACTATGTTTTTTTGTATGGATTTTGTACCATTTTGATTCCGAGAAGAGTCAAATGTGGGATATAATCCATGCCGCCGACCCCAATTAGCTGGGATAAGGCATGATGATGATGATGATGATCCATCTGTTTCTTCCTCAGATGGGATGCCTATCCTCCAAAGGCAGCAGGATGCTTTAGCAATAATAGTTCTATTTAATCTGTTGCTTTTGAGCTTGCAAGTCATAGGGTCTAAGGGCATAGGCTACATTTCGATGAACCACGTATCATTACAAAGATGGAGGGCATTTCTCTTAGTCGTTATGTTTTATTTTAGTTTTTTATTTGGGGACTGAATATTTCAAGCATTTGTCATTTCTGTTCCTTTGCTACTTTATGCTTAATAGTCTCCAAAACTATGGATATTCAGTTCCATTTGTTTAACATAATGTTTTACCAGTTGTTATCTTGCCCTTGGAGAAATCGATAATGCCGTGAAGAACTTCGAGAATTGTCTGCAGTCTGGTGGTAATCTAATTTTGGACCGAAAACTTATTGTAGAAGCATCTGATGGTCTTAAAAAGGCTAAGGTCTGTATTATTTGATAGAGAGATGCTAATGTTACATTGGATATTTCTTATTTTGATTTTCTTTCAAGTTTTGCGACTGCTCCACTAATTCAGTGTCTGGCTGACAGTACTCAGCGGATTGTTTGAATCGCTCAGCTGAACTTTTACGGCTGAGGCTTCCTGATGATGTATCTAAAGCACTGGAGTTTGTAGATGAGGGTCTTGCAGTGAGTCCTTATTCTGAAGATTTGATTAGAATGAAGGCTGAAGCACTTTTGATGGTACTTTCCTAAAATGAAGTGGATCTATGAGCAAATTCATTTTTCCTTATCACTTGTTTGTTAGCAATTAGACAAAACTGTAGAAGAAACAAGGCATACGAAATCATGTTAAAAGGGTCATTCTATTATACATGGTTTTCTTTTTGTCTTTTAGCATTTATAGAGTACAAATGGTGAAAATTTAATGTGAATGCTAGTGTTTAAGTGTTTTTTAATGATCGGAAAATTAAGGCTAATAATCAAGATATGGATTAGTTCAATATATATATATATATATATATATATATTAATCAGGTGACATTTGTATAGTTATTGCAATTGCATTCTCCACGAGCTAATGAACTTTTATGATAGAAAACCCCTTGGTGACAAGCTAATGAAGATTAAAATTATCTTCCTTCGGTTTTCTCCCTGCAGCTTCGGAAGTATGATGAGGTCATTCAGTTATGTGAGGAGACCTTGGAATCCGCAAGGAAGAATCATGGCCATTCTAAAAATGTGGATGGAGTTGACAGTGTCGAGGATGCTCACGTAATGTTTTGGAGGTGGAAATTGATTGCAAAGTCTTATTTCTATCTGGGAAGGCTTGAAGAAGCCCTTGCTTTGCTTCAGAAGCTTGAGAAAGTGGGCCATTCAGAGGACAAGTAAAACAAAATCTAATAAGTCTATATTATATTTTTTTGTTTCCTCATCTTTTCCTATAGCCAGTCCAATATGTTTTGAATGACATGGTAGTCATCACAGGTGCCGAAGCAATATTCCAGAATCATCAAAATCATTTGCTGTTACTGTGCGAGAGCTGTTGAGCCACAAGGTATGTCTGAATAAATTGGATGATCATTTTGTTTCATGAAGATGGTTACATGTGGGTATTTGAAACTGGGTCAACTGTTATTATGGATTGTCCAAACAACTTTGTGTTGAGAGGGTATTAGGGGCGGCTATGAGCTGAGCTGAGATGAATTTTTGCCCAGCTCAATTTTATAAGCTCTTTTTGTCCAACTCAATGTTATAAGCTCAAACAGAGTTGACTGAGTTGAGCGGCCTTGAATTTCTTATGTTATATCATATATAGTATGCTCATAAATTCAATTCGTATGGATTAGGAAATATATCTTATTGTATTTATATAAATAAAAAAAAATACATGGTTGCTTGGAATTCTATTATTTCCCTTTGTCAAGGTATGATGGGAGGCTGTCATTTTAAGATTAGAAATGGGGTGAATACAAAGATGTGGACGGATCCCTTGATTGAACACTTTCCTTTATACTTGAAATTTGGGCATAGATATATGCTTAAGGTTGGGGGTGACACTAAAGACACAATTGCAGATTCCTTAATGGGAGCTAGATTTTGCAAGCTCTAGAGCTTTCGGCGTGTTAGTTAGGTACCTAACATTTAAGTAGATTGCAAGCTTCCTTGATAAGCTTGAACTTATAACTAAGAGTGGTTGGCTGGGAGAAAGTAAATCACCTTCAATGAGGACCCAATTAATTAGAACATTCAATTGCAATCTGTTAAAAGTTAGGTATTACTTTTAGTTCTATTTCTAAAAGAAGATACAGGTTTCCAAACATAACTGTAGTTCTAGTTCCATTTAGTCGCAGATATTACTGCAATTTACACAATGACTAGTCACACCCTGAGAAATATGTAGCTAGAGCGATCAGAGGCGAAGTAATTGATCACATGATACTGTTTCTTCTCTCCTAATTTGCACAAATCTGCATTATTTCTTAGCCACCATTGACGTGCATGTTTTTTACTAGTTACATAAAACACTATCAACTCCATCTTATGCCTTCCCGTAGCTCTATCTAGATAGGCAATACGATTTTGTTCTAACATTTGACAATATTATTCAAAAAAACTTCTAGAATCATGTAAGATGTGCTGTTAAGAACATCTGACACCCATTCTAATGCAGTCAAAGTTTGACGAATGAAAATATTTTGGGAGGAAATGATTGCTAGAAAAAATTGAACTTGTCATTTTCCCATGCAAAGCTGGCTTTTAAATAATGATAATTTACTTATGCACTAGACCCCAGCTTAGTCCAGATAGTGACTGATCTAGAGCACAACATTTTGGTGCGCTTTAGCCACCAAGTTTTACTAAATTGTGGAATGTTCTTTTCTAGCACTTATGACTCAACATTAGTGCTCTGACTTTATATTGTGTTTGGGTATGGGTGGTAGTCATTTTTTTCTTAACGCCAACGGGATTTGACTTTATATTCCCAAACTGGAAGGTATCTGATCACTCCGACTAAGGCTGGTCTGGTCTATTTTTATTTGTGTAAGTGTCATGCTTCTAAGAGAAAGCAGGATGGACTCGTTATGTACTTATCTTTGTGTTGGTAGATAACCGTAGGAAAATTAACCACCATCTCATGAATTTAATACCGAATATCCAGAAAGGTTTCTGATGTTAGTGGTCATGTTGAACTCCATCTCACTATTCCTGGTTATGTTCAAAGTTTTTTAGATATTTATGCTTAAGCCACCATCTCAGAAAGCCAAAACTAAATGACTTGGAAAGACAAAGGATGATGGTGGGCGGTGGTTGTCATTTTTCATCTTCCCTCCTTTGAGTTTCGGGCATCAAGAACAGTATTTGGCAGAAGATATTGCCTCTTTTGTTCTCTCATTTATTTATATCATGATTTTATATATAACAATAGTCAGATGGTGATCCATGTTCCCTACTGCGGATAGCTTGGGATGAGGCATAGATGGTGAACAATGATGAACTATGCTTATTTCCACTTGCTCTAATGAAGAATTTACTGGTAATATAGTATTTTTTTTTTCTTACTCAGGCTGCAGGGAATGAGGCTTTCCAAGCCGGAAAACATTCGGAAGCAGTTCAGCATTATACTGCTGCTTTAGCATGCAATGCTGAATCACGCCCTTTTGCTGCCATCTGTTTTTGTAACCGTGCTGCTGCATACCAATGTTTAGGCCAAATAACAGATGCAATTGCAGATTGCACTTTAGCTATAGCTCTTGACTCAAATTATCCAAAGGTATGTCACCCCTCTTTGTTTAGGCTAAGCTTATTTGAGAATTACTAATCTGAAAACTTAGTCAATGCTTCCCTTCTCTCTTTTAGCAGTGGTTATGTGGGATAATAAAATAGCACTTTGAATTGAACTTCAAGATTGTAAGCAGTTTAAATGAAGTTCTGATCCTTTTAATAGTCTATCTTTGTATTGAGAATGGCTAGGCAAGTAGGTGCGGTTGTTTTCTGTTCAGAAAAAACATGCGTTTCCTAAAATAATTACAGTTATTGCCACATATTGAATTAATATGTTCAGTAATGCATAAACTGCAACTTAAATTGTCAGAGGTTGCACGTCAGAAATAGATGGTAGTTCTGATTTTTTGCTGTTCTTTTCTTTCGAGTCTGTATGCTTATCCCCTTTTTTTGCACTAATGTATGCTTATCCCCTTTTTTTGCACTAATGGAATTAGGGCTATGCCGTGACTAAACGATTGGAAGAAAAGTTATCAGAGAACTTCTTTCAGGTTTTTTTCTCTTAACAGAATGACTGAGTACCTTTTTTTTAGGCAATATCAAGGAGGGCCACCTTGCATGAGATGATCCGAGACTACAGTCATGCTGTTACTGATCTTCAAAGACTTGTGCATCTTTTAGAAGAGAAGGCAAAGGACAAATCTAATCAGCATGCACAATTGCCAAATGTTGCAAATGACCTAAAACAAGTCCGTTCTCGCCTGTTTACTATGGAACAAGAAGCCAGAAAAGATACCCCTTTGAATATGTACCTGATCTTGTGAGTCTATACATTTATCCAAATGCCTCTAAAAGCAAGCTTCATAAGTAGAACATTTTTACACTTTCTTTTTTGTTTGGTAACATTTTTTTAATTTAGCATAATGTAATTAACTGCATGTATGTAGAGGAATTGATCCACAAGGCAAGGCTGTGGAGGTCAAGAAGGCGTACCGAAAATCGGCTCTTAGACACCACCCTGACAAGGTAACTTAATTATCTAATTTTCTGGTACATGTGCACTTTTGCGCTTATAGATGTTTTCCAGAAATTGGATTAGTCTTTTAGTTGTGACGCCTGTAGGATGCAAGATTAGATAATTTATGTGCATACAGTGCGTGGTTTTAACATCTGTTTTAGTTTTCCGAATGATTTTTTCTTTCTTTATTGGTGCATAATTTGGCACCACTTCTTTTCACCTCAATTTTGATGCATTATGTTTTGTGGTCTTGTAAGATTAAAACCATACTTCTAATTAATGTTATTATGGGTATTGTGAAAATTGTCATATTGCTTAACATCTTTGAAGGGATCAAATGTCTCTTTCCTTGTCATAATAATCTTGTTCGGGTCTTACCATTGGGTGCGCCATGTTACCCGCATCATTATGTGCTAAAACTGTCTGCTTCCTTGGGCAGTCATTCTGAAGTCACGTGAAATTATACTTGGTAGCTGAAATTAACACTTATAACGGAGGTGAAAGGACATATATTTAAAGCAAGGGGCTCTTTTTCTATAACAAGCACATGTTACATCATTCTCTCAATGTGCCCATGTACGAGCTAGTGGTATTAAGCTTGTTATCTACTTATATCAAGCTACACCTGTATATTGTTCTTTTTGCTCAGCCCTTCTCTATATTACATATTACGAGAATTTGGATTTTCGAGAAAAAATGCTTTCAATTTCATTTTACTCACAATATTTGAGTAGATTTATGGTGACTATATGAAAAAGTGTAATGTAGTCTGATATGGGTTGATTTTATTGGTCCTGTGTTTTTTATTTCATTTGATTTTGTTCCTTTTCACAGAAACAGGAAGTAGGAGAAGAAAGGAAATTTTGAACCTGTAAAATTTATGCCTCTAGTGGGACATATAATACAGTTATCACATATTTGTGTGCTACATATGTTACAGAAAGTAACTTTTTCGTTAGCCACTTCTCCTACGAGCTTAAACTTTTTTTTTTTATATGTCCTACGAGCTTAAGCCGGTAGGAAGGGACTAACTTATTCATATTACCATGCTAACAGAACCAATAATAACTGAATTAAGCTTTTGTGGTGCCTTTTTACTCTTTTAGTTGTCTTGACATTTATGATCTTTTGCGCAGGCTGGTCAGTTCTTGGCAAGAAACGAGAATGGGGATCAGCTTTGGAAAGAAGTTTCTGATGAGGTTAAGAGGGATGCCGAAAGGCTTTTTAAAATGATTGGAGAGGCCTATGCAGTGTTATCAGATCCTACAAAGGTATAATTTTTGTCGTTCTCATTTGTGTTATTTTTTTATATTTTGTATAGTACCTCACTACTTGGTGGCAGTATGGAGATGGCTTTTTTGGAAAATAGGGTTAAATACAAAAATTGTATGGAGATGGCTTTTTTGGAAAATAGGGTTAAATACAAAAATTGTATGGAGAATGATGACAACTAGAGGTTGTCGAAGTTCAGGATCCATGGGGAGCAAGGCAAAAAATAATAGGAAGAAAAGAGTTGGTTAACGTATCGACTGACTGCCTTAATCATCATCATTCGCCTTATCCCATTTGTATGGGGTTGACAACGAGGATTCTGCTCCTCCATCCAGCCCTATAATAGACCATTTCCACATACGAGTCGTACACATGGAATTCCATATCGCCGATATATCGATATCGGGCCCCACCCGATAAAACGAGATGGATAAATATCGATTTTTATTTTTTTTAAATATCGCCGATATATCGGTTTTGCTATTTTATAATAAAATAATATTTTCGGAAAAAAAAATTCGAAAAAAAAATTTTTTTTAAAAAAAAAAGGGGAAAAAAGTAACTTTCCCACTTGTTTCCCATCCTAATATGCATATTTTAAAATCTATGCTTTGTCTAAATTAGTATAACTCATTTTAGAAGCTAGATTATGAAATTATATGGTAAAAACTAGTTTTTAACTACCGATATTTTTTTACAAATATCTCCGATATATCTCCGATATTTTGTCTCTTAAGCCGACCGATACGATACCGATATCCGATACGGAATTCCATGGTCGTACATTGCCAAGTTTTTGTCACTAGTTCCCTCCAAGTCATCTGGGGCTGGCCTTTTTTCCTAGAGATTGTTTATAAACCACTACTTAATTCTTTGTATGAAAATGGTGTTGGTGGTCTCCTTAGAACGTGGCCAAACCACTTTGGTTTCTCTCGATTTATCACTCGTCATTTCTAACATGTCATTTAATAGTTTTCCCAACAATTCTAGTGATCCATCAGTCACTGTTTTAAGTTTGCTACTCGAAGGCGAGATATCCTTAAATTCTTCATCAATCATGCACCAGAAGTTTCTCGTTCGAAATCTATTACCCTTTTTTTCTAACAGCACTGATAATCATGTTCCTTCATGTAGCAGCAAGTAAAAAAAAATGATCCTTAATAACCCACAGTCCAGTCAAATTAACAAATTCAAGCAAATAAGAAAACAGAAACAAAGGAGGGAGAAATTCTAATACGAAAAGGAACAAAGCTGCATAGAGAATCCTAATGCGAAAAGAAGCTGAGATAAGGTCGAAACATGAAAGAATAAATAAACAGAGACCTGATGCGAAAAGAAGCTGAGATAAGGTCGAAACATGAAAGAATAAATAAACAGAGACCTGCTACAATGCCTCCACAATCTAGTACCCTTTCTTATGGTCTCTTATAATTTAACAGATTCAAGGCTTTCAAAGTTAAGCATTTAGAATTGTTTCTATTAGCTTTGTAGTATCAGAATAAAAAAAAAGTCCATTTGAAGTCACTACACACTGAAGTATGCCAAGTGATATAATACCTTTTGTTCTTAATGCGATATTTCATTATTATAATCAAACACAATTTTATCACCTAAAAACCATAACCAAGTAAGATCGATTTAGCAAAGGGGACTCTACTTCAGTGTTCATGAAAGGTATTTCATGTTGAGCACTTGGAGGAAGGTTTTGGTTGCATCTAAAAAACAGTTTGGCGTCAGTTTATGCACCTCAATTTTTGTACACAAACTCCTTGTCTATCTCCACTTCTGATATCATCAGAAGATATTTGTTTACCTAGGTAAGTTACTGGTCATTCATGATGTTTTTTGGAGGAAAGTGTCGGTTGCATCTAAAAACCAGTTTGGCTTCGGTCTAAGCGCTTCAATTTTTGTAAACAAACTCCTTGTCTATCTCCTCCACTTCTGATATCATCAGAATATATTTGTTTACCAAGGTTAAATTACTGGTCATTCATGATGTTTTTTTGTCTGTAAGATTTCTTTTTCATTTACTGGTCTCCCTTAGCCTAAAACCAATGCAGACTATCTTTTCACCTTCTATAACTGTCTACTAGCACTTACCTGTTTGGAAGCAGAAAGATTTGGCCTTTCAGCCTGAAAAATGCCACTTTTCAGGCTTTTCATGCCTGTCAGCCTGAAAAGTGTTTGGATGCTGAAAGGTGAAAAATGTGTTAGTGAAAGGAATCTCCGACAATTTTTCACCTTTCAGCCTGAAATATGCTGAAAGTGTGAAAGTCACCAAGTGAGAATCACGCCTCTGAAAATTTTTCACAGCCAAAAACACATTCACCTTCCATGCTGAAAAATTTTTGCTTTATCAGTGATATTTATCAAAACCCTTTTCACCTACCAAACGCAATTCACAAAAATGGCAAGCTTGGAATATGTGATTTTGAATATGTACAAATTGATTTTCCATAGTTCTTGACATTTGTCACTTCCATTATGCGTTTCATTTTGTTTTTCTTTCAAATGTGTAGCATATTCTGATAAGTTCTATTCTTTTGGCAGCGGTTAGAATATGATGCTGAGGAAGAAATTAGGAATGTACAGAATAAGCGAGGCAATATTAGAACTACAGATGTTCACAGCTCATATGAGAGAAGTCCAAGCAGGAGACAGTGGAAGGATGCTTGGAAGTCATACGAAAGCCCAAAAGATAGGTGGAGTGAATCTTCCTATTCAAGTAGATATTTCTGACCTGAAGATATATCACAATTTAGATCTGCAATATAAAGAATTCATGTGGTTCATATTAACCAGGTTCTTCTAGTCATTTTTGGTCTATGAGAGTTGAATATACGGTCTCTCATAAGTCCAGTTTAAAGTACAGTTGAAATTGGGAAAGCTATACAGAAAATTTTGAAATATGAGAGCAAGAAAGCTGACGAAAACATCAGCCTCCAAATTCACACACAAGCCGACCAAGAAAGGAAAATACGTTACAATTTATTTGCTAGTAAGGTAGAAGACTCTTCTTTCTCTCTATGTATGAGTTGCAACAGGGTCAGTGGGGGTGTTGTAAGGGTTTGTTTTTTAATTTTGATTTCTGCAGGGGGGGGGGGGGGGGGGGGGGAGTTAGCTTAAACTTGTAAATTCTACTCCCCCCTGCAGAAAATAGGGGGAGTATTTTCTCTCACATATTTCTTGTGAGACATTTGGGGCTATTTTGGTGTTGGGTTTGCCCGGCTGTTAAGGATGTTGCAAGTGAAAATATGTAAATTGATATCATTCGGTACATGTTCTTCCATATTAGCTGCGTACGTCGGGGTGATTTATTACATTTTTTGAGGTGTTGGAAAAAACGAGAGATGTTTTGTAAATAGTTTGTTGAATACGGATGGGTACGGAAGTTGGGGAATTGACCACTGTTATATAGATGTTGCTTTGTACATTCTTCTTGCTTATGTCGTTGATTTCTTTTTGTCAAATTATTTAACACTTGTGAAGCGGAAAGCACTAGTGACAATACGCTAAAGCAGCCTCATTATATATCTGCTAAAACTGCAAACTAGGTAGGACAGGAGGACTGAGGGGGCAACATGCTAGAGCGGCT
Source organism: Houttuynia cordata (assembly GCA_039654745.1). Taxonomy (NCBI): domain Eukaryota; kingdom Viridiplantae; phylum Streptophyta; class Magnoliopsida; order Piperales; family Saururaceae; genus Houttuynia; species Houttuynia cordata. Next base: position 4,920,643 of record CM077504.1, read on the forward strand.
CTGGTTGCTGATTCATATTTAGTGTTTTTTCTATGATTACTAATTCAAATTCAGTGTATATATACAATTTGGAGAATTTATGGGAAGGGAAACTTCATTTTCTCTTGAAAGCATAAAAAATGTATTTTGGGATCATGTGATACTGTTTTTTTTTGTAATGTGATCATGTGATTCTCGGGTATGCACTTTTTGAGCTGTTAAGATATTCTACTAAGTATAGGGTTTGGGTATGAAACATGTAAAGATTTAGGAGAAAATTGTTACATAGGTTGCGTTTGCTTACTGATTTGCTGAAAAAAATCAGCCTCTTTTAGCCCGAAAGGTGTTTGTTTACTGATTTTCCTTATAGGAACGGCCGATGGTGATAAGTGAAAAAAATTACCTATTTTCACCTATCAGCTGTTAGTGAGTTTGGAAACCAAAATAGGCAATTTTTACTCCTGATGGTGAAAGAAAAAAAAAATAACCAAATCACCCCGAAAGAGGTGAAAATGTTGATTCTCATTCGAATGAGCATAGCCTGAGCATAGCCTGAAAATTTTTTCCTCACCACCGCCACCACCCACGACTGACACCACCCACCATCACCCATCACTGGCCACTGTCCACCGCCGTCGTCGCCCTTTGTTGCCGTCTACCATCCAACCGTCATTGACCACCACCTATCGCCGTCATCGACCACCACCCACTACCACCACTGTCGTCGTTGCTGGCTACCCGCCGCCCACGACCGGCCACCACAGCCACCCATCGTCGCTGTCGCCGTTCAAAACAGAAATTTTTCACCACATTTGTTAAACACAAATTACACCTGATTGTTTTTAGGTTCTCAATCGCAAGTCCTAGTCAAGAGTCAGGTTGATGGTGAAAGACTGAAAATATGATTAATTTCAGGTTCCCAAACGGGTTTTCCATAATAAGAAAAATCACCTACAAATCACCTTGATTATTTTCAGCCTGACAATTTTTTTTTACCTTTGACTACCAGTTTCCAAACACACCCATAGTCCCTCCCGGCAGTATTAGATGAGATGATCGTAAAAATGTGTGGACCATATTTGGATGAGACCGATTGCAAAAAATGCCTGAATTGACTCATAGCGGTCTCATCTTTCTGCCCAGAGGGAGTACTCCCTTTGTCCAGTGAAGCTTTCTGCATTTGAAAAACACGAGTCTACCATTACATTTTGTAGATTTTTCTCCCTCACAACCACAACCACAACCACAGAACGATGGGAACGGGCCTTTTTTGTACAAGCCTTAGAGTCTAACAAATTTCACTCATTTTGCAATGCAGATGAGCTTTATTTGATGGAGAGAGTATATAAATATAAAAAGAAAAATTAAGGAGAAATTATATAAAAAATCATCAAATTTTTTTTCTTTCCAAAATGACATAGTGTAGCAATTATTTCCTAAAATGGTGTTCTGACAAGCCACGCAGGCACCCGCATGGCACGAGCGCTTGCGTGGTTTTTTTTTTAAAACCAAACCGAAAGGCATGGGTCAAAGGAGAATTCAACCGACGCCTCTCAGAACCGACACCTTTTACTGCCCTAACGTTTTTTATCTCATTTTAAACGGGCAGTAACTTTAACGATACATATCTCTCTCATTTCTAATCCGTTTTTATTCTTTCTTTTTATTCTTCCTTATTTTTAGTGCTCTTTCTAGTCATTATAATATCATAAAGATGTTGAGCCATCACATACCATTTATCGTAGTTTTTATAGTATTTTTTTCGATAAATAGATCAACATCTTTATGATATCATTATGACCAGAAAGAGCACTAAAAATAAAGAAGAATAAAAAAATGGGCGAAAACGGATTAGAAATGAAAGAGATATGCTTCGTTGAAATTTGTCCCACTAAATGAATCTATCCCATTTTAAAGGGATGATAACTTCAAGGATGCATATCTCCCTCATTCTCAATCCATTTTTGCCCATTTTTTTAATCTTCCTTATTTTTAGTGCTCTTTCTGGTCATAATGATATCACAAAAATGTTGATCCATCGAATGCTATTTATTAAAAAAAATACTACAAAAACTACGACAAATGGCATGTGATGGCTCAACATCTTTGTGATATCATAATGACTAGAAAGAGCACTAAAAATAAGGAAGAAGGAAAAAAAATGAGTGAAAACGGATTAGAAATGAGAGAGATATGTATCATTAAAGTGACTGCTCGTTTAAAATGGGACGAAAAACATTAAGGTAGTCAACCGATGCCGTCAACGACGCCTCTCTCCTTTAACCGGAGAGGCGTCGGTTGCCGACGCCTTTGGGTTTGGTTTTAAAAAAAAAAACCACGCAAGCGCCCGTGCCACGCGGGCGCCTGTGTGGCTTGTCATAACACTATTTTGGGAAATAATTGCTACAGTATGTCATTTTGGAAAAAAAATTTAATAATTTTTTATATAATTTCTCCAAAAATTAACCTTAGAAAGCAACGATAAATGTAAGGGGAATTTATATAATAAATCATCAAAAAAATTATAAAAATGACACAATGTAGCAAATATTTGCAAAACAGGGTATCTGACAAGCCATGCAGGTGCCTGCGTGGCACGGGCGCTTGCGTGGCTTTTTTTTTAAAACTAACTCAAAAGGCGTCGATTGCACTGATGGCTCTCGGTTAATAGAGAAAGGTGTCAGCTATTTTGTCATCTCTGTGTTCTTTTCAAAGAAACTAAAAAAGCTTCCACAAATAGAAAATTAAAATTTTCATGATTCTATCCCGGGCCCAATTAGTAGGGCAGGCCCACAAACTACTCAATGGGCTCCCTCCTGTAAACATGATACATAGAGTGAAATTCAACGGCCAAAATTAGAGGGTATCACTATAAATTCACCTTTGTACAAGGGTATCAATAGTAAAGGGAACAAAAAAAGGGAAAAGTTTACATGAGATCGCTCTCATATAGCTTATATAGGCCAGTTCATGTCTAGCCGTTGGATCTTGATCTAACGGCTACAAGGGTGAGTGATGGTTCACACTCACCTATCAACTGATTTGATACCTACCGTCGGATCAGAATCCAATGATCCAAAAGATTGGTCTCATGCTCCATATACAAGAACGATCTCATATAAACCGATCTCACAAAAAAAAGCTTTTGTACAAGGGTAAAATGAAAAAAGCACGTAGAAAGGCACATGACCAAATGCCGTAGGAGTAGGATGATAGAGGCCATAATTCGCACCCATGTTGTCGGGTTGGGGGACTCACGGTTAGTCGTCTCCCACGTTTCTCGCATGTGCCGGTTGACTCTTTTAATTTTCTAGAAATGCACTTTTATCCAAAATATCTTTGTGTTCCCTCTTCCTGGACCGTGTCAGTGAAGTGTAAGACAACCAAGCCTTGTACTTTGATGATTTTGATTATTGCTAAATTAAGGGGAATTTATCAAATAATATTTTAAAAAATAATTATCGATCGGGAAAGAAGGGAAAATATTTTCCAATCCAATTATCTGATAAGTCATGCAGGCGCTAGCGTGGCATTGGCCATGCGCGGACTTTTTTTATCCTAACCCGAAAGGCGCACTTGAATCGATGCCTCTCTCCTGTAAAGAGAAAGACGATGTTTCAACTAACACATTTTCTTTTATTTAGAAATTCTAAAAATGCGTCACTTAAAATGACGTCTTTCTCTGCCTTAGCGTATTTCCTCCAACGACTCATGCCTTCCTCTTCTAAAGGGAAAGGCTCTACCTTATTTCGAATGCGTCATTCGAAAGGATGCCTTCGTTTTCTTTTATATCCCTTCCCCCCTCTGGCACAGTCGAAGATCAAGCCCTAACTCCCCTTCGCCTGCGCCTGCCCCGCCCTCTCTCTTCTCCGGCCAGCCCCTCTGACCTTCTGTCACCTGTGTCTGTAGGTAAAAAAGTCTCAATCTCTCAATCAATCACAGTTGAAATGCATACATTTAGTAAATAGTTGATCATTTGCGATTGATTTAGCTCTAACATTTTATCAAATAGTGGATTGTTTACCGCTGAATAGTGTATTTTAACATATTTGAATAATATTTTGTTAGTATTTATTAAAGGTTTTGTGAGTAGAGATGGGGGAGAAATGGTTTTGTTTGTGTTAAGGCATAGTGGGAGAATTGCAATCGATAAAGATGAAACGAAGGTGGTGAAATTGTATGTTTATTTATTAATAAACCAAACACTTATGAGGAATTAGAGGTGCAAGTGGCAAATAAAATTGAATGGGACCAAAGAATTTAGAAAATTCGTATTAAGTGCATTGATGGGGTTCCATCATTGAACTCCACAGCAATCCTTGGTGAATGAGGTTCCTCCGTATCCACTCTTTCCACTAGAAACTCATCTAGATCCGATTTAGTATAATTATAGTCCAAATATTCATCATATTCTGGATCGTCTCTAGGTAAAAGTTCTACATCTTCGGTATGAGGTTCTTCCACATCTATCTTATAGGGTTCATCTTCAGTTCCTAAATCAACATTCCCTAGTTTCCATTCTGCCAACCACCTCCTAGCTTCTTCTTGTTTCTCGCTTTCATAAACACGCCTGCTTCGTTTCTTGCCATAACGACTATTAAAAGAGGTTCATTAGTATATATACAAGGATAAGTCTTTCTACATCCTGTCCACTCTCATCTACTAGGATAGAGTTTTCTAAGTTTTATTCATTCACATCTAAGTTCTTCTATACCATTTCATGTATTAATAATTTCATTCACAGACTGAAGCTAGCTCTGATACCAAGCTATCACGCCCAAAATCCCCGGCTTCGTCAGAGTGCGGAAGTCGTCAAGATAATGAATATATAAGGAAGCCAGAAGTTTTGGAACACAACTTAAATACAACCTCGCCTTCAACTATACCATCATAAAAAGATGCATAATTGAAATAATAAAGCCTGATAATGAAACTCACTAATAAAATGGAACAAAAGATCCATATGGTTCTTATGATAATCCAATAATTAAAAGTTTGGCCCACATGCCAAAATTATTACAAGTTCCATACTGAAATTAAAATAAAACTCTTCTACTGTAGACTTCGAGTTCCTTCACTTCCTGCTACTTTTCCATGCCCAATTCTTATCTATACCTGCATCACAGGATGCATGAGTATCTGAAGAAATACCCAATAGGATGCAAAAACTACGACATGAAATGGATATGTCGAGATAGGATAAGATATCTTTGAGCATACTATGAATCCACTTCGGAGAGGTCCTCACACTTGTGGAGAGTAATAATACTCATGACAGAGATATAAGAATATCCTCTGTGGACATCACATCCTTTCAGTCAAGTGACAGATCAAACTGAGATAGATGAAACTCGGACATATTACACGTGACTAACATTGGATAAGAACTCATGAGAAAAGACTGATCCACTTCGAAGAGGTCCTCGCAAGGTCTCTTGTGGAGAGTTTATTGAGCAATAATACTCATGACAGATATATAAGAATATCCTATGTGAACATCACATCCTTTCAGTCAAGTGATAGATCAAATTGAGATAGTTGAAACTCGGACATGTTATACGTGACTAATATTGGATAAGAACTCATGAGAAAAGACTGATCAAGAACTGCCTATCATGACTTCAAGAATCCAGAGTTAGGTCATGAAGAATATCAAGTTCAAGTTTCAAATAAAGACTTGAATCAGACAGACACAAGAACAGAATAACCGAAGGTTATCAAAAGGATGGAAGACAATTGATCAAACCAATTGTTAAAAGGTCTTATGACTCAGTCAATTTTACTGAAATTATTATTTGGAGTTTAGTAACATTTATTAGATAAGTCATATGCTTAATTATAGTATAATGACTTATATTAATCAAGTATCAGTTAATTTTAGTGTAAGGAAGGTGTGCTGTTTTGACCGATGAGGTGAAATGAACAATTGTCATGGACAGTACAGATCTAACTGACACTGAAAATCTTTACAGTAGGTGCTCTTATGAGTCTAGTTTCATACAAAATTTACGGCATATTTTTAGGATTTTTCTATAATTACTTATGATTCATAGAGTATAGGTCATTTGTGCAGAATTAGTTCTAGCCGAGAAGACTGTTTACATTCAACTTGATTAATAAGTCTAACTACTGTCTATGGTAAGTCTTAGGTACTGATTAACATGACACGTTTCATTACAACATATCCCTATTAATCCATAGTTTGAGTAATTTAGAATGAACTTGTCTGATTTAATTATCTATATGCAATTGTACATTCATATTACTCACAATAGATTAATTAGATGAAACTGGACAACTAATGTCGGACACTGTTGACTCCCCTACAGTGGACTGACAATGTATATGATGAGTGGTCTTAGCAACCAGCAAGTTGTTGAATCGAATTGAGAGTGATTTGGTACTGATCGAACTGCAACATGAGGGTTGAGACATCTACTTCTGATAAATACCAGATCGGTCTACAGGACAATTAATAACAAACACTCTTGAACGTGAATTCAGTAAAATGATGTGAAGTAATCAAGACAACAACTGAGAGATCATGATAGAACAAGTTCTTATCAAAACCCTAACATGTGTAACAAGAAACTATTATACGTCTCAACAATTTAATGAATCATCAAAGTAGTGTCACGAAAGTAATTAACTCATGTATATGAAATATCAGCACATTAAATCCAATATCAAGATGAAGTAATTGAAATTAGGATATGATAATTCAAATCCTCAATCATGGAATAAAAATCCAATGCACTTAGTGTAAAAATCATCCTACCTTTCAGAAGAAGTTCCTTCTCGCTTAACAAATTCAATCTTCTACGAACACTGCTTCATGCCGCTTTACCACACCAACCAACAACCAAAAAGAAGAAGATGATGAAAAGAGGGACTGAGAGAGAATGTGAGAGAGAGAAAAAAGAGCACGAAGAGAGAGAGAGTGGCGACTGGTCGGCCAAAAGTAATGGCCGGCCAACCCTATTTCTGGTTTAAATAAGACTAGGTTTTCCTAGTTCAACTATGCCTCTCTTCAACCCTTCATTTAACCCCACTTTGATCTCATCCATCCATCATACACGTTCTCCAAATACCCCTTGGCATCTAGTCACTATTGGAGCCCAATTAGTTTGGATTCCAAATCCAATTCCAACTGCACAACAACTTTCCATGTCTATCACTGCCTAACTAACTCAGACGTTCCTGGCACCCCTTCCTTTTATGGCATCTCATCCTATTGGACGTTTCGGATTACAAGAATCTTGGCACTTCTATCCTCTCTAGCGCCCAGTCCTGGAAGTATCCAGTTTGAGTAGGACTCTCAACTGATTCCTGATTCTCTACCACTTTCTACAATTACCATTCGGTAAACTAAGTAACTACCATCCTTATCACAAATCACTTCTAATCAAGAAAGATAACCATCCTAGGGACATGGTTCCATCTCCACTACCCGGTGCCCAAGCAGGTCTGATGCCCAGTAATTGGTTACTAATATGAACTTTTACTCCAATTGGTAACTTTCAAATATCACTTCATACTTAACTAGGAAACAAGTGCCTTCAATTGTAATTCATCAATAAAAAATCTTACACGAAATGTTGCACCCCATACGAACATAGCCCTGGCACCCAGCCTCACCTTGGTGTCAGGCTCTCCTCTGACCCTGGTGCCGAGCTCAGCCTTAGCACCTGGGTATCCTGATTACACCGAGTCTTTTACAGAGCAACATTCTAATGCAACACATGAATTAAATCACACATCTTTTGTGCACCCTAGATGGATCCACAAAGCCGGCGGCCGAGAGCAGAGAAAGGAGATGAGAGTCGAGATGAAGGAGATGAGAAAATAGGGTTTCTTCTTTCATAATCAAAATAGGGCAAGATGCCCACTACATATAGGCGCACTAAGCCTAGCGCTGATGGGCCTTAAACACATAAGCAACTAATTAGTCTATTCCTAACAACGGCCCACAATAGCCTTATTACATAATAAAATAACCTATGAACTAAGGAGACGTAACATTCCACCACGCTCCGCTATAGCCTTGACCTCAAGGCATAAATGTAGGAAATCGGTCATAGAAGTCATCCTCCAACTCCCACGTCGCATCATCCAAGGGATGATCATGCCAAGCAACCAACACCTCAGACACCAAATGGCTAGACCGACGAACTCGACGGCGATCCACGATGGATGATAGAAGAGCAGGGGGGTCCATCAGCAAAAGTAATGGTGTAGGCACTTCACTGGATAGGCGAGAAGGATCCCCCACATAACGCCGAAGATGGGATACGTGAAAAACAGGATGAACCTGGGAAGTAAGGGGCAGCTGTAAGCGATAAGCAACCGGTCCGATACGTTCCAACACCTTGTAAGGACCATGAAACCGATGGGCGAGTTTGGCCAAGGCAGCTGTCACTAAGGAATGTTGACGATGAGGCAATAAATTAATATAAACCAAATCCCCAACAGAAAACTCGCAGTCCATGTGAGAGCAATCATAAATCGGTTTCATCCGATTCTGTGCAGCTGTGAGGTTAGCCTTAAGCTGACGCAAGACCTCATCGCACGTTTGAAGGGTATAATCCACCTCACTAATAGAAGCACTGAAAGGTAAATACCGAATCACAGTGGGCGGAGGCCGGCCATAGACAACTTCAAAGGGGGTGAAACCCGTGGATGTAAGATATGCCGTATTATATGACCACTCAGCCCAGGGAAGAAGTTGGAGCCAACGACAAGGTTCCTCTCCAACAAAGTAACGAAGGTACTATTCCAGGCAACGGTTGACAACCTCGGTTTGCTCGTCGCTCTGAGGATGATAGGCAGTACTCATATGCAACTTAGTATCCTGTAAGGCAAAGAACTCACGCCAAAAGTGGGATATAAAGATTTCGTCCCGATCTGAAACAATCGTCTGCGGCATACCATGAAGCTTGGCCACTTCGCGAACATAGAGTTCCGCAACCGTTTTAGTCATGTATGGGTGACCCAAGGCGCAGAAATGTGCATATTTAGAAAGGTGATCAACTACCACAAAGATAACAGATTTACCTTGGACCACCGGAAGAGCCTCAATAAAGTCCATAGAAACATCCTCCCATATGCGCTCCGGAATAGGAAGGGACTGCAAAAGGCCGGCCGGAGTGGTAGTGGAAGCCTTGGCGCGTTGACAAATATCACATGCCGCAACATATGAATGAATGGCTTTCTTGATACCGCGTCAAAGGAAGTTTTGACTAATACATTTATAAGTGCGGAATGATCCTTCATGGCCAGCACTAGGAGTGTCGTGAAAGAAGGATATAATAGCATGCCTCAACGAAGAACTCGGGGGACCCATAAGCGGTTCTTCCACATTGATCTATACATAAATTATGCATTTCATAAGCCTTTAAATTTATATTTATGTTAGTGTTTGATTATATTTAGTGATACTTTAATGTAGTTTTTGGTTTTTGTAGGAAAATAAGAGTAAGCTGCAGAAATGTGGTGAAATGAGACTCCAATGGTTAAATCTTCATAACTTCATGCACATATCTCTGATTGGACTGATTCAAGCTTCATATTAAATTTCAAGAAGTCAGCTTTCCAACACCACCAACCGTGCACAATTCGGAGTTCGGAGCGAAAAGTTATGACCATTGGAATATTATGTTGCAAAAAAAACCGAGAAACTGATCGATCAGCAATACGCAGCGATCGATTGCAGTATGCACAAAACTCAAATAAGGCCTATTTTGACTCGGATTTAGAAGGGGATTTTGTGGTTTTCCTTCACCCCTATATATATGCCTTAAGGGAGAAGAAGGAGAGAAGAATAGAGTTTTGAGTTCTTTTGGAGTCCTTGGAGGCTAGAGCAAAGGAGAGAAGAAGAAGATGATGATGAAGAATACAATGGTGATTTCTCTTCCAATGCAAGGCTACACTTCTTTCCAAGGCGTAGATGAAGCCCAATAGACTGGTTGTATAATTTTTTTTTCTCTCATATTATGTTTTACTCTACTTGGTGTATGACTCTTTATTATGCAATTAAAGTTAATTCATTGAAGTTTGTTCTTTGCACTCGAGAGAGACAAGAGTGAATTAATTGGATTTCAATATGAAAGAACACTTGCGTGTCCGAGAGGAACGTGAGTAGTCTGAGGTGTCTCATATTAATAAGGATTTCTTGGTTTATGCCCGAGAGAGATAGATCACAATTCCATATGCTTAATTGATTTACGTGTTACGTCCGAGAAGAGAGCACTATAATTTGAATTGACAAGTGTATGTCCGAGAGGAATAGGCTAGCCAATTAAGAATTTATTCACACGAAGAGAGAGATGATACACTAGTTTATTGTGGTAGATTCAAAGCCCTGGTACTTCTCATATTGATTAATCTCAGCTTAGTTTAGTCAGAGTTCATTACTTTCCTTAGATTAATTAAAATTGCAACTTTCTCTTGAATTTGGTAAAGTATTCATCCGTCCCCGAGGTTCGACAACCCTTTAATACTCGCCGTAGTACAATTGCCTTGTGCACTTGTAAGGGTTTAATTTTAAACGATCAAGTTTTTGGCGCCGATGCCGGGGACGAAAGCCAATAATTTACCAAATTCTTAGCATAGTTAGATTAGAGTAGTTAGTTTAAACCTTAGTTTCGATTTCAGTTGCTTAATTGCATTTGCTTTTTGTGCAGGATTAAGAGAAGACGTGGATTCTCGCCAACGTTGGAAGGGCCATCCCTTCCCACTGTTTGCACTCACTTAACCTTCTCTTTTAGAATAATTTGGGTGCTTGCTGTTTTCAATTTTTCTTTTGTGACTGCATGACGTGCTAGTTGTCGCTATTCGGATTGCTAGTTGTTGCTATTTAGGATTGATGCTTGCTAGTTATCGATATTAGGATTGTTACAGGTTTTGTTGATTTTTATTGTGCATGCATGGTCGTCGTTCCCTGAACCCTGACCTGGCCTTTGATCCTGATCCTGATCGCTTGATTAGAGACCTTAGAACTCACAGACACTCAATCCTTGAATCCCATCCAATGGCGGACAACATGAACCTTGGGGGTGGGAATGACCTGAACCAGAATCCAGTAGTGCCCCATGCCCGTACCCTACAGGATTACTACCGGCCCACCACCTACACTTCCCCTTCCATATCCTCTTACCTGACAATGTGGCTAATTTCGAGATTAAGCCCAACATCATCCAAATGCTGCCCACATACCATGGCCAACTCAATGAGAACCCCTACACACATCTCCAAAACTTCCTGGAAGTTAACACAACCTTCAAACTTACATTGTCTAATGACCAGGTGCGCCTTAGGTTGTTCCCATTTACCTTGAAAGACAGGGCCAAGGAATGGCTATACTCCCTTGAACACAACTCCATTTCCACTTGGGAAGAGCTGCAGGCCGAATTCCTCAAGAAATATTTCCCTTTAGGGCGGACCAATAAGATCAGCAATGAAATCATCACCTTTATCCAACTACCTAATGAAAAATTCCACGAAAGTTGGGAAAGAATGAAAGCCCTACTCCGGTCCTGCCCACACCATGATGTGCCCAAGTGGCAATTAGTATAGCAATTTCATGAGGGTGTGTGCGATCAGCACAAGACCCTAATTGATGCCTTTTGTGGAGGCACATTTATGAAGAAAACCCCTAATGATGCTTGAGATCTACTAGAGGACCTGAGCGAAAACTCTCTACACAGTGCCACTCTTTACAGATCTGAAAGCCATATGCCTAGCAGGAGTGCCTCAAGGGGAGGCATGTACGATGTCAAAGCCACCACCAGTTTAGAACACCAAGTAGCATCTTTGACAGAGAGGTTTGACCGATTTTTCTCTCAGACTGCACCTTATACCCCAGCCTCTCAAGATGCATGTGCTATTTGTGATAGCCCTATGCACACCATAGTTGACTGCCCCTCAGCCTCCCAATATCCAGACCTAGTAAAGAAGCACGTCAACCTTACACAGACCTACCCTAGAGCCAATAACCCCTACTCAAATACCTACAACCTGGGGTAGCGAAATCATCTAAATTTTGCCTCGAGAACACCTAACCAGGGGCCCACTTTCAATCAGGCCCCAAGACAGGAATTTCAAAACCTTGCTCAGCCTTACCAACCAGCCACAACTCTTCCATTTGGTCAAACCAACAAGAAGCCAACCCTCAAAGACCAGATGAGCCAAATGTTAGCCACCTTAACTAAGATGAAAATCGATATGAAAGCTGAGATGGAAACCAAACACAGAGAGCTGAAAGGTGAGCTAAGAACCCAAGCCCAGCTTGTCCACTCACATACGCAATCCATAGCCAAGATAGACCCAATTAGGACAGCTGGCCCAATCTATGTACCGTAGGGAAGCAGGAACCTTGCCGAGCCAACCCCAACAAAATCCTAGAGGCCAGGTTACAGTTGAGCCCTCCCGATACCCTCTTGAGCAAGTTCAAGCCATAACTACCCTGAGGAGCGGTAAGCAAATCGACAACAGGGTTAAGGACTTGTCCCACGGTACCTCGAGTGAGAAATTAGCCCCTGAGATAGAAAGAGAACCCAATCCAATCAAAGTTGTACCTGTTAGTTCTAAATCCGAGCAGGATGATCCAAGTGAGGCTAAGAAAGAAAGATCCTATATTCCTAGGGTACCATACCCACAATGCCTAGACAAACCTTCCCCATTTAGCAAATCCCACCAAAAGATGGAGGAGATGTTCGAGGTGTTCAAGCAGGCTAAGGTCAATCTTCCTTTGTTAGATGCAATAAAACAAGTGCCTGCCTATGCCAAATTCCTGAAAGATCTTTGTACCCAAAAAAAGCAAAGCTAAATCCAATGTGACTAAAAAGGTCTTCCTTACTGAGCAAGTGAGTTCCCTGTTGACACATAATCTTCCACCGAAATATAAGGATCCAAGATGTCCAACAATTTCATGTGTGATAGGGAACCATACTGTGGAAAAGACATTGTTAGATTTAGGGGCGAGTGTCAATTTGTTGCCTTACTCTGTTTATGAGCAACTTGGGTTGGGAGAGTTGAAACCGACTGCCATAACACTACAACTTGCAGACATATCCGTTAAAGTTCCACATGGCATTATTGAAGATGTTCTAGTGCAGGTTGATAAGTTTTTCTTTCCTGTGGACTTCATTGTCCTAGATACACAACCTATGCAAAATACTGGCAGTTAGATTCCTGTGATTTTGGGATGTCCATTCTTGGTTATGTCCAATGCCATTATAAATTGTCGGAATGGGGTACTGAAATTGTCTTTTGGAAATTTGAATGTCAAGCTGAATGTTTTTAATGTTCAAAAACAACATCCACTGTCAGATGATTCTTATGCAGTTCACATGATTGACACTTTGGTGAATGGTGCACCTCCATGTATTTGTTCTGATGATCCACTTGCGATTTCTTTCATTGACCCTAATGTGCACAGTAGGACCACAGATGGACTGAATGTTGGATTGAAAGACCTCAGATAAGTTGAACAAATGGCTTAGTCTGGCTGAAGACGTTAAACTTAGCGCTTGGTGGGAGGCAACCCACGTATTCAGGTGTATTCTCTCCTTTTCTTATTTTCTTTATTATATGATCATTGCCTTTTTTATATCTTGTTCACATTGATGACAATGTTCATAATAGGTTTGGGGGAGGGAATATTGCTTGTGTAAAAAAAAATCAGAAAAAGAAAAAAAATAAATTAATTTTTAGGTTGTTTGCTAGTCTTTTTCATAGGTTTTGATAGTTTATCCCATGATGATGCATGCTTCAATTCTTAAGAGATTATTAATTTACATAGAAGTGTTGATGTAAATTTTAATATAATACTCGCAAGCGCACGAATCTAATGTAGAATAATGGCTACGAGGTTGATCCCTTAGAGACTTGGCAGGATATTCAACCCAATTCTATGTGTAACAAGTAGTAATGAAATGAAAAGTTCTAATTTTTAACTTCTAATTAATCTATCAAATGTCATCTAATCTTAGTACACATAAATTAACTAAACATAAAAATAAAATAAAAGAAAGAATAAGCTTGATTTTTGCTTTCAGTTCATTTGCAATCCCGTCCTGCTTTGCTCTCTCCTCCACCTTATGCAACAGTCTCTCGACTGCACGCCTCAACTATTCTGCTCTTTCTCTCGAACAGAGCAGAACAGTTCCCTTCTCAACCTAAAGCAAAGCTCTCTCCTGTCTTGACTCAACACCTCTTCTCTCTCGAGCAAGTAACACTTCTTTTACTATGAAATTAGTCCCTCTCTTGAGCAACACTGAAATCAATCGACCTGGAATCTTCTGTTGTCCGCTAACTATTCCGGCCTGCTTCTCTCTCGAGCAAGCAAGCCTCCTCTCAGAAATCAGATCAGTCTTCTATATCCACAGTTTTGGCATCTCAAACTGCTCTGTTCCTCTCGAACAAGAACAATTCGGTTGACTGCAACCTCTCTCGTCTCAAATCAACCAGCAACAACAAGCCTCTTCTCCCCAGCCAGCCAGCACCTTGCCTTAAATCGAGTTTACTTTGCACTCTCGAGCCAAGGCAGACTCTTTTCTTCGTTCTCAAATCAGCCGCCACCAAACAGTTCCTCCCCTGCACAGCCGGCTTCCCTTCTCTCTTATAGACAAGTGCCCCTCTTAGAGCAGCGACTTTCCTCATTAAATACTAACCAAATCAGCTGTTTTCCATACTAATGCGACCAAATCAGTTCCCTTTCTTTCTAGACCGAGCCCAATCCAACCTAAGGACGCATCTTTCCTTCCAATTTCAGAATTTCCATCCTGAGCACCTTCCAGATTGAGCATGCTTCATTTCAGCAAGTTTCGCACCGAGCACAACTCCTTTTCCTTTCTGGGCTGCTGGTATGACGACTAAACTCCTCTGTGACACCCACAATCGACCGTCATTACTTCACCGACGAGACCCATCGGCCATCGTTCACTCATCTTCCCCGTCGACGTGCTCAGTTCTATTCTAATTCGGCCGCCATTAGCCTTCTCACAATCGAGTTCTTCTATCCACAGTCAGGTCGCCGTCGATCGCGAGCCTCGCCGTTATCGACCTCGCCGCCATCGTCGATCATCTCCATCGGCCGCCCTGACCCATCGCCCATGGCCACCATTATCTCCCGAGTAGAGCATCTTTGCTTTCTGTTCTGTTGGAACACCCGAGCTTCGGCTCGGGTTGACTTTTTTTTTCTTCAGATCGAACCAAACCCTGAACCGGTTCTCTTTTCATTTTTCCTTTTGATGGGGTTAAAACCCGTTGTAGCAATCTCCACAGCCGGATCTAATTTGAATGGATCTTCTCTTAAAATCAAAACCCGTCTTCTTCCTTAGATGTACGCCAATGGCTTAGATATTTTCTGCACGTGATCTCACTGCTTTAACTAAATAGGCTCTTCAAAACCCGCCAACATCTCCTTAATCGTTGGATTTTCAATCTTTTCACATAACCCACTTGACATGCTTCACTTTTGGCGATCTAAATATGGAACTCTCAAAACCTACATAAATAAAATTAAATATAATTTAGATGCATATAAAATATAAATCTATTAAATCCAACTAATGCATCTAAATAACTCAATTAAGCGCATTTATTTATTAAACTCCTAATTATTCACTTAACACTAATAACCATTAATTATCCCTATTTTAAGTGAAATTACGACTAACATATAGGTGGTAAGGCATATAAAAATGTGTATATTTTGTGTATATCAAGTGTGAGTAAGTATACTGGAGGATATATACACTTAACCGAGAATATCTTTCTGATACAGTCCTCTTGGATCAAATGCTTGAGCTAATAAAACTCATTCACACACACTAATACATAAAGTAATACCCTCTAGAGATTTGTTGAATACTAATCTTCAGTGTGATGTCTTTAGTCAGAGTCATTGGATAATATGTGGTTGTCTGTTGAACTTAAAAAATCATGATAGACCATTTACTTGGCAATGGCAAGGGCTTGAAACCAGAAATAGGTTGAGTATAATACAACCTGGATAAGATAAGATGCCATGGAAAATATGAATGCTGAAAATGAAAAATAAAAAAAATGAGAAAACAAAAAGAAAGCCGGGGCTGCTTGACTATTATAGGATTAACTTAGGCTCATGCTCGGGCCTGAAGCGGTCTATACTTGAAACCTAATGCCCTAAGCCAACTGGCTGGGAGTCATTGGCCAAAGTCATTGTTAAACCTAAGCATCTTGAAGTCAAGCCTTACACAGTCCTATTGAAAGAAAAAAAAGTCTATGGTATATTATCCTCTCAACTCTAGAATGTTGGACCCGAAGGAGGCGCGCGTGCATTTGTGCTATCATGAACCTTAAGATTACGATGACTATGTAGATTCTGATGTTCTTTGGTTAATGGGTCACATTGGATATGTGTGAAACAGAGATTTAGAATGTATTGCTACAATGTTCTAATATTCTACTATTTACATTATCATGCTGTATCATATTGAGCAAAAATTTCCAAGATGAAAGTGTGGAATAAAACCACTTACTTGAGGGCATCTATATTCCTGTTGATTATAAACCAAGTATGTGTGGTTGATTTTCTTAAGCATTGTAGTTTGCATTTATCGGGATAATAGGTTGTTTATTTTGTAGTGTTTTAATTTTTATTTTGCTTTTGCATTTAGATTAATTAGGTTAATAAGTACATGTTTGTGGGTAGCATGGCTGCAAACCCTCACGAGACACAACTCGTCCTACTTGAGCCACCTAGAGGTTTAACAGCTTGTTGCATATGCTCAATGCAATCGTGTTCCCTACGAAAGTGGCATTTACTTTCTATTTTAATTTACTTTAGTTTGTTTTGTGTGATTTTGTTTTGTTTTTATTTTGCTTGAGGACTAGCAAAATTTAGTTTTGGGGGTATTTGATATATACATAAATACACACATTTATATGCTTCTAATACTTAATTTGTTAGTGTTATCTCATGGTAATTAGGAATAGTTATGAGTTTTTGGAGTTAATTCAATAATTAGGATGTTATTTTATTTTAATAAGAAATTGTGTGTCTAAGTTTAATGTGATTGCTTGTGTAGGTTTAAAAGAGCTTGACATCTATAAAAGAAGAACTTTGGAAGACGAGAGGAACGGAGAGGAGAACTTTCACTGAGAAAAGGACAGAGCCTTCGAGAGAACTTCCGGCCGGAAAGGAATCGATTGCTCCGATACCAGTGTTGTGTAGTTGAGATGGATGCTCAAAGCCGGCAAGACGCCCAATACATATAAGCGCACTAAGCCTGGCACTGATGGGCCTTAAACACATAAGCAACTAATTAGCCTATTCCTTACAACGGCCCACAATAGCCTTATTACATAATAAAATAACCTATGAACTAGAGAGACGTAATAACATCATCACAAATTATTCACAAGAATTCAAATTGGAAACTTGACTTTCCTAATTTAGGTCGATCATTAAAATAATTTTTTTTATATATACAGATTTTTTTGTCATTACAGAAGCTGAAATAGTGCTTACTGTAGAAGAGTTTAATGACGAGATTAAACTGATTGGTGTAGAAAGTCCATAAGTAAAAAATCTACTCAGTGAGGAAGGTAGATTATCCCCTCAATTATGGTCTCTTGGTCATGATGGTTTTACAAGATTTGGAATGACCATGACAAATTTGGCTGAAAGTCTAAGTAACATGTTGAAGGGGTTCGATCATTACACGTGCAAGCTTTAGTGTCAGCCACATTCTACCGGATCATCAAATTCTTTGTGGAGCGACATTCGGCTGGGTTGGCCATGACAACCCTATACACCCCTAGTATAGAGTTGAAGATTAGATAACAAATGCGCCTTATTGGCAGCCGTTGGGTTGATCAAATCAATTCCCACGTGTATGAAGTAAAAACATTGGCTGGTAAAAAATATGTGGTAGATGCCCGCTATCAGACATGTTCTTTTAATTACCCTCAGGTGTACAAGCTTCCTTATCGTCATCTAATTATTGTCCAATCGAGGCGAAAATGGCCCATCAGCGATTTAGTTGGATATTGGTATACATCTGATACATATAGAAATGTGTATGCCGCCAAATTCTTTCCTCCTCTTGATCGATATTTTGGGTGGAAGAGTCACCGATCTTTGTGGTGAAGCCCCAAGAGGAACACGAAAACCCAGTCATCCACACACTAGGAGAATATTGAATGTGATGGACATGGCAGCCATGACGAAAGATGGTCGATCACAATACCATTGTGGAAATTGTAACCAAGTTGGACATAACAGACTAACTTGCCAAAACCCACCTTCTGTTGATTGATACTTTTATACATTGATCTTTTGTTGTAAATTAATTTCTTCTTTACTTCACTTGAAGGTATTATTAACACTGGTTTCTTTGTAGATATTATGGATCCAGAACCTATTGATCCCTCTGTTCTCACAAAGCTTGCATAGATCTGATGGCATATAGAATGGAGAGGTATGTGCACATCCATTACCTTTTTAATTTTGGATATTGCATATAGTTAACTGACTGTATACTACTTTTAATGTGTATTAGGATCCCAGGTGCATTGAATGCACCAAGCACTGGGGCAACATGCAACATTGGGTGGTTGATAGTCTCTTGTTGCCATACATAAAGATGGCAGGTTTTGACCACTTCATACGCTTGAAGTATATCAGGATTGATAGGGCTCTCATAACTGCCATAATTGAGAGATGGCGGAGGGAGACGAAGACCTTCCACTTACATTTGGGAGAGATGACTATTATTTTGCAAGATGTAGTTGTATTACTTGGGTTGCGCATTGATGGCATGACGGTGACTTGCACGACTTTGGGCATTGACTATAATGTTGTATATGAGCACCTTCTTGGACGGGTATCTCCACACGATGCATTAAAAGGCAGTCAAGTGAACCTTTGTGGTTAAAACAGCACTTCACTCGCCTCCCAGAGGATGCCACAAAGATAGCCATCGAGCAACATGCATGAGCATATTTACTCCATATGTTAGGCTACACCATATTTGCCGATAGAAGGAGCAGTTATGTGCACCCCATCTATCTCATCTTGTCAGAGGATTTTCACTCCGCAGGATAGTATGCATGGGGCAGTGCCACTCTTGCCTACCTGTATAGAGAGTTGATAAAAGCTTGCCAACCCAACACATTAGGGATTTTCAGGTGTATCACCCTCATCCAGGTAAACCATTAATAATCTTTGGCTAATTTATTTATACCACAAGTATAATACATTTGATTCATGTTAGATGTCTATGTCTCAAATATCTCTGGTCGTGGAAGAGATTGCATATGGGACGTCCAAAAGTTTAGAGCACTCTATTAGATGGTTTTTCGCCGTTAGGAGTTAGGTATGTTTTATATATTTAAGTAATTTCATATTCTTCTATAGGCATTTTTAATGATTTTTTTTATGTTCTCAGGTAAAATGCTAAGAGGACCAAAACTATTAATCCTCATGTTGTCCTTTGTCATTATAGATCTGAAATGGACTACCAACGATCTGGACATGTGATTATATTATATTGCACATATTACGAATATAAACAATGCAATGTTTATAAAAAGTAAAGTATTATTTTTATATATTGTGTAGCTTACATGGCAACCATATCATGATGAGGTTTTAACACAATTACTTGGAGTGGGTACTGATGGCGCAGATGTGTGGCTATCTAGGATGTCACTTATATGCTTTGACATTATTTTTTGTTTACGTTGATTACATTGTGTTATCAGGTTTTTTAAAAATCTGCAAATTATATCATTGGATTTGTAGTGAAAAAGTTGAAGTCGTCATTTTAAACAATGTCTCTCCCCTTTAGAAAAGTAAGGCGTCGATTTAAGCGACGCCTTTCCCTTTAGAAGAGGAAAGCATAGAAGAGCAGTTGGAGGAAATACGCTAAGGTAGGGAAACCTTTCCAGAATTTCTAAACAAAAGGAAAGACGTCAGTTGAAATGATGCCTTTCTCCTTACAGGAGAGAGGCATCGGTTTAAGTGACGCCTTTCAGGTCAAGGTAAAAAAAGCACGTGCAGGGCTAGCACTATGTTGACGCCTGCGTATGAGATAACCGGATTGGGAAATATTTTCTCTTCTAAACTGATTGGTAATTATTATTTTTTAAATGGAGGACCACATTATATGAGTGTATTGTGTGCGGGAGTCACCACTGCCATGGGGCGGTTATAGCCAAAAAAAAAAAGGAATAATCCTTGACTTGCAATATAATTGACTAGTGAAGCTAAACTGGTCGTTGATCATGGTAGATCAATGCACACGCATTAGCACACGTGCCTTACATGCAGATAATGATGTTCAATGCTACCCCTATGCTTGCATGCCCACGGTCAATTTCCCAAGTTCAACGGCTGGTGAAGATTCCCTAACGTTTCCCTTGTCTCTTTCTGCCACCGTCGATTGTCCTCCAATTGTCGTTTTGTCGTCCTTCCCCTTGTGACCCACATTTGTCCCCACCTCTCTTGAGTCACCCTCGCTTCTATGATAATGGTCCAATAATATCTACTGATTCTTGAGCATTGAATTAATTTTTTGTCTATTTGTACTCTCTCTCTCTTATTCATTTATCTTTTTTTTATAGCGAGGGGTGTTCGAGTCTTTAGGACCCAACTACAAAGGGCACCCAACTACAAAAGGTAGGACAACCAACCTTTTAGAGGAGTCCGGATCCTGTGGTGAAGCTTCACCAGCCGTCGATCATACGGAATCGACGGCGCACACGGATATGATGTGCGCTCAGCCAAAAGCGTGTCTTTTGGCCGAGCGCACAAGGAAACCGTGTGCGCCGTCGATTCCTTATGATCGACGGCTGGTGAAGCTTCACCAGCGGCCTCGCTGGTGAAGCTTCACCACAGGATCCGGTTCCCTTTTAGAGCACCATATCATGCTTCCAATTCCCTCGAGTGCATACAAGGCTCACCTATTATATGCACCGGGTAAATTGGGATATAATCCCGGGTGGGTAGCCAATGGAGTAGGGGTTTGAACTCAGGATCATTCATTTTTCACCTCTTATTTCTTCTTAATATTGGCTTTTTGGTGTCCTCTTTCTCTTACCCTTTTTGTCTCTTAAGCGCATGGTGGTTTGCTTCACTTCATGTTAGGTGAAGCCCTCTTATTTGTTTGTGTTATGCTTCGTTTGTGTATTTAAGGTTCTTCATGCGTGTTTCTCTTTAAGTGTGGTGGTTATATTTTTCTTAAAATAGATATTTATTTATAGGCTTGCATCTATATCTATATACTTTTATGACACTTTTTTTAGGCAACAGGTACTTTTATGACACTTAATAGAGAACGGAGGGATCATTAAGTCAATATTCAGGTATTTTGGACCATCTTTCCAACAAAAAAAGTGTGGCCTGACCTACCAAGTTTTAAAAAATGGTGTCCTTCTAAGAAAAAAAAACCCGCAGTTTTTTTATGAGAGGAATAACCTCTACACGACCACCCCCAAAGTGCGACAAGCCGAACTCGAACCTACGACTTCATCCCACAGGCCACAACCAAGAGAGGTCCCAACCATAGTGAAAAGTTCGGGATTCGGCGTCAATTCAGTCCGGTCATATCAAATTAGGTCGGGAAAAGATCGACAAACAAACAAAATCCACGCCGCCCGACTCGAACCTAGGACTTCATCGTACAACCAACAGATGTCCAAACCATAGTGACAAGTTCGGGATTTGGCTTCAATTCAGCCTGGGTTCATTTCACTTGGGTTTGGGAAAAATCATTAACACTTTGAAAAAAAAAATCGACACAGTAGGTAGGAGAGCCCAAAGCTCCAATTGGCACTGTGAGTCCCAAACATTAACCAATCAATGAAATCCCAAACTAACCAAACTGGGCCTATAATTCATGGGCCCAATCTTCATCCAATCTCCATCCTCTTGACTTGGGTCGCAAGCTTGTCTACGCCCGTCAGTAACTTTCCCTAACACTCTTACGAATTTCCTAAAATATCCATCCGTGAGAGGGTATTTTCGGTAAAAGGCAGCGTACGCTAAACGTTCCTTGCGGTGGGCAGGCGGTAAATAACATAAACTCCATGTCCAATTTCTGCCCGAACTACTAAGGAAACATATGAGTTTCCTAGATTTCCTTGTCTCTCTAGAAATACCAATGACACCGCCTCTGCTGAGTTGCCTGGTTTGGGCTAGTGATCATCTCCTCCCCTTCCAACATCTCCGATCAAACTCCCTTCTTTCTATATATGGAGGTACCCATCAGACAAGAATCCCTCAATTTGCCCTCTTTTTGTGTCTCTCTGGTTTCTGTCAGATAAGACATATCCTGTCTTTGCAGGGCAAAACTGCTGCTCTGTTTCTTGTCTTCTGTCTTGAGTTGTTGTGAGAATCAATGGGTGATCGGAGAAGTGGGAAGCACAGAAGGCCTCCTTCAGGTAGTTATTTCTATCTTCTTCGTCTTTTCTTGAATTATCTTAGTTTGTATTTTATATTAATGGGGTTTTTGTTTTTTTTTTTGTTGTGAGAAGTTAGATTATCATATTTGGTTGTTGTGGTTGTTTAGGTTGGTCTGGATTTTTGTGGGTTTGTTTTGGCCGTTTAGGTTTATTTGGTGCAGAAAAAAGAGTGGACTTGCCATTGCATACTTGTTTGGCTTGAATAAAAGTGGATGCATATATTTGTGATGTATAAAAATTTGTGGGTTTTTGCAAATATTTAGTGGATAATTTTAAAGGATAGTAGCTTGTAGCAGAAGGCCATGCTTTTGTTGGTGCATGTGTATACTTGATTGCCAATTTTTACTATTATGGTTTTCTAGCTGTGGCTCTGTGTCAAGTTTCATGTGTATGATTGAAAAACAATTCTATGGTGAGCGTCCTCATGGGAAAAACGTTTTTACTATTATGCTTTTGTTTGTTTTGTTTTTCTATTATAGGTTTAACAAGTCTTCTGTTTGGAATTTTCAGGATGCCAGCACTCTACAGTGCCCTCATGGGAAAAACGTTTTTGCTACTCTACTTGCTCAATATCCTGGGGCAAACTTCTAGAAGCAAAGAAATTGATGGAATTTTACCAGAACATTCTTCAATGGGATGATTCAGCTGGAGAGGAAGCATTTCAAAATGCAAAAGCTCGATTTTGGGCCAAGATTAATCAGCTTCCTTGTGATATATCTCTGCCTGGCCCCGATATTTACATAGATGAGGTAGACTGGGATTGTGAAGTTGACCCTGAGCTTCTGAAAGATTTGGATCAGCGTGTTCCACATGTGGACGATGAGGAAAAAGTTCGTGGGCGTGGGTATCTGACTGTAGGTTGGGACAACCCCCCACCTTGTACTGGATGGGGGGACTTGGAAGATCCTATTCAGCCTACTGGATGGGGAGATGCAGAAGGTCCTATTCAGCCTACCGGATGGGGGGATGCGGAAGGTCCTATCCAGCCTACCGGATGGGATAACGCTATTGAACCGTCTGGATGGGGTGATACTGAATATCTAATTCAGCCAACTGGATGGGGTGATGCCGAACAATTACTTCGGCCAACTGGATGGGGAGATTTTGAAGACCCAGTTCAGCAAGTTCCGGCACCATCAACAAATTTTGACAGAGAGAATAAATGGTGGCGGGATGAGGGGGTCGACTCATGCCATTGGGGACAGAGACAGAACAGGAATGATGGTCCAAAAATTGTTAACGTTAGAAAGAGCAGTAATTCTTCGACACTGCGGGATTGGAACTTGAAGAATGCAGCAGTGAATGAACATCTCCCAAGATATAAGGTTCTGAGGCAGCAAGGCGGGGGCAGGAAGTGGCGTGGAACTGCTGGTGGTGAGAGGTGGGCGGTTGAGAGACAACGGCAACTGGCTTTGTGAGAATGAAACCCTGTCCGCATCAAGCAGAGCTGTAATTTCAGTTAGCAATGGCTGTAGGGAGTAGCATGTATCTTGAATGGTACTTGGTGAAATTTTAGTAGCTGATACCTTTTGTGTGGTCTGTTAGCGTTTTGGGAGAGTAATCTATCATTTATTTACTCTGTCATTCTTTCATTTGTGGTAGTTGTGAGCTTTCTAAAGTGTTAGCTTGAGGTATGCAATTTACCTACTGGTATTATGTTTATGGTATATGTTCCATTCTTCTAATTTTATTGAAGAATGATACAGAAGTGTGTTTTTGTTTTGGGTGACTACAAAAGTGTATTCTTAAGCCATATTGAAATTAGAAAGTTTCTGTTCAATGTAGACATCTTCTTTGGCCTACTTCTCGTTAGCAAAATACATGTAATTCCCCTAAATCTGTTGAAAGCGTGACTTGGTTGCGATAGCATTCTCTCTCTTTCAAGCACCATACCACATAGGTAAAATCTTCCTATGATGAAATTTTCACGACCGCTCGCCCCCAGGGATGCACGCTTAACGTGTGCACGTCTTGATAAACGCCTGAGGTCTTGCAGCTTGTGCAGGGGTCAGCTCATCATACAAGCCACAACAACTTCTACAAGAATCCAGTTTAGTAACAAATGTGGCACCTCGTAAAGGCTAAAACAAGACTATTTTGGAAAATTCCACCCCAATTATTCTCAAAATCATCTATCCAAACAACCCCTTTCTAATGAGTGTTGTTTTTGTGTTGTTTGTGCAACCTCTAACCTTCGACTGTTTCTTTAAATGACTACAACCCGCTCAAGGCAAATGGAGACTCGCACACTCAAATCCCCCCCTTAGTGAAGTGCCTGATTCGAACTAAATAGGAGACTGAAGGCCACTGCGCCACCGCGCTGCCATGGTCGGACATAGAGATGCCACCGGGGCGGGTTTGGGTCGGTTCTTGGCAAACCCGGCCCCGGAACCGTTGTAATTCTTTAAACCCGGAACCACCCCAGACCCACTACGGGTCCAATTTTTGGACCCAGAACTGCCCCGGTACCAAACCCGGAACCGCCCCGCCCCGCCCCGCCCCACCCCGATACCAAATCAAAATTTTTCTATCTATTTTTATTTTTTTTTCAAACTTGCATATTAAACTTTGATTATTTTGATTATTTTTCACTCTTTCAAGCTAAAAAAGAGCACTAAAAGAAAAAAAAACGAAAAGAAGAGAGACCTAACTTGAGTTGAATACCTATATATCGGGTCGGGTCGGGTTTTAATATTAAACCCGCCCCGATCCGGTGTATCGGTTCCTCTTTCAAACCCGGAACCGGAACCGGTACTGTGTAAGGTTTCCCAGAACCGGCCCCAATAAGGCCGGGTCCGGTCGGGTCGGGTAAAAACCCGGCCCCGGTGGCATCCCTAGGACACGCCATTCGGCGATGCCGACCGCGGAACATGTCATAACACATGCCAGTGACAGCTCATTGAAAGGGGGTATAACCCCTTAGTGTTGTTACGTTTATGAACTTGGTGTGCTTATCGGCTAATCCCTTCTTCACAAAAAAATCAAACCCACATAGCAATATAGCATCACTTATGTCCGGACTCTGGACAAATCCAAATCCGGATCCGGCCCAAGAGTTAAACCGAATCCGGATTACGTCTGATATCCGCGTCCGGCCGGGTTAAATGTGTTCAAATCTAGGGTTTTGGGTTTTTCCGATTCTCCGGCGATTCCTTCTCGACAATATGGAAGACCTACCCCAACCGCCGCCGGCGACTCCGCCACCGCCCACGGCCGCCGACCCGGCGCCTCTCTCCACGCATTCAGCCGCCGCTGCCGTGGTTCCGGTCCCTCTTGCTCCGCCCCCTGTGATTCTCCCCATCCCGCCTCCTCCGGTCGTCCTCCGCCCCACCGTCGCACCGCCCGGGGTCCCGTCCATCGCCCCCATTCCGGCCTTGCCTCCTCGCCCCCTCGCTCCCATCCCCGTCCGTCCCCCGCCCGCGGCTCAGAACGGCAATCCCGGCCCGGACTCGGACGATTCGTCGGACGGCGAGGGTTCTGGGGATGGGGTGGAGTATGATATCTCGGAGGAGAGCAAGCAGGTGCGGGAGCGGCAGGAGAAGGCGAAGCAGGAGCTTCTGATGAAGCGGCGCGCGTATGCGCTCGCTGTCCCGACGAATGATTCGGCCGTGCGGGCGCGGCTCAGGCTGCTCGGCGATCCAATGACGTTGTTTGGGGAGAGGGAGATGGAGCGGCGGGACCGGCTGAGGATGATCATGGTGAAGCTTGACGCGGAGGGGCAGCTGGAGAGGCTGTTGAAGGCGCACGAGGAGGAGGAGGCGGCCGCCTCTGCGAGGGGTGAGGAAGAGGAGGATGAGGAGAACATTCAGTATCCGTTCTACACAGAAGGGTCGCAGGCTCTGCTTCAGGCGCGTATAAACATTGCGAAGTTTTCGATTGCGCGGGCTGCCTCGAGGATTGAGCGTGCGAAGAGGAGGAGAGACGATCCGGACGAGGACGTGGAAGCGGAAATGGATTGGGTATTAAGGCAGACGAAGGATTTTACTTTGATCTGTAGTGAAATGGGCGATGACCGTCCACTCTCGGGCTGTTCTTTTTCCAGTGATGGAACGCTACTTGCCACCAGGTATGTATTCTTTTGTAATTCTTGTGGTGCTGAGCTGCTCTTATAATTTACTGGAATTGAAGCTTGTGATGTTTGTTTGGTTTGAGTTTATTGTGTCATATCTTGCTCTGAACTTCTGTGAGGTGGTCTATGTTTAAATTCGTATTTGCATATGAAAGGGTAATTTATCAATTGATTGAAATTGAAGTTGGGATTTTGAGGGGACTTGGAGTAGAACTAACATGAGTTTGTATATGATTTTGAACTAATGTTGGAAGAAGAAGCAAAAAGAATTTTTGTACTCCCTCCGGACACATTTAATAGAAACGGTATCTATTAAAAGTGTCCGGAGGGAGTATGTGTTTTCGAACTAATGTTGGAAGAAGAAGCAGAACACTTTTTCAATGTCTGGTGATATTTAAGACCGAAATTATGGGGAGCTCGGCACATGGAAATATTTTCATAATATGTGTATCTGGGAGAAATGGATGTGGTTATTTTCTTCCTTTCATAATGTTATCTTCAAGCACCTTTGAGTTTGATATGATATACAAAAATAAACTTATAAATCAGGTTGAGATATGGGCGAAATCACAGAGAACATAGAGCCTTGATTATTTTTGGAGCATAGAGCCTTGAAACATGTGGGTGGGAAAAAGGTGACCAAAAAGTGGCCTAGTGTTTGGGAGGGTATTTTGAGGTTTTTTTAAGAGATCACACCACGTGTTGTACTATTACAGTGGGATTTAAAATTTTGAGGCTAGGATCTTTCAAGTATTTTTTGTAATTTCAAGGCCTCTGTCTACGTGATATGAAAGTTGCCCTATAAAATAAACTTGAATTTGTGGAAGCATAGAAACTTTTCCCGGTTTGGAAACTTTGGGTGAACTTGGAACTTGGAAGTAAGGTTAAACTTATAAGTTTGTTAAGTTCTTGCCTTAATTAGATAGATGACTGTGTTGCCTCGTTATCATTTTTAACTAAATGACTTGGTATTGTTTGTTCAAATGAACTTTGTTTTAGGGATCCAATTTTGTATGAATCATATGTGAATAGTCAGCGAATAAAAATTAGGTAATGTCAATCCCTTGTGTTCTTTTTAATATATTGAGGAGGGAATGTTCTTTTGGCCAGAGTCGGCTAGTTTTATATTGTCTCTTTTAACTGAAAAATGCAATTATACTTTGATTAAGCTTAAGTAGAGTTATAATGGCAATTACCGTGGTGGTTGTGGTGGTCAGCTTCATCTTATTGCTTGAGTAACAGTTGTTTTGGGAAGGGCATCTGGTGTAACACCTTGTCACTAAGTTTATTTCTCGTGGACTTATGTCATTATGTTGGGCTAATAACAAACAGAAATTGTTTTAATGTTTGCCGCAGATTTGGAATTTTGCTATTTTTACCATTGGGTAGATTTAAAAGTTATCGGGCAATGACATTTTTTTGAGCACACTATGACATAGTATCATTAGAAAATTGCAAACATTGCAGTCTAGAGCTGGCATCTTGATCAGTTGTTTTCTTGTTGCTACAGTGAAGTGTCATGTAGAAATTTTACTTCCAACATTATGCCATGGTATTTACTTTTTTTTTATTTTCCTTCCATTAGTGCTTGGAGCGGAACAATTAAATTATGGAGCATGCCTGAAGTAAAAAAAGTTGCTACATTGAAAGGCCACACAGAACGAGCAACTGATGTGGCAGTTTCGCCTGTGGGCAACCATTTAGTCTCTGCATCTGCTGATCAAACAGCAAAATTGTGGAACACTGATGGGACACTTTTAAAATCATTTGAGGGTCATTTGGATCGCCTAGCTCGAGTTTCATATCATCCATCTGGGAAATACGTAGGAACTGCTAGCTTTGACAAAACTTGGAGATTATGGGAAATTGAATCTGGAACTGAGTTGCTTCTTCAGGAAGGTCATAGCAGAAGTGTTTATGGTATCTGTTTTCATCGTGATGGGTCCTTAGCAGCTTCTTGTGGGTTGGATGCACTTGCTCGTGTGTGGGATTTACGTACTGGTAGAAGCATTATGGCATTGGAAGGCCATATAAAGCCAGTAAGTACCAAATACTAACATATATGCAATTTATTATGCTCGTTCTTTTTATCTGACTGCATCATTCACATCAAGTCTATACATGCTGGAAACTATGCAGTGTAGGCCTTAATGTGTCCATGTTTGTAAACAACAAATACATATATGTAACTGCTCATGTTTGGTAGGCCAAACTCTTCTTTATTCAAAGAATAGAGATTGAATAATCGAAACCAAAAAAAGATTGAATTACTCGCCTTGTCCATATTGTTTTTGTAATCTTGCCAGTTATATTTTTTTTTGACACGAATCTTGCCAGTTATATGCTGCAGTCTGGCTTTTGCATGTTTTTGCAACCTTTATTTAAGAGGGCCATAATAGGATAAAACCATAGTTTTGGCTAGTTTAGATTGACCTGTTTGAGATGAAACGATAGTCCGTAATCACTGAGAAAATAAGTGTTATGCGTGCTAGCAATATTGTATTATTGATGCTCTTTTGTTTTTTGCTCTGAAAGTTATGGATGTCCATGTAAGTAAATTGGTGTCTGGCTAATTTCAGATCCTGGGCATCAGCTTCTCTCCTAATGGGTATCATTTAGCTACAGGAAGCGAAGACAATTCATGCCGCATTTGGGATTTAAGGAAGAAAAGATCGTTGCACATAATACCTGCACACTCACACCTTATTTCACAAGTGAAGTATGAACCTCAGGAGGGATATTTTCTGGCAACTGCTTCCTATGATACAACAGCCAAGGTAAAATTCTTCTAAAACCATGTAACACATTTTAAGATCTGTTTTGATGCAGTAGACAGACATACTACATGGGAAATTCTATATCCTCTAATAATGGATATTTTGTTTTATTCAGGTGTGGTCTGCTCGAGATTTTTCACCCGTGAAGACTTTTTCTGCACACGAAGCTAAAGTTACATGTCTAGACATTACTGAAGGTGCTGTTTTTACTTGGGATGTTTTCTTCTTATTGAGTGAGCAATGTGAATTTCTGAATATGTTGCCTAATTTTGTTTCAATTCTTGTCAATCAGATGGCCAGTATATTGTAACTGTATCATATGACCGTAGCATCAAGCTGTGGTCCAGCAGTGGCAACAATGGGAGGGAGCAAGAAAATGCTATGGATGTCGATTAACTCCACGGTATCTATTTGAGCAGCCAAATTGTTGGTTTTGCTTGAAAAAGATTTTTGATGTGAGTTATCAAATGTAAAATGTATGTTCAGCATTATTACAGGAAGAGCTCAATGATGTTAATTAGTCAAAGTCCATTATGCACCAGCTGCACAGAGAGCTTGTGTGTCCAGGAACTTTTTCTACTTTGAGTTACAAGTGGAGAAGAGGTTGAAATTAGAAACAGAATCATAGAATAGTTGTGTGATTTATAAGAGCTAGTGTGAGATGTAAAATGTATCTGATTTCTAAATTACACAAGGGCTATAATTATTGTTCTGATGTTAATCACCTATTAGGGAAGATGGTTGTCACCTGACTGGGAACGTTGGAAATATCTCAACAATTGTATTTGCACAAGACGTGTTACTTCTACAACTCAGTTGCATCTTTATCTCAATGTGTATTGTAGTCATTGAGTGCCTTATAATGCAACCTTGAGAGGCTAGTAAGGAAAAAGTTCATATGCCCTGCAACACGTCTTGCACTGTGAGATCTACATTTGATTGCACACATTTGTTTTGAGAGGCAATGAACAGAAATCTCGCTTAGTGTATATTGAAGCTGTGCACCATGCGTTTTCACATAGTAACTCCGTTCAATCAAAATTCAAGAGCGTTATTAAACCATGGTTATAGATCCACTTCCTGCCGTGATGGTTTGTATGTGTCGATCTTTGCACACATTACAACCGTCCATGGTGTTAAGAGTTCCACTTTCTGCCATGTAAGCAAACCCTCGTTGTCTCAATCAGTAATCTAGAAGTACAAATCGCAGCCCATAATCTACCGTGACGATCGGCACTTCTCTTTGAATTTCCTCTTTAGGACCCTTCGTTTTCTATAAAAAACAATGAGCTCAAAATTTCAAGTACTCTATATTGGCAGAAGGGGATTGTGGGTGAACCTCTCTTTGTCTATTCTCAAGTAAGTAGTGCATTTTTTCAAACTATTTGGGGTCGGTGACAAAGATCTTACTCCTTCGTTCAGTCTAAGATTTGGAAGCGTAAGAGGATGCTAAAGGAGTGGATAAGTACTCTCTTTGTCTATTCTCAAACCAACAAAAAGTTTATGACCTCTTGTCTTATATATATATATATATATATATATTGAACAGTTATAAGGTTTATTGGCCCTGTATTTGTTTTTTTTTTCATACAAGTACTCGTTTGTTTCATAATTGATGAACTTCTTATGTCATCTATTATTGAATGGTTAGGTCTATGTAGCCAAAACTTCTTGCAATTTAGAAACCTTAACAACATTGAAGGATTGCCAGCAACCCAACAAAAAAACGAACAAACAAACAAAAAGAACATTGAAGGATACCTCTTCTTGGGTCTAATTACGCATATGGACAATGATATTTCTGTCTTTTAAATGACCAATCGGAAAGACCACATATGTTAAACGGTGTATGACAACCAACATCCAAGGTTCTTCCTCACATTCATTCTCTATTTGATTATCTCTGAGCATTAATTTATGGTCGAAGCTTGGAAATTAAAAGAGATGCCAATAATGCATTTGCTAGTTTGTGTGAATGGATATTGCTTTCATGTTTCTGGGGAGTCCAGTGCAAGAGCAGATGCTCTTAAAACATGATAATTGTGATAAGCTAGGAACTTCTCTTCTTTAGATAAAGTAGTCATCCCTCCATTAGGGTTTGATTATGCGGTTTCTTCAATTAGTATTTGTGGGTCACCAGAGAGATGAGCACAAGAAAAGAACTTCAGAACAACCTGCGGCTAACATGGTAACACTTGGTAATGAAATTTAAGATAATTCAATCGTTTAAATACAATCTAGCATACTTTCCACAGCTTGAACAAGATGAGAAGCCAAGACTGCATCTGCTGCAGCAATAACCGTTTCTGTTTTGCCAATTTCCACAAAAGCACTGTTTGACCCTTCAATGCGAATAATACAATAGGGATTGCCAACATTTCCTCCACTCTCTACACACCCTTTTATTCCTTTTTCCACTAAGGCCTGTAACAACTTACCCGCATCTACTGAACCCCAACACAATAACTGCTGGCATGACGAATCCGTAGGGTCATTTAAGGACACCAATAAATACTTTCCATTAGTTACATGAAGTTCCCCTCTCAATCTTGCAATTGCCATGTTATCCTGCCTCAATTTCCTTGGTTTGAGCTGAAATGCCAAATCTGTTTCCAAATCAGCTTCACAGCTTTCCCTTAGGTTTGGGACCCTTAGTGTTTGCTTCTCGGAATAAAACAGGAATGTGCTTGAATCTTTCAAGTGTGTATCAAAAAGTTTAGACCTCAAATCCTCCGGGACCTATCAACAAAAAGGCAAAGAACGCGGTAAATTATAACCAAAATAAAATTTCAGATGTATAAGTTTCCATAAAAGGAGAAGGTGATAGGGACATACCAGAACAAGCTTGGGTTGTAAAATCTGCAGTAGAGGTTCAATTGTGTGCGCCCTGCAAAAGTTAGAATAAAAAGGTGAGGTTTCTATCCCCAAGTAGGCAGAGGAATTTGTAAAGCATAATGCTATAAACAAACAAGAGAAGCTTCATAAACCATACAAGATACTTTATACGGTTTCACACCTTGAACATCTTAAACCACAGACTAATCATGTATAGTCCACCTGAGCTATTTACTGTCCCTTTATCTTTTTTATCTTTATTGGATGATTACTCCTTTGATTTGTTCTATATCCTCAGAAAACTAAAGCTGGACAAGAAAAACTAAAGAGAATATATCATGTTACGTATGATGCTGAAATCCATGCCGCTATGTTTCTTTGTACGAATGATGATGATGATGATGATGATGATGACGACGTATGATGCTGAAAGGATCCAGCACCACTTTGACTACACTATAAACTTTATAAGTTCCACGTAAGTTGTCTGACAACAGCAAGGACAGCAGCATTTGACAGCTTGCAAGTTGCAATATTTGTGAACATTCAGAAGATCCAAGCAGAATGACAAAATGCTGAACAATATTAGAAACATTGAACCACACTTAAATCAATGTTATTTTGTGATTGACTAAATCTTTTCAAAACATTCTCTAAGATTCAAGACTAATTAGACATTAATTAAGAAGATATTACGAACCTCATTGAGATTATATATATACATATATATGTTAGAACACATGAGCATAGAAATTAAATGTCATACAAATGACTACTAGCAAACGTGGTTGAAACACATCATATTCATTTGCTTCCATTTTTAGCATCAAATATGCTTGCACACAATATTTTCTTGGAGACAAATAATGTAATACATGCATGGACCTCTGTATTGTTTGTTCGTACTTTGCAGTCAACCACAAGATAGTGACTGGACAAACATATCACATTGGAATATGAAATAAAATCTCTTTAATGTCCTGCTCCGATAAATGATGAAACCAGAAAATAAGAAGTGCTGATACATACTTCAAACCGGAGAGAAATGAACAAAGCAAGACCTTCATTTCCACCCGGCCAAAAGGCAAAAGAGCTAATTTGGCATCAATTCCCTCCTGCACAAATTATAAACTGAACATGATCAGAACCTTTTTGTTCCTCGCCATTTTGGGGATCAAATATAGCTTCTTTCACAAAACATTTAAATCAATTACACTGAATTCATCACATAAGAATGGAAACTTATACACCTCAAGAACAAGTAAAGATTTAGAATTCCCACACCAACGACGAAGTATGTGAACAGCAGGACCCAACCGCAAACTCCAATGAGGGCAAAATATTATACAAGGCTCCTGCCAAGCATTTCTGCAGACCAAAAAAAAAACACATGATAAGGAGAATCTTAAGTACACTTACTTTGCAACTGAGCACAGAGTAAGTTATTAATAGTTAAATGCCAGTTTACAAGTTCACCATAAGATACTACTGCTGATAAAGAAGAAACCAATTTTGAATGAATTGAGCAGACATGAAGTCAACCGCAGTGCACTAATCGTTCAATCTAATTTCATTACTACGAACTACGAACACCTACAGAAAAAGTTGTCCCAACCATAGTTTGTCAATCCGCCAGGTAGGCCAGACTTGGCCATTGACCTGGTTGAGTTGACCAGTGAGTCGCCTGGCCAACCAGGGTCAGTCCAATTATACATTTTTTGTTCAATGCCATTATGCATTGTGAGAGAACTGATTAGATACAGAAAATATTAGAGACTCGCCTTGACCAAAACTCTGCCTTTGGCTTATTTTACGACTTGATGACCAGGAACTCAAGCTAGTAAGTTATGTGGGTGAGAGTCTGGTCACCCAGGCGAGTCAGCTTACTATTGTCAGAAGTACCATCCCAACCTTTAGAAGCTTGGTTCTCACATTAATTTAGATGAGTAAGTTCCTGGAAACAATTGTAACTTTTTCTCCTTAATAAGCTCTAAATGTCCAAAGAGTGGCTCCCCAGCGTACAACTGCAGGAAAGAGCAACTAAATAAGCATTTGACCATTGTCTATTTTAAACTAACGGTGCATAACAGCACTGCTCAAGTAAACAAAATGGAAAAGAAAGAGAGCACCTTTTCTTGGCGTGACTTTGAAAGCCATTCAGGGATAACACTGGCAACGGACATTATCTCTTCAGCAGCAGTAGAGATCATAAAAATAGGAATCTGCAACAAAAACAGTTTAGTCATGACTTCAATTGACAGCCGTATATTATGTACTTATTTTTTTTACCTGTTTCTATTCTAATTTGACAAAAATATGACCGTAAAAAAACAGGATTATAAAACTCCAGAAAAATATAGAAACACCCATGCAACATCTCTGACTTTTGTATCTTATATAAGAAAATTTTACGGCACAAAAATAAAATAATCTTCTGTCCAAAATTACCTGTCTGGATTAAAAAGCCAAATTGAACCGATTTTAGTTCATTTCGGTTTTCTAATCCAGACATGTACTTTTGGAAGGAGTACTATTTTTTCCATGGTAGTGAACATTAGAAAAGGAGGCACAAATAATGATATGATATGGAAAAAATTTCAAAAAGGCATATTGACTATAGCACTTTTTTTACATCGCAGAAAATAGTGAACAAAATATATATGCTTCTAATATATACATTGTTTAGATTATCTCTTCCAAGGCAATTTCTGGCTTGTATTCTTATCAAAATAGTTTCTGGAGAGTAAGGCATATGGATATATTCCATAAGTTCTATTTTTCATAAAATTAGTAGTTGTACCAAAAGTAAGCAAGCAAAGTTGAGTCAGATAATTAAAGTCATGTTCAGTTGCTATGACTAAACTGTTTTTGCCCTCAGGAGGAAAATTGGCCCGCAAAGTCAGGAAAAGGTTGATGTGACGCATTGGCCTGGAATGAAATCCTAGAGCCAGTTCCTTTAATGCATAAAAAAAGGAGCCAAACGGCCCCTAACACTCCACAATTGCAGGCTCAATCAGGCTGTGCATGAGAACACAACAGTAATGGTATAATTCAAGTCTGTTGTCTCTGTTAAGATTTAAATATTGGACCTCACAGAGCCTGTAGCTTCGTTTTATGATATATAACATTAAATATTTTAAGCTTAGGCTGATTGGGAATAGAGTAATAGACTAGCAATGTATAACAAGAAGTTGCAAACTGCAAACATCTATAGCAAAGTCCAAAGGGACGTCATCTTTCAGGATAGTAGTTCCGTTAACACTCTTTTGGAGCTTACTGTGATTACAAATGCAAAGATGCTAATGGCTGAGCCAATTCGAGTTTTAATTGGCTTCAGCTCTTTAAGGCTCACACTAATCAGCTCATGTATGCTGCATTTATTAAAACAATTGTACCTTTAAATTTGCAGACTCTAAGGTCATTGTTATCTGCTCCAAAAGCTGCAGAATAATTCCAAGTCGACCAAGTGGTATCAAAACAGAGCCCCCTTCAATAATAGATTGTAAAGCCGCAGAGCATATAAAATCAATTTTGCCAGCCTCTTCTGCAATATCATCATATCCATTTAGACTAGCAACAAGCTTCTCCTTATTGTGGATTTCCCTGAAAAAATAATCACAATAAGAGCTCGTTAAAAACCTACATAAAAGAGAACATCCACGAAAAGAACCATTAATTCTACTAATTAAATGAGGCAGAATTCATAGTTTCAATTATTAACAGCAATTATCATGTATCCAACAAGATGCTTAACAAACTTATGGCAAGAGACCATTCAGATAGTTCAGGAAAAGACAAAATATGACAAAGAATTGAAAGGCAAGGACTTCTTCGGCATACTTAGGAAATACGACAAAATATGACAAAGAAATACTTGAATATAAAAGCTCACAGATGCTATACTGCTTTGCCCAACAGTACAAACAAAATATCTGCCCCAAACTATCTAACAATATCTATTTGTTATTCTATGGAAGAAGCACAACCTGACGGCTGAGGAATTGGTTGGAGAGCATGTATCCAAAGGCGTCAGTGGACTGCTGTTGGAGTATAAAGAACACGAAAAGTCAGAAAAAAAGGTAATGTCATTCCCCTGAAGGGAACGGTAATCAAATTCCGCTGCATAAGATGAGCCAACTATTGAGCTAGCCAAATAGGCCACAATCCCTCTCGGACCTTGTATAAGCCAATTACATGTACCAATCTCCAAGCCAGAGCTGCATGGTTTTAAAATGAGCAAGCCATTGTGGCAAACTTCTTCAGCATACTTTAGCATGTTGACTATCCTCATGCAGTCTTTAACATCAGCTGCACTGAATGAAATTAATCAGCCACCTATCTAAATGAGAAATTGCAGAGCTACACGCCACATGGCAGCTATAGCAGAATAGATATTAATAATTGCAAAACCAACAGAGAGAAATCATAATGCAGTTAAGACAACCCAAGACAAATGGTTGGGAGAGACCGCAAGCAATTATTCATTTCTTCGCCAGACTAAAAGTATGTGTGCTGAAAATATACCATATACCGACAGGAGATTGTGTGGATTTCAAATAAAAAATGTGCTAAATTTACAAATGCTCAGAACGTGAGCAATATGCAAAACCTTCGTGATATGACAACAAAAACAGTTTATGGACTCATGAGCACAAATTTCTGCAAACCGCATAAAAAATTACTTAACAACTTATGTTTGCTGATTCAATTGTAACAAATTTAGAATCATCTTCCAAGTTCGCAATCTGCTAAATCTTAAATAGGATCAAACAACAAATAATTTACAAGCTCGCAAGGACAAATTCCTAACAAGTGTGTCAGAAAAAATTTAATATCTATTTTTCATCAACTCAAACATTATTATCGAGGATTACCAATACTCCAATTATAACAAAACCCCTTAGCTAGTATAATTTACATTGACTGTGAAACAGGATCAACAATGCTGATATCAGTTACATATGGTGTGATGGAGGTGTGAACAACCACCATACTCATATGGCAAAGTGTGGCACGTCTCAATTGAGGTCGATCTTTGATTCCCACATTAAATACATTATTTATTGGCAGTTACCATTCTATCTACTAGCATCTTCATAAATGTGCTACTAAGGTTATTTCACGGCTTAAATTATCTTAATGTTATTACTTGCTAAGCGATGCAAAGAAATCACGACTTTTTTTTTTGCTCGGTTAAGCCACTATTTTTGTCATCGTTCAC
This sequence comes from Houttuynia cordata, assembly GCA_039654745.1. NCBI lineage: Eukaryota > Viridiplantae > Streptophyta > Magnoliopsida > Piperales > Saururaceae > Houttuynia > Houttuynia cordata. Next base: position 4,957,976 of record CM077504.1, read on the forward strand.
TTTTGTCTGCAAACAGATGCAAGACTCTACCTTTGTTAGATGGACTATGTCCATAAGGATGATGGCCTAATGCCTAACTGTAAAGAGGCATCAGACCTTGCTACTTAGTCAATGCATTATGTAATGGTTCTTCAATGTGTGCATGTCATTGGTCAACATCCAAATTCGCAACGCAAACTTAATCCCCTCCCAAAGAAACTGTAAGGTACCACAGCCTTCTCACATAAATGCAACAATAACTGCCTTACGACACCTTTCCAAGCAAATGCCTTACATGCAGACACCAACTCTCATGATGCACCAACACAAGGAAAAACATATGGTGTAAAAGGGTAAAAAGGGCTTCTCTTTGATAAACTACTGCATTGTTGAATATCTTTTGGAGGTCAGACTGACCATGCTTTTGAACTTTCATGTAAAGCTTAATAATAATGCAAACAGATTATCCAAAAAATAAACCAAACAGATACATAATTGCATGTAATGGCGCATATAGCATCTGGGAAATGAACTCAACTTATAAAGATGTCCTGCTCTGCTGCGATTTGGAAAAGTATTGGATCAAATGCTTAAGCAATTAATAAATAAGCAAATAATGGTTTTCAACATGTGGAATTACCTGTATAGGCATTGCCAAGTACTCAATCCCACAAAATCTTTGCCTGTCAGAGTTGACCTTAATGCCGGATGCAGCAATTCAAGTGCCTCGTGTTCCATCCAGTGTGGAGATTTTAAATCATTGCAGCCGTAAAATTGTTGAAATTCCCCGTGCATTGATACCAATTCTTCCATCATAAGTTTACCAAATCTTGCAGTAACTTCTGTTGCATATATCTCCAGAGACAACCAATTTCAACATGTCAACAACTAACCATACACCACGTAAAACAAAAACACATCTTTTGGGAAAAATAAAACCCAAAACTTTTTCAAGCGGGAAAAACAAAACCCAAAACTTTTTCAAGCATCACTAATTATTCCATTGGCCCTATGTCCTGCCCTATTCAACCGTATAGAGGGAGCCTATGACCCTGCAGGTTAGAGGGCTACAAATTTTTTATGCATTCAGAAACACAAAAATTCTCTGTTAAAGCTTGTAAACTTTAGCCATTGGCACTATTGGGAACCTTGCATGCAATGATCTCAAAAACTTAGAAGTGTGGCGACCCACAGCTCCAAGTGATATGAAGATCTAGTAATCCAGCTAAAGAAGTCTGCCTACTGTCTGTATTGTGGAATCATGGTTGCATCCTCGCTTTATAGTGCTAAAATAGGACCACGGAAAAATTCAATTCAAACAGCTTGTTCAAACTAACTGATAGCACCTACCCAACCATAATGCTCAAATTTTCTAGAGATAACCCCACCCATTCTCTGAGAATATTCAATAAGCAAACAAGGTCACCTTTGCTCCTTCTACAATCTTTAGCACGCATCTCATGTGCTCTCTTTTATCCGAATTGCTTAGGTATACTCCATCAGTCCCACATTTCCTATTTGATTTTAAAATGTGAACTATTTTAACTTATTTTGAAAAAACAAATAAGGCAATTCACATGGGAGGCAGGGAGTATCCTTTATCTCTATTAACATACCAACATACTGAAGCCAGCCCCCTCCAGAACACCCTTACATCACTTCCTAATCGGCTAAATTTATTGGAAAACTATCTATGGCTCTATTTTAGCAAAGCATTCCATAAAAAATGATTGACATAACAAATACTTTATCCATTATAGACTTAGGTACAAGTACATATATATGACAAAAGCAGCAATAAATGAGGCAAACAAATCAGAAGCAAAATTGGGATTTTACCTTGGCAGAAAAATCCTTGCTTTGAGTTAGAAATGGCAATCCAAGCATGCCCATGGGGCTCGAAATCAGCACAACATCAATAGAAGCCACATCCAAAGCCTCCAAACTCAGTACAGTCTTGTACCAAGGAACAGCCTTTATAAGATCACTCGCCTCTAAAGACTTCTCAGTCCGCCTCCTTTTGTACACCTTCAACGGCACATCCGAGAACCCATCAACCTCGTCAAAACTCCGGCCATTCGACGGCCGACGAGAGTCGGCGAGACGCGGGGCAAAGATGGTCAGCGCGGAGAGATCAAGCGGGAATTCCATAAGGACCCGGAAGCCGGAGATGGTCAGAACGTGACATGGCGGGAAGTAGAAGCCGTCGCCTTTGCTCAGACATGCCTGCAAGGAAAGTGGGAGTATTAGCTGCGAAACGATAGAAAGATGAGTTTTTTAGTGGAAAATCGAAGAAGAGGTCTCACGAGCTTCATGGTAATCACTCGCCGGAGGAAGGACGCCCGGCCGCCGGGAGCGGAGGAGAAAGAGACGCAGTGAGAAGACGAAGCCTCACCGTGAAAGATAGATTTTGGGCTTAGGGTTTAGGGTGCCGGTCCGGTGTTTTATAAGAAGCCGGCCCGTTGGCCAGGGGTGGGAAGTGGACCGCCGGTTCAGCCCGCTCTTGTGGGGGGGGGGGGGGGGGGGCACCGGATTGGACGAGAAGCCTTTGGATAGGGATGTTTGCTCGGTACTCCAGGAGACCACACCACTTTTACTCCCTCTTTAAAGAGGAGTTGTATTTTCGGCGAGCATAGTTCCTCCTCGCGTGTTGTTGATTTTCAAAGTCTACAACTCTCATTCGCCAAGAAATTATTGGATACAACGACCTGACCTTGTCTCCCAGAAATTATTGGAGCCGTTGGTCAATAGGATCAGCCAGTACGCACATACTTTAGGGGCCATTTGGAGAGTAAAAAATCAGCACCATCCAGCTAAAAAACATAGTTGGTTAGGATTTTGGGATAATCCCCTGACTAGCTAAAACACCTGGATAATCCACTAACCTGAAAACACCTCCAGCCTCCGATTGAAACATCTCATGAGGTGTTTTCAGCTGGTTAGTGGGTAGATTTTTGGGAGTGGATGAAATTAATTTTTTACGCCCCAAACAGCCTCTTAGTTATGACCGAAAAAAGTGTGTGCACTGTCGATCCTAGAGAATAGCAGCAGCAACTTAGAGCAGTGTGACGGGGTCACAAAGATTGCTCCATCTCATGTGGACAACATGGCATGCCGGGCACACTCAAATCACTCAATGGATATCAAACACTCATATTCTTTTTTACTCCATTTGTTAGGATCTCTGTTTTGTCACTTTTTTTGGTACGTGGTGACCCCCACCTCCACCCTGGTGTGAACCATTTTCGGTCCGCCTGGAAGATATACCCTGCTAAAATATGTAATAAATAAATAAAGATTTATGTTTCCTAACAACTCGAGCTTTTAAGAAACTTAGTTATCTTACATGGTATTGGAGCTCTTAGTCTCGATGGAGGTATTTATACCCCAATTATATTGCACGTGCCGCGCTTAGTAGACGCTTGCATGTGAGGGGGATGTTAGAATATATAAAAATAAATAAATATTTATGTTTCTAGCCGCTCGAGCTTTTGGGAAACTTGCTGATTTTTCTTAACCTGGGTTTTGCTGGAGCGAACAATACATGCATGTGCTTTGTGGGTCCTGATGAGTGATGATCGACAGCTCCCATCTGAGATTAAAATTTCAAGAAGCCATTGTCAACAAAATAGATAAACATTAAGAAAAGATTCTTTAGATTGGTGTTAACAATAAAATATGTACTTCCTCTGTCCTGAATTTAAGTTTCTTATTCGTTGTTTTAAGAATGAATTACTCCCGCCCTTCCACATTAGTAGTCCAATTTGGTTTTTCAAAATGAATTTTAAATAGTTCACTTTGAAAAACCAAATTAGACAATTGAAATAAAATGGAGGGTTTATATAACCAAAATAGACTAAAATTGGTTCATTTTTTAGTGAACCTACTATGAAAAACCAAATAGGATGCTTAATGGAGACGGTGGCAGTATAGTATCTAATATGGTGAATTGAGAATAATGTGAACAAATAAACATAATACATCAAGATGTTATTGAAAGGTGAGCTTGGAAATTCATGTGTGGAAATGACAATACAATGGCTGAGTTAAAAGGAAAGGTATAGCTCTCTTCAAAGTGTTGGCATAGATGTTTATTTATTTTCTTCGACCAGCCAACCATCCCCCCCTCCACCGGCAACTGTCCCAGTAAACCCCTGCTAAAAAAGTCCCATCCTTCCCTTGGCCCGCTCTCTCCCTGTAATGCTATTTGAAAGTCCATATTACTTGAACCAGGCCTCCATGACTGCATCCACAAATGGTAAGTAATTAGGCTGAATTTCACAAGCTTGCACCTATGTAGACAATTCCAAAGCAAACTATGCAAGACAATGATTTCCAAACCCAGCAATCATGAAATTCCAGTTCCCGATTTCGCATGGCATCGATAATAGAATTCCATGTGAAATCTTGTAGCCACTGTGTCAATATGTCACCAGACTTCACACAATCTGGTCATAAATTGACAGACTTGTGTTTGGTTGCCCATCAGACTAACCATTACGCAGTATGAAACCTGAATTCTCGTGGCTGTGCAGCTTCCACTTAATATTGCAACAAACCAACAAAAGAGTGATAAATAATAAGAGTGAGAGCTCATGAACAAAAGAATAACAAGTATTTACGATGAGACTTTTGCCAACAAAAGAAGGTATTTACCATTAGAATTCTGTAAAACTAGATCAAGTATAGCTGACAAAATGAGACAAATGGTTTCATTGCATTCATTTATACAAAGTAATTGGTGCAGATGCAGGGCCTACACGGGTTTACGCCTGCAAGAATAGAACCCGTGCCCATTAGATTCGTTTATTTTTTGTTATAATCTGTTTAGATATTTAGATATTTCTGTTTTCAATATATGACTTAAACTAGAAATTTTACTATGGTTAGGAAGCATGATTTTCCATATCTAACTTGAGTAAGGTAAATTTGTTAGGCAATTTCTTGATTTAGGACTATTGTAAACATATTTAAAGGCCATTACTTCAATGAATGAAATGAGTTCAATTTATGCAAAAAAATTCTTTTTGATACCTCTGCAACTTTGGATGTCCCCTTTATTTTTATACAAGAGTACTTCTCCTCCGCTCCTTTGGCATCCTCTTAGACTTCAAAATCTTGTTAAACAAATTAGTCATCCAAGTTAAGCCAACACCTCCTAGTATTTTTCATACTTAAATAGGAATTCCATCAGGTCCTAGAGCTTTGCCTTTCTTCATCTTCCTTAACACAACTCCTACTTTCTCTACGGAGAATCTTCTAAAATAAATAGCTTACTAAAATGCAAGCTTAAGCAAGTTTTTAAGTTAATTTGCGGAAGGAACAACACTCTTTGACAAACAGATGTATCAAGCAAGTATTGAATAAAAATAAATTCAAAATGTGGCGTACTTAATGCTGCAGGAGGCACCAAAGGTTGGGACCCACAGATGAACTGTTTTCAACCTCTTTTTTTGCATTTGTATAAGTTCGAATAATTGAGGTGAAAAAATTTGAATAATGGAAATCAACAAAGATCATTCAACCATGCAAAATGACTTTATTTTGTGGGGAAAATTATCATACCATGACCTAAATTAACAACTCCTCAGTTCATAATGGCCTTACTTACTGGGAGAGTCTCATAAAGGCCTCTCTAGGAGTAGACTCAGGTAACGTAAAAAAAATTGTGACATTTGGACAGGGCACAATATTTTCTTCCTGGAAAATTTTTATGATGTTTGTTTATTGCTTGCATTTCCATCTAAAAATCAACATTTACTTGATTAACTTATACCCCTTAACATTCTTGATGACTATGTTAGGGGTATAAGTTAATAGCAGTGTGTTGTCTATTTTTAGTCTTCATATAAGCCAAGTATATCGAGGAAAGCATGTAATTACCAACAAAATATATCTGCTGGCTTGCAAAATGAACCTCTCTAGCTCAAGCTATTTGTGCGGATTTATTTGTAGTGCTTAACGAGCACCAAAGTTTGTTAAAGATATGTGTCATGTACGATGTGTTTTGAGTCTTCGAGCACTCATTCCATTACGGAAAGTACTTTAATCATCAACCAATGGACTCCATCATCTCGCAAGTCTGATCTCTCTGGCTCAAGCTATTTGTGCAGACCCATGGTCCCGACTTTTCGTTGCATCCCTGAACACCCTAAGTTGAAGACCAACTAATCAAAGAGGTACTCTCAATAATGGTTAGCCCACTTGCTAATCCGACTTCACATCATAATCCAAAATCTGCCATCACCGCAGACAAGCTTTTATAAAAGTTGCCCCTTCAAATGATATAAAACGTCGCCACACAAATCCAAGCAAATTAACAGGATCAAAAGCTCCCCATTCTAGGCATGTGATAGATGAAATTCCTTTTCTATCAAGCAGTCAAAATTTCGCTTATAAAAAAAAACAAGGGGCCTTTGGGTATCAGGTTGAGAGAGTATGAAACATCCAAATAAGGTAGAGAATATAGATAAGTGTTTACACCATCTGGATAGTACAGTGTCATAATTTTATGTTTTCATACAATTGCCTCTTCATTACTATAGTAATATCATAAAACTCCATGATCCAATTTGGGTAGAGTCCTTCTTTGTAATCCCTCACACGAAGCTAAAAGTTCGTAGAAAATGCATTTACATACTGAGACTCACATGAAACGGCGTGTTCTATATACATGGCTCGTGTCTTATTTGAGAGCACCCATGAAATTGGGTAACTAGCTAGCGGGCATGTTTCTTGCCACCAATATAGTTGTCTATTTGGGTAGTCATAATCATAATCATAACCAATTAGCGCATTTTTCCAACTATTTGGGGTCAGCGACACGGATCTTACTCCTCCATTCCAGCCTGTTTTGGGCTACCTCTTTTGTAAGAGATAGTAAAGTCAAATCCTTTCTTATTAACTCTATCCAAGTTCTCTTAGGTCTCCCTCTCCCTCTTTTAGTATCGTTTACCTGTATCCCTTCTAATCTTCTCACAGGGGGCATCTAAAGGTCTTCTTTGCATATGCCCATACCAACGCAACCTACATTCCCTCAGCTTTTCCCCTAAAGGTGCTACTCCTAGGCTCTCACGAATATATTCATTTCTAATCCTATCTCTCTTAGTTATCCCACTCATCCACCTTAACATTCTCATTTCGGCTACATTCAACTTATCTATATGACTCCTCTTTGGTGCCCAACACTCCGCTCCATAGAGTATTGCAGGCCTAATGGCCGTCCTATAGAACTTGCCTTTAAGTCTTTTTGGAACCCGCTTATCACACAACACTCCCGAGGCTGCCCTCCACTTTACCCACCCCGCATTTATCCTATGCACCACATCACTATCAATATCCCCTTCTTTGTGAATAATGGATCCTAAGTAACGGAATTGATCACACCTTGGCACTTCTTGCCCATCTATTTCAACTAGGGCTCTATCTATAGTTCTACCTTCCTTAAAATTAAATTCCATGCACTCTGTCTTAGTCCTACTTATTTTAAAACCTTTTGATTCTATAGCAACCCTCCACAATTCTAATTTCGTATTTAAACCTACTTTACTCTCATCATTTAAAACTACATCATCTGCAAAAAGCATACACCAAGGTACATTATCTTGCAAATGACTAATAAGCTCATCCAAAACTAAAGCGAAAAGATACGGACTTAAGGCTGACCCTTGATGAAGACCTACCGTAACTGGAAACTCCTTAGTTTTCCCCCAATAGTCCGCACACTAGTCACAACCCCTTCATACAAGGGCTGTAACAGCATAATTTTAAGTTATGTCGTTTCTTTATAAGGGCTGTTTGGTTCATGATTTTGGCAACAAATTCAGCCTGAATTTGGAGAAAACTAATTCATGCTTAGGGGCTGTTTGGTTGGTGAATTTTAATGAATATGAGTCTTGATTAAGAGAGAATTTATTTAGGCAGAATTAGTGCAAAATGGGAATGTTAATGTTTGGTTGTTGAATTGAAAATTCACAATTCACTCTTAATTTGGTGAATCTCCTCGTGAGGAGATTAACAAATTAAGCATGAATTGGAGGAAAATCCTCTTTCAGCCTGAATTTTAAATTGAGTCCAAATTCTTAAACCAAACATGATTCATAGTTATTCTCTCCTAATTCATGCTTAATTTAGAGCCAAATTCACAAACCAAACAGCCCCTTAATTTGTCTCATGAGGAGATTAATTAATTTAAGACTGAATTGTGAATTCCCAATTCAACAATCAAATGACATTACCATTTTACATCAATTCAGCCTAAATAAATTCCCTCTTAATTAAAATTTAGATTCATTAAATTCACCAACCAAACAACCCTTTAATTGGTAGATCCTATCACTTGGACTCTTGGCTGAAATAATGTTTTTGTACAACCATCCTTTTTATGAGCAATTTCTTTCAAGATTCCTGACTTATTTGCTTTAGTGGCGAAGCTTACGAGTGAATAGGATCTTGAATAGATTAATAAAAAGTACTCAACAAAATCCGACAGTATTTTAACCAAGGCTACCAACCTCTGAAACTCTAAGACGATTGCATTTGAGTGGGGACAACTGAAAAACCTTGCATTTTTTGGCATTCTAGAATATGAAATAAGGTTCTCTTATTTGACTTTACCACAACTAGTCTAATCTTCTCCACAGCCCTTGAATATGGTAGCTTACTTGTGAACCTGCAGTTCATCCACATCAATGCTGGGAGGGATGAAGACCCACTTTTCTAATCTAATTACAATGGTGGCCATTTGTCTCATTGCCAAAGGGTTTTCCAAATATAACTCATAAATCGGACATCCCTATCAGACACGATAGTTTTTGGTAAACCATGCATACAAATTCACGATCTTATCAAAATAGATTTTGTCAATTTTAGATGCATAAGAGGTTTTGGAACAAGGAATGAAGTGGGTCATCTTTGAGAAGCAGTCCACGATGACGAATATGGAATCATGCTTTGTAAAAGTACGAGGTAGTCCAAGCATAAAATCCATACAAATATCTTGCCATGGACGATCGGGCACAGGAAGAGGGGTGTAGAGGCCAGTATTTTAGTTTTTGTGTTTGGCCAGCAGACATGTACGACATTGACATCTCTTTTTGTCACGCCATTTCTTTTAGCAGCATCTCTTTTTAGGCTCAGCCAATAAAATTGGTGCTCTACTTCCTAAATGGTTTTTATCATGCCCAAAGTGTCCTGCTAAGCCACTAGTATAAATGTCCCACACTAATAAATCTCACACAGACGTACGGGGGATGCAAAGCTTGTTTGCTTTGAACAGGTATCCGTCGTGGAGATGGTAGCCATCATGGGTTGCCACACTATTAAAATATATCAAGTATAGAGATGTAATTTTACTGAAGTATGACAAAGTTTAGCTTTAAGGAAGTACAGGCTAAATAATTAGTAACTGGAGTAATAGACAATAAAACAAGTCATAAGACAAAAGGAAAATTCATCCAAAACAACTGTGGAATAACAGAAAAGGAATAAATCTATCAAGTGAACTTTGAAATGCATATTTGAACCAACCACAATGAATGTGTTGTTGTTTTAATTATTCTCTTAATTTTACTTGCAAGTGTACGAATCGTATTTTGAGTACAGTCGCACAATTTTATGAGGTCGAACCCACAAGGACTAGTATTTATGGAACTTTAATTCTAAGATTAGATTACTACCCTTTTTGAAGAATTAAATTGATTCGATTAACTACAACTATGACTAATCAAAAAACTAAAATTGATTATGGAATTGGTAACTAAATAACTAATGGAAAGGCAATTAATTAAACTACAAGAAAAGAAATCTAAGTAACAAATAAAAATCACAACTTTAATCAAATACTTAAAATGTCAGGGCATAAGAATCGGCACATGACAACCATATGAGTAATTATCCACACTCAACAACTATTCTCACAATTATCTCGTAGAGAATTTGAGTTCAATCTATTCTCCTACGGAAGATTTCAGCATGAAAGCATACAAACTTAAAAATAAACATTGTCTTTTCTGGCATATCAACAGATGAAATTCAAATCATTAGTTGTATCCATCAGTCGATAAATCACAATTAATATCCAAACATCATATTAAACATACAACTCAACGCAATTAATTTGAGAATAACAATCATTAAAGTGTGTTAATTTAGAGATAACAATTGTATCAAATAAATACTACTCCTACAATCAATCATGGCTTCATCTCAGCCTTAGACAAGAAATTAACTACTCATACTAGGAAATTGAACTGCAAAAATACTAAAATTCATCTTAATTAAAAATCAGAATCACTTACAAGAATTTGAGATAATGGAAAAAAAATAACAATGCACTATTCCTCTTCAGCTATGCTCTTGGACTTTGTTGCTTGATTAAATGAAAAAAAAATTCTTAGATTAAATGCAAAAGAAGAGAGTACTCTTCTTCTTTTATTTTGGTTGACTGTTCCAGCAGCAACGAACAATCGTACAACTCCAACAGATGAACACTAAAATAAAAAGGCTGAAATAAAAAAATTGGAACTGGAAAAACTTTTCTAGTCGTCTTCTCTCTCAGTCGACCCTCTATCTCTGTTTTTTTTTGTGTCTGCTTATATAGACTGCAACAGTCCTCCTATTCCTCCCAAATCCAGATTGAGGATGATCCCGAATCCGAATCCATTTTTGGTTTGGACTCCAACTCTGGCCAACTCCAATCAAGCACGCCTCTTTCAGTTCCTAAATCGAGCCCGAATCAGGGACTTTCCTAATCAAGTCTGACTCCTTCCATACCCACCACAGTCCGCCATTGTCGTCGTCAAGCTCGAGCCCAAACCTCGTCCAGGCTGTCGCCGCCCAATCATGAGCTCAGCCACCACCATCGTCGCCGCTTCGAGTGACCACCGCCGTCGCCGATCTTGACTTCCACCGTCGAGCTCAACACATGGCCGCCGTTGTTCTTCCTTAAATGCTCTCTGCCGCAATCAAACCAGCACCCATGCTGTCAATCGTCGTCCATCGGTCACCATGAGCTCTCGCCGTCTCTCTGGTTTCACCATCACTAGGGCAAAGCTCGAGCTCTGCTATGTTGGGTTTCTGTCTGGAGCAGAACACCTGAGCTTCCGCTTGGGTTGTTCCTTTTATTATTCTTTTTCTTTCTTTCTTTAGATCGAACTGGTTTCGGTTCATTTCAGTTTTTTTTCAATTGCTTGATTAAAACCCGTTGTAAGAATTTCATCCGCCGGATCAAATCTGAACGCCCATCATTTAATTTTGCGCCCGTCTTCTCTTAAGTGTATCATAAACAGTTCAGATCTTTTCTATGCACTAGATTGTAGCTTTTGGGTCACTTTGGCACTTCAAAACCCGCATAATGGCTCTACTTTGACAGTTTACAAAATAAAATATGTCCCACATTAGACGCACCAAATAACGGAACATATTTAATTTGAGCAATTTAAAGCACATTAATTATTTAATTCCTAATTACTAAACTAGAAAATATTCCTTATTTTAATCCACTTTATTCCTTATTTTAACTAGAAAATATGACTAACAAATAGGTAAAAAGGCATATAAAAATGTGTATTTTTCATGCGTAACAAAATTAATGCTTACAAGAAATCAACTTAATGAACATAGAAACACCTGATGAAGTACTTATTGAGCAATAAACAACCTGAGAATTAGGCAAATCTACTAATATTAGGTTTTAGAGATATATTTTAGTGGGTACTAGCAGGAGATAATAAAAGAAATAATATTCTTGATAAAAAGAAAAGAACAAGATTATTGGAAGGCAATATATGCAGGGAAAAGAGAATCATACAGTTTTCTAGATTCTCTACCCTAAATTAGCCCACATGACATATTGTAAATATTCTTGATTGGAATCCTTCCTATGGTAAGTAGGCCCACATATTTCGGTTGAAGAATGTGGGCAAACAAGCCGTATTTAGTTTTAAAGCATTAAGCTCAGCCTATAATTTTCATACCAGTTATAGCCTAGGCCCTAGAGTTGATGCAACTGACTCCATAATAGAGTAGACGTTTAACCACAAAATATTTCCAAGGATTTCCAACCAGGAAAGTAAGAAGAAACTTTATCGGACTAAGAAAAGAAAATACTACAACATATCTGAACATATACCTAAAGATTGAAGAAAACTAAGACAATATATAAATAAAAAAAAAAAACTAAACACAAAAGACCAACCAAATTTATTTTTATTAACAGAGAAAGTCCATTAGCAAAACTGCCCTTGTTCACAAGCATAGTGTAGGTGACAGCCAAATTTTAGGACATGGAAATCGATGACGACGTTGATAAGCAGTATGCCTTCTACCAAACTGCACCCCAACCCTTTTTTCCACTAATCCAAAGGGTATACCTCTATCTTCATATATATACAATTGGGTTCAAAATCTGGCAGGTCACTAGCTCTCACTGACGAAGAGCTCCGAATGCTAAAAAAATCATATGATCACCCAGGCTCTCTAGCTCCTCCCACTTCCGATTCGCCAAATTTGCTCTAAAAACTTGATATCCATATTCCTCATCAGAACCGTCAGCATCAAGCATGACCAAGTCGCCTTGAAATTCCACCAAGAAATTCAATACTGTGTATTCAATTGGCAGTATAATCCTATGGAGCTTCGGAAGACCAGAAGATAACTCCATCAGCTTCAGTTCCCCTTCACACGTTATATATAAAGACCCACCATAAAACATAGCGTCGCTCAATCGACTCTTCTATAAGTCGATTGTTCTCCATTAACCTGCATAATGCAAATCCTCCCCCCGGATAGTGTGGACAAAATGCAACTGCTATGCAATTTGAGTCATCAGGGGGTGACGAGTGAGCAATCCTGGGAACATGCTCATAACCATGTTCATGAGGAAGGTGGAGCCGAGGGAGCAGGATGCGCAATGCCCAGTCCGATCGTAGGACGTCATGATCAACCACCCTTGGTAAGGCCCACAAGGATATCCATCAAGAACCTTTTGTACATTCTATCCTCCGAGGGGCTATAGAATTGCCCCGAACCGGGGTGAAAGTAGCCCCTGAGGACTAAGGTCCAGATTCAAGGAAGCTGAAGGCCCGGAGGGTAGCGCTTCTGCGTACGTAGCTGCGGAAGCTCCAGGCCCTTATTTTTATTTCATATAACTAGACTCTGAAAGTTTTCCTTCGGATAACTATTATAACATACTCCCTCGGTTCCAAAAATATTATCTACATTTGGACGTATTCACTGTTCTAAAATATTATGTACATTTTGCCAAATTACGTGACTTTATTTTTTCAAAATTGGACGAGACTGGGAAGGATTGACTTGAACTTGGTTTGTGAATAAGCATACGAGTTGGATGGGATATCAGGGAAAAGAAATCATGTCTTCCTTTTAGGCTTCATGGTCTAATAAAGATGAGAATTTTCTCAAATGTACACAATATTTTAGAACGGATGGAGTATTTTCAAATGGTAGATAGTGTCATCAGCCCATAACCCAAATATTATAATCCCTATAATACCCCTATCATTATAATATCTCTTCCTTTCTTCCTGTTATTTCTCACCTTCCTTTGTTTTGTTTGGTCTTAATTTTTTTTATAAGCTCCTCTATCTTGGCCAATTAAGCAAAGGCTTTATAAAGTGAGAGTCGTCCTACAATTAAAAAAATGTGGTTCTCTATATCTTGCAAGAATTAGATTATTTAATCTTACTTGTGAGCATTGAAGACTACCAAAATCTTTATCTACACCATTGTTTCGCTCCCAAATGGCCGGTGGACGTGCGCATGAGGTGTGCGCAGTGTTAATGTATCACCTTGTTTTCTCTCTTTTTTTTTAACTAAATGATCATCATTGTCTAACTCTTTTTTCTTCCTTCTTCTCCGCTAGGGGCCACTAGGGAGGCCAGAGGAACGGATGTGGGGTGGATGGTCGGGTAAAAGCACAAGGATGCTATGTTTTGAGATGCGTTTAGAAGTGTAGCATAAGTACTTCCTTGTGCCACGGATTGCAAATTTATATAATTATGTTAGATTTCATTTTCTCAATTTGTCAAGAGCTTGAAGCATATAATTTTAGTATTCCATACACTAAGTCAGAGGGTTCAATTTCACGTGAATGCTATTGTAAAAATTACTAAGGGTGGGTTAGGGGTTTCGGAAAATAAAAATTTCCAATGAAAACACTTTTCTCAAAAAAATGAACTTTCATGGAAAAATGAATTTTCCTGTAAAAAGCAGTTAGGGGTTATAGAAAGTGTTCATGAAAATTTCACTGAAAATCAATTTTTCGGCCTAGTTAGGGGTTCCAGAAAATGTAAAAACGAAAATATCTTAGAAAAGATGCTACTAATCCATTAGAACTAACATGAAATTGAAATTGAAAGGGCCGCTATGTTCCCAAACGACCAAAATTATGCATCCCATATTAATTATTCTATTTCACAAAAACATTCATATGATAATTTATAAGTGTCCAAAATACATTTGTTAAATGAAACTGCACAAAATGTTTTATCAAATGTGCCAATGAGTTATATTGCCTGCATCAATGCGCAATAAGGCAAATAATAATAAAAAATCGACTGCTGAGTGGGTAAAAAACTGACTGAAATACCAAGGACCAGGATTTCCCACTGATGCAGGGTTATCTTATTTTGTCATTAGTCATATTTCAACTGAAACTTGTGTGTTGAATTACTAGCTACCATGATGCACAAACTACTGATTTTCCCACTGGCATGTATCAAGTTCTAATCACCTAGGGCTGAGAAATAGCTACCAAGAATGAGTTAGCTACCAAGAAATAGTTCTAATCACCAATGAGTTAGCTACCAAGAATTACATGAAGCAGATGGAACTAATCTTTTCCTGTACACAAGTAGTTTCACAACCTCTATACACTACCAAAAGAACGAGCTGAAGAACCCCAAACAGGTGGACCATACCCAGGATAGAAATTCTTTTGCAAAGGCATGCCCTTCATCCCCATTGGTCTCCAATCACCTCGACCACGGCCAGCAATCGATCCAACAGTAGAAGGTGGACGAACCTGATTGACGGCACTTCCAGTCTGACGGCACTTCCAATGGCAGCAGGAACCCCAGATGCAACTGAGGCACCAGGTCTGACATACTGAATAGAAAAGAAAAAACAATCAAAACAATGACCTTTAGATAATAAAACATACAACAAGCATTATAGGGCGGCTAGAACTATTTAGACAATTAATAATGATTCAAACAAAAATGTCAGAACGCTTTGCTCCTTAATTAATTACGAATCGCAATAGTCACCAAACAGCTATTAACACTGAAAAAGTAGAATTATTGTCACGTAAATAATAAAATATCAGAACGTGTTGCTTCTTGATTAATCAAAAATAGCAATAGCCACCAAACAGCTATAAAACACTGGAAAACATAGTATGACTGTAGTATTCAAAAGATAAAAATCCACTGATTCACTAAAAATTTGCATCTTACACAGAAACAGTTCACCAAAGCCAGCTATAAGTGTATCCAAAGACAATTAAAGAATAAATAGTTTCAGCACACAAAGAAGTGAGACCTCCATCAGTACAGATGCCATATAATGGCTCAACAGGGATTTTCATCAAAAGAGTAAGCCATACAATAATTGACACAAAATATAGATTCCTTTCAGAAAACAGATACCTACCATACCTACCATAGGCGTGATCCATTTAAATATATTAGTTAAATAATTGATATGAAACAATAAATAAATGATGATATTGCCAATAACATCATTGGTAGCTGGTTGAAATGGAGAGCAGCTTAAGTGGTATACTCCTGTAAGGAGTTGTAACCATTGGCTTACAGAGGCCCCTAGAAAAAAAGAAACATGACCTAAGATGATCTTGAAAGAGTTAGTCAGAAGGAAAAGGTTGGCCATGTACCACTTAATATATAAACGGTCTATCATAGGACCTGTTGCAGTCCCATACAAATAGAATAATGCTTGAAGATGGTGTTGAAGAGGTAAGGTAATGATGTCAAATATAAACCCAAGGGTGAGACCCAATTCTAACTCAATAACACAAACTTAGGTTAGATACATACATCAATCTCTTCTATCTACTACATGCTTTCACAACTATTATCTCCTATTGCCATAATACAAAACAACAATAAAGAGTTGTTTCATCTTACGCACTATTAACGCAGAGGATTGGCTAATGCTAACAAAAATATTCAATTTGAAAGTGTCCGAAAACCATGCGGGTACAAGTCCAAAAGACTTCTTTTTTCACTCCCTTTCAATTGAGAGATTTCAAAATGGGCATCCTCTTTCCATTTCAATGAACCCATAAATGAAGAGATACATACAACATTAGGCAAGGCCATCAAGTCTTCAATTAAGTTACACTCAAAACCTAACATTACAATTCTTTTGAAAATCAATTCAGAGTTTACATTTGTAATCGTAGAAGTAACAAAATGGAACAAATTTGCACATTGTGGATTCATCCCACATTTAGATACCAAGTAACTGACCTTGAACTGAGAATGGTGAGGATGATAAACATGATTATTAAAACCAATCCTTGCTCCAACAGCTCCAGCGACCGCTCCGTTCACTTTCCCTGCATCAGAAGCGTCCTTCCTCTCGCCTTCTCCTGCAGCAGTTGCCACCTCTTCTGCGCCCTCTCCTCGAGTGGCTGGTTCAGATGGACACCCTCATCGGCGACAATTATCAAATCCTCGCCATCTTCATCATCATCGTTGTCATCCATGCCTGGCACGTCTCTCCAAATCGGATTCATGTTATCGTTCAGCACAATCTGCAGAACGTCTTCGCTGTCGCTTCCCCAATTGTCATCGTCAGCGCCAACCCCATCACCATCTTCTTCCCTTTCCAAAGCCCTGACCCCGCCGGCACCTCCAAGAGGTGGCACCGGCGGCACAAACAAGCTCACCGAAAGCCCGGGGATCACCGGATCCTCCGAATCCACACCAGCAATTCCAAGATCGATATCCATCTTCCCATCCGAGTAACCAAGGACGCCGCCCCCGCCCTCAGCAGCATTGGCAACTCCAGAAATCCTAGGAGCTCCACTCCTCGAGTGCCTTGGGCAGGGAGGAGGTCGATTCGCCCAACCCCCGACCCTTTTTTTAGTCCGAAAAAGGACTTTCGTACCTTTCGAGGTTTGCAAATTTTGGACCATTTTCGGACCTATTTTCAGGGCCATTTTCGGGCCTTCGGAAAAGCAAATTTTCAGGGCCGTGTTTTTCTTTAACCCCTAACCCAGTGAAAAAGCTATTTTCATGAAAAATGGTTTTCCATTTCTAATTTTCATTAACCCCTAACCCATTCTAAAGTTCTATACTAGCAAGAAAAAAGTTTATCTTGTAGATGAAAGAAATTGTGAATCAACAAAGCGAAGACAATATAATAATAAAGAAAAGATCAGTCATGGATGATTCACTCACAGAATTCTCATATGGATGCAACGGGCATGGCCCGTAGTGCTCATGCCATCGAGACGATGCTGCTTTTGTCGAATATGCAAGCGACCTTAGCACCACTCTTTACGCCTAGGTCTTATAGAACAATAAACTACCAGAATTAAGTGCTGGCAAACGTAATTCAGAAAATATGAAAGTGCTGTCAAAAGCAAATGAGAGAAACTTACACATAAATTTAGAAAGTTTCAAGCAAGTCAATTCAAAAAAATGTCCCCTCCATCGTGAAACAGATGTTCCATTGGTTAGTTTTGATGAAGTAAGAAGTAATCGACTAAGCACAGTGGATAACATGCAGAAATTTTCTTTATTGCTGAAAACATTGTAGCCAATATGAAATAGTTGTAAATTGCCTTGTAACCATGGAATTGTTATATTGCTTATATATCCGCAATACATTGGAAATATATCTGTACTGTGAAACTGATTTTGGTCCAGATTCCAAATATCGGTTGTCTTTTTTCTTAAAGAAAAAAACGATGTTCAAGTCTCAGTCCATCCATGACATAGCTATACCATATATGCAGTATGAAGTACGTTTCAAAGTTTATGCTTGATCGCACTAACCTAAAATGCATGTTAATTGTAGCATACTGTGTGATATATACACGTTAAAAATTCTTTATTAGGCCATCATTGCCTACCGTATTTAGTATCTCTAGCCCACCGATATATCTCCGATACTCATACAGCATTCCTTGCTTGCAACTTAACATTTATATGTTTTTGCCTAATACTTCAACAAGAAAATGAGTAAAACTTGTATATTGTTCTATTACAATGAAAATGGAATATCTTCTAATCCTAAAAAAAGAGTAAATCGTGTTGAAGTTTAATAATTCCATCTGTTACAGCATTCAAAGTTAAACTGGAGCATTCATTACTCTTGCAAACCTCCTCAAACTTGTGAGATAGGAGTTCATTGTGTACGAATTTATCATCCTCAACCCTAACCAGAAACAGAAGCTCATGATCAGTATCTGAAAAACAATATGATAGAAAAGAAAAAATATTAATGAACCCTCAAATTTAAGGTATCATATGAACACAGCCTTGTGCTTGAACCATCAACAAATTTAGGGTTAATATAAACACAACCACAATTTGGTAATTCACATCACCATCATTATTAGTGTGGTGTTTTTTAAGCTTTTCAAAACTCAATTAAGGAATTTGGTACAATATGAAAGATTTCAGATGCAAGTTCTGGAAGCAGGATTCACACTTGCACATGCAGGGCAATACTAGTGTGGTTAATATCTGAGTGATTCTTTTCTCTAACAGCTTAAAGTTATAATGGACTTAGTTAACTTGAACCATTATCAGGATTAGTAACAAAGCAAGATGAGATCGGTATCTGGACATCACCTCTCAAGCTCGATCAGCTTCTGTGCTGTTAAAGCTAGCTTGAGCTCAATATTTTGCCAAGTCATGCTGACTCTGAGTTTTGCACTTATTTATATCTATTGAAAAATTGCTACTACTTCCACACTTCAGAAAAAGGTCAACAACATTTATCTAGTGTGAAACTTTACGTACAGAATGTTCTTCAATTACACTAGAACATTTATGAAATTTATATAAAATACTTGATACTGTCCATTAAATATGTGATGATGCTATGGATACCCAGGTCCTCATTGCATACCCCATAGGATTTAGAACTTGTCTCATCTGGCTTTTCAGACCAGGACAGCCTATCTAATTGTCGCCATGTGAGATCCACATCACTGGAGCACATATAGGAATGGGTTAAACCATAACATTTGCTAACTGCACATATATAGATACATCCAGTGATTTGTACAAATGTAATCCATGTTTTTTGGTACAAATGCCTATGTAGTACGCAAAATTGATCAATTAATATGCAAATCTACCTGAGTCAAGCCAAAACAAATTCAACTCCACTTGGCAAGCTGTTTTTCAAAATATGAGTCAACCCAAGCCGGGAGTTGAACCGGAAAAGCATGTGACTGATTTGCCTCATTATCACCTGTAATATTATCATTCATTTTCCCGACTCCTTAGGATTAAACAAAACTAGCTCGACCATTCCATTTCAATATTAAACACATTAGTTGCAACAGAAACATGTTCAATTCCCATCTCAAGAATCAATGCATTACATTTTTGCACATTAAAATTTATATTCGCAAACAACAAAGCTTCCAGATTACTTATGTCTCCTTGCAGGGGAACCGCTCATGCGTATTAGCATTTGATGATTTTCTTACACCCTAGATGGTTTCAAATGTTAAATAGCTAATATGGTTCTCCAATATGCGAAAAAAGTGTGAACACTCATGACATACAACTAGTTCCAGCAAACATGACACTCCAAGGACCTTGTCATCTATTTAGGAATATGGATTAATTTTCTGTACCTAAATAAGTAGAAGTTCTAAAGTTTGAGTTATAGAGATACGTAATCGCACTAAGTTTGACAAATTTTAGCTTAAAGAAAGTATAATGTTTCAAAGAAATAGAATAATCATTAAAAACATATTTGTAATAACAGGAGCAGGAAATTAAATTTGTCCAGCGACCTTTCAAGTAAATATGTTAACCAATCACAATGAATGACCACAAGATTTTTAGTCAATCAACGCTATGAAAATTTAATGAGGTACTTAAGAGCATAAGGCAACCTGAGAATTACAGGATCCTTCCAGTTTAAAAGCATAGGCTCAGTACAATTTCATACCAGGCATAGCCTAGAGGTGAAGCAACTGACTCCATAATAGAGTAGATGTTTGACTACTAGTAATTTCTATAAGGTAATATTTCCGATGATTCCCAACCAGGAAAGTAAGAAGAATCTTAACAGAATAAGAAAAGAACACAGTACAACATATCTGAACATATCCTCAAAATTGATGAAATCTATGACAGTATAAATAAAAAAAGATAATTAATCACTAAAAGGACAAAAAAAAGAAACTAACCTCGATCACAAACATATGGTAGGTGAAAGCCAAATTCCAGGAGGTGGAAATCGATGAAGATGTTTAAAGATAGGACGTTCTCCACCAAACTGCACCTCAATCCTTCTCTTCAATGATCCAAAGACATTCTTGTTATTCTTATATATACAATTTGGTTCAAAATCTGGCAAGTCACTAGCTCTCACTGACAAAGAGGATCGATTGGTAAAAAAAATCATATGATCCCCTAGACTCTCTAGCGCCTCCCACTTCCAAATCCCAAAATTTGCTCTAAAAACTTTATATCCATGTGGTTCGTCAGCATAGTCAGCATTAAGCATGAGCAAGTCTCCATGAAATTCCAGCAAGTGATTCCCGTGGAAGCACGCTTCCATTGGCACCAAAGGTGGCGGAATAATCCTATAGACATTCGGAGGATCAGATGATAGCTCCACCAACTTCAGTTCCCCTGTACGTGTTGTTATATACAAAGATCCACCATAAAATATCGCGTCGCTCAAATCGCAATTAATATAAGTCCATTTTCCATTGCTCTCCATTGGCTTGCATACTTGAAACCAATTCAATGGACTGGACGGACAAAGTGCAAATGCTATGCAATTTGGATCATTAGGAGGTGACGACAGAGCAATCTTGGGAACCTGGAGTCGAGGAAGCCGGAGTCGAGGAAGCTGGATGCGGGATCGAGCGAATGGATTAAAAAGAAAGTGGCCTGTCCGATCGTAGGACGTCATGATCAACCACCCCAGGTAAGACCCAGAAGGCCATCCATGTACAACCTCTTCGGGAAGGTCCAGATGATACGTTTTGTCCTCGGAGAGACTGTAGAAGACCTGCGGGGCCTTGAACCAGAGCCAGGGAAGCTGAGGGGCCGGAGGGTAGGGCCTCTGGGCGGCCAGAGAGCGCCAGGGCTTGCAGACGGCGGCGAACCGGGCGTAGTCGGCGGGGGGGAGGAGCTTGAGGATGAGGGCCAACAGGTCCTCGTTGAAGGATGCCCAGTCCGCCATCGGAGGGAGGGTGTTGCCAATCCGTTTGGCCTAACGCGAAAAAGGGTTTAATAGGGATTTTGGGAAGTAGATCCCAGGCAGGAACCTGCCCAAAAACAACTCAAATTCGAACCCTTTTTTTTGGCATCAAACAAATTCGGACCCTTGAATCCCTGTTGTGATGGGAGTCTTTTTTTATACATGTTTTTATGGGAAGAAATTATAACTTTAAAGTTGGTTGATTTAATATTAGAAAAATAATATAAAACAGGTTGGGGTCCGGTTGTATGGATAATTCTAGGGTTGGGAATCGGGTCGGGTTGCCCTTTACCCTACCTAAAGGATAATTATCCGACCCTATTCATGAGTAGGGTCGAGAATAGCCGACCCTAACCCTACTTCGGTCGGGTCGGGCAATGGCTTGACCCTACTTTTTTTTAAAAAAAAATAGATAATCTAGTATTTAAAAAGTCAAAATTAACTTCTATTTGATTAAATTTTAATATAGATAAGGTTAATATAAGGTTTTTTAGTGATTTAGAAATAAAATTATCTTTAAAAATTAGATTATTCAATATTAAACGTATATTATAATATTTTATAATAGGTACATCAGGTTGGGGTCGGGTTGTGCGAGTAATTCGGGTAATTACCCTACCCAACCCTATTTTAAATAGGGTAAAATTTTCAAACCCGCACCCGACCCTATTTTGCATTAGGGTCGGGTCGGGTCGGGTCGAGTAATTTTAGGGTCGGGTTGGGTCAGGTAATAGGGTCAGGTAGGTTTTTCCTAGCCCTAGGTAATTCGGCTATCTACCTTATCTGAATGACGAGGGAGGGATGTCCGAGTCCTTAGGACCCAACTAGAAGGGGCAGGGCAATCAACCTCTTAAAGCACCGTATCCCATCGCCAATCCCCTCGGGTGAGCACACGGCCACACGATATATACACCGGCTAAGTCAGGATATATATACACCGGCTAAGTCAGGATATAATCACTGTAGGAGGCCAAAGGAGTGGAGTGGGGGTTCGGCTTAACCTATTATAAAACAGGTAAAAACTTGAAACCTGCACCCTATACCCTATTTTGCAATAGGGTTGGGTCGGGTTGTTTTTTCTCAGAGCTAGAGATGGGAGTCATTTATTTTCTGGCTGGGAGACTCAAATATCAAGAAAAAAATAAAAAAATCAAATAAGAGTAAGAAGCTGATAATTAGACATTGAATATGTACATCAAATCCATACACATATTTTTCTGAGACTTCCAGATTACCTGCCCAACGAGCTAGGAATTACATACTAAGGGTGTGTTTGTTTGCTGAAAAAAGAAAAATCGTCAAGGTTAAAGAAGTACAAAATCTTTGTAAAAATTGAAATATGTTTGGAAAATTTAAAATAAATGCACCCTAAAAGTACGTTTCAAGCCCGAAAAATTTTCAAACTAAAAGTTTTCATACTTCTTTCACCTTGACAATTTTTCATTTTTCAGCAAACAAACACACCCTAAGAGTTTATGTCGGAATGCCATATAACCTGGGAAAGACACCTATTCTTCCCAAAATGCCCTCCTAACACTATTAACGGTTTTACTGCTAAAGAAACACTTGTAACGGATGCCGATTGGTACTCCAACCATTTGTGGCCATCAGAGGAGATAATAAAAATGTAGCAAAGCCGCAAAATCCTCGTCAGTGGCAAAGTATTATTTACAAATTTGTCAATTCAAGTAAAATTTGTGTAAAGAAATTAAAGATATCTTTATAAGAAGAAAGAATATAAAAAATAAAGAAGAATACAAAAAAAGAACAAAAATAAATAAAAAATGGTGGAAATATGACTCATTGAATTTTGCCCTAAAGTCATGTACTTGTGTATTCGAACTCATTGCAAAGTATGTCGTAGTGTACATGATAGCACTGCCTATACTGCATTTTGCAATGACGTGTCTACACGACTCCAGGGCAAAATTCAACGAGTCATATCTTCCTCATTTTTTATCTGCTTTCACCCATTCTGTTTGCATTTTTCTTCATTTTTTTCATCTTTCTCCCCATGAGGATATATTAAATATTTTGAGGCAAACAATTCGACCATTTATGTAAGAATTTAGTACTAGAACTTGGGCGATATGGACATATTGGAATGAAGCTATGTGTAGCGGCCGAAAAGATTTAACGGCCATTCAATGGATTCTAGAACAAGAGCAAGTTCTATGAACTCCTCCACCACAGGGGTGATATAAAGCAAATTTGATGCATTTGTTACCGAGGATGTCTTGGAAGGAGGCATTGGGGTTTGTATCAGAGACGCGGATAGTCGAGTGGTGGTGTGCGCTCATGAGAAAGTTCAAGTTCTGAATGGGGTGGTGGAAGCCGTGGCATTGGCTGCCTCAAGGGAGATTCATCTTGTAGCTCCGTGTGACATCAGTGGGTGGTTTTTGAAGGTGACAACTCTAAAGTCATTATTACATTTTGAAGATACGTATAGATTGCTCGAAAGCCTGGTGGGGCATGTAATGTCTCCAGATTTGCATAGTATAATTTTTTTACTAGAACAATCCGATCTGGTTGTGTTTCCTATTGGACGCTGGAGGATAAATTTAAAATTGGATTGTATAGCACCACTTTAGGATCAAGTAGAGTTGGATTAAGAGTAGATCAGCATGGGCTTAGTTGATTGGGATCCAAACTCCACGAGGAGTTGGAATCTGGCCCGGTCTATGAAAAGACTAGCATCGGTCCTCTTCTCTCTCACTTTCTACTCAATTCAAATTCTCTCTCTCAAATCTCTTTCTCTCCCTACTGGTCCAATCGAAGCAACGACAAAGGAGGAGCGTGGGATAGAAGAAATGAGGCTGAAGTGAGAGATTTCAACGGTAAATTCCAGGTAGGACGCTTTTACGCAATATATCTGAAGTTTTGCAGTTTTTGCAATTTTTTGTTCTTTTGAATTTGTAGTCGACTTTTTGTGTCAATACTCCTTGTATTGATTTGCTTATGACAGATTGCTTGATCCTTCTCGGATGTAACACATAAAACGGTTAAAACATGGAATTGTGATCTATCTCTCTCGAGTATAAACCAATGAAACTTTATTGATATATAACACCTCAGTCTACTTACGTTCCTCTCGGACACGCAAGTATTCTTCGGATTGAAACTCACAAGAATTCACTCTTGTCTCTCTCGAGTACAAAGAACAAACCTTTAATGAATTAACAATGATTATACAATAAAATCCATACACCAACTAGAGTAAAAACATAAGATGAGAGAAAAGAAACTACACAACCAGATTATTGGGCTTCATCTACGCCTTGGAAAAGTGTTTAGCCACGCATTGGAAGAGAATCCATCATCATGTTCTTCATGTTCTTCTCTCCTTTGCTCTAGTCCCCAAGTTTGTTTCCAGATTCTCCAAGGTTTGTCCAAAACGTTCTCCCATAAGGCCTATTTATATATTTGAAGAGAAACTACGAAGTCCCCTTCCAAATCCGAGTCGAAATAGGTCTTATTTCGGTTTACCGCACACGGCGATCGATCGCTCCGTATTGCCGTTCGTTCGCCTACTGATCGATCGCAATTCCTTCGTTATTTTCCTCTGATCGTCTTATGATACCGATCGATCGTAGTTACTGTCTTGCGCGGATCAAAAATTCCAGTAGATACTATCAATCGTTTTGGTGCCGATCGATCGTTTCCTTCAATAATACTATTTTGCGGCTCTTGCGATCGATCGCATTAAATGGCCGATCGATCGTTGTTACTGTTCATGAATTTCAAATGACTATAACTTTTCGCTCTGAACTCCGAATTGCGCGCGGTTGGTGGCATTGGAAAGCTGACTTCTTGACTTTAACATGAAGCTTGAATCAGTTCCATCAGACATTTGTACACGAAGTTATGATGATTTAACCATTTGAGTTACTTTTCACCTCACTTCTGTGTATGACTCTTGTTTCCTACAAAAATGAAAAACTATATTAAAGTAGCATTTATTCTAATCAAACACTAGCAGAAACATAAGTTTAGGAGATAATAAAATGCATATTTCATGTGTAGATCACACCCCAAACCTAGATTTTGCTAGTCCATTGTAAAACAAAACAAATCAAAATAAAATCAAACAACTAAAAGAACTAATGCATAAAAGTAAACACCACTTTCGTAGGGAACACGATTGCATTGAGCGTATGCAACAAGCCGTTAAATCTTTAGGTGTCCCTAGTAGGACGAGTGTTGTCTCGTGAGGATTTGCAGCCATGCTATCCACAAACATGTATTTATTAACCTAATTAACCTAAGTGAAAACAAAGCAAAAAATAAAACAT
Source organism: Houttuynia cordata (assembly GCA_039654745.1). NCBI lineage: Eukaryota > Viridiplantae > Streptophyta > Magnoliopsida > Piperales > Saururaceae > Houttuynia > Houttuynia cordata. The sequence goes on from CM077504.1 coordinate 4,983,700, forward strand.
TGCAAAACAAGCAAACCTATTATCCCTTCAAATGCATACCACAATGCTTAAGAGAATTAACCACACGTACTTGGTTCATAATCAATAGGAATATAGAAGCCCTCAAGTAAGTGGTTTTATTCCACACTTTCATCTTGAAAATTTCTGCTCAAATATAATATAGCATGATAACATAAATAGTAAAAGTGTAGAACATTATAGTAATACATTCTTAATTTCTGTTTTATACAAATCCAGTGTTACCCATTAACCAAAGAACATCAAAATCTACATAGTCATCATAATCTTTAGGTTCATGATAGCACAAATCTGCGCACCTTCTTTGGGTCCAACATTCTAGATTTGAGAGGATAATACACCATAGACTTTTTTTTAGGACTGTGTAAGGCCTGACTTCAAGATGCTTAGGTTTACCAATGACTCAGGCCAATGACTCCTAGCCAGTTTGGCTTAGGGCATTAGGTTTTAAGTAGACTGCTTCGGGCCCGAGGATCAGCCTAAGTTAATCCTATAAAGTCAAGCAGCCTCTTTCTTTCATTTTGTTTTCATTTTTTTCGCATTTTTATTTTCATTTTCAGCATTCATATTTTCAAGCACATCTTTATTTTGTCCAAGTTGTATTATACTCTCAACCTATTTCCGGTTCCAAGCCCTTGCCATAGCCAAGTAAATGGTCTATCATGATCTTTTAAGCTCAACAGACAACTACACATCATCCAATGACTATGACTAAAGACATCCCACTGTAAATTAGCATTCAACAAATCTCTAGATAGTATTACTTTATGTACTAATGTGTGTGAGTGAGTTTTCTTAGCTCAAGCACAGATTCCAAAAGGACTGTAACAGAAAGATACTGCTCAATTAAGTGTATCTATCCTCCAGTATACTTACTCACACTTCTAATGTAAACTAATCACCTAAGAATTGTAACATGCATTATTACGAGATAAATTATCAAAACCTAACAAAAAATACTAACAAACAACTTAAAAAAAAACTAATTCAAATTTTTATGGTTTTTCATTTTTTGATTTTTATTTTTTAGGCAAGCAATATTCTCTCCCCTAAACCTATTATGAACATTGTCCTCAACGTGAACAATATAAAACTACAATGATAACATAACAAGGAGAGGAAGAAAAGGGGAGAATACACCTGAATGCGTGGGTTGCCTCCCACCAAGCGCTAAGTTTAACGTCTTCAGCCAAACTGAGCTACGATCATTCTGTAATTATCGGATCAATTAAATACACTAGCCCGTCATCCAGGTCACCAACAGCCGCGAGATAGGGTTTGAGACGATGGCCATTAACTTTGAATGTACTCCCATCTTTTGGATTTTGGATCTCAACAGCACCATGTGGAAATACTTCTTTGACAATAAAAAGCCCAGACCACCGAGATTGGAGCTTTTCAGGAAATATGTGGAGCCTAGAATTGTAGAGTAACATTTTCTGATCAGGCTGAAAGGACTTTCTGAATATCATCTTGTCATGTACGGCTTTGGTCCTCATCTTGTAGAGTTTGGCATTCTCATATGCATCAAAGCGCATCTTCTCTAATTCACCCAGTTGGAGTTTTCGCTGCTCACCGGCTTTATCCAGATCAAAGTTGTAGGCCTTAATAGCCCAATAAGCCTGGTGTTCCAACTCAACAGGTAAATGGCAAGCTTTGTCATATACCAATCTATAAGGAGACATGCCAATAGGGGTCTTGAAAACTATCTGGTAGGCCCATAATGCATCATTCAGTCTCAAAGACCAATCCTTTCTATCGGGGCGAACCGTCTTCTCCAGAATCTGCTTGATTTGGCGATTGGAGACCTCCACTTGGCCACTCGTCTGAGGATGATATGGTGTGGCAACCTTGTGGGTGACTGAGTATTTCTTGAGAAGAGCCTCAAAAGACCTGTTACAAAAATGAGAACCGTCGTCACTAATAATAGCACGAGGAGTTCCAAACCTGCTAAAAATGTTAGATTTCAGAAATTCCAGCACAACTTTATGATCATTGGTCCTAGTGGCAATCGCTTCAATCCACTTAGACACGTAATCCACAGCAACAAGAATATAAGTATGACCAAAAGATGGTGAAAAAGGTCCCATGAAATCAATACCCCATACATCAAATATTTCAACAATCAATATGGGTTGTAGGGGCATCATATTCCTTTTAGAGAGGGCTCCTAGTTTTTGACACCTCTCGCAAGATTGACAATAAGCATGGGCGTCTTTAAATAGAGTTGGCCAATAAAAACCACTTTGAAGCACTTTAGTCGCAGTTTTCCTTCCACTGAAGTGTCCACCATAGGCCTGAGAGTGACAAAAAGATAAGATGTTATGAAACTCACTCTCGGGGACACATCGTCTTATGACTTGATCAGCACATATCTTAAACAGGTCAGGGTCATCCCAATAGTAATGTTTGACTCGAGGGAAAAATAAATCTTTATCATTTTTAGACCAAAAGGTTGGGATTTGACCCACAGCAAGATAACTCACAATATGTGCAAACCAAGGTGGAGATGTAGTGGAGACAGCAAAGAGCTGCTCATCAGGGAATGAATCCCTTAGAGGGTCATGGCTATGCAGATCAGGAATAGAAATTCTGGATAGATGATCAGCCACGACATTCTCAGAACCCTTTTTATTTTTAATTTCAAAGTCAAATTCCTGCAGGAGTAAGATCCATCGAATCAGCCTCGGCTTGGCATCCTTCTTAGAAAGAAGGTACCTCAAAGCTGCATGATTAGAGAAGATGATGATCTTACTACCTAGAAGATATGACCTGAACTTATCTAATGCAAAAATAACAGCAAGCAACTCTTTTTCTGTGGTAGTATAATTTAATTGAGCATCAGTGAGTGTCTTGCTAGCATAGTATATAACATGAGGAATTTTGTTGATGCATTGGCCTAACACTGCCCCTATAGCAAAATTAGATGCATCGCACATGATTTCGAAGGGCAGTGTATAGTCAGGGGGCTTAATAATGGGCGAGCTAGAGAGGAGGGTTTTTAATGTCGTGAAAGCTGCTTTGCACGACTCATCAAATTCAAATGGCACGTCTTGACCTAAAAGGTGACATAATGGACGTGATATCTTGCTAAAATCTTTGATGAATCGGCGATAAAACCCTGCATGGCCAAGGAAAGACTGTATTTGCTTAACTGATGTAGGTGGTGGTAAATTCGCAATCAAGTCAACCTTGGCCTTGTCAACCTCTATACCCGTTTTTGATATAACATGTCCAAGCACAATTTCCTGTTGAACCATGAAGTGGCTCTTCTTCTAACTTAACACTAAGTTCGTGTCCTCGCAACGTTTTAAAACTAAAGACAAATTATGCAAGCAATCCTCAAAACAAGTACCAAACACCGAAAAATCGTCCATGAAAACTTCAAAAAATTTATCAATCATGTCGGAAAAAATGGACATCATGCATCGCTGAAATGTCGCAAGGGCATTGCAAAGACCAAAAGGCATCCTCCGATACGCAAATGTACCGAAGGGATATGTAAAAGTTGTCTTCTCCTGATCCCCTGGAAAGACCGGCACTTGATTGTATCCCGAATACCCATCTAGAAAGCAATAAAACTCCTGGCCAGTTAGCTTCTCTAAGATTTGGTCAATGAACGGGAGAGGGAAATGGTCCTTACGGGTATTGGAGTTCAGCTTCCTATAATCAATGCATACCCGCCAGCCCATAGTCTCTCTTATTGGCACAAGTTTACCCTCTGAGTTTGGTTTCACCGTGATGCCCGATTTCTTATAGACGACTTGGATGAGGCTCACCCACTCACTGTCAAAGATAAGGTATATGATTCTAGCGTCTAACAATTTCACTACCTCTTTCATCACCACCTCTCTCATGTGCGGGTTCAACCGCCTCTACCCCTCCCTAGAAGGTTTGGCTTGGTCCTCCAGGTTTATGCGATGCATGCACACAGAGGGGTCTATACCCCGGAGGTCAGCCACTGTCCACCCTATAGCTCGCCAGTGTATGGTAAGGATCTCCAACAACTGGGCTTCCTGGTCAGTAGATAGGCTAGATGAGATAATCACAGGAAGGGTGTTGTTGGGTCCTAGAAAAGCATACTTCAGGGAGCTAGGAAGGGTTTTCAGCTCAAGTGTGGGTGGGGATTCTATGGAGGGTTTAAGTGGTGGGGCGGTAGACATAGGGAGAGGGTCGGGGTGGAGTCTCCATGGGACATGTCCAGGATGTAGGGCAGCCACTAAATGGTGATGGGCCTCCTCAAGGTCAGGTGTGCCCTCGTATGTATCTAGCCAGTCATAAAAAAGGGTATGTTCTAAGGCATCCTTGAGCACAGCAAAGGGAAGGTACTCCTGGACTAGGTCATCTAGGTCATCAACCAAAAGGTACTCAGCTTCGCTAGAGGGGTGTTGGGAAGCACTAAAGATGTTTAATTTAACTTTCATGTTCCCGAAGGAGACGTTCATGAGCCCTGACCTACAGTTAATAGTGGCATCGGCTGTGGCTAGGAAAGGGCGGCCAAGGATAACAGGAATTTGGGATTTGGAGTTGGCAACAGGTTCCATGTCTAAGACGACAAAATCAATAGGGAAGTAGAACTGGTCAACTCCAACAAGAACGTCTTCTATAACACCCCTAGGTCAACGGATGGATCGGTCTACTAACTGAAGGGTGACTGAGGTGGGCTGCAACTCTCCAAGGCCAAGTTGTTCATAAACTGAGTAAGGGAGGAGATTGACACTGGCCCCTAAATCCAAGAGAGCTCGGCTAATGGTATGGTCACCTATGACAATAGATATAACAGGGATACCTGGGTCCTTAAATTTAGGTGGCATATCACTGGTCAGTAAAGAGCTTACTTGGTTAGTCAAAAAGACCTTTTGGGTGACATGAGATTTGATTTTCCGCTTTTAGGTACATAGGTCTTTCAGGAACTTGGCATAGGCAGGTACTTGTTTGATGGCATCTAAGAGGAGAAGGTTGATCTTAACCTATTTGAATACCTCTAACATGTCCCTCATTCATTGGTGGGACTTACTAAATAGGGAGGGTTGGTTGAGGCATTGAGGGAAAGGAGCCCTGGGGATATAGGACTTTTCATTGGTGGGTTCCGTAGGGGCTTCCTGCTGCGGTGGGAGACTAACAGGATCAGGCATGGTAGGAGTGGGTTGGTTCAGTTTCTCTAGGGGAGTGTCCTCACTCGCAATGGTTGGGTTCCTAACCTGATTGTCAACTTGTTTACCATTTCTTAGGGTATTAACGGCTTGCACCTGCTCATTTGGATAATGAGAACCTTCAACGGCGAGCTAGCCTCTAGGGTTCTGCTGTGGTTGGCTGGGCAAGGTTCCTACTTCCCTACGGTTCATAGATTGGGCCAGCTGTCCTAATTGGGCTTCTATTTTGACAATGGATTGTGTATGGGAGTGGACTAGCTGGGCCTGGGTTCTTAGATCACCTGTCAGCTCTCTGTGTTTGGTTTCTATCTTAGTATCCAGCTTGGCTTCCATCGCATTAAAAGCTGAGAGGAGGGTAGATTGGGTGGCTAGCATTTGACTCATTTGGTCTTCTGGGGATGGTTTCTTATTGGTTTGGCCAAATGGGGGAGCTGTGGCTAATTGGTAAGACTGAGTTGGGTTTTGGAATTCTTGTCTTGGGGCCTGATTGAAAGTGGGCCCCTGGTTAGGTTATTTTCAGGCGAAATTGGGATGATTTTACCACCCCGGGTTATAGGTATTTGAGTAGGGGCTATTGGCTCTAGGATAGGTTTGTGCAAGATTGACGTGCTCCTGTACAAGATCTGGATACTGGGAAGCAGAGGGGCAGTCAACTATGGTGTGCATAGGGCTGGCACAAATGGCACAGGCATCTATTAGGGTCTTGTGGTGATCACACACACCCTCATGAAATCTCTGTACTAATTGCCACTTGGGCACATCATGGTGGGGACAGGACCGGAGTAGGGCTTTCATCCTCTCCCAGCTTTCATGGAATTGTTCAATAGGTAACTGGGTAAAGGTGATGATTTCATGGCGGATCTTATTGGTCCGCCCCACAGGAAAGTATTTCTTGAAGAATTCGGCCTAAAGTTCCTCCCAAGTGGAAATAGAGTTATGCTCAAGGAAGTATAGCCATTCCTTGGCCCTATCTTTTAAGGTGAAGGGGAACAACCTAAGGTGCACCTGGTCATCAGACAATGTAAGTTTAAAGGTTGTGTTAACCTCTAGGAAATTTTGGAGATGCCTATAGGGGTTCTCATTTAGTTGGCCATGATAAGTGGGCAGTATCTGGATGATGTTGGGCTTAATTTCAAAATTAGCTACGGTTGCAGGAAGTAGGATACAGGAGGGGGAGGTGTAGGCAGTGGGATGGTAGTAGTCTTGCAGGGTACGGGCATGGGGCATTAGTGGATTCTGGTTTAGACCATTCCCACCCCCAAGGTTCATGTTGTCCTCCATTGGATGGGTTTCAGGGATTGAGTGGCTAGGAGTTCGACAGATTCTATATAGGCGCTCAGGATCAGGATCAAAGGCAAGGTTGGGGTTCAGGGAGTGACGACCATGCATACATAATAAAAATCAAACAAAACCTGTAACAGTCCTAATAGAGATAACTAGCAAGCATCAATCCTAAATAGTGACAACTAGCAACCTAATAGCGACAACTAGCATGTCATACAGTCACACAAAGAAAATTGAAAACACAAAGCACCCAAATTTACTCTAAAAGAAGGTTAAGATAGTGCAAACAGAGGGAAGGGATGGCCCTTCCAACGATGACGAGAATCAGTGTCCTCTCTTAAAAAAAGGAAACAAATGCAATTAAGCTACTGAAAAGAAATTTAAATTAAACTAAACTACTCTAAAACTAACTATGCTAAGAATTTAGTAAACTATTGTGCCGTCCCCGGCAACGGTGCCAAAAACTTGATCGTTTGAATATAAAACCCTTGCAAGTGCACAAGGCAATTGTACTACGGTGAGTATTGAAAGGGTTGTCAAACCTCAGGGACGGATTAATATTTTACCAAATTCAAGAGAAAACAGCAGTGTTGATTCTAGACTAAGAAAGCAATGAAGTTTAACTAAACTAAGTGAGAATTAATCAATATGGAGAAGACCAAGGCTTTGAATCCACCACAATAAATTAGTGTATCGCTTCTCTCACTCTCTTTTGAATAAAGATTTCCAATTGGCTAGCATATTCCTCTCGGACATACACTTGTCAACTCAAAATATAGTGCTCTCCTCTCGGATGTAACACATAAAATGGTTACAATATGGAATTGTGATCTATCTCTCTTGAGTATAAACCAATGAAACTTTATTGATATATAACACCTCAGTCTACTTACATTCCTCTCGGATACGCAAGTATTCTTCGGATTGAAACTCATAAGAATTCACTCTTGTCTCTCTCGAGTACAAAGAACAAACCTTTAATGAATTAACAATGATTATACAATAAAATCCATACACCAACTAGAGTAAAAACATAAGATGAGAGAAAAGAAACTACACAACCAGATTATTGGGCTTTGTCTATGCCTTGGAAAAGTGTTTAACCTCGCATTGGAAGAGAATCCATCATCATGTTCTTCATCTTCTTCTCTCTTTTGCTCTATCCTCCAAAGTTGTCTCTAGATTCTCCAAGGTTTGTCCAAAACGTTCTCCCATAAGGCCTATTTATATGTTTGAAGAGAAACCACGAAGTCCCCTTCCAAATCCGAGTCGAAATAGGTCTTATTTCAGTTTACCACACACAGTGATCGATCGCTCTGACGATTGATCGCTCCGTATTGTCGATCGTTCGCCTACCGATTGATCGCAATTCCTTCGTTATTTTCCATCGATCGATTGCTTTCGCGATTAAAGCCTTATGATACCGATCGATCGTAGTTACTATCTTGCACGGATCAAAAATTTCAGTAGATACGATCGATGGTTTTTGTGCCGATCGACCATTTCCTTCAATAATACTGTTTTGCGGCTCTTGCAATCGATCGCATTGAATGGCCGATCGATCGTTGTTACTGTTCATGAATTTCAAATGGCAATAACTTTTCGCACCGAACTCCGAATTGCACGCAGTTGGTGGTGTTGGAAAGCTGACTTCTTGAACTTTAACATGAAGCATGAATCAGTTCCATTAGACATTTGTACACGAAGTTATGATGATTTAACCATTTGAGTTACTTTTCACCTCATTTCTGTGTCTGACTCTTGTTTCCTACAAAAACGAAAAACTATATTAAAGTATCATTTATTCTAATCAAACACTAGCAGAAACATAAGTTTAGGAGATAATAAAATACATATTTCATGTATAGATCACCCTACAAGATGCTTATGTTTGAACTATTTATGTGTTTCATCGTTTAGTGCTTTTGGAGTATTCTGGTCGTGGTCACTTATATATGTCCGATTGCTTGTAAGCTTTTGAATTATGCAAAACTCAAAAACCGTGAGTCTTATCTTGCTGCAATATTACTTAAAATTTATATTTGAAGTCCAGTATTAGTTGCTACAATTAGAAAGGGACTATTTAAGTACAACACATGTATGCAAAAATCACAAATTCTCTGTACATTTTCAAGAGAATTGTCAGATCCTTTGTTTCATTGATGTGTCTTCCAGATCAGCTATGTAACTTATATTCTTACTGAATTCAATTGCTCGACTATGTTTATTGATATTGTGTTTTAATTTTTCGCAAGCACACGAATTAATTTTGAGTATAGATAAGCAAATTGTGAGGTTGGACCTTCAAGGACTTGTATAATTGAGAAAACAAGACTATCCTAAATTAAGTAACCCTAGATCAATTATGAAAGAGTTTATCTATACTAACAACGACTAATTAACAATACAAACTTAAAGAGAGAAAATTAAATTTAAAGGCAATTGTACTAAAGAAAGAGAACTTTAACACAAAATTAAAACTAAAGCAAGAGAATAGTTTCCAATCTAAAATTAAACAAAGGCAAGAAATCTAATTATCAAAGGAAATTGTAGGAAATATCAATACCAAAGGACTAAGGCTTCGGAATCGGCACATGTTAATTTGTAGGAATTATACCAATGACCATTAATCATCTTCAAAATTTATCTTGTAGCAAGTGGAATTCAATCTCTTTCACTACGGAATATATTGTCTTTGAGCACGTTTAATAACAAATAAATTTATATCCTCCAATGCTTAATATGATTAGATCCAAATCATCTATTTTATCTACTAAAAAGCAAATGACAATTGATATCAAAATCTAATTATATGAATTACGAATCCAAGCACTAAAGAGTCTTCCAAACCATAAGAAAAACTGGATTGAACTTGTATCTAAAAGAACTCTCTAGGGAAAATAATATAATAAATCATCCAAAAAAAAAATTATGAAAATGACACACTGTAGAAAATATTTGCAAAATAGGGTATCTGACAAGCCACGCAGGCGCCTGCGTGGCGCGGGCGCTTGCGTGGCTTTTTTTTTAAAAACCAAACCGAAAGGTGTCGGTTGAACCGACGCCTCTCGGTTAAAAGAGAACCGACGCCTTTTACTACCTTAAAAGATTTTCCGTCCCATTTTAAATAGGTACTCACTTCAACGATACATATCTCTCTCATTTCTAACCCATTTTTGCCCTTTTTTTTTCACTCTTCCTTATTTTTAGTGCTCTTTCTAGTCATTATAATATCACAAAGATGTTGAGCCATCACATACCATTTATCGTAGTTTTTGTAGTATTTTTTCGATAAATAGCATGCGATGGATCAACATCTTTGCGATATCATTATGAACAGAAAGACCACTAAAAATAATGAAGAATGAAAAAAAAATGGGCAAAAATGGATAAAGAATGAGAGAGATATGCATCATTGAATTTATCACCCCTTTAAAATGGGACATATTTGTTTTAGTGGGACAAATTTCAATTATGCATATCTCTCTCATTCTTCATCCATTTTTGCCCATTTTTTTTTCATTCTTCCTTATTTTTAGTGGTCTTTCTGGTCATAATGATATCGTAAAGATATTGATCCATCGCATGCTATTTATCGAAAAAAATACTACAAAAACTACGATAAATGGTATGTGATGGCTCAATATCTTTGTGATATTATAATGACTAGAAAGAGCATTAAAAATCAGGAAGAGTGAAAAAAAAAATGGGTGAAAATGGGTTAGAAATGAGAGAGATATGTATCGTTGAAGTGAGTGCCTATTTAAAATGGGACGGAAAATCTTTAAGGCAGTGAGTGCCTATTTACCGACGCCTCTGTTGACCGACGCCTTTCTCTTTTAACCGAGAGGAAGCGCCCGCGCCACGGGGGCACCTGCGTGGCTTGTCAGATACCCTATTTTACAAATATTTTCTACAGTGTGTCATTTTCATAAATTTTTTTTTTACGATTTATTATATAAATTCCCCAACTCTCTATCACAAAAAGAAGATAGACACTATTCAATTGGGCATAATTATAAAGAATAATAAATTCTCATGGGTAATCTAACTCCTACAAATTACACAACTTCATCCTAGCCTTAACAAATGAAATTAGCTACTCACATCCATTAAACTAACAATAAAAATAGAAATTAAATTAATTTAAGTAAAATAAAATACTTACAAATATGGAAAAATAAAAATAAACTAATATGCCCTAAGAATGTCCATCCACGAACTGCAGAACGAAGCTCGAACTTTCGGATGTCGGCTAATGGAAAGAACGGAATAATAAAAAAAATAGCTAAAAAATGGAAGTTTAAACTCTCGATCTTCCTCTGCTCTTCTTCTTCTATAAGCATCTCAAGAGGCCAGCCCTCAATCTCCTGCTTCCACGGTTTTAAAAACCGGACCGAACCAGCCGGTCGGAGCCGGCCTCTGTTTCGGTCCGGGTCGGCTGGGTTGGTTGACCCGGCCGGGTCAGTTCAACCCGGCCGGTCGAACCGGCGACCAGGCTAACCGGTTCGATCCGATTTTATTCCCCCCCCCCGACTCCCCGATTCTCTCCCCCCCCCCCACGGTCGCCATTGCCCTGCGCCGCCGTTAGCCCGTGCCACCGCCTTCCGTGGCCTCGCCTCGCCCTGCGCCGCAACGGAAGCCCCTCCCCCCCCCCCCCCCCCCCCCCCGAGTCCCCGATTCTCTCCCCCCGGTCGTCGTTGCCCTGCGCCGCCGTTAGCCCACGCCACCGCCCCGCCTCGCCTCGCCCCGCACTGCCACGGAAGCCCCCCCCCTCCCGAGTCCCCGATTCTCTCCCCCCCGATCGCCATTGCCCTGCGCCGCCGTTAGCCCGCGCCACCGCCTTCCGTGGCCTCGCCCCCCGCACCGCCACGGAAGCCCCCCCCCCCCCGACTCCGAGTCCCCGATTCCCTTCCCCCGGTCTTCCCCCTTCCCCCTCTTCCCATCACCCCTCCCCCCCTGCCCCGGTTGCCTCGCCCTACGCCACCACCGCCTCGCTCGCCCTGCGCCTGTCCCTCGATTACCGGTCTGTCCCTCCTCTCTCCGGCGGCCAAACCCGAGGCTCCGTGACTAGAATCGTCATTCTTTGTTGTTCATCGGCGGGAGGACTTTGATTGGCACCGGATTTGTATTTTATCCACAAAGGTATTTCAAAACCCTAGCTTTTAATTTATGCTAATATTTTTAATTGATTGCTAAATATGTGTTTATATGATTTTGTTGATATGTTTACATAGTGTTGGATAGAACATTAATATGTTTATATGATGGCATTGTTGTGTATCATTGTAGTTCACATCATGACATCTGGATCAGGTTCTAATGCTAGTGTGTCCATTGGGACAACCCCTAATGCATCTACTAGAGCTGCTTCTAATAATCCTAATCAATCTGTGGGGTTAGAAACAATAGATAAAGCATTTAGGGTAAAGGTTGATCCTGGATGGGAACATTGTCAGTTGCTTACCCTTGCAAATGGAAATAAAGGAATTTTGTGCAACTATTGTTCAAAAGTTTTTCATGGTGGAGGAATCCATAGATTGAAAGAGCATTTGAGTAAGTGCAAAGGGCATGTTGTAGCTTGCAAAGATGTTCCAGCTGATGTGCAATATCGAATGGAACTTTCATTAGATAAAAATAGTTTAAATAAGTCAAAGAAGAGGAAAACCATGAATGAAGAGCTTTATATGGATGTAGATGATGATGATGAAGAACGGGAAGGGTCAAATCAGCCAAAAGGGCCAAATGAGGGAAGTGGAGGGAATTCAAGAGGGAAAAAGGTCATAAGTAGTTACTTTCCACCATGTACCACCCCAGGTGCCCAACCTGGTATCAAGAGTGTGATGGCTGGAAAAAATACTCTTGAAAAGGTTGATATTGCACTTGGTAAGTTCTTTTATCATGCATGCATTCCATTAAATGCCATTAACTCAATGTTCTTTCAAGAAATGCTTGATGCAGTTGCTTCTTTTTGTTATCCTATTGTGTTTAATAAACAATTTTTTTTGTAGGGAATACGGATGAACCAGCAACTAATGAATGGGATGAGGAGCATATGGGACTTGAAGATTTTGGATTTATGTAGGAAATTTAGAAGAAGACTATAGACCTACGAGCTCAATATGAAAGTTTGTAATTGGTAATTCATTTTTCTTACAAATTTGTAAGTGTTACACTCCAATACTCATCATATTAATTGTTTATTATATTTTATTTGTTGTAGGGAATTGGGATTGTAACTTTTGGCTATTGAAACTTGGGATGGAGTTTAACTATTGGAGTATTGGAGTTTAACTATTGGAGTATTGGACTTTAACAATTGGCTATTGAACTTTAGCTATTGGACATTGACAATTGTCAAATTTTGTGTCTGTGAATTTTGATTATTGAATGTGGAACTCTTTTCTCTCATTTGTATTCTCTTACTTTCTCTTTTAGTTAAATTTGGGTGCTTGGTGTTTTTATATTTCTTTCTGTGACTGTATGATTGTGCTAGGTGTAGCTATTAGGGTGTTAGTTGTCGCTATTTAGGATCGATGCTTGTTAGTTGTGGATATTAGGATTGCTACAGGTATCTGCTTGATAGTGATGAACTTTTATTATACAATATGAAATTTTGATTATCATTGTGGAATGTGGAATATTGATTTTTAGATTTGAATATTTCGTTATAGAATGTGTAGCTTTGATTAGTGAATTGAAAATTTATAGGTGAAAAAAAGAGTTTGGAATTTTTTTTTAGAATATAGATTATAATTTTTCATTAAATTGCTATACAGGGATCATTAAATTAGGTAGAAGTTTTTGTGTCAGGAAGGGATTTTTTTTACATTATTTTGTATTGATGACATCAGCAACCGGGTTAACCCGGGTTGACCCCCGGTTCGACCCGGTTCGACCTACTCCGTAAGATTTCTGGGTCGATGGCCGGTTCGGTTTTTAAAACCTTGCCTGCTTCCCAATTTGAGGTTGAAACCAAATCTCATTCCTTCCTAATCCCGTCCAAATATGAGTCTATCTGTGGAACACAAATTGAGCACAAATCAGAATCTGTCCAAAATGAATGAGCCCAAATCCTTCCAACTCGATCCAATCCTTCCCAAGGCGAGCTTCCCAATTCAGGACACTTCTTTCAGCAGCTTTCCACATTGAAGACGGCTCTGCAATCTTCCAATCTGAGTTCCTGCGACTCCTAGCTTGTTCCAAATGAATCTTTGCATTACCCCAACCTGAGCCGAATGCAAGCTAGCTCGAACCAGAGCTTTTGTTCCACGGACTACTGAGTAGAGCCATTGTTCTTTCTTCTTCGTTCAACCTTCCTGGTTCGACGCTAGCGCTCGTTCATTTTTTTCTTTTTTTTTTCAGTTAAGTAAAAACCCGACTTCTCTTTCTCATCTGTTAGATTTCATCTTCGAGGCTCTTCACTTTAAACTAGCAGCCGTCATAACTCTTTCATTCATCAATCATATCTTGATGGCTTTTCACATTAAGATCAAAACGTGTCTTCTCCTTGAGAGTAAAATCAGTCAAATCAACGGTTCATATGATTTCTACACTTGATTTAAGCCTTTAAATAAATTTGGCTTTCAAATTCCGCTTCATGTACTTCATCACTTTGGCCCTTCCGCAATCTGACAACTACAACTCTTGAAACCTACATAAATAAAATTAAGCCTAGTCTTAGACACGTAATAAAATATAATTAAATTAAAATAATTCATGCATCTAAATTATTTAATTAGAGCAAACTAATTATTAAACTATTAATTACCAACCTAACACTAAAACACATGCTTTTATTTTTATTTTAAGTAAGAAATGACAATGGCAAATAAGTATAAAAGCTATATAAAATAGTGCATATTAAATACCTTAGTGGTTTTGTTCATACCTTCATCTTAGAAATATTTGCTCAATATAGATATATAAGTACTGTTCAAAAAGAAAAGGTGTAAAATAGATAGGTATATACTCTAAATTTTTGTCTTCCACATATTCTAATATGACCAGTCGAGGTCAATAACCCAAAATAATTCTATTGCATATTTATCTTGAAGTATCATGATAGAAGTAATGCTCAAGCATCATAAACCATAGTTCCACAGTATAGAGTATAAAGTATAATACACCATATATATATTTTTTAGCCATGATTGTGCAATGTCTAGCTCTACTCGTCTATAGGGCTCATGTAGAAACAAAAGATGCAGCAAGTGACTCCCAACCAGTTGGCTAAGGGCATTAGGTTTTAATATACCCTTACAAACTTACCCCTCGAATCCGTTAGACTAAAAAGGCTGGAAGCCTTGAGAGAATTTGTTCTAACCTTCAACTTTTGACGCGAACCATTAAGCTTACTGAGGCACAAAGTCCCGGTTACTTATTGAAGATAGTAACAAACTATCACACCCTAGATTTTTGGCTTCATCAGAGTGCGAATATAATTAAATATGCCGAACGCTTTGGGACGCAACCTGATAAAGCGCGCCGTCATTTACACAATCCTAATAAGACGTATAAATGAACATTCACCTCGAATGCGACTATTATCAAATAAAAACCCCATTAAGTACTAACAATAATCCAAAATATTTAAATTTTGACACCTATCATTTATTACAAAGTTTGTGAAATAAACTTGAAATAAAGACTTTAACTACTACTGTCTTCACGATCTCCAGCTTTCTGCTACTTTTTTTATTTAGTTCTTAGCTAGACTTGCATCTCAGTATGCATGAATACTTTGAAGATATATGATCGTTTAAATATAAACCCTTGCAAGTGCACAAGGCAATTGTACTACGGCGAGTATTAAAGGGTTGTCGAACCTCAGGGACGGATTAATCTTTTACCAAATTCAAGAGAAGAAAAAGATGTAGTTTAATTAATTCTAAAGAAAGCAATGGACTTTATCTAATCTAACTGAGATCTAATCAATATGGAGAAGTATCAAGGCAGAGAATCCACCACTAGACATGCAATTACTACTCTCAATTATTATTAAGCATACATTGACATGATATGGTAATTCGTGTTCTTGATCGGACACACGAATTAATAATGAATTCACTAACGTTCTTGATCGGACACGAAAGTTCATCCACTATTTTGTAATCAATCCTATCCTTGATCGGGCATAGAATCAATCACAACTCTATTATAATGCAATTAATCTTATCCTTGATCGGGCATAAAATCAATCACAATTTCTAATTTCATTCATAATCAATCAAGTCTATGATCAAGCACTCAAAAGAATACTCATGAAATTGCATTAAGCATGAATCAAAATCAACTTTATAAAATTAAACTATCAAGAGTAGCAATACACATCTAGGGCTTCATCAAGCCTTGAAAAGGAATTTAGTTACACATAGATGAAGAGAAAAGAAAAGCCTGTTTATGTAGATCCATCGTCATGAATCTTTCTTCTTCTTTTTGCTCCAAAAGCTCCTTCTCTTGCTCCTCTCTAGCCTCCAAAGGGACTCAAAACTCTATTCTCTAATGCCCAATACGTTCTCCCTTAAGGCATATATATAGGGGTGAAGGAAAACCCTCAAATCCCCTTTCAAATCCAAGTCAAAATAGGCCTTATTTCAATTCTGCGTATACGGCGATCGATCACTTTTCTGGCCGATCGATCGCTTTGCGATCTATCACTTTTGTGCCGATCGATCGCTTTGCATCAATACGCAAATTCTAGTAGATACGATCGATCGCGTACACATCCGATCGATCGGTTTACTATTCATTTTGCAGCACGATTTTCCAATGGTCATAACTTTTCGCTCCGAACTCTGAATTACGCGCGGTCGGTGGCGTTGGAAAGCTGACTTCTTGAACTTTAACATGAAGCTTGAATCAGTCCAATCTGATATGTGTACACGAAGTTATGAAGATTTAACCATTGAAGTTACTTTTCACCTCATTTTTGTATATTACTCTTGTTTCCTACAAAAACCAAAAACTATATTAAAGTAGTAGTAATTCTAATCAAACACTAGCATAATCATAAGCTTAGAAGATAATAAAATGCATATTTCATGTGTAGATCAATATACTTAGTAGAATGCAAAATTATAGCAAAAAATAGCAGGTATTTGCCACCGATGTTCTGAACAAGCTGAGTGTCAAGGACTACAAAGTCCACTGGAAAATAAAATGTGTCAACCTTAATCAAAATATCTTCGACAACACCTGTGGGAATTTTGACTGACCTATCAGCTAATTGAAATGATATTGATGTGGTTTCAGCTCCTTAAACATAATTTTTGATAAACTAAATATGACAATAAATTCACACTCTCTCCCAAATCAAGCAAAGCCCGTTCAATGTGATGATTCCCTATCATGCATGAAATGGTGGGACACCCATGGTCCTTATATTTGATTGCATCAAGGAATGAGATGTTGATATGCACTTGCATAAATACCTCTAAAATATCTCCTAATTGAGCATTTTTTTAGGATTAACTAACTTCGAGGAAATTGAGCTTTAGACACAAAGGTCCTAATTGGGGGGTCTACTTCAATAGGAGGGGAAGAATTAGATTCTTGATTTTTATCACTTGAGCCATTTGTTTTAGTTACCTTTTCTTTAAGAATTTTTACTTGATTGTCAACCTGCTTCCCAGATCTAAGTGTAATTATTGACTGCACTTTATTGTGTCTCGATGGAAACACAAGTAGTACCATGCTTCAAGCAAGGGAAAAGGAAGGAGAATACGAAAGAAGAAGAAGGGAATATAGTTTCTTATTGCATAACTAACAAGGAGATGGAGACTCCCTTATAAAGAGGAGGCCATGTTACAATTATGTCGCCATAATTATGATGACAATTTCCCATTCCCACCCTTAATATAATCATGTCATCATAATTTCCCATTTCCATCCTTATTATAGCTTATTGAATTACAACTGGAAAGGAAAGTAGCTCAACATAACAAATCCTAGAAATGGAAAGTAATACGTCTAAGGTAGTCTTGCCCCTGAATTGGCGTACACAACACTCCACCACGCTCCGCTTTCGCCTTGTCCACAAGGAGACCAAGTAGGGAAGCGATCCAGGAACTCATCTTCCAGCATCCAGGTGGCATCCTCAAGAGACTGACCCTGTCAAGCCTCAAGTATTTCCATAACAATACGACCAAATCGTCGCACCCGTCGCCTATCAACCACAAATGCAGGTGTGAATACTTCGGACTCCAGTAGGCCCATCAGTGGCGGAGGTGGGACGCTAAAAATAAGGGTCGGATTCCCAATAAAGCGACGAAGGCGAGATACATGAAAGACTGGATGCACCAATGAGCCAACAGGCAAGGCCAAGCGGTAAGCCACTGGTCCAATACGTTCGACAATGGAATATGGACCGTGGTAACAGGGAGCTAACTTAGTCTATTGAGTTTGAAACAAAGTGGTCTGGTGCTTAGGAATCACCGAAACATAAACAAAGTCACATACCTGAAACTCCCGATCAGAATGCTTCTTATCATATACTTGCTTCATGCGAATCTGAGCAGAGGCCAAGTTGAGTTTAAGCTGCCTGATAACCTCATCCTGAGTATGTAACATATAATCAACCTCGGCCACAGAAGAACGGCGGGCCACATATGATAACACGGTAGGGGGGGACGACCATATACCACTTCAAACAGAGTGAACCCTACTTGAGTATGATATGTCATGTTGTAGGACCATTCCACCCAAGGAAGGAGCTGAAGCCATTGCCGGGGCTGATCCCCTACAAAACATCGCAAGTACTGTTCCAAGCAACGGTTAACTACCTCAGTTTGGCCGTCGGACTGTGGGTGATAAGCAGTGCTCATGTGAAGCTCAGTGCCCTAGAGCACGAAGAAATCTCGTCAAAATTGAGAGAGGAAGATCCGATTCCGATCGAAGACAATCGTGCGAGGCATGCCATGCAACTTGGCTATCTCAAGAACATAGAGCTTGGCTACCGTCTTGGCAGTCAACGGATGACCCAAAGCACAGAAATGCGCATAATTGGACAAACAATCTACGACCACCAATATCACCGATTGCTTTGCACCGCTGGCAAGGCCTCCACAAAATCCATAGACACATTTTCCCAAACCTTATCGGGAATAGGAAGGGGCTGAAGTAACCCTGCGGGGGACGTAGTGGCAGCCTTGGCACGCTGACAGTTGTCACAAGCAGCAACATAGTCCTGAACCGCCCGCCGCAATCCATGCCATAAGAAGCTTTGAAAGAACCTCCGTGGCCAGCAATTGGAGTATCATGGAGAAAGAATGCGCCGTTAGAGTTCGAAAGCATCCGGCACCCAAAGTCGCTCATTCCAGAAAAGGAGGTCATCGTGCCACACAAAGAAGGGTGTGGTAGTAGGATCTGAGTGCAAACGAGCAACCAACTCACATATAGATGAATCCTCTAAGTAAGCCCACCGCAAGTCTGGAACAAACGGGCAAGAGGGCATCGAGAACGCTAAGCAAGAACCCTCCGGAGGCTGGCGGGAGAGTGCAATTGCCACAATGTTTTCCACCCCCTTCTTGTACACCACCTCATAATCATACCCAAGAGCTTGCTAACCCACCGCTGCTGAGCCGGAGTGGAAACCCGCTATTCGAGGAAGTATTTCAAAGGCTTATGGTCTGTGCGGATGAGAAAATGATGGTAGAGCAAATAAGGGCACCACTTGGTGACGACATGTACTATGGCGAGCATCTCCTTCTCATAAGCTGACAAAGTTACAGAGCGTCCAGAAAGTGTCTTGTTGAAGAAGGCAATAGGTTGTTCCTTATGAAATAGGATGGCACTAAGACTGGCATCTGACGCATCTACCTCAACAACAAAAGAGAGACCAAAATCTGGAAGCACTAACACTGGGGCGGTAGCCACCGCCTGCTTCAGCCTCTCCAACGGTTCCTGGGCCGCCTTCGTCCATGCAAATGCCCCTTTTTTGAGGAATGCAGTGAGGGGACTAGCAATCGACCCATACTGACTAATGAAGCGCCAATAATACCCAATGAGTCCGAGAAAGTCACAGGGTGCCCGTACACAAGTAGGGGTCGGCCATGAGAGCATAGCAGTTAGGGGTGTAAACGAGCTGAACTAAGCCGAGCTTGGGCACGGCTCAGCTCAAGCTCGACTCGGCTCGTTTACAGCTCGTACCCTCCCATCTCGACCTTGGCTCGTTAAAAATTTTAGAGCTCGGCTCGAGCTCGAGTGCCTACAATAAGAAAGCTTGGCCCAAGCTCGACCCAGGATCGAACTCCTCCTTACGCCACTGCGGCTTCTCCTATGAGAAAGAGAGAGGCTGGGGAGGGGGAGAGGAAGAGGAGGAGGGAGAGCGGGGCGAGACGAGGATGAGAAGAAGCACCCACCAATGTCAGTGAACAGATGAGCGGAGGCGGCGGCATTGGCAGAGGAGGGTACAGCGTCGGCGGTCTGACAGAGGAGGGTACAGCGTCAGCGGTGGCAGGAAGTTGTGGCGGTAATTATCCGACGGTGGCGATCTGGACTGAGACCGGATGAAGGCTCGCCGGAGTTGAAAGATCCTGCCCGACGGAAGATGGCTGAGTGTCCTGGGTCGGAAAGACGCCGCCTTGAGCTCGGTGGCGTGACCAATACGCAGAGATAGGGGTCCGATTTGGCTCTGTCGCACGCGATTTTCCAAATCGAAACCTTCCAAATAGCAACACGATGGTTCTGTTCTGCTGTTCTTCATTGCGCCGATCTTCTGCTGATTCGCCGCCTCCACGCCGTCGAGTGCTCTTTCTGTCGGACCATGGCCGTCAACCTTCGGTCCGCCGTCGAGTTTGACCTCGGTTTCGTCATGAGTGCTCGAGCTCCTCTCGCTGGCGGAGGAGGGTACAACGTCGGCATTGGCAGCAAGTTGTGGCGGAAATCACCCGGCAGTGGCGATCTAGACTGAAACCGGATGAAGGCAGGCCGGAGTTGAAAGATCCAGCCCGATGGAAGGTGGCTGAGTGCCCTGGGTTGGAAAGACGCCGCCTTGAGCTCTGTGGCATGGCCAATACGCAGAGACAAGGGTCCGATTCGGCTCTCTCGCACGCGATTTTCCAAATTGAATCCTTCCATATCGCAACATAGTGGTTCTGTTCTGTTGTTCTTCATTGCGCCAATCTTCTGCTGATTCGCCGCCTCCAAGTCGTCGAGTGCTCTCTCCGTCGGACCATGGCCATCGACCTTCAGTCCGCCGTCGAGTTCGACCTCGGTTTCGCCATGAGTGCTTGAGCTCCTCTCGTCTCATCATCGCGTCGGAACCATGCTCCCAAGCCCAAGCCTCGCTCCAGCCTCGCCGCTGACCATGACCAGACCCCTCGCCGCTGAGCTTTGCCTCTCTGTCAGCCGTCGTCGTCTCCACAGTCGCCTCTTCTGCCGTTCTTCACCAGCAAGTGCTCGAGCAGAAGCTCGAGCCTCTGTTTTGGTTAGCACCCGAGCAATCAGCTCAGGTCGGTCTTTTATTTTATTTTCTTTTCTTTCTTTTACCCACTGAACCGGTTCTCTTTTTTTTCTCTTTCTTCTGAAGGCATGACCGGTTCGGTTCTCTCTCTTTTTTTCTTTCACTTGGGTTAAAACCCGTTGCAACAATCTCATCCGCCGGATCGAATCTGAACAGATTTTTACTTTAATTCCATACTTGGCTTCTCTTAAGTGGACATCAACGGTTCAGAACTTTTCTGCGTGTGATCTCAACTCTTTGGTCACTTTGGCACTTCAAAACCCGCTAATGGCTTTACTTTGGCCATTCTGTAGTCTAAGCATTTGAACCTATAAAAATAAAATCTGTCCCATGTTAGATGCACCAAATAATTCATAAAATTACGGAACACATTTAAATTGAGCAATTTAGAGCACATTAATTATTTTATTCTTAATTACTAATAATCTACTTTATTCCTTATTTTAACTAGAAAATTAACTAACTAACAGGTAATTAATAATATATAAATACGTATTTTTCATGCATAACAATGACGACATAACAGAAACAGAAACGCTGCCGGAGTGGGCTCTAGATGGTGAATAGGCAGAACAGAAACGTCGTCGGAGTTGTAGAAGCAGGAACTGTTGTCGCTTCGCTCATCTGATCATGTCGGAACCACCGTCCCCGAGTGAGCTTTATTAATTCAAGCATATGATCCAAGGGGACTGTAACAGAATGATACTTCTCATTTAAGTGTATCTATCCTCCAATATTCTACTCTCTTCCAATGTAAATTAGCCTCTTAAAAATTGTAGTATGCATCACGAAGGGATAAACTACCAAAACCTATGACAATACTCGCAAATAACATAAAAATTAATTAAAATGAGTATGTTGTAAAACCACTCTTCCATCACATTCGAAACATACCTTTGCAATTTAATAGCTTTGGTTATTTACATGTGGAACATAAAAAAATGAATAGTTAGATTTGTTCACTTGTTTATTTATTAAAAACTAAAACTATGATCCCCTCTCTTTGTCCAAATTAGAAAACCAAATAAAATACCATGCACTTGTACATATAAAATATCAATATATTTGTTGTATTTACAAAATGGTAAAGATAATACTTAGTCTATTGACATCTCTTACAAGTAGATATTTATAGATACTAATACATTTATTTTATATTTGTATATATATCTCTCTCTCTATATATATATAACATAACGAGCCGAGCTGAGCCGAGTATCATTGGGCTCGGGCTCGGCTCGTATTAGGCCGAGCCCGAGCCGAGCCAGAAAAGCTGTCGAGCAAGCTCGGCCCGTTTACACCCTTAATAGCAGTCACCTTCAAAGGGTCAGTAGCAATCCCCTTGCGAGAAATAATATGGTCAAGGTATTCCACTTGTTCACTGTCAAAGGAGCACTTCAAGCACTTAAGGAATAATGAATTAGCCCGCAAAATAGACAAAACCGACCTGAGATGGTCCAAGTGATCCTCCCATGAAGTGTTGTAGATCAAAATGTCATCAAAGAAGACTAAGACGAATCGGCGGAGGAAAGGGCGGAAGAGATCATTCATTAGGCTCTGGAAAGTGGCAAGAGCATTGGTCAACCCAAACGACATGATCAAGAACTCAAAATGTTTGCCATGAGTGTGAAGTGTAATACCCGAAAATTTTAAATTAATCAAGCAGGAAATTTTGCTCAAGGTGAATGTTTAATTTCTTGGAAATGGTTGAACTTTGAAATTGGATTTGAAAATTTGAAAATTTAAAAATTTCTGTTGGCCGCGATCGATCGCCAGTTTGGTGCTAATAGATTGGGTCTGTTTGTAATCCGAATGCTTGTTCCGTACGATCGATCATATCTACTGGAACTTTTGGGTTTTGTCCTTGCGTTCAATCACTTCCAGCCGATCGATCGTTCCCTTGTTATAACCCAATTTCTGTATGCTAGCCGATCGATCGCGTAAATTATGCCGATCGATGTGATTTCGGATTTGATTCTTTTTGTAATCTTTTATTGGATTTATTAGACTCTTGGGTGACGTGGCCTACTGATCTATACATAAAATATGCATTTTATTATCTCCTAAACTTATGATTATGCTAGTGTTTGATTAGAATAACTGCTACTTTAATATAGTTTTTTATTTTTGTAGGAAATAAGAGTAATACACAGAAATGAGGAGAAAAGTAACTTAAATGGTTAAATCATCATAACTTTGTGTACAAATATCGGATTGGATTGATTGAAGCTTCATTTAAAGCTCAAGAAGTCAGCTTTCCAACGCCACCAACCACGTGCAATTCGGAGTTCGGGACAGAAAGTTATAGCCATTTGAAGTTTACGAACAGAAACTACGATCGATCGGCTATCAATGTGATCGATCGCTACAAACGCAAAAAGCACTGTATTAAAGGTAACGATCGATCGGACCAAAAACGATCGATCGTATCTACTGAAATTTTCTAATCGCGCAAGACAGTAACGATGATCGATCGGTATTATACGGCGTCGATCGGCAAAGCGATCGATCGGAGGAAAATAACGAAGGAATTGCGATCGATCGGTAGACGAACGATCGAAAATACGGAGCGATCGATCGCCGTATACGGAAAACCGAAAATAAGACCTATTTCGACTCGGATTTGGAAGGGGACTTTGTAGTTTCTCTTCACTCTTATAAATAGGCCTTATGAGAGAACGTTTTGGGGCATCATATACTCAATCTTGGAGAAACCCTTTGAGATTTGAGAGCTTTATTGGAGGCTAGAGCAATGGAGAGAAGGAGATGAAGAACACGATGGTGATTTCTCTTCCAATGCGAGGCTAAATACTTTTCCAAGGCGTAGATGAAGCCCAATAATCTGGTTGTGTAGTTTCTTTTCTCTCATCTTATATTTTTACTCTAGTTAGTGTATGGATTTTATTGTGTAATCACCGTTAATTCAATAAAGGTTTTTTCTTTGTACTCGAGAGAGACAAGAGTGAATTCTTGTGAGTTTCAATCTGAAGAATACTTGCGTATCCGAGAGGAACGTAAGTAGACTGAGGTGTTATATATCAATAAAATTTCATTGGTTTATACTCGAGAGAGATAGATCACAATTCCATGTTTTAACTGTTTTATGTATTACATCCGAGAGGAGAGCACTATATTTTGAGTTGATAAGTGTATGTCCGAGAGTAATATGCTAACCAATTGGAAATCTTTATTCAAAAGAGAGAGAGAAACGATACACTAGTTTATTGTGGTGGATTCGAAGCCTTGGTCTTCTCCACATTGATTAATTCTCACTTAGTTTAGTTAAAGTTCATAGCTTTATTTAGATTAAACAAAAACTGCAACTTTCTTCTCTTGAATTTGGTAAAGTATTCACCGTCCCTGAGGTTCGACAACCCTTATTAATACTCGCCATAGTACAATTGCCTTGTGCACTTGCAAGGATTTAATTTTAAACGATCAAGTTTTTGGCGCCGTTGCCGAGGACGAAACAATAGTTTACCAGTTTCTTAGCATAATTAGTGTTAGAGTAGTTTAGTGAGTCTTAACTTAGATTATTTGCCAGTTGCTTAATTTGTGTTTTCCTTTCTTTTTGTAAGGTTAAGACAAGACGTGGAATTCTCGCCAACGTGGAAGGGCCACCCCTTCCCCTAGTTTGCATTCTTTTATCCTTCTCTTTTTAGATTAATTTGTGTGCTTGGTATTTTCTTTTCTTTCTGTGATAGCATGCTTTATTAGTTGTGGCTATTAGGACTGCTAGTTGTCGATATCTAGGTCTGATGTTTGTTAGTTATGGATATCTAGGGTTGTTTCTCTTATTTGTAGATGTGTGATATTTTGGTTCGGTTGATGAATACATGGTGAAGAAATGTCTTCACCTTTCTATGGATTTAGCCATGAGAACTCATATAGGAGCTTTAATGATTATTGTTCTTCACACACAACTAATTCCCTTCCCTATGAAATGCCTTACCACTCACGTCCCTTATATGCTGATACTTACAACAGTGGTTGGGATAATCACTCTAATTTTGAGAGTGGCACATCTTCCCTACAATACACAACTCCTCATATGTCGGAACCATGTGCCCTCTGTTTAAGTCCTATTCATGCCCCAGTGGAGTGCCCTTTGGCCCATGAATACCCTGATTTTATACGCAAATATGTTAATGAGGCCCAAAGTCTTCATAGGTGGGAGGATCATCCTAACAACCCTTGGGATCACCCAACCTTGGGTCCACTCTTCATCAGGCCCCTAGAAAAGATTTCCTAAGCCCACAACTACCTTACCAACCAGCCTCTAATCCTCAGTTTGGCCAAACTAATAAGAAACCATCCCTAGAAGATCAAATGAGCCAAATGCTAGCCACCCAATCTACTCTCCTCTCAGCTTTCAATGCGATGGAAGCCAAGATGGGCACTATGATAGACACCAAATACAAAGAGCTGACAGGTGAGCTAAGTACTCAGGCCCAGATTATCCATTCTCATACACAGGCTCTTGCCAACATTGAAACACAGTTAGAACAACTGGCACAGGCCATGAATATTAACGAAGAATGCATTTTACCTGTCGAGCCCCAATATCCGAAGGGCCAATTTTCTGATGAAGGGATCTGTTTTTCCCCTGACTATGATGTTATATCGCTTCAGAATGCCCAAAGGTTTGACAATGAGCTTGAGTGGGTTTTACATAATGATCAAGAGGGTGTAGAAATTAAAGAAGAAGTGAGTGTGTTGATAGAACCAATTTTTAAACCTTCTTCTATATCTGAGGAGTCACAGTCTATGGAACTATTAATGGAACCTTTTGTTCCTAAAGCACCATTCATACCTTGTCTAGCTCAATCTAACTCTTTGTTTATTGACATTAACTTAGACTGTTTCATAGATAGTTTAGTTGATTCACTAATTGAGGAAGCTTTCCCAATTATATTATTAGAAGAGGCCCCTAAGGCCAAAATGGTTAATTTGAAGGAGGAGCCCTTTATTTTAAAATTTTCTAATGATCCTTCTTTATGGTTAATACAGGGACCCCTCTTTCCAAAGCTTCCCTACTCACCACTCCATCCTTTTATTCCACGATGTGCTCCATACTTAGGCAACAAGGATAGAAATGTGTGGTGCAATCATTTAATTGATCCAGGTTGATGACTTGATAATCTGGGCCCTACAGAGGATCATGGCTCAGTCTGGCTGAAGACGTTAAACTTAGCGCTTGGTGGGAGGCAACCTACGTATTCAGGTGTATTCTCTCATTTATCTGCTTTTCTTTGTTATATGCCCATTGTCATGCTATATTTTGTTCACATTGATTAAATCTCAGCTTAGTTTAGTTTAAAGTTCATTACTTTCTTAGTCTAAAATCAACACTGCTATTTTCTCTTGAATTTGGTAAAGTATTCACCGTCCCTGAGGTTCGACAACCCTTTAATACTCGCCGTAGTACAATTGCCTTGTGCACTTGCAAGGGTTTATATTTAAACGATCACTCTCGCATCTAGAGACTCAAACATCAATCTTCCAAAATATGACTCACCGAGGAGTAAAGTAATAATCTCATTGATACAATCTGAATTGACTCTCATAGGAATGAGTAATCAAGAAATACAGTCTGAATTGACTCTCATAGGAGTGACTACTCAAGAAATACAGTCTGAATTGACTCACATAGGAGTAACCAAAGAATTCTCAATGTTTAATCACAGGATGACTCAAGACTGAGACTCATCAGAAATAACTCATTAAACACCTTCACCATGCATAGCTCCAATCAAGACATCATCGATTCTGACAATATTGAGGATTATATGACGTTGGTATAAGATGGTAGGGTCTAGGAAACTAAACCCTAACCGAGAATCTAAGATTTCAAGTTCGACGCCAAAGATACTATATTGGTAGAACAATGCCCCATGAAGGAATGACTCGGTCTGACATGACTCACTCTCTGGATTGGATCAATTACTAGACGTTACTAACTTCATCTCTCTGGATTTTATATAGTTACTACAGTTTATCATTAGGTATATAACATAGGTTTTAATATATGGTATAGTTTAAACAACCCGGAAATATACTGTTATCTTTACAATAGCTCCATTCTATGGCTCACCACGGTCTGCACAGAACATATTCTAGTCTGAAATTTTTATGACAGACAGCTACATGTCTCTAGTTTCTAACCCAATTGACGGCATACTTTTCCGAGTTTTCTACATTTAATTATAATTTTTCTATCACAGTCTATCGGCACAAGACTAAGTCTGGCCGAGATCATTAATTATAAACTTACTTAATCAATACAGTCTATTACTCAATTAAACACTTATTAATGCATTCTAGACTTATTACATTATTCTCCTGGGCATTTACTAACTCCCAATTGTTCTGCAATTAATTAGATTCTTAACTACATTGTTAATCCCAAAACTAATTGTACATATTCATACGGTTTAGACATGTAGACTGCAATTAGGACTATTAATTCAGGACATACCCATACTAAATCATGAGATAATTAGGGTACAATAAATCTCAAACTCCAGTAACTCTTTTTCACAAAAATTGTTACTTTAATAATTAGTATCATAAGGTATGTATCATTATGCCAAAACAGTTTTGTACAAATACTTCCCTTTATTGGCCGATATGACCCAAAATAGACAATTAACGTGAGACAGGAAAACTGACGACCCAAAGCTAATCTTGGAGGCTGAAACATCTGAATACCATTACGCATTAACCACAAGTTTCAAACTTTAAGGATTAATCACAGCATATGATTGAAATCTGGAATCCGGTATGACCCACATGATCATATAACAACGAAACTAAGGAAAGAAGACATCCATATAAGGACATACAATTGTACAACGTCCAACAGAATGTACTCATCTCGACCAAAGCAGCAAGCATACGGTGAGATCTAAGTGGAGCCATGCATGAGAAGTATTTAATTTATTAGGATCGGGTGCAATAGCCATCATGTTCAAAATAATAAATGGTAAACCATTGAATTGAACGACACCAATATCAAACGGATCATCATTCATATAGGTATTCACATCAGTGCTCAAGTATCATATTCATCACGAAATATCACAATTTATAGTATGGAATTGTGGGAAAAAGAGCACCTACCTCGCAAGATAAAAAAAATCCGATTTTTCTTTTACGCGAGTTATCTCCTTCGAATCACTTCTCTTGCTTTCGCGATCCAAGCACTACGGCTCGCACTACCACCCCTTAGGTCACTGTAGAAGGCTGAAAGGAGAATGGACGAGATCCCCTTTGCTGGTTTGCATGTCTCTCAAAGTCTCAAAGGGATGGCGGTCTCTCACTTTGCGAGTTTAAATAGCAAGTGTCCTATTCTCCTAGGACACATCTCCACCGTCGATTTTCTCTTAATCCAAAGGCCACGAATGATCACCAAAAACAAGCCTTCCACTTGCCCAAGACGTTCCCCCAAATTAATTCCTCATTTAGTTAGGATTTTCTTTAATTAAGGAGTTTCAAAACTCTAATTCGGTTACACATACTTAAGACAATTTTTTCCCAAATTGGATTTAACCTTCCACCATTGATGGCTACCTAATCTAAGGCCACGATCTACCCCAAATCAAGGCACGATCTCCCTTTTGAATGCCATCACTGCTTCTAGCAGTTTCCCAATTCCAATGGATGCCCAATTGCCTTGATCATCTCGTCCAAAATTGGCTAGTAAATCTTGGGTAACCTCTTTATTAAACTCTAATTGACTCTTCATACTAATTGACGTAACCTATCCCATTTAGTTAGGGGATTAAGTCAAATCAAGTAGTTACTTAAAATAGGATTTGTAACTTCCTAATTGAAAACCAATTCCACCATCTTCTCCCATCTCCATACGTGTCACTAATGAGTTTAGTAACTGCCAATTACCGCACTAATCATGTCCAAAATTTCCTTCCTTCGAATTCCTTAAATTTCCAATTTAAAAGTCCCAATTCTAATCAAATTCAAACCGGGTTTTTAATTCTATTTCAAATCTTTTCAAACCACCAATCATAATTCATCAAATTAAGAGAATTACCTGCTTACCTTGCATAAGATTTTCCCATTTTAATAAATAAAAAATTCCGGGTATTACACGTCATGATCATTGGATGAAGCATGATCTACGGTGGAGAATTAATAAGGAGATTAGGCTTTACCTATTTAAGTGGAAAAATGGAGAAGCCGGCAATTCTTTTGGAGGCCTTGGGAGTCGTGCAAGCAAAGGAGCAGTAACATCAACCTTCTTTCTCAGGTCGACCAGGGGGCTTTTCATTGGTTCGTGTCGTAGCTCGTGGAGAATACGCGAAGTGGAGTGGTGCGAATTAGAACCGGTTTACACGCAGAGTTGTATCACTTTCAACCTTTACCTTAATTTTTACAGTTTGAATTAAGATAAGATAATTTTATTGTAGACTGCCCTGTGAGTCTACTGTTCAACACAATAGACGGCACAATTTCCTATAATTAGTTACGAATTTTCAAGTGATGACTGTCTGTGCAGGAAAATTACCGGTCGAGGCTTAATTAAGTCAATTAACTTCCAATTATGATACTCATCTATCATATTCATATAGATTCATGATAATACCAAATAGTACTTGATCCCAACTATGTGATACAGTGCTTCATACAATTTCATAACAAATCAGTAGTTCATCATTCATAATAACATCTAAGTCTTAACTACTAATCTTACCATTTCAATCCTTTCAATCCTTGTTAAGCTTAACATCAAAAGGGACGATTAATCTCAGACAAGATCATGACATAAATACATTGACATAACGAGAAAAAGAACAACCTTTCCTCTAAATAGGAGGGTTGTGACACCAAATTTCCAATAGCTCAAAGCCGACATGCCAATAACATCTTTGTTTAACTTATAATTACCTGTAATAGATGAATACTTCACTAGGACAACAATTATTGACTTAATGTTGAGACGATAATTTTTGGACAGCAAGACATCAGTTCAATTGAGAATCATACAAGCCAATTAAACGCAGAAAACATGGAGAGGGATTCTATCTAGGCCTTTGCACATCGAATCGACACCACATGCATTACTATGGTTCATGCATGCACAACAATAAATAAAGATAGGATTTTTCATCATCAACAAATATCACCATTATAGAATAATGAATCAGCATACTCAACACCATTTCGTCAAATCATAGTGTCATAATAAAACCAAAGAATTAGGGTAAAACGCATTCTACCTTTAAGGATGAACATTAATAACAGTGCAGGAAATGAAGGAACTTCATACTACTAGTTAGTATCATGTAATTAAACAAGGTTAAGGGTTAAGATAGTAATAAATAAAGCTAGAAGACTTGAGTAATAATTATTTCAGGGAAGTTAATGTTCTGGAATTGAGTACCCGGATGGAGTCAAGTCAAACCGAGTCGATATTCCGCTCTATGCAGTTTTCCGTTAGAACTCATCACAAAAATTCAAGTTAGGGTTTGTACTTTCAAACCCTAAGTTGTCCAATTGTTCAGAAAACATTTGAGCTCATTGTTAGAAGTTGGAAATTTCTATCTAAGGCTGAGCACATTGAATTTATTGATCAAAATTAAAGTTCAATTTCTATGATCAGAGAAAGCAAGAAGAAATGATTGTTTCGATGATACCTTCGAATGAATCGAGTGTTGTCCAAGAGTTTATACTCTTCTCTTGCGATTGAATCATTTACCAATTGTGATATTGACATCTCAATGGTGCTTCTATGAGAGTCTAATATTGAAAGATGAGAGAATCTTGTAAGACCTTTACAACATTTGTCGTTGTAAGTTGATACCCAGTTCTCTGAAAACTGTCTTCTCCACAAGAGTTATTGCTGAAAACTCTTTGAGTGGAAATCTTAGTATGCTCAAGAGCCATTGCTAGATCCTCCATGATCTCAAATATTTTATGAACCTCTGTAGTTCAGCTGATGATGACGGCAACACGTGCGCTTTTAGACTGTATGATATTACAGAAGGTCTGCAGTCTCCATCCATTGTGCTCGTAAGCACCGATGGGGCTAGCATCCCTAGAAGCATGGCTGGTTCCTCTGAAGAACCTCTAGGATGTTCTGGCATAGATGTCCATAGGAGAAGTGGACTGACCTGAGAGCAGAAGTTGGTGATTCCTTACACTCTGTTTGTTTGGAGTCTATTTTAAACTGCTGTTTATATAAGTACAAATGAATTGTTCATAGTCTTGATTTATTACCAGATTCATGTTATGAGTTGCTGATGTTCCAAGTAATTGATTATTGAACCTCCAATTCCAGATTCATTGTTGTTATAAGTTATTCTGTCCGTATTGAAATATGTTATTCTATTATTTTTCTATCAGTGGGATTTTGGCATCCTACTGGGCATTTCGTTCGAAATACTCATGCATCCTTTGATGCAAGAATTAAGAGAGAATGAAGCAGGTCAGGTAAGAGCGTTGTTGCTGGAACAGATGGCTAAAGTTTGGCAATTGAAGATCTTTATGTTATTAAATAATAGTGTTGAACTATTTATTTTTTATGTTGGCCTTTGAGCCTAGACTTTATTTTTAGTGGATGGATTATTGTTCTAATGTAATAAATTAAGTAGTTCTTAATAATGTTTTATTTAAAATTTGAGTACGTGGATTATGTTCAAGTCATATTGATCCTATGTTATCCCATGAATTTGTAACGGGAATGAGAATGGTCGAGTATTCGGTCGAGTCCTGGATCTCAAACCTACTAATGGTTCTAAGATTGGTGCTTCTGCACTCTAATCGAGGTTTTGAAATTTGGGGCGTGACAGAAAGGTTGTCTTATGGATGTTGGCGGGCTGCATTCGGATTTAGTGATAACCCGAACAAAGATCAAGCTTGCTGAAGACGGTAGCTACGGCCAACTCATCTAGTAACTCCTCAATCACCGGGATGGGATACTTATCCTTGACGGTGATGCCATTAAGTGCTCTGTAGTCCACACAGAATTGCCAAGTCCTGTCTTTCTTTCGGACCAGTAGTACCAGAGAAGAAAAAGAACTAGTGCTAGGATGGATGATACCTGTCTGGAGCATGTCTGACAGCAATCTTTCAATCTCAGCCTTCTGAATGTGAGGATAACAGTAAGGACGAACATTAGCGGGTGATGCACCTAGAATGATAGGAATTTGATGGTCATGGTGTCACACAGGTGCAAGCCCCTTGGGCTCATTATATACATCTTCATGCTCCACCAAGAGGGCAAGCAAGTCCTCCGGTAGACTATCGTGGTGTACATCCATTGTTGTACGCTGTTGGAGGAAATATCCTTGAGGTGCAAATCTAAAGAGTGAACTCACCGACTGGGCGGACTGCAAGGAGCCCGGCTGCGAACCTTAGATGCTCACCCGTTGCCCTCGCACCTTAAAGTCCATGATCATGTCGCAAAGTTCCACACTACGTCGCCTAGTTCTTGAAGCCACTAGACCCCTAACACCACATCCGCCCCCTTCGTGGGCAACAGGAATAAGTTGGTGGTGAAGGTATGGCCCTGAATAGACAGGGAAGCCTGCGCGCACATTCTTATGCTCCGAAGATGCTTACCATCTCCAATCAAAACATCAAACGACTTGGAGTCTGACACATAACATCCCAACCGTTGTGCTACCTTATCATGATGAAATTATGGGTGGATCCACTGTCAATTAGGATGGTCACCTGTTGCCGCTTGAGGTAACCTTGGATGCGCATGGTACGAGGAGTGAAGGCTCCGGAGAAGGCATGCACAAAGATCTCTGGTTGCACACTGTCATATGGAAATGGTGGCTCCATGGAAGAGGCAAAATCCTCCTTGTCGACATCCTCGACGAGCAAACTGCCTCAGACGGAACAATGATGGCCTAGCATGAACTTTTCATCACATTTAAAGCACAAGCCTTTAGCTCGCCTCTCATCCATTTGGGCAGGAGTGAGGCGACGAACTGGAGGTCCAGCACTAGCAGAGGGGCTGGTTCGACTGGTGGTAAGGCCTGGCGCTGGGGGAGGGGGTGGTGCTGGACCAATTGGAGGTCGTGGAGAAGAGCCAAATCGACCTCCCCGTCGTTGTGGAGCAATCTTTTCCTCTTCAATTCGTGCATGATGCACTACTTCCCTCATTGAAGTGCAAGGGAAGTGGCGCATCTCATCCAAAATTTTCGGTTTGAGGCCCCTCTTGAAGGTCCCCACTAAGGCCGCCATCAGCCAATCTGGGTGACAGTTAACGATCTTCATGAACTCGGAATAGTAGGCTCGCACTGTTGTCGTCTGGAGTAGGGTAGACAACATCTCGTTAAAATCTTGGAACTCGTTGGGACCAAACTGAACGCAAAGTTCGTTGGCGAAAGAGGCCCAAGTCGGGAAGCGGGCCTCCTTCTCAAAGCTCTGGAACCACACGGAGGCATCACCATCTAAGTAAAATGAGGCTATGCACAATCTTTTGGCCTCGGAATGTGTTCCTTGGTAGGCGAAGAATTTCTCTGCATTGTACAACCATTCCACCAGATCGTCATCCCCAATATAGTGTGGGAACTGAAGGCGAGCCAAACGTGGCTCAACCCCACCCCGATGTCCTCCGCGAGGCCCGAGGTACTCCTCCCAATCTTCCTTGAACTCGTGGGACAGATTTATGTGAGTCTGTGTCATTGAAGCATTTAACCGAACACCTGGGGGGCCTCTCATGTCCAGGCCGGTACGTCCCTCCTCCTTGGGCTGGTTGAAGGTACCAAAGCGGACAAAGTGAGTAGGAGGTTGCACAACATTCTCGAACAAAGCTTGAAGGCCAAGAACGCGAAAGCCAAGGGCCCGGGAGGTCGCACCCATCTTCGCAAGAGTTGTCGGTGGCGTGGCCAAAAGGGGTGCGGCAGGGGCTGCCTAAAGTTGTGCGATCGCATATGTGAGTTGCTGAATTTGAGCAGTCATTGTTTTGAACATAAAGATCATAGCCACATTAGCCAGGTTGGCCGCTGGTTTGGGGTTTTCATCCACATTCTCCGTTTCGATCTCGAGCGACATCTCTGGGGCTGTGGCAAATTTGCTTGCCTCGGGCTATGGCAGATCATTGAGGCTCTGATACCAATGTTGTGTCCCGATGGGAACACAAGCGGTACCACACTTCAAGGGAGGGAAAGGGAAGGAGAAAACGAAAGAAGAAGGGAATATAGTTTTTTATTGCATAACTAACAAGGAGAGGGAGATTCTCTTATAAAGAGAAGACCTCGTTACAATTATATCGGCATAATTATGACGACATAATTTCTCATTCCCACCTTATTACAATCATGTCATCATAATTTCTCATTCTCATCCTTATTACAGCTTATTGAAATACAACTGGAAAGGAAAGTAGCCTAACATAGCAAATCCTAGAAATGGAAAGTAATACGTCTAAAGTAGTCCTGCCCCTAAATTGACATCCCCCATGTCCGATAGCTACTTGCTAACGTCAAAGATGTTAGCTCAACTGTCATGTTTCCAAAAGAAATTTCCATAACCTCATTTCTACACTTGATTAGAGCATTATATGTAGCACGAAATGGATGACCTAAAATAACAGGTATTTGTCCACCGATGTGAACAAGCTGAGTGTCAAGGGCTACAAAGTTCACTGGAAAATAAAATGTGTCAACCTTAATCAAAACATCTTCGACAACACCTGTGGGAATTTTCACGAACCTATCAGCTAATTGTAATGATATTGATGTGGTTTCAGCTCCTCAAACATAATTTTTGATAAACTAAATATGACAATAAATTCACTCTCTCCCAAATCAAGCAAAGCCCGCTCAATGTGATGATTCCCTATCATGCATGAAATGGTGGGACACCCATGGTCCTTATATTTGATTGCATCAAGGAATGAGATGTTGATCAGCACTTGCTTAAATACCTCTAAAATATCTCCAAATTGAGCACTTTTTTTAGGATTAACTAGCTTCGAGGAAATTGAGCTTTAGACACAAAGATCTTAATTGGGGGGTCTACTTCAACAGGAGGGGAAGAATTAGATTCTTGATTTTTATTACTTGAGCCATTTGTTTTAGTTACCTTTTCTTTAAGAATTTTTACTTGATTGTCAACCTGTTTCCCAGATCTAAGTGTAATTATTGACTGCACTTTGTTGTGTCCCGATGGGAACACAAGCGGTACCACGCTTTAAGCAAGGGAAAAGGAAGGAGAAGACGAAAGAAGAAGAAGGGAATATAGTTTCTTATTGCATAACTAACAAGGAGATGGAGATTCCCTTATAAAGAGGAGACCATGTTACAATTATGTCGACATAATTATGACGACATAATTTTCCATTCCCACCCTTAATACAATCATGTCATCATAATTTCCCATTTCCATCCTTATTATAGCTTATTGAATTACAACTGGAAAGGAAAGTAGCTCAACATAACAAATCCTAGAAATGGAAAGTAATACGTCTAAGGTAGTCCTGCCCCTGAATTGGCATATACAACACACTTGCCCTTGATCATTGGAAGAATTACCTACAATATATTGACCTTTAAGGTTGAGTTCAGGCTGACTGGAAAATTTTCCTTTTTTCTCTCTCCAATATGTTTAGCTAACAAGCCTACATGAGTTTCTAGTTTTGTAATCGCCTGAGTAGTTGATTGTATGAATGCTTTTAAAGATTCTTCTAGTGACGATTGTTGACGTGGTGGCTCTGTGAACTGATGAGTAGTCTGGGAGTCAATTGGATAGGTGGCCTCCTAAATTGATTTTGCATTGGTCGCCCAATTACATTCATTAGAGGCTGATTTTGCCTCAAAAAAATTATGATGTGATCTACACATGAAATATATATTTTATTAACTCCTAAACTTATATTTATGTTAGTGTTTGATTAGATTTATTGATATTTTAATGTAATTTTTGGTTTTTGTAGGAAAATATATGTAAGATGCAGAAATGTGGTGAAAAGTGACTCTAATAGTTAAATCTTTATAACTTCGTGTGCATATCTCTGATTGGACTGATTCAAGCTTCATGTTAAATTTCAAGAAGTTAGCTTTCCAACGCCACCGTCCCCGTGCAATTCAGAGTTCGGAGCAAAAATTTACGACCATTAGAAAATTGAGCTGCAAAAGTAAACAGAGAAATCAATCAATTGTCACTCATGCGATTGATCACCAGAAGCCTCATAACAGAGCGCGAAACCGTGGAAACGATCGATCGGAAGCTAATGCGATTGATCGGTGGACGAAGGAAATAACGAAGGAATGAAGCAATTGATCGGCCAACGATCGATCAGCAATACAGAGCGATCGATCGCCGTATGCGCAAAACCGGAAATTGACCTATTTTGACATAGAATTGGAAGGGGTATTTTGTGTTTTCTTCCCAACCTTATAAATAGGCCTTAAAGAGAACGTATTGGACATTAAAGAATAGAGTTTTGAGTTCCGTTGGAGACTTTGGAGGCTAGAGCAAATGAGAGAAGATGATGATGAAGAACATGATGATTTCTCTTCCAATGCAAGGCTAGACTTCTTTCTAAGGCGCAGATGAAGCCTAATTAGATTGGTTGTATCGTTTCTTTCTTTCAACTTTAATTTTACCTTTTATCTTAGTTAGTTTATGAATCTTATTATATAATCACTGTTAATTTATTTGAGAGTTATTCTTTGTGCTCGAGAAAGGCAAGAGTGATTCTTGTGAATTTCAATCCGAAGAATATTTGCGTGTCTGAGATGAACGTGAGTAGACTAAGGTGCTAGAAAGGAATAAGGTTTCAATGATTTATGCTCGAGAGAGATAGATCACAGTTTCATATTTTAATTAATTTATATGTTACGTCCACGAGGAGAGCACAATATATTGAATTAACAAGTATATGTCCGAGAGGAATATGCTAGTCAATTGGGAATTTATACAAAAAGAGAGAGAGTGAGAGAGAGAGAGAGACGTAAGCTGGTTTATTGTGTGGTGGATTTGAAGTCTTGGCAATTGTCTATATTAGTTCAATTCATTTTAAGTATCTGAAATTTACTATTTTTCTTAAATTAAACTAAAACAACAATTTTTCTTTCTCTTGAGTTTGGTAGAATTATTCATCCGTCCCTAAGATTCGACAACCCTTTAATACTCACTATAATACAATTGCCTTGTGCACTTGTAAGGGTTTAAATATTAAACGATCAAGATGATTCCGCCAATTGGGATTGTATGTCTCTGAAAAGAGATTGCTAAACTGTTTCCCATAGTTGTTTAGTGCATTTACTTGCTCAGCAAAACACTCAGAGTATCCATTCATTTGAAATTTTGGGTAGTATGCATTGGACTAACACACATAGAACATATTTTATTTGAAATTTGATTGACATAATTCATATTTCTACTTAAAGTCAAGGCTTCTACTTTCGTAGTCAAGTTGTCTAATCTAGCCCTCATGTTTGAGTCTTCTCTAATCTCATACAAACCTCCTCTCTTAGGTGCTTTAAATTTTTCTCTATGATTTGTAAAGTCCCACTGCTGGGAACTTTCAGCTAATCTCTCTAAAAACTTATAGGCTACATCACACCACCAAGATCAAGAAAAGCACCATCGTTCATGGATTCAACCATGTTACGGTGTGTCTGAGTCAAACCGTTATAAAATGTTGAATTATTCTCTATTTTTAAAAACAATGATGGAGATACTGTCATGCCTCAAAATTCCCGGCCTCGTCGGAGTGCGGAAGACATTTTTTTTTTCATGAGTATGTTTGAGGCCAGAAACCCTGAGACATGACCGAATACTTGAGCATCCCGTCTAATACATCACCATGAATAAATGTGTACTCGACATAACACAACTGAGTCTTTAAATAACATCATTAACACATATGAAATGAGAACTTAACAATCTTAAATTACTCCATAATACAAGTCATCTAAAATAATTAAAAATCAAAATCATTAAAATGCTTTGGCCAACATGCCAATAATATTAACACTAAATTTAAAATAATAAAAATAGCTTTATCTTCCACAACTATCTTCGAGTCTTCTATTATCTGCACTTGCCATAGCTATACTTTCTTCATGCCTGCATCAGAGGATGCATGAGTATTCCAAAGAAATACCCAGTAGAATGCAAAAACCCACAAGAACATAATATACAATATAGGACAAAGAGTAGGGTTTAATATGAGACAGTTGAATAATCAAGAATATTTGAACTGAGCAACAAGAATTCCATTACAATAGGAAATAACATCATCAATGAGGACTCCTAAACATCCAAAGTGTAAGGAGAGAAATTACCATAATCCAAGACTCCGAACATCAACGGTTACTGACTCTCAAGTATAGAGCAAGGACAATAAATTATACGACTCCAAACAAATACCAGTGTAAGGAGATAATGGTCAAAATACTAAAGGCTCCAGGCATCTATAGTGCAAGGAGTTACAATTTTTGCTCGCTGAATTTACCAACCCCGTGTGGTAAAATATACCAGAATCATGCTAGAGGTTCTCCATTCAGAACCGGCCACGCGTCTAGACATGCTGGCCACATCCATGCTTACGGGCACAATGGGCGGAGACTGCAGACCTTCTGTAATATCATACAGCCTAAACGTACGTATTTGCCTCCCTTCGGGCAATAAGGAATCAAAATTCCATAAATATCGGAGGTCACGCTGGACCTAGCAATGGCTCGTGAGCATACTATGATTCCACCAAACAATTAGTGGAGAAATAGGTCAATGTCAAACTGGACAATGTTTCAATAATAGCAGAGGTCTCAACTTTCGAAGAATAGGGTAACTCTTACTTTAATGACTCACTCATGGAGTATGAACAGAATAGCAAAGACTGTCAACAATGACCATGTTACGCATGCATAGCCCTAG
The DNA here is from genome assembly GCA_039654745.1 of Houttuynia cordata. Lineage (NCBI taxonomy): Eukaryota > Viridiplantae > Streptophyta > Magnoliopsida > Piperales > Saururaceae > Houttuynia > Houttuynia cordata. The sequence continues at coordinate 5,022,481 of CM077504.1, forward strand.
ATAAGACTTATGAAGAAAGATTTGATCAAGAATTGCCTTTCAAGACTCCAAGAAAACTCAAGTTATATCATGAAGAATATCAAGTTCTAGTTTCAAAGAAGACTTGACTCAAACAGACTCAATAACAGGTCAACTGAAGTTTCTCAAACGAATGGAAGTGAATTGATCAAATACCTTATGAAAAGACTTCAAGGTTTTAAACTTTGGTCAAAAAGAAATAGATGGTTCGGTTTCCAATTGGAAACACGAATCGAGTCAATATCACCAGTGGAACATATAAGACTTGATGAATATCAAACCACTCACTAGTAGCCCGTGATACTATAGTATTATACTTAGTCTATCCTACTATGATACTTACTTAAATTCTTATATAATACATATAAAGTTCTTAGTATACTTATTATAACATAGGCTATTGCTTTGATAAAGTTTTCCCAACCTTTATCATAATTACAGTGTTCTATTTTTACATATTAGTCAACTTCCGACCCTTACCAACATCAAAACAGAAGGGATTAGACTCTGAAAATCTTACTGTGATTACTCTTATGTGTCTAGTTTACAACTCAATAAATGGCATATTTTTATGATTTTTATATAATTAGTTACAAATATTTTAATGAAGGTCGTCAGTGCAGAAACAGTTCTAGCCGAGACCCTTAATCATAGTTCTAATCAAATTGTGAGTGTGTTTACCCCATAATCCGTTCAATAATACATAGTATACTTGAATATCTTCCATATCTTACTTATTCCAGAACTTCATTAGGTATGATATGTCATAATATTTACAAGGATTGAGGTGTACTTTCATTATCTTAATTCATCTCACACACATACCCATTTTTCTAGTTGAATTAGGCAAACTGGATAACTAATTAAGGACGATAAAATTTGGATAGCAATGTCAGAGACCAAAAGAACACAAGGAAGCTTCAAATAGGACTCCAAATAATTCAAACTTCTCATCATTGGGCTAGCATGTGTAACAATTAGGAATTGGAACATCAAGGTTCACACGATTGAGCAACAACACGTAATAACTGGATAATTCAAAAGATTGATACTTAGCTATTGACTCTCATGAATATTCACAATCATCATTCAATATATTGACACAAGAAGCACTTGAACAAGGTATGACATTCAAATCCAAGAGTGTGGGAAAAATCATCCTACCTGGTCCAAACGTAGTATCTTCTTGCTTCCTCGCGAAGGCTTTTGATTCCTCTACACGATGTCGCGCTTTAGCGCTTCGATCGTTGACTCTTGAGATGAAGGAAAAAGTGTAAAGCTTGCTGGAACAAAGGAGAAGGAGAAGGAGAAAAGTCTTGGGACGTTCACAATGGAATTTGGCTTGAAAATTCTAGCCAGCCCTCTCTCTTGTGCTTAAATAGACCCAAAACCTACTACAACTAGGATATCTCCAAATCAAGACTCCTTCCTAATCCAAACTCTCACTACCAATTAAAATCTCTCTCTCATTAGTAAGGGACATTCAGCCATGTTAATCCATTGCGTTGTTAAGTTTTTGTGGTATTTTATTAAGATACTAATCATATTCAAGTCTATCTCCTACCATAACTAGGAAATTGCCAACTCTTTCCTTGCTTCACTTGGACGTCCCAAAATAATTACTTGCCTACTTTTGATTGGCTGATGATGATCTCCAATTTGGTATAGATGTCCAATACATAGGTTTCCTCATTTAATTAGGATTTCAAATCTCTAATAAGATTCGTTCACTATCTTAATCCTAATTACAGCACACTGTTATACGCATAACAGTCCACTTCCGACTCTTCCCACGATCAGTACAGTTGGACTTAGACTCTGAAATTTTTATTGGAGTTAGCTCTATGAGTCTAGTTTTTAACTCTACTGATTTTATATTTTTTAGATTTTAGTAGAATTAGTTATGAATTATTGACTACAGACTGTCGACACAAAAATAGTACTGGCCGAGCTTACAATCTTAATCATACTTTACATATCTCGTTCCAAACTAGGAAACTACCATTTCTAGGCCAACCAACTAGACGTCCCCTTCCTATTGGTTGATTAAAAAGTGAAATATTTATCTCTTTTTAATTAAGATTTATCTTCCCTAATTATCTTAACCGAACTGATACTTCCCGACCCTCCGCGATACTTACCATATTTATCGCTATTAGGTCAAATCGTAGATTTTGCTCCAAGATTCACTCCCACCTTCCGAATATCATCTTATGGCAAGGTTACCCACGTTCATAAATCACCCCTGGGCCAGTGCCGCGTGGCTCAGTGCCCAGGTCCTGCGTCTTGGCTTGAGTCCTACGCGCATAGGTCTCTGAGGTCCTGCGGTTGCACTACTCGTCATACTAACACGCGTGCATCACTAACCACACATCAAAAACAAATTCACTTTATTAATTAAGAGTAATCCACTGAACACATGCCATGGTGCCTGACCCCACTCCTGGCATCAGGTGTTCTCAGACCCTGGCGCCAGGCTGGCCTCAGCGCCAAGTTGTGCCCAGTGCCAGGACCAACCCTCGCGTCCTGGTTTTCTACTACTATTAGCTATGCGATTAACAAATTATATCACATCATTAAATCAAATAATACATTAAAGCACATCACGTAACCAGAAATCAAATCAAGAAATAAAACTTTCCTATTTTAGACCAGTTTCCTAAAATAGATACCTTTAGTTAACGTACCAATTTTCTGGGTGTTACAGATACCTTAAGATTAAGTTTTTAAATCTCTCCCAAGCTCGAACTTTTGGACAGCGACAGCAAAAAAGAACGTAATGATAAAAAAATAATTGAAAACATGAAACTTTAAACTCTCCATTCAAAGTCTCATTCTTCCTCTGCTCTTCTTTGAGGATGAAACCAAATCTCATTCCTTCCGAATCCCGTCTAAATTTGAGTCTATATGTGGAAAGAGTCCCAAGTTTAGCACAAATCAGAATCTGTCCAAAATGAGTGAGCCCAAATCCTTCCAATTTGAGCCAATCCTTCTCAAGGCGAGCTTCCCAATTCAAGACGCCTCTTTCACTAGCTTTTCACATTGAAGACGGCTATGTGATCTTCCAATCCTAAGCCGAATGCGAGCCAACTCGAACAACTACCGAGTAGAGCTGTTGTTCTTTCTTCTTCGCTCAACCTTCTTGGTTCAACGCTCCCGAGCACTAGTGCTAGAGCTCACTCAATTTTTTTTCTTTTTTTTTCAGTTAAGAAAAAACTTGTCTTCTCTTTCTCATCTGTCAAATCTCATCTTTGCGGCTTTTCACTTTAAAACTAGCAGATGTCTTAACTCTTTCATCTGTCGATCATATCTGGACGGCTTTTCACATTAAGATCAGAAGGCGTCTTCTCCTTGAGAGCAAAATCAGTAAAATCAACGATTCATATTATTTATGCACTTGATTTAAGTCTTTAAATGAATTTGGCTTTCGAATCCCGCTTCATGTACTCACTTTCGCCCTTCCCTAATCTGACAACTCGAACTCTTGAAACCTACATAAATAAAATTAAGCCTAGTTTTAGATGTGTAATAAAATATAATTCAATTAAAATAATTAATGCATCTAAATTATTTAATTAAAGCAAACTAATTATTAAATCATTAATAACCAACCTAACACTAAAATACATGTTTTTATTCTTATTTTAAGAAAAAAATGACACTAGCAAATAGGTATAAAAATATATAAAATAGTATATATTCTACGTATATCAATTGTTCGACTATGTTTATGCACTTTTGATATATTATATAACCCTTATTATATTTTCTTTAGCGGAGGAAGCTTATTTTTGCAATCGATTTCCAAATACATGTTGAACCTTGAATTATCTTATTTCAACTAACTATATTTATGACACCCCAACATGAGATACTATGTTATAGCTGGTATTATTATAGTACGAATATTCTTGTCGTGACCTTACTATTCGATCTGGAAAATTATTACATTTCTGTCTTCTTTGCTTTTCTGATGTATATCAAATCTAAATTCGTGTCTTTGCGACACTAATATTAAACCTCTATAAGCAGTCACCTTTAGTTTTCACCTGGGTTTTTGCTTATTCAAATACATGTGTTTCCTTATCATTCTGCATTCAAATCTTCTAGTAATTTTGTCCTTATTTAGCATCGGCTAGCATTCCCGAATTATGTTTCCATCGTTACCAAGGGTTATTTTCCTCAAGAATTAGCACACACATTCCTGATATATGCATGAATATTGGTTTGTTGGAATTATTATCTTGCCTCCCTTTGCATGAGAGTTAATTTTATTTCCTTGTTACGTTATTTAACTTGGAAGCATATATAGTATTGATTTGCGTACAAACAAGATTCAATGTGAGATCTTTCTCGACGAGTTCTATAAATATTTTGAGTCTTTCTCTTCGAACGGATGTTGAATTACTGAATCATAGTATGCTCATCGTAAAGTTATGACCGTACTAGAGACCCGTATGGCCCCAACCCTTTTGAGGCACGCCACACAATTAACTAGGTTGTTAGGCATCATGGAAGACCTAACAGTCTCCCACTATTGTGTCTATGAACACCGATGGTACCACATCTCTAAACTCGTTACAGGGTCTTACTAGACCCCTAGAGGCGAATGGGCTATGTTGACCGTCTAACAGCCGATTTGTGAAAGCAGAAATTTATTTACTCCTAGCATAGTTCTATGTGTTTCATGCTATAGAGTTCGATCGTTTCGCCTAAGAGTTAGCAATTCCTGACATTAGAGATCAAGTGTCTTTATTGGTTAATCTATATCCTATTGGCAGTTCGTGTTGCTACAATTGACTCTTCTACTATTTGTAATATCATTTATTCTCCTACATGTATATCTTTATTGTGGTTTTACATTTTCTTGGGTATTTTTAAAAATACTCATGCATCCTATAATGCAAGTTAAGTAGCATATTCAGAATGGAGGGCAATAAATATGTACGTAGCATAGTTATTTAAACTTTCTATTTATTTTTTAGAACTGATGTAACAAAGCATTTGACCCACATAACAACTCACGCTATTTTTCATTCTAGATTTATTTACAAATAGTCTATCCTGCTTAGTTGTCATCACATTCTTCTTATGGTGTGAATGATGCCGTGAATGTGACACCTCAAGTCTTCAACATAAAAATTATATACTCCGATGTGGCTGAAAATTTGGGGCGTGAGAGGGCATTGTTTCCATCATGTATGCTAAACCGGAAACGAGGTCGCCCATATATTAGCCAAGGTGGGGAGATGGAGTTCAACCAATATGTCCTGGAAGGACTCCAAACCTCTCTATGTTTCGGCAGCGATCATGTATGATAGGTCAGGTTGTTTCACGTTTATAGTTTCCCTTGGTTTTAATGAATGATCTCTTTCGAGAAAAAATCTAATAGAAATTTCTTCCCCTGACTGATTCAACGATCAATTTCAAGTCTGCCAACACTCATATCTGTTTTTTTTCTCTCAAGTCAATACTGATGATGTCAAAGTAGCTCAGAGAATTATTATAAAAAAAAGTAGCTCAGAGAAGCCCGTCAGATTGTTAACAACCATAAACAATTAAGCCTTACATTTATAAACCTCATAGGAACTAAAGATTAGGTGAGAATGGAATATATGGAATTCATACAGCCCAGTTGCCAACTCTCTCTTTTTCGCATCTCTTCTGCAAGTAAATGTATGCTATTTTCTATGTTAGACTTTTGGAAACCAAGCAACAAACAATTCACTATAATATTTCTACATGAAAAATATTGTCATGGAAGAAAAGATAGTGCTGTTTTTATATGTTATTATACTTCTTTTTTTTTTGATATTATCATCATCATCATCATCATCATACACCTTATCCCAGCTATCTGGGGTCGGCGGCATAAATTATATACCGCATTTGACTCTTCTCGGAATCAAAATAGTACAAAATCCATACAAAGAAACATATTGGCAAGTTTTTACGCCGGATGCCCTTCCTGACACAACCCTCCGAAGAGGGGAGATGAGTTTCTACACAACCTAAAAATTTCAAGCTCAAGAAAGGTTCATGTTGTAGCATGGAAAACTATTCAAAATGTTGCTTGGTAAATGCAACTACCAGGACAATGAGGCACCCAGATATAATGATCCACTAATCTCAGTATAAATTAAGTGAATATGTCTTTATCTCCTATTTTCTGCATTTAATTAGATGAAAGTAGTGGTAACAACAGAATATTATACTTATTTTTATTGTTATTAAACTTCTTTTTTCTGTTGTTACCACTACTTTCATCTAATTAAATGCAGAAAATAGGAGATAAAGACATATTCACTTAATTCATACTGAGATTAGTGGATCATCATATCTGGGTGCCTCATTGCCCTGGTAGTTGCATTTACCAAGCAACATTTTGAATAGTTTTCCACGCTACAACATGAACCTTTCTTGAGCTTGAAATTTTTAAGTTGTGTAGAAACTGCATCTTTGACTTAGAGAAACAAAGCACATTCAACTTGTGCTGTTATGTACTATTTATATGTGCTAGTCAACTGTGAAAGAATGCATGAACAAATGCACAAAAAGAGGGATTGATGTTCAACCTTCTCCATCGATCTAAAGCCCTCTCCCTGCACATCCCTCCTACTGATACAATTCCCAGAAGCCATGGTGGATGCAATTATCTCAAGGGTTATCAGTGATTTGAACACCTTCATAGTAGATGAAGAGGGCAGGTACCTTGGCCTTACTGAAGAGCTCCGGAAGCTCTCCATGACATTCAAACACATCCGACCCATGCTGGAGGATGCTGAAAGGAGGGCAATCATAGACAAGTCTGTGTTGGAATGGGTCCTCAAGCTCAAAGATGGGGCCGCCGAGGTGGATGGCATAATGGACGAATGGAAGACAGAATTTCTTAATTCAATTGTTGAAGAGAGGGAGCTCAGCGCAGGCTCCAGCAAGCAGGTAGGAGTACCAAAATCTCTTTGCTTCATTTTTGGTGGAATGGTGGTTCCTAATAAAATCATAAAGAGGACAAAGAAAGTAAGAAGAGATTTAGAGCACATAGTTGATGAAACAACGAAGTATAAGTTCTATGCTAGTCAAAATTACAATACTAACAATCAAGGGAAACAATTTCCTTTAGCAGAAGAGTCCAAAATGTTTGGCAGGAATGAAGACAAAACTAAGATGATAAGTTGGTTGCTGAAGTCAAGTAACAGAAAATCAGCTGATATTCCTGTTATGACTATAATGGGTGAAGTGGGGTTGGGCAAGACAACTCTTGCTCAACTTGTTTACGAAGATGAGAGAGTGAGGAGGCATTTCAACAAATTTATATGGGTGCCTAGATCTGATAGATTCGATACAAAGAAAATTATGGAAATGATCTACGAAGCTGTCAACCCAAAGCATGATGGCTTTGGTAGTTTAGAAAACATGCAACTCAAATTGGCAGATATTTTACGTCGAACTCGAAACCTTGTCGTGTTCGATGATTATAGAATTCAAGAAATCTCAAAATGGCAAACCTTGAAGCTTGTCCTCACATTTGGTGCCGAAGGCAGCAAAATTGTTGTCATCACCTGCACTAATAGAGATGCACAGTTAACAAGTCCTAGCTACTTTTATGAGCTGAAGGGCCTATGCCCTGAAGACTCCTGGTCAATGCTTACATACACTCTAAGGGGTCGAAGTAGTGAAGATTGTTTGGAGTTGGAAAAGATAGGAAGGAAAATTGTTGAAAAATGCCAAGGTGTGCCTTTGGCATTAAAAGCTGCCAGAGGCGCCTTGCAGTTTATGAAGACTAAATTGGATTGGGAGTGCTTCCTACAAAGCAAAACGTGGGACACACCAGCCCTTCAAACAAACATCTCACCAGCATTGCTGCTAAGCTATTACAGCCTATCCCCACAACTAAGACAGTGCTTTGCATACTGCTCAATATTGCCAAATCTCTTAAAGATTGAGAAGGATGTGCTAGTGAAGCTGTGGATGGCCCAAGGTTTCCTGGGAGCTGATGGGGATCAAGATATGGAGCAGAGGGGTAGGGAGTACCTTGATGAATTACTAGGTCGATCATTTTTCGATGTGGCAACAAGCACTGATAAAAGCAAAGCCATCAACATTAAGATGCACGAACTTTTTCATAACCTTGCTAGGCAAGTAGCAGATGGTGAGTGCTCAATCATTGACACTAGAGTCCCAAATGTTAAGGTTAACAAGGCCCGCCATTACCTGTTCCTCGGTGGTCACAACCTAGAAAAGCTTCTTGCTTCTGCAAATGAAGCACAGAGCTTGCGGACACTTAGGTTTAGTAACTGTTATGGGTTCACTGACATTGCTCCAGGAATGTATCAATACTTGAGATTCATCAGGGTGTTAGATCTTCATGGAAGTAGCATCAAAGAATTACCTTCCACAATTGGGTCTCTGAAGCATCTACGATATTTGGACTTGTCTAGAACAAAAGTAACCTCAATGCCTGACTCTGTGACCGACCTCTGTAGTTTGCAGACCTTCAGACTTAACAACTGCAGTGACCTCTCTGCACTTCCGAAGAGAATTGATAAAATGATTAGTCTAAGACATCTTGAAATTGAAGGGACCACTGCACTAAAAAACTTGCCGGAAGGACTTGGAAGGCTCAATTCACTCAGGACGTTATCAAAATTTGTCATAAGCAATGAGAGTGGATCGTGCAAGATTGGTGACCTAGAAAAGCTTAACCTGCTACATGGGTTTCTTAGCATCCAATACCTGGATTCAGTCACAAGTGGAGATGTTATCATCTCTAGACTGCAGGATAAGCAATTCCTCTGTAATTTGGAATTGTGTTGGAGGTCAGAGTACTTCTGGAAGGTAGAGAGTGAACTGCAGGATGTTCTTGACGATCTTCGACCCCATACAAATCTACAACAACTAAGTATCCTAAACTACCGTGGGGATAAATTCCCGTCTTGGGTAGAGGACACCTCATTTTCTAATCTTGTCAAAATCAAGCTGTGTGGTTCCAACTGTGAGCAGCTTCCAGCTCTGGGAAAGTTGCCCTCCCTTGTGACCCTTTATTTAAAGAGAATGAATGAAGTCAGAGAATTGGGAGATGGGTTCAGTGGTGGCAAGGGAGGATTCCCAAAGTTGCAGAAGCTAACACTGTGGGGAATGCACAAGCTGACAGAATGGAAACCACTAGTGACCACTGAAGAAGGTGACATACCCACAATGTTGAGCCTCCGAAAATTGAAAATCAGGCATTGCCCCATGTTGAAAAAACTACCTTCCCATTTTGCTGAAACGTTAAAAGAACTCACCATAAGTAACTGCAATGAACTGGCCTGGAGGCCGGCAAGCCCGACAGCCTTGGAAAGGTTGAGTCTTGAGGAGCCGGCAGGGACCCTTCTCAAGGAGGAGTTGTCAAACCTGAGAAAGCTAAGGATTTTGGAAATTCTGGAAGGTTGTGAGATGAAGGAACTGCCCAAGGGGTTGTGGAAGCTGAGATCACTGGAAAAGCTCGTTGTCATGAATTGTTACAAATTGATGTCGTTGCCGGAGGAGATTCAGTACCTGACGGCGCTGCAGCAGTTGATGATCTATCGCTGCTTCCGCTTGGCAGAAAGATGCAGGATTGGAGGGGAGGACTGGGACAAGATTGCTTTCATACCCAACATTCAAATTGATGAGAAAAGAATATAAAACCAAGATGACCTCTTCTAACCCTTTGTAAGTCGACTGAGAGCTCTATGATTTCTAGCGTCTGATTCTACAAATTATCTCAATTATTTCTTTTTACTTCTTCCTGCAGAGTGCAGACATCAGTGCAAGGAAGGGAGGCTGGAGGAGAAGCACAACAGAAGCCATCAGTGCAAGAAAGGGAGGCTAGAGGAGAAGCACAAGGCCCCTCGTGTTTTGAGTTGCAATTAGAGATGTAGCATAAGCACTTCCTAGTGTTATGGATTTTTCCTTTCCTGTATTTGGCAAAAGTTTCAGGCTTATGATTTTATTTTTCCATACACCAATTCAGAGGCCTCAGTTTCACATGATTGCTAATGTGAAAATTACTTAGTTTTATTATAGCAAAGAAAAAAAAATTTATGCTGCAGATGGAAGAAATTGTCAACCAACAATGAAAATAATAATCTAGAGAGATTGTGTAATGCCATAAATGCTTACCAAATTGTCAGGGCCGCTTGCAGTCATGTGGGCATCACGAGCAGCCACAAAGTTGGCTGGGAAGCGAGCATGCGTGGCATATCTCGTATTAAAAGCAACCATTATGCATTTAAAATGCTAAGGCTGCTTGTAGCTACTACGTTCAGAGACTCCTTACATGGATGCCACACGCCCATGCCTGTGGTGCTCATGCCTTAAAAGCGATCATGCTGCTCACTGCAAGTGGTCTTCTTAGAACAACTCTTCATTCATTTAACTTGTAAGTTGTAACACAATCAACCATCCCAAAGAAAAGTGCTGGCCCAAGTAAATGAGAGGTTGAAGTGCTGTCAAAACCAACTGGGAGATAGCTCACTCATAGATTCCTATAGCTAAATTTTCGGCTAATGAATAACAAAAGACTATGTAGTGTGCACACCACACAATTTTTTCATTGCTGAAAACATAGTAGCCAATATTAATTGCAAATTATCGTGTACCTCGTATATATGTGTTGCCTAACATTTCAACAAGTAAAATCTGCCACTAAAATAAAAATGGAATTCCCTCTAGATTAACAGAAGAGTCAACAGTGCCAAAGGAATTAATACATTTATAACTTGCTAAAATTAATATTTAAAAAAAAAAAAAGATTGCCCGTTGAAGTTTGGCATATTTGGAAAAAAAAATAACCTGGTACAACACTGATCAGATAGCTAAAATGGCACAGTCACAGAATCTATTGAACTCCGTAGAGAAAAATATATTAAGCCTCAAATGGCGAATCAATAACCATCATAGGACATGGAACAGAGTAGCATCAAAAGACAAAAATGTGACATTTAATTACATATAGAGTAATCTGGAGGTACATAGCTGTTTTTTTTAGTGTACGACATCATATACTCAAACCTGAAATTAAATGCTTGAATACAGAGCAATCCATTTTCTACTACAAACAAGCCACTGGAAGAGCCACATAGGTAGAAACATATGTAGTTATCATATTTTACTTGCTTTCAGAGCATGCACATGGTGTCGGATGTGGTCATCAATAAAGGAAGCAATGAAAAAATAGGAGTGATCATATCCAGGTTGCATCCGAAGTTGAACTGGAGCATTCACACTCTTACAAGCCTCCTCGAAATTGAGAGGTAGGAGTTGATCATGCAAGAACTTGTCATCCTCACCCTATCACAGAAACTCATGATCAGCTATCTGAAAAGCAATATGATAAAATTGAAATATTATCACAGTAACCTCAAATTTAAGGTATAACAATATGAAAACAGCCTTGTGGTTAAAAATTCCTACATCCCTAATGATATAAACAAAATCTCAATATGGTACCACACACCATCGGTATTATTAGTGTGATTAATCTTTACAGTTAGTGTATCTAATATATATTAAGCTTTTCAAAACTTGATTAATAAATGTAATACCAATGCGGAAGATTCCATATTCAGATCCTAGGAAAGCAGGGTTTTCTGTTGGGTGTGTCTCATGAAATGCTTAGAGGTGCTTGCACATGCAGGAGAAAACTAGTGTGCTTAATATCTATATTGTTCTTGTCTCTAACAGCTTTAAAGAAACTTCATTAAAAAAAAAAGCATTATCCGGCTTTATAACAAACCAAGATAAGATGAGTGTCTGGCCAGTTTCTCTCAAGCTTGATCAGCTTCTCTGAAGCGTAGAGCTAGCTCGAGATCAATATTGAGCCAACGTGTGCCCATTTTCCATATTTGCATATTCTTTTTTGGAAAAAGGTACTCGGTCTACCTGAGAACTCAGTTTGTTTTTTAGAATGTGGGCTTTCCCAATATTTGTATGGAGTGGGACTAAGGATAATCAAAAGAGGAGTGGTGGTGGGCTGCGCGGGGACGCATGGGCTTTAAGAAGCATGCTACACTTTAAAACTGATGGTTGAAATTGCTACCGTTACTTTTTTTCCATGTTATGTAAGTTTTATATTCATAAAACTGACCTCAGCATCCTAACATAGAAAGCTTAGCAAAAAAATTTAAGAAAGAAAAGTGCAGAAACAGATAGAAAGGAGTTACTAACAAACATGGAATTCTCAAAAGCAGAAATACTGATAAAAAACAGATGAATTCTCAAAAGCAGAAATACTGATAAAAAACAGATGAATTCTCAAAAACAGAAATACTGATAAAAAACAGATGAATTCTCAAAAGCAGAAATACTGAGAAAAAACAGATTTATTGATAAATTACCGAACAACCTACATCCATGTTTCAAAACAAATAAACTAATAAAAACAAAAATCGATACTTATGAAGATAGCTAAGGTAGTAAAGGCGACCAAGAACCTGATCAATGAGGATTGGAACAGGTATTTTACTGCACTTGGTAACGAGACAAGTTGCGTCATATTCCTGCAAATTCATTGAATTTATTTAAACTTTTCAGCTTCAGAATGCAGTACAACCTTCAACTTGTCCAAGTGATACTAACAAATCATTTAACATGCTGTGTAAGATAGAAAGTGAATAAATGACTTACCTCCCAATCAAACTTGTTCCCACCTAGATAACTTGAGAAAGCATTTTGACCCCAAGCACAGTTTATAGGGTTGGAAATTGGTGCAAAAGCTGAAACAGACTAAATCAAAAAGAAATTATAAAACAAATTCAAAACCGAAACACACGCTATTTCAGCACCCACTTCATATATGGCAAGTCTCATATACTACTTACCAAGCAAAAAAGCATCATAGATGTTCAAATATTAACTCTTATAAGCAGGGTGGCAGGTAACTAATTGAAAAGCCAAAAACATACGAGAATGTACAGCCATTTTAAACACAACAAAAGATAGAATCTATAATGTATACTTTGTATTTGTCAGTGTTCTTCAAGTAAATTGTCAAGGCTCCATGCCCTCCCATCGAGTGGCCAAATATAGAGGCACATGAAACATCAAGCTCAGGAAAATTTTCGTTAAGAACTTGGGGCAGCTCCTTGACAACATAGTCATACATACGCCAGTTTTTCCATTTCTCTTGTGTCGCATTTAAATAAAATCCCGCTCCTGGTCAAAAGAAATTTAAAATAATTACTGATTGAAGAGGCAGAAAAATCACATTGCAAGACTTAGATGTTAAGCATATCCATGCAACCCCAAGGTGACACAAAAATGATCTCTTTTCAAAGAAATATCACAGTAAGCCATTTGGTGAACACTATTAACAAAGACAAAGTATCGAAAATTTCTGGCGACAAGACAAGATAGCGCGCACAAGAGTTGAAAAGAAAAAAAATACTACTTTCAATAATTGAGGTAGTCAAGCAGGAAGTCATGACAAAATTAACCATAAAAAAAGCTACAGAAATAATCTGCACAAGATCTTCTCACAGATACGACCAAAATAAATAAGGAGAGATTCCAGGAAGTGTACATGCATAAAAAAATATAGGACTACATAAGACTATACCTACACCAAAATCCCAGCTATCTGCCTCGCCTTCCACATTAAATAAAGAGAGATTCCAGGAAGTGTATATGCATAAAAAAATATAGGACAACATATATACCTACACCAAAATCCCAGCTATCTGCCTCGCCTTCCACATTAAGTCCCCCTGCAATGTGCAAGAAATACAATGCTAGTCAAAAGCACATTCACAGAAAGATGATGCTAAAACTTAGCTTGGATTGGCAAAATGATGATGACATGGGAAGCAACAATTTCCTCCAACAGCCCAAATAACTTATGGAAATTGTCTTCTAAACTAAGAGGTAATCTTGAATCAGAAAGAACACTTCAATTAAAGAACCAGAACTCACTTGGAGATGTATCTGGGGCAACAAGTGCAACACCCTCAATGGAAGCAGCACGTTGAGCGCCAGACTTTATGATAAAGTTCTCGTCTGAGCATGTAAGTCCAGACAACCAGTATAGAACCTGTGAAATAAAGACCAGAAGATATCGAATAAAAATAAATCAGCGCATTAGAATACCATGAAGAAAGTGAAATAATAGAAGACTATGCAAGAGAACCAATGCATTTCCAGAGAAAATAACAAATCAAAGCAAGTAGCATCTTTGAGACGTGAGGTATTCTTTTTTCTATCCAGATTAGAAATTATAGAGAAAAGGAACAAACTAAACTATTTATTGGTCCACACAACATTAAGAAAGATTTTAAATTCGTCTACCTTCTACAACAGCAGAGATTTCACCAAAAAAAACAGAATGACCAAATAGATTTTTTGTTAATAGGAGGCGTATTCTCAGATTTTACCAAAAAAAACAGGCTTGAATGGAGGAGTAAGATCCGTGCCGCCGACCCCAAATAGTTGGGAAAAGGCGCTATTTGATTATGATTATGAGGAGGCGTATTCTCATGTTCCGTAACCATATTCAAACCCAGATGAGCATTACTCAGATATTTATATATAATGCCAGACCAGAAGAGTTCTTATTTAATAGAAATGACGTGAACCAAAAATACTGTGTAGATGAGAAATGGACCAGAAACCTTGCATTAGTTTTAGAACTATTTTCCACATAAAAACATACCATCAAAATCTAAGATGATAAATAAATACCAAATTAACCGATATTAAGACCTGAATTTAACTTCGCATGGAAACGCCTTGGTCCTAACTTAACTCTAAAGATATTCCATTCTTACTATTGCAAAATTCGTTTTGTTTTCTCGCATTACTGTAAAGCAAATCCATAATTTCTATAATTCACCAAAACACACACACACACACAGAGCAAAAGAGCCCCTTATATCTCAACCAATCTTCAGTAGAAGTCACCAAAATAATCATATCAAACCCCATCTTTCCTGACAATTATGCTCATTTATTACTTATTCTAATGCTTTTTAAAAACCTGCTAACACATAACAAGCATGAACCCACCCACAAATAGCAATTCATCCAGCCATCAGAGATCCTAGCCTCATCAAATAACCCACAAAATACATAAATTTACTTCTGCTACTCAGCATTCCAAACATCACTTCTCTTTACAACTTAAACTGCAAAAAAAGCTTAAAAAATGATTAAAAAGAGAGCATCTTTCAACAACATATAATCTAATCATGGAAGTCCAGACAAGAAATGAGCCACAGAAACGGAATGATCGGGCGGAAAGAAGCAAGCATACCGGCAGTTTGGGCGTGGAATGTGAGGAGGAGGGAGGGAGGTAGATGTGGAAGGTCATGGAGCAGCCGAGAGTGGGGCTGAAGTGCTTGTAGCGCTTGTTGTAGCCACCGAACATCTTCGAGCTGCTCATCTCCGTCACGCCGCCCTCCATCATCATCTTCTTCGGAGCCTTCTCGTGTACTTGTTGCGCTGCCGGTGTGCTTGTGGGGTGTGCGGAGACGATCGCAATCATGGAAATCTGGACCGAGGACCCTGCTTGAGCTCAAAGCCCATTAACGATTGAAGAGGCCCATATTCGGCAGTGTTATCTGGGCTAAACTAGTTAGGGCCCTATATCATATCATATCGTATCGTACTCCTTGATTTTTTTATCGGAATTCCCAGCTACTGACCTTTTAAATTTGTTTAAGACTTTGATTTATGTGTTAACTTTGATTAGATTAATTAATTTGTTAGGGAATAGACATGGTATTTCACGGAGGACGAGACACTTTGCCACCCTTGTCCGATTATGCCCTTGCTAATTGTAGTGTGAAAAGTAGTTGTAAATAACACTGATTTGTGGTGGTATTTTTGGCAAAACAAGTGATAATTACATAGATGGAATGATCATTAATGTGCTTAGGCACAGTATGGCCTGACTAGCGATGTTAATGGCATTTGGCTCGTTGCACCATTTCGTCGTAGCTTCATTGCCAATGAAGGTTTGTATAGTTTCCAGAGATTGAGCACTACAAGTAGGATTTTAGGATTGACTCAAGTGGACATGAGAACTCCTCAGCAAAGCAGAACACTTGGATTGAAGATACAGAATAAGTGTTCTTTAATTGTTCAAGTGGGCTCATTACAAAACCTCTTTTTTTTCACATTGTTTTGGTTCTTTGAAAATGTTTTACTCATTCTTGCAAAAAGGATGCATGTTTTTTTTGTTGGGAAAACTACATATTTTCCCTCTTTTTTATTAGCCAAGAAACACCTTCAAATACACGCTTCTCCCTAACCACAATGATGTAAGTGAGTCTTCTACACCTCTTTGATGTAGGATGACAAGTTATCATACATACAAAGCAAGATTAACAAAGAAACATTTCATTAAACACTGGGAGAAATAAATTTAATGTGGTTCACTGCCGAGGCAACGACAACATCCACGAGGTCTAGAGATTAAATCCACTACTATCAACTTTGAATACATCATGCTCAGTAGAAATTACAACAACATTGAAAGGTGGAGACCTTTTTATAAAATATGGATAAATTTTACCCTTAGATTGAATACACAAAGAATAAAGATAGAATGAATTACTACAAATCACTAATGAAGAATATTTTGTACTTGACAAACCATTTATTTCTTTCTTATTCTTCATCAAAGAAAACTTGGATTCTTACTTAAATTGATGGCACTTTAACTATCATAATGCACAACATAGTTACCTTGTTTTAGGCCCAATTCATCTATAAATCTCTTCATCCATAACATCTCTTTACAAATTTTGGTAATTACAATATTCTCGGTCTCAGTTGTAGACAATGCAAAAATATTTTTACAACATTTGATTGTCATGACACGGCTCTCCTAGGAAAAATGATCAAATACCCCAAAATACTCTTCCTTGAGTCAACATCTCCGGTCATATCTGAATCCGTAAATCCTTCACAGAAAGATTTACCATCTACAAAGCATAAAAATACTTTAGAGGGACTTTTTAGATACCAAAGAAGCTATTTTACAGCATTCCAATGCTCATTCCCCAAGTTTGAAAGATCTCTACTAACAACTCCAATGGTATGTGCAATATCCAGACTTGTTTGTACACATCATTGTATACATATAACTCCATATCGTCGATCCATAAGGGATCATAGCCATTTCTTCTTTTTCCCTTTTATTTAAAGGACTTTGTTTCTTGTGCAATTTGAAATGACTTCTAAGTGGAGTGTTAAACCTTCTTCGTATTAAATTTCTCTACTACTTTCTCAATGTACTTTTTTGTGATATTATGATAGTCATAACTTCTTAGCCTTTCTATCTCACATAATTATCATCCCCAATATTTCTTTTGTGGGCCTCAAGTCTTTCATGGCAAATAACTTGCTTAACTAATGTTTCAACCTAGCAATCTTGTTAGTATCATGTTCAACAATCAATATATCATCAACATAAAGCAACAATAAATAAAATCATCATCATCAAACCTCTCACTGAACATAAAATGATCCAAAGTTGTCCTCTTGTACCGATGACCCATCATGAAATAATTAAACTACTTATACCATTGCCTTGGAGCTTACTTCAACCAATATAAACTCTTCTTTAGCTTGCATACCATTTACTCCTTGCCTTTGACTAAATCACTCTGGTTGCTCTATATAAATCTCTTCTTCTGAATCACCACAAAGGAAGGAGGTTTTAACATCAAGTTCAACTCAATGTCCATGCTAATGGCTAGACCCAACACAGCTCGGATGGATGACATCTTCACCACGAGTGAGAATATTTCATCAAAATCAACATCTTTCTTTTGCCCAAAGCCCTTCACAACCAACTTTGCCTTGTACCTTTGATGTGAAATATTCTCATCGACTTCAACCGATATACCCACTTATTTCTCAAAGTTTTTTTGCCATTGGGAAACTTCACCAGCTCATAAGTATGATTTTCATACAAAGATTTTCATGTGTTTGAGCTTCCACAAAGATTTTTTGTTCACTATACTCGGTGAGTGTGACATATGTAGATAAATGATACCTTATAGATGGTTTTCTTTCTCTATCTGATCTTCTCAATGAGTATCTCTCCTTGATGTGAAGGTTTCCCCCCTTCCACATCACCTGTAATAGAGTCATATTCTCCATCTAAGTCATTTTCATTCTTAAGAAAATCATCAACATTGAAATCCACAAGTTCATGCTCCACCTCATTCTCTACATGATCATCATCACCATGTGTAGGTTCATCACTTTCACTATGTTCTTCTTCTTGAACACCTTATGAAGCTTGTGGAATATGGAACTCATCATAGACTTCATACACAACTTGCTTTAGTGTTTCATATTTGCCAAAGTCTTCAACTATTTGATCTTCTTTAAATACCACATCTCTACTTCTAATGAGTTCCTTATTTTTTAGGTCCTACAACCTATAACTAAACTCATCATTACTATATTCTAAGAAGATACACTCGATAGCCTTGTCATCTAATTTTGTTCTTTGCTCCTTTAAGACATGCGCAAATACATTTCAACCAAATACCTTCAAGTGTGAGTAGGAGGGTTCTCTACCACTCCACACTTTATCCGGTACCTCATAATTCAAAACTAATGAAGGAGATCGATTAATCAAGTAACAAGAAGTGTTCATAGCTTCACCCCAAAGCTCTTTGGAAGTTTTGTCAAATGTAGCATACTCCGAATTTTCTCCACTATAGTCCGATTCATCCTTTCTCTCACACATTTGTGTTGGTATAAAGCACCGTTTTCTCATGTTTTATTCCATGTTTGCTATAATAACTATTGAACTTCTTTGAAGTATACTCTCCCATTATCGATGTGAAAACATTTAAGAAGTTTCTCGACTTACCTTTTAACTATAACATGAAACTTTTGAAATATATTAACACTTTGTCCTTACATTTTATGTCATACTCCATACTTTCTTAGATGCATCATCAATGAAAGTAATAAAGTACAAAAAACCACAAAGAGTCTTCTCTCCCATTGATCCACAAACATCCGATTAAACAAGATCAAGTGCATTTATTTCTTGGTACTATTGTAGAAAATGAAACTCTATGTTATTTTTCAACTAAATAATGATCACAAAGAGTAAAAAAATACCTTCTAAATTTGGGAGTGCATTCTTCTTCATCAAAAGATCCAAAACCTTCTCGCTCATGTAGCCTAGTCATCGGCGCCACAAATTAGCTCATGAATCATCAAGAGTGGTATTCACCTCACCCTTTGATAGTTATCCCTCAGTTTTGTAGAGAGTGCAATACTTCTTTCCCCTTGTTATAAAAAGAGACCCCCTTGTGAGCTTCCACACACATTTGTCAAAATATGATTCATAGCCTTCAATATCAAATTTGCTCATTGATATGAGATTTATCCTCGAGTCCGGAATGTGCTTGCATCCTTAAGAATCAACTTGTGACCCACATCAGTCACAAAGTACACATCTCTCTTTCCAACAATTTCTGAAGCCCCATGGTTTCCCATCCTCACCACCCCCAAGTAGAAGTGGAGAACTCTTTATGATAACTAGTACTTGCATGGAAAGATGCTCCGGAATCCACAACTCAACTAGTTGTACTTGTTGAACTTAAATAACTTTCATCACAAGTATAGACCATAACAAGATCTTTACTTTTCTCTATACCATTATCTTCTTGAGCTTATTTTCCTTGCTTATTTGGTGAATCTTCCTTTTGTTCATTTAAGAACTTCCTACACTCCTTGAAATGCTCAAGTCCACCACAATGAAAATATTTTATTCTATTTCGAACCATCTTTATCATTCTTTTTGCCTCTACTCTTAGACCTTCCTCTTCTTTATTCGAAAATTAATGCTTGAGATGAAGATCTCAATGACTTTCTCCTAACCTCTTTATTCAACAAGCTACTTGTGGCTTGACTCATATATAGCACTTAATTTGGTGTCGAGTTGTTAAGATGCACCACAAGAGTCTCCTAACTTTCAGGTACAGAACTAAATAAAAATAAGGATTGCAACTCATCATCCAAACTTGTCTTCATAGTTGCAAATTGATTCACAATGCTTTATACCCCATTAAAATGCTCTGCCACTGAACCACTTTCTTTAAATTTCAAGTTCACAAGCTTCTAGATAAAGAAGGGTTTGTTTTTCATGGTTTACCTTTCATACATCTCATGTAGTTTATCACAAAAAGCTTTTGCATCAACCTCATTGGACACATGGTGGAACACAATATTATTAAACCATTGCCTAATACATGTTATGGCTTTGTTATTCTTTTTCTTCAAGTCATCTTCCTTTGTCTTCTCTGGCTTCACTTCTAAAATCGATTCAAAGAGATCTTTGGAATATAAAAAGTCATCCATCTTGACTTTCTATATCATCCAATTGCTCATATTCAAAGTAATCATCATTTTGTTATGATTTTCCATCTTAGCAAACCCAAAGATAAGATAATTTCCAACCTTGGCTCTGATACCACTTATTGGAAAAATTACACATTTTTTCTCTTTTATGTTAGCCAAGAAACATAATCAAATACACACTTCTCCACACCCACAATGATGTAAGTGAGCCGTCTACACCTCTTTGATATATGATGGACAAGTTATCACACACAAAACAAGATTAACAAATAAACATCTTATTAAACACTTGAAAAACAAAAATTTAATGTGGTTCACCACCAAGACAACGACTACGTCTACAGGGTGTAGAAACTGTTATATATGAAAAATACACATTTTTATATGTATTTTTACTTATTTATTAGTTAAAATGAAGAATAAATTAGGTTATTAATAATTAGTTTAGTAATTAGGAATTAAATAATTAATGTGCTTTAAATTGCTCAAATTAAATGTGTTCCGTAATTTTATGAATTATTTAATACGCCTAATGTGGGATATATTTTATTTATGTAGGTTCAAGTGCTCGGACTGCGGAACGACAAAAGTGAAGCCATTAGGCAGGTTTTGAAGTGTCAAAGTGACCCAAAAGCTGAGATCAAGAACGCAGAAAAAATCTGAACTGTTTATGATTCAGTTAAGAGAAGACGGGCGCGGAATTAAAGTTCAGGCGTTCAGATTCAATCTAGCAGATGAGATTTGCTTCAACGGGTTTTAACCAAGCAAAAGGAAAAAAAATGAAAAGAAAGAGAACCGGTTCAGTGGTTCGGTCGGGTCAGAAGAAATAAAAGAAATAAAAGAAACAACCCGAGCCGAAGCTCGGGTGTTCTAACTAGAGATCTGCTCGAGCTCTGCTCTAGCGATGGCGAAATTAGACGACGGCGAGGCGAACGGCGGTGACGGATGGGTTCGAATCGGGAAAGAGGTGACGGCGGCTATGGGAGAGGAGTTCGACCTCGAGGAGCAAATCGTGAACAGAGGAGCAGAGCGCTAAGGAAGAACAGCGGCGGGCTGAGGCACGACGAAGGCGAGCACTCAACGGCGAGGGGTCTGGTCACTGTCGGCGGCGAGGTTGGATCGAGGCTTAGGCTCGGGAGCATGGTTTCGGCGCGACAATGAGACGAGAGGAGCTCGAGCAACTGAAGGAAAAGGAAGCTCTCGATTTGGAAGGTGTGACAGAGCTAAATCGGGAAATCGAGTGTAAATCCGGATCACAATGGTAAGCTTCCATTTTCGTTTCGATTTGAGATTTCAAAAAGGGCAGATTTGTGCTGGATTAGGAAGCTTCATCTTGGATGATTTTCGGTTCTGTTTCGAGGAGTTTAAAGTTGGAATTTTTACTACCAAATTGGCGAGAATTGAAGGGGAAACTGCTGGATTTGGAGGAACTTATGTTATCAATTGGAAATTTCAATTTTTGCACGAGATTTGGTTGGAAAGATTTCTGATTTGGGGATTTGCAAGAGCATTGTCTTGCAGTCTCTGTATAAAAACAGAACAGAAGAGGTCGACTGGAGGGGAACGACCGAGAGCATTTCTTTTTTCTTTTTTTTCAGTTCTCAATTTTCTGTTTTTTTCTGTGTTTCTTTTTATCTTGGCTGCTGTTATTGAATTGGATATGTACCAATTTGCAATAGGACTCTGCTAGCTGGAAGAGGAATAGTACTATGTTTTTTTTTCCTTTAATCTCAAAATTCGTGTTAAGCTAATTTTATCTTTTAATTGACATGAGTTTAATTATGAATATAGATGGAATAAGTTACCACAAACTACTAATAATTTATCTTCTTTATCAGAAGAGAAATGCCTTGGAAAAACCCTTCATTTTTTTTTTCTTGTTCTTCCTCCAAGAAATCCACATCTCTTGAACTTCAAAACCCCTTTAAAATTGTAGTATTTTATCTCTTTTCTCTCGACTTCTCTTTCTCAAAAAAATCCACTTTTAAAAAGAATTAAATTTTTACAAATAAACCCCTCGTTACTTTAACAAATTATACTTAACCCTAAAATGGATCTAGTGGGCCTCTCCACATGAGTGAGAAGTCCACAACCATGAGGAAGAAAAAACCCTAACATTTTTAACATTCTACCAGATTGTGCAACTTCTGTTGTGTAGGGATCACTAGGAATGGTGCTTTCGTTTTAATTTTTCCTTCTTTCACTTTTTTCAATTAGCGTGTCATCAATCAGAGTGCCCTTGTTTGGATGATTTTCTTATGCAACATATTAATATTAATATTCAGATTTAAGCCAGCAATCAAACATACCATATGTTTAAATTATGGGTTCATTCTTATAGGCCTAATGCCTACTGGAGAGTCTCTTACTCCAGACGGTTCATGAAGCAGCTTGGTGACATTCTGCTTCTCAGCTCGCTGTTTAGGTTCTTAAAATATTCTTCATCAAAATGGTATAACATCCTACAGAATGCTTGCATCTGTGTGGGTGAGGGACTCCCAAACTCCCAAGTCAGTATGAAACGAGTAAGAAAGGCGGTGTAGCAATGAAGAAGGGCCCTCTCGAAAAAGGTAGAAGCAGTCTAAACGTCACCACCATCACCATTTCCCCATCTTGTTTCCAGTAAATTATTTTTCAGAAGCAAGACATTATTGGATTTCTCTTATTTATGTATGTGAAAATCTATAGATTGTTCTTGGTTTAACCTCGTTTTTGTTATTTTATTATTTTTTCTGATGATTGATCAACATTGTACCAAACTACCAATAGATTGTTATTTTAACTTTCTTGATTGCTATTGAGTATTGATACAATCTATATTAGTTTATTTGTCTTGATTATGGAAACTTATATATATTTGTACGGAGAAAGGTAGCCTCCGGGCGACCGGAGAGAAGCTTTCTCCGGTCGCCCGGATTTTCAACCGTCGGATGAGATCCGACGGTTGAGGGGTATTTAAAAAAAATACCCTCCCTCTCTCCCTCGCTGATCGGCGCCTCCTTCCCTCCCTCCATCGCTGCTCGGCGCCA
This sequence comes from Houttuynia cordata, assembly GCA_039654745.1. Lineage (NCBI taxonomy): Eukaryota > Viridiplantae > Streptophyta > Magnoliopsida > Piperales > Saururaceae > Houttuynia > Houttuynia cordata. The sequence goes on from CM077504.1 coordinate 5,045,880, forward strand.
ACTCTGTACTTCCCTCCCTCTCGATCCCTCCCTTGCCTCACTCCTTCGCAGCTCGGCGCTGCCCCCATCCTCCCTCCCTTGCTGCTTGCCATCGCCGCTCGGCGCTGACCCCGTACCTCCCTCCCTCGCCTCACTCCCTCACAGCTCAGCGTCGCCCCCATCCTCCCTCCCTCGCCGCTCGGCGCTGCCCCCGTTCTCCCTACCGAAAGGCCTCGCCCCCGTCCTCCCTCGCCCGTACGAAAGGTATTCTTTAGATAATATGTGATTGTAAACTGTACATTGTTCCAACTTCTATTTGTTGCATTTATGTGTCGTATATGGTGCTCCATCTGAACTTGCTATGTTGTCTGCGGTCAGTTTGAATTACAATCTGTAATGTGAGAGATTGTGTTTGTAGTTTTTCGCTTTATGGAAAACCAGTCGGATTAAGCTGTTTCGATTTTTATCCCATATTGGAGGTTGACTCTAATGCCATTGAAAAAACCATTCGGTCCAACTATATTTGTTTTGCATTGGTTTGTACTTACAGAAAACTGCATTTTTTAAGTTTTAGATGGTGAAAATTTCCCATTGATATATGAGTAATGTATTTGTTTCCAAATTTTATGTATGTGATGTTTGAATAACATGTTGTAGAAATGGCACCCAGATGAGGAAAGATGAGTAATGTATTTGTTTCCAGATTCGAAGACATCACTGAAGCTTACCCAGGGTTAATGCATCATTTGAGTTTCATTTGGAATGTGTCAGTCAGATAATTGCAACAATTCAACTTGAGAACCACCATCTTTTCAGCTAGGGATGGCACCTGTCTATATGGCATTCCTCATATTCATGGGTGATGAATCTGAGGTTATAAATAGTAGCTATAATCTTGAAGTGGGTGCAAATGGAAGGACGTAGTTTTGGGACAGCCACGAACTTTTCTGGTGGTGACAGGAAAGAACTGAATTATGCATTGGAATAGAGAAATTTGTCTTTGTGTATTGAAAATTATCGAGCATTTTCATTGTAGAAAATTGTTTTGAGTTGTACACCTACAAAATGAATGACATGATTTGTATTCAGATAACAACATGATTTGTATTCAGACAAGTCTCTGGAAATCTGAAAGATCCAAATTCAATTCTAGGTTTCCGATATGTACAAGATTCTGCAGTGATCTTTTCCAATTTTTTTTAGTGTTTATGTAAGTGTTTATTTAATGCTTTGTTTGAGATTTGGATTGTTTGGAGCTATTTCTAGTGAACTTCTCTCCGGTCGCCCAGAGGCTACCGGGCCTCTATTTGTATATAAGCCAGTTTATTTTTATAGCTTTGTGTTCTTACAATGAATATTACATCTAATGGGCATGTGCTTTTGCACGTGTGCCACTATTAGTATAGGAAAAAAGTAGCTGGGTTTTTGAGTTGGATGAGTAGTTCACAACCAGCCCACACCATTACATGTCCTTTTGAGTTTCATCATTATTTTCTTATAGGCTTTATTAGCCTGTTCCCTTTAATTTTACTTTAGGGTTTACTGTTTAAGCCAAAATGTCACATCCTTTTCATTCTTTTAAGGGCCAACCCTCCTCATAGAAAGTCCCTTTTTCCTTTGGAGAGCCAAACTGGTAAAATCTAGAGGATAAAAAGCGAAATAAGGAGAAAGAGAGAAGAAGAAACACATTTGCTATCTTTGTTCCAATGGATTAAAAAAATTCAGCAGGCTAGATGGAGAGGACTGACATATCAAACCTCGGAGTCAATTTATGCATGTACCTCGGAAGCCTCATTTGCTCTCTTTATTCCGAGTTGCATGCATAAATTGGCTCAGAGTATGAACAAAGAACATAATATCTGGCCATGTAATAGTGAGATAAATGAGTCTACCAATCAGATGGCGATAAGTAGATGGATCATGCAATAAATCTTCTTCTTCACTGGATAATTTTAAATATTATTCCGTAAGAAAATCACACGGAATAGAACCAAGCTGACCTGCATCCGCCAATATATCAAGAGCATATTTTTGCTTACAGATGCATATACCTTGTTTGGAGCGTGTCACCTCAATACCTTGTTTGGAGCGTGCATCCAACAACCACCAATGACTTCCAACAACTCTTTTTTATGAGCAGTGGTTATTTTTTTCATTGATTTCTTTTAAAAAAATGGGGTTGGGCCACAAATGGGCTATGGACCAGGCCGCGGTTTGGGCCTGGACTTGGGCCTGTGGGCCTAAAATTGAGGCTTGGCCTTGACCCACCTTCCCTATGGGTCAGGCCCTGACTCGGCCCTTACACGGCCCAACCCATTGCCACCTCTAGGGCTGAGCATGAAAAGTTTAGGCCTGATGCAAAATAGGGTCGGGCTAGGGCCCAGTGCAAAAAGCCCACTGGTCCGATCCAATTGTAAAAAAGTAATTTCATTTTTTATAGGGAGAATAGTCCTACATCGCTAAGAGGAGAAGAATTAATAGAGAAACTCATGTATTTAAGAGGTGCAAAACATCAGCACCCTTATTCTTTATCATTAAGGACTCAAGCAAAGATTAAAAACTCAATAGTAGGATCCATTCAAGGCAAAAGTCTAAATAAAATTTTATTTTTTAGAAAAATAAATTATTTTATTTAAAAGATTAAATCCCGTTGGCCCGACCCTAGCCCGCTTAATTTTACGGTCGAGCTTGATTTTTGGAAGCTAACTTAGGGTCAGGGCCAGGCTTGAGCTGAGGGTTTTGGTAATAGGGTCGGATTAGGGCCCACCTTTGGCCCGTAAGAGCTTGATCCGTTGATAGCCCTACATGCATCACTAAGAGGAGAAGGATTAATGAAACTCATGTATTTAAGAGGTGCAAAACATATGCACCCTTATTCTTTGTTATTAAAGACCCAACACAAAAGTTAAAAGCCCGTTAGGGCAAAAGTCTAAATAAAATTGTATTTTTTAAAAAAAATTAAAATATTTTATTTAAAAGATTAAGGCCCATTGGCCCGGCCCTGGCCTGCTTAATTTTAGGGTCAGGCTTGATTTTTGGAAGCTAGCTTAGGGCCAGGGCTGAGGGTTTTGGTAATAGGGTCGGGCAAGGTCCCATCTTTGGCTTGCATGAGCCCGACCCATTGACATCCCTAGTTTTAACAAAAAAAAATGTACCGAGCCACTGAGCAATAGGCAAAATCGTGAATGAGAAGAAATGTGGTGTTACTCTATAATAAAATTTTGCGTTTTACTGAGCATGTGTGATACTGAGAAAAACTGCCCTACTAAAAAGTCTCACCCCATAAAAAAATTCTTGACCCGCAATCGGAGCCTTCCAGCCCTCCCTCCCTCTTCTCCCCAGACGGAGTTCCTAAGGTCACTATTATGTACCTTTTCATAGTCAACATAGAAATCAAAGTTTGGCTTTACAAGAGACTTCTTCTACCCGGAAATGCATTGGTGCGTTGGTCTTCAGTCTCACGGGTAGTGGAGCAGGGATTCAAGTCTCCGCCCACGCAAGTCTTAGGGCTTTTTACATATTACCTGGCGCCGGGTTTGGTTTTATCATATCACCTGGAAAAAGCTATTTCCTTTCATATGATCTGGAACCTACCCAAAATACCCTTGCCTTCTATATACGGCAGCAGGGGTTTTTGCATTTTTTTGAGAAGGCGTTCCGGAGAAGAAGGAAAAGGCGGTCCGGAGAAGAAGGTGTTCCGGAGAAGTTCCGTGCAGTAGCTCCGGCCATAACGTCGCCGGCGCCGGCGCCGTCTAAACCAGGAAAAGTTATATTGCTGCCAAAACACGAAAAAAGAGCGGGAAAGCAGTTGATACGCTAACACAACTGTGAAAGAGTCATCGCCCATTCAAAAACGGTACGTCAACTTGAAATTCAACGTTTGATATAATGTAAATTTGATCGAGAGATGTAAGTTGAAAATTTGCACAGTGTTCCACTTTTTCCTACTGTCGTATATTCCCTAATACGACAATAACTATAGTCGTGTATTTTACAATACGACTATTACACGACTATTTTCAATCAAGGTTTGTTAATTAATTTCGTTATTGTAATACCAGGTAAGGATGGATTTCATACCTTTGTGCTTACACTACGATGGAATATTCACAAATTCTGATGGGTATGTGGGTGGGAAACTGAAGCTCATGTCTATAGATACACAAGTAAAGTACATGGGACTGTTGCAACAAGTGGAAGAAAGATTACCGCTGAAGTCTCCATCCGGTACATTGTCTTTGTCATATCTTGTTCGTTGTGGAACCCGATACGTCCTTGAAGACGATGAAGACGTGAAGACAATATTCATTCTTCACAACAAGAGGCGATGCACAGATGGACCACTCGATCTATACGTGGAGTGGACTTCTGCTGGAAATAACAACACAGAGAATTCCATTGCCAATAAGCAAATGGTTTCCACTGTGGATAAGGACGGCGAGAATTCAATGCCTCCAAATGGGAGGCCGGCCAGTAAGACACCACAGGAGAGGCCGTGCAGGCCGGGGAATAAGTCACCTGCACCAGCCTTTGAAGGAGGAAAAGATGAAAATTTTTCTATTGAAACCGTGAGGTAAGGGGTGAAATTAACGAGTGGACATATATTAAAGTCGTGTTGCATACGAGACGACTGGAATTAAAGTCGTGTTGCATACGAGACGACTGGAATTGAAGTCGTATTGTATACAATACGACTAGAATTAAAGTCGTGTTGCATACAAGACGACTGGAATTGAAGTCGTATTGTATACAATACGACTGGAATTGAAGTCGTGTTGTCGACAATACGACTAAATAATCAAGTCGTTTAGACGTTTTTGTACAATATGCATGCCATTCTTACCATGTTGTTATCGCAGATTGGGAGATGGTAATAAAAATACAAAGGATGAATTTCCGAATGAAGTCGATAACCAGTGTCAGATGAATGGGATCAATGGTGAAGATGAAGATGAGGATGAAGCCGAGGATGAAGAGAAAGATGAAAATGAAGACGAAGAAGAAGATCCAGATGAAGAAGAATTATTTGAAGATGAACAAATACCGTGGTCTGCAGATGACTGGGACGAGCCTCTCACACTACCAGTTTTTCCCGGGCCGCATCTGACGGGAGGAGACCAGTCTGTGTCAGGAATAGAACTCCAACAAGCAGCGAGAGCATCCACTTCTAAAGGAAAATCTGTCACGTCGGGGGCACAAGACTTGGACGACAATGAGTACAACAATATTGATGGTGAAGGTGGTTGGGATTGGGGTACCTCTTCACCGCAGGCCGGTCCTGCAAAAAAATATGAGGAGGAGACGATGTTGAGCGGCAGTTTGCAAGGAGACGACTATGAGGCACAACTTGCCTTAGGGGCTGGATTCGAAAGTATAAAACAGTTCAAAATGGTTCTTACTGATTTGGCAATCAAGAGGAAATTCATGTTCAAAGTGGCGGACGAGAACAAGGACACCTTTGCTGCAAAGTGCAAGATTACAGGGTGCAAGTGGTACATACGGGCTTCGAATCTAGTTGACGGAGTCACCGTGACAAGGAGTGAAGGAAGGCATACATGCGACATTTTGATAAGTTCTAAAGATCATCCATTGGCCTCACACTTATGGATTGCACGGAAGTGTCATGGCCTCCACAAGGATTCAAACTCCATAAAAACGGTTAATATCCAACAGTACATTGAGAAACATTGGGGCGTCAAAGTGAACTATCAAAGGGCATGGAGGGCGAAAGAGGAATTGATACGATTGATCGATGGCAACCCGGAAGACGCATATCGTATTTTGCCCCATTATGCAAAGGAATTAGAGCGGTGTAATCCAGGTACATATGTGGTGATTGAAAGATGTTGTGATATTCCGGAAATTGAAAATGAGGAAGCCGGATACGAGTTCAGACGTGCCTTTTGGATCTTCGGCCCGGTCGCAAGAGCATTCCGAAGATCACTTAGGCCGCTGCTCACAGTTGATGGAACATTCCTGAAAGGAAAGTACCCCGGAGTGTTATTGGTTGCAACAACAGTCGACGGGAACCAACAATTAATGTGCGTTGCATTTGCAGTTGTTGAGAAAGAGACTATAAATTCGTGGTACGTATGCTAAAAAGATTGTATGAGTAGTCGTGTATTCGAGCAACACGACTACTAATACAGTCGTCTTCTTTCGTATACGGCTGTGTACCCCCATCTCTTCTTGAATCTGCTTTCACTCTGATTGCTGCCTTGCAGGAAGTGGTTTCTTAGCCTACTCAAAGCCACCCTCTTTACGGACCCCCCGGCATCTCTGGATACAATTGTCTCGGATAGACAGAAGGGACTTCTGAGAGCGGTTGCTGATGTATTTCCTGAGGCTCACCACGGGTTTTGCCTAAGGCATATGGCTGCCAATATGCTTAATCAATGGAAGGATAAATACTTGAAAGACCTTCTATTTCGAGCTGCAAAATGCTTCCGGAGAACAGAATTTGATGAAATCATGCAAAAGATGAAGGACCACAATGAGGAGGCATGGAAATATGTTGAGAAGATCAATAAAAAAAATTGGGCTAACGTGGAATATCCTGGTAAAAGATATGGGATGCTCACATCAAGCATATCAGAAAGTGCAAATAATATGCTATTGAAGGCTAGATTTTGGCCAATAACTCGGTTGATCGAGCAAACTCGTGCGACCACGACCTCCCATTTCGAGAGACGCCGCATGGAAGCAGAACGGCTAACGACACCATTAACCAAGTATGCACACAATCATATTAACGAAATGAGGAATAAGAGTGCTGGAACAGTCAGAGTGCAACCGCTATCGTTATGGCAGTTTGAAGTCACATCTTTATACCATGTGGTAAGAATTCATTCCGCAATGGTTTCTGATAATTCAATTCCGGAATAGTCGTATCGTAAAATAGACGACTAATTATATAGTCGTGTTGTCGCCTACACGACTAATGATATAGTCGTATTAGTCACAATACGACTATTGATATAGTCGTCTTAGCGACAATACGACTATTAAATTAAGAAAACTATTTCACAACAAGACTATTCATGTTGTTGTCATATCTTTCCCTCAGGATGTTGTTGACCTAACGAAGAGAACCTGCACATGTGGGTTCTTCCAGAGCATGGGACTTCCTTGCAAGCACGCCATTGCATGTATCGATGAGAGGAGTTTCGACCCGGTGGAATATTGTGAAAAGTGGTACCATGCATGTCTGTACCGCACAACGTATGAAGAAGTACTTTTCCCTACTTTAGACAGGAGTCAGTGGGGGGATTACGGGGTTTTATTCAAATGCGAACCGCCCATGCTCGATGCTCCAAAGAGGGGTAGGAGACAGACAAAGAGAATCGAGTCACAGCCTGACCCGCCAGAGAGGTTGAGGGTGAGATGTGGCAACTGTCGACAAGTTGGTCACAACCGTAAAAGGTGTACTAACCCAACGGTTGCGAAAGAAGCAAGGAAGCGCAGATATCGAAGACTCCCGCAACAAGGCAACTTGGGAACGGATGATTCAGCGCCGAGACGACCCTCTGGCTTACCTAAGGCCCCACCCTTCTTCACTTAGGTCGATCACAATTTCATGTATAATAAATATTACTCTACCTTAATGTATGCATGTAGTCGAATATTTCTTTGAATGCAAGTGTCATTTTGCATAAGTGTCGTCTTGTATAAGCGCCCTCCCGTCGTTGAAAGACGCCCATCATTCCTCACGTACATGACAGAAAAATAAATTATACTCCGTCATGGTCATGGTCTGACAGAAAGTCGTATATGATACAACACGACTATATAGAAAGTCGTATATGATACAACACGACTATATAGATAGTCGTATATGATACAATACGATAATATAGATAGTCGGATATGAGACAACACGACTATATCAGATGTCGTCTTTCAAGAGTCGAAACCTGTCGTCTTTCCAATACTCTGTCGACATGGAAGAAATGAATTTGAATTTATTGAAAGCATACTGTATGTACATGGAAGAAGATGCAGAAAACCACAAAAAAGTTTCGTCTGTAATAGTCGAGTATGTTATATACGACTTAAGGTTCAGGCGGTCGAGTATGTATACTTACATTGGTGTTAATTTCTGTTGTTTGCAGAAGGGATACGTAGTCATCATCACATAGTGTTGGGATAGGATAAGCCTTCCTTGGATTGGCTATCCATCCTGATATTTCCATTCTATCCCGCTCTAACAACACCCCCATGTCGAAGCATAACTCCAAATTACCATAGTTTTCTGGGAGATCAACTTTATGCTTAGCCTTTTCTGGGGTTTGCAGGACATCAACGTCAACAGCCTGGGATAACGTTAAGCCAGTTGCCTCCTTCACCTCCTCCTCCTTCACCTCCTCCCTTGCCTCATCCTCCTCCTTCTTCTCCTCCTCCTCCCTTGCCAATGAAACATCGTCCTTCTTCTCCGCCTCCTCCTTTGCCCATTCATCATCCTTGGCCGTTTGGATATCCGACTGCTGTAGGGAAGAGATCACCTCATCGATGATAGAGGTTGTTCGTTGGTCGGATAAGGTATCTTCAGAGTCGGCGTTCGGATCTTCTGCCAAATTCTTCCTTGCCCTCTCCTCCGCCATTCTCCGTATATGGTCTTCTTCCCTAAGCCTCTGCGATTCCCTCGAATTGACAGTCCTCATTCTCCTCCTTACCACTACACCAGGGGGGAATCTGTCCCGGCCGTACGTCATCCGGGACTCCTCTTCTGCACGCTCCATGTGTTCCTCAAGTTCTGGTTGGAGCTTCTTCAAAAACATCTTCGCGGCGGCTCTCTTTGTAGCCCGTCGACTCTTATCTTCCGCATCCGCCTGCTTTATGGGAGCTGAAATGACATTTTCAAAATTCGTATTAGTAACAGCAAGAAATATAATATAGTTGTGTAGAGTTCAACACAAAAGAAGGAATAGTCGTGTACAATCCATCACAAAAAATTAGATAGTCGGGTTGAATGCAATACGAAAAATTAGCTAGTCGTGTTGAATGCAATACGAAAAATTAGATAGTCGTGTTCAATGCAAGACGAAAAATACCTAGTCGGGTTGTATGCAACACGAAAGATTAAATAATCGTGTTCCAACTTACCTTTACCCCAGTGCAGAGTTCAACACAAAAGAAAGAATAGTCGTGTACAATCCATCACAAAAAATTAGATAGTCGGGTTGAATGCAATACGAAAAATTAGCTAGTCGTGTTGAATGCAAGACGAAAAATACCTAGTCGGGTTGTATGCAACACGAAAGATTAAATAATCGTGTTCCAACTTACCTTTACCCCAGTGCAATGAATCGCTGGCTGACTTGTGCGCCAGCTCCTTTCTGCGCATGACCATCGGAGTTTGCTTGACGTGGTCCTTGTCATCGGGCCGCTTCTTTGCCTCCTCGTTGTGATGGACCGATGATGACTTCGTTATCCTCTCCTTCTTCTGTGATTCCTTCGTCTCCTTCTTCAGCTCTTCACTCTTCTCTTCAGCAGGATGGTCAAAGTTGTGACCCTCTAACATCGTTGACGCTGTGGCGGCAGATGCCTTGATACAGTGAAGAACCTCTCCCAGAGGTCCGACGGGCCTTCCCATCTCCTCATACGACGACAGGGCGATCTCAATTAGTGACTGTATGCCCTGGAGCGAACCCTCCAATCGGCCCAGGGCAGTAGACTGAGCAGCCGTCCTCGAGGAAGAGCAGGTAGGTTGTTTAGGATTCCTCTTTCTTTCCGGCCTCTCCGTCTTATGTCGTCGCGGTTGAGGGGCCACTGGGGGAGGCGAAGGAATGAGAGATGCTTCTTTGTCCATGGGGACGATGACATCGACGACGTCTTCCCATACGTCGAGATTATCGAATAGACCCTTCCAGTAGTCGGTCATACGGTGCTTCTTCTGTGCACCCATCTTCACCTCTGTAATTAGGGCCCCACTTCCTGGCCACCTTTTCGCCCTCGGACTGGTAGGGCCGAACACAGAATGGAAGATTGTCGTGTGCTCAAAAAACCAAATCTGCATAGTAATCAGATGAAGACATTAGTAAAAGTCGGGGATACAGTCGTGTTGAATTCAAGTCGACTATATATCAAGTCGTATTGTATAATAGTCGACTATAAATAAAGTCGTGTTGCATAATAAACGACATTAATAAAAGACGTGTTGCATAATACACGACACTTAGAGCCTTTCGAAGACTGTACAAACATACAAATACTACATACCTGAAGGACATATGAGGCGCCGTTTAGGTATCCACCTCCAAGCCCTTTACTTCTCCCACCCACTAGTCTGCGGGTGTGGGTTATACCAGAAACCAACATCGTATGAATAGCCTCAGCCCAATTGTATGAGCTCATTCTTGGGAGGTCTTCAATATAAGGGTAGAAAGAGGGATGCACCGCTCTCGTGCTATGTGGAAACAACACCGTGGAGATGAGGAGGCAGATGATCATCCTCGCCATGTCCTCCTCTGGCATCTTCATTTCGCCCTCGCTAAGCTTGTCAATGATTTCTTCAATATGTGGAATGTCCGGTTTCCTTACGCTGAAGTACTTTTTGAAGAATTCACATTCCGTTCGCCGTGGCACAAAGGGAAGGACCTCAACTCTTTCGCCCTTAGCGGGCAATCCAGTGATAAGAGCAACTTCTTGCTCTGTGAAATGTACCGTTCTCCCCTTGATATTGAAGACCTTCGCCTCCTCATCCCAATACCTAACCAAATGGTCGATCAGGTTCCGAGAAACAACTACGTCCTCACCTTCAAAAATGACAGAGAACCCAGCTTCTCTGATCAGTTGGCAACATCTTTGGTGACGCCGTAAGATGGCCGCACACTTTTTCATCGCCCCCGGTTGACAATATGTCTTCACCGCCAGTCGCCGATTGCATGTTTTCTTGCCTGATGGGTCCATCGGAGCCTTCCTCTTCCTGCCCCTCTGTTTTCGCTCCCGAGGTGCAACGAAGAATTCCTGATCTTCCTCCTCTTCCGATGGTATTTCCTCCATATACTTATCTTCTTTTGTATCCATCTGCAATGAGATAGGTAGAGTGGTCAGTAGAACAGTCGTGTTGGAAACACAGGCAATCATAATAGTCGTATTGCATCCTACACGACTAACGCTCAAGTTGTATTGCATCCTACACGACTAACGCTCAATTCGTATTGTATACAATACGACTTTATGCTTCATCTTAAAAATTATAAATCTTAAATTCTTAGCTTCTGGAACTAAAATAAGTAAGGATTTATCTAACTTACCGCGGTTTAGTGGTGTGTATGTGTGTATTTCCTCGTACGCCCTTTCACACGCTTCCTCGCCGCAAACCGAACCTCAGAATTCACACTCCGCCGGTTGCTCGAAGGCGCGGGGAGCCGCAGGGGAAACTCAAGGGACTTCTTCGTCCCCGAAATCCCAGGAGTTTTACGCGACAAATCGCCGCCCAAACCGCACTGTCCGTCAGTCGTGTCGTCGAAATCCAACAAGGGGCGCCGGAGAAATCGACGAGCAGGGGGGACGTTAATCGGATCTTCGAACACCTTGGGGGCAGCTGGAATTCGTCGGAGGACTCGCCGGCGGAGTCGCCTCTGGAAATTGCCGGAGAAATCGCCGGAAACACTTTCTTTTCGTATACAACTCCAACACGCCCTCTTCGCACAGTCATAACACGATAAATATACAAGAGGGGCATTTTTAGTACTCCAAGTCCAGATTCCAGGTGATATGAGATAACACGGAAAAAACCAGGTCATATGGAAATAACAAACTTGGCGCCAGGTAATATGTAAAAAGCCCTTCCTTAGAACACTAGGTGTGTGCTTGAGTGTCCATTGCCTCAAGTTGTGCCGAAAAATAAAGAAGGAAGTCTTTCTTCTACGACCTTTAGCTCCATGTATCTAATATATTTTACATTACCACAAGGAGTTCACTCTAATATTGGACAAAAGCTTAATAGAAAGTTAACATGGGCTGCAGGTTATTACATCCCTCATGAGTCATGCCCCCGTATTATGGATACATTTGCATGCGATTCAAAACTTGGGATTTGTGTGGATAGAAATTGTAAGGTTAAATTATGTTAGAATTAAGTAGATTATCGCAAAATGGGGTTTGGTAAACAAGTTTCGTGCAAATGAACCAACAAATTTGGTCAGTCAGTGTGGATGGCTAGGTCCTGAATTCAAACTCCTACTTTGTTGGCCATTTACATGATATTAGATTCCGATTTACCCAGTGCATATGATATGTAGGCATTATAAAAAAAACTGTTTAAATGTAAAATTGAGATTTTGGAAGATTATGGGACTTGGATTCGTCCATAATTAAAATTGCTCAGAATTTTTTATCCAACAAAATTCTTATCAAATTTGCGAAGGATTAATTTTGCTAAAATCTACATCCCGGCCTAATGAAATCTTGTATCGAAACATTTAAATCCCTAGAAACTTTTGTAGTTTCAATAGAGACAAAAGCTTTTAAGAGTTTGTTTCTTGTTCAATTTCATTGATGAAGCCAAGCTGAAACTTATCCAAATACTAAAAAGTGGTCCCATTGTATAACAATGTAACAACCTAAATTGCCACATTTAAGCCTCTGAAAATGAGAGAAATCATCCAGTACTCCTGCCAGACCACATGTTACTTTTGCCGTCAATCTCCGCGATTGATGGCCGGCCCCTCTCTGTGAGTCGTCGATCCTGGATATCAACGGCTCTAGTAAAGTGTGAATAAATCCCATGTGCTCTGTCCGAAGTACCGAATAACTTCTCCTGAAAAAGATTTCTTCAATGAGACGAACATTTAAAACAATTCTCTTCCATATTGCTCAATCAATTTGGAAACTTGATTGTCCCAGATTTGATTGACACTATAACCAAAACAGGTTCCAGTCTTCATCAAACATGGTTTACATCCAATTGGCAAACGAGAGAGACATGTCTTGTCTTCTTCTACAGCCACAAGGCAAATGCAAATATGCACTGCAAAGAAAAGAAAACAATGAAAAACCATATCCGCCAAGCTCTCTTTGGTTGTACAGCTGGGCCTTTTACTCACTTTTTATCATGAGAAAAGAAAGCCTGAACAATGGCAATGTGGCATGCTTTAATGGCAGCTTGTAGAAGGCTGTTGGCAGGTACATCACCCCAAGTTAATGCTCACAGGTCAGCAACCAACTCCCAAAAGCAATGCAAAAACCATCCATCCTTTCTTTTCACTGTGTTTTGTAACTCCCCTGCCTCTCCCCTGTTCCTTTTCTTTCCAAAAATCCGTTCTTTCCAATTCTTGACACTACTTCCTGGAGAGAGGTAGGTCCAGACTGTCTTTGAGGCCAATTGGTTTCTGGGTTTTGTTCCTCACGTCTTCTTTTGAGTCCTGATTATTGACTTGAGCAGGTTCCATCTGAAATGACGGCGCTTTCAATGAAAAAGCTGCCGTCTTTGGTCGGTTTCAGCTGATTGACTGACTGGCAAAAGGGTGCCCAGGTCGACGTCAGGAAGGCTTTGGAAAGACCGACGCTTGGATGGTTGTTTCCGCGGAGTTTGGTTGGGTTGCTGAACCAACTTCTTCTTTTCCAACGTGGATTCCAAAGGTGCGTGTTTGAGTATTCTGAATCAATTTGGCTTCTTTGGTTTTTATATTGGTGGTGGGGGTTTGGAGATTAAACCTGTCAGGGTATTGATTTGTTCTTTGCAGAATTTGCAAGTAAGGTGGGGAGCAGAGTGTGTTTAGTTTTGATGATTGGGTTCTTAATTTTGGAGAAAGATTCATTTCAAGCAATTCGTTGCTTTTGAAGGCTTTTGAGTAGGGAGCTAGGTTTCACTGGTCTTCTGAAGTTGAAAAAACTTCATTTTGGTGAGATTTTAGCAAAAGCTTAGGAAGAGGTAATTGTGTGAGCCTAGAGGAGGTAGGTGGCTGTGGAAGTTTTTCTTTTTTCTTGCAATAGGGATAAGAGCATAAGTCTCAGGATCTTTGAAATTCGGGATTGATTTTGATAATTTGGTTTTAGGAAGCGAGTGGTTGAACCTCCTTTAGGAGGAAACCCAAAGAAGTGGTAGAACTAATTTGGTCTAAATATCTGTTGGAAGCAAATATCAGAGGCATCTTGAGAAATTTGGAGGAGAAGATGGTGAGCAGTAAAAATGGGGCTCCAAATCATGTCTATTCCAATGGCTCTGTGCATAACTGCAATGGAACAGAAGAAAAGCTGGATGAGCTCCGCCGCCTGCTTGGTAAATCAGATGGTGATCTTCTGAAGATTGTGGGGGTGGGGGCTGGCGCATGGGGTAGTGTGTTTGCTGCCATGTTACAGGACAGCTACGGCCAATATCGAGAAAAGGTGCAGATAAGAATTTGGAGAAGGGCCGGCAGAGCGGTGGATAGGGCGACAGCAGAACATCTGTTTGAGGTGATCAATTCAAGGGAGGATGTATTGAGACGCTTGATTCGGCGTTGTGCCTATTTGAAGTATGTGGAAGGAAGGTTGGGAGATCGGACATTATATGCAGACGAGATTTTGAGAGATGGATTCTGCTTGAACATGATTGATACTCCTTTATGCCCCATGAAAGTTGTGACTAACTTGCAGGAGGCTGTTTGGGATGCCGATATTGTGGTGAATGGCTTACCTTCTACTGAAACCCGTGAAATTTTTGAAGAGATCAGTAGATATTGGAAGGAGAGAATTAGTTTTCCAATTATCATCTCTCTGGCAAAGGGTATAGAAGCTGCGTTGGATCCAGTCCCACACATAGTCACACCAACTCAGATGATTGGTCGTGCAAGTAAGGTTTCTCATCTTGCCAATTCATGTGTCCTTCTCTAGTTATTTGCTTCTTTGACAGTCTCAGATCGCTTTTGTGTGCATGGCAGCGGGTGTTCCAATGGAGAACATCCTATATCTTGGAGGGCCAAATATTGCTTCAGAGATATACAATAAGGAATATGCCAATGCTCGGATATGCGGTGCTGAAAAGTGGAGAAAGCCTCTTGCCAAATTTCTAAGGCAGCCCCATTTTATTGTGTGGGACAACAGTGATCTTGTTACTCATGAAGTCATGGGCGGCTTAAAGAATGTCTATGCTATTGGTGCTGGTATGATCTTATTTCTCTGAATATTTAGAAAACCTATTCAACTACCTTTTGCCCCTTATTTCCGGAAAAACATTATTTTTCCATTGTGATGTATAGATTAAAAGAGAATAATATATAGCAAGAATAGGCTGAAAACTGGCAGAGTAATCCAAGTAAGCAATTTTTTATTTGATATGCACATGGAGTTGGGCTTTTGATTGTTGATATTTACAGGGATGGCATAGATCCGACTGACCTTTTATCTTAATGATTAAATTATGAGCCGTAAAATGAGGCAGATTTTGTTTGTAGAATGAGTTTTCTTTGAAGTAGTGTAATCCTCTACTCTTTACTATGGAGCGTTTTCTTTTACTGTTCTGACCTAACGAAATTTCATCATTAATTATTACTCTTTTTAAAAAATTTCGTCTCTTTTTATTTCTTTGGTTTCGACTAATAAGCTATTTAATAGATACGGCCAGGTGCGGAAAAGTTATCTTGCTCCATTTTAGCATTAAATGTAAGCACTGCTACATAGGATATAACCTATATGGAATATGTTTTTTAAGGTCTCTGTTCAAATTCTATGATCCTTCAACCAAAAAGCAGATTCATATCTGTGTTTTTTGTTCTATCTTATTATGTAGACTAAAAACCACCCTGAGGTAACATTTTAACTTCATTAACATCATAGATCCATTATCCTGAAGCTATGCAACACAGCATTTTCTCACAGTTCAAGAAAATGCAAGCCAAACTCTTTAGTCAAGGATATTAATGTCTTTTCTCAGGTGATCTTCAAGGTCCCTTGGGAAATTGAAGTGTGGTAACAAAAAAAGTACCTTTCTTTGCATTTAGCTTTATGTGATTATTATTGCTGCCCCACGTGCAATACCTATGCAATTTTGTTGGTTGCTTTGATTTTCTCTCCTTCACAACAAATGTTAAGTTCAGAATTCTGTATATTTACTTGATATTTCTTACTGTTTTCAATAGCATATTATAGTTTTAAACTTTTTAAGAAAAAGACTGTCTTACATGTCAGGTATCTTTGTGGATCTCTTTCTGTATGTACATGATTCCTTTTGCCATAGCTTGATTTGGCCAATATTTCTCTTAAACCACTTACCTAGACTTTTGTCTACGAGTTGACAAGAAAACTTGTGGAGCTATTAACTGAAGAACATATAAATAAACGGCTTAACTTTACCATTATAGATCGTGTCTGTAAGGTTTCTTATTCTGTTTTCAATTCCGGTTATGCACTTACATGTTGTTTTCTTGATTTTATGCTAAAATTTATCAACTTGAATTTAGTACACAAGCCTTTCTCCTTAGTTTTCTTCTTTCATTTTTGGATTATTACCACCTTAATTTTTTTTTTCTAAATTAGCTTAAATTGCAAAAATATTTACATCATATTTGTGCAGGAATGGTGGCTGCGCTAACCAATGAGAGTGCCACAAGCAAATCTGTCTACTTCGCTCATTGTACATCTGAAATGATTTTCATTACTCATCTATTGACTGAAGAGCCAGAGAGACTTGCCGGTCCACTTTTAGCTGATACATATGTGACCCTTTTGAAGGGTCGAAATGCATGGTACGGGCAAATGTTAGCCAAAGGAGAAATAAGCCTTGAGATGGGTGATAGTATCAAAGGGAAGGGAATGATTCAGGTAAAATTCCTGATCGGTCAAGTATTTTATCAGGGCCAATATTCTTGTGTCCACGCCATTTTTTTCATACAGCCTGTGTGCTTCCTCGAGCATGTGATTGTGGCCTAATTGTTGTCATATTTACGAATAAACTGCATCATTTACCAGTTGACTACCACTTAAACTGCTTGCTTATGGACATTATTTTGTTTTTTCTCCTTTTAAAAGAGAACAAGTTTCATAGATAAGAGATGAGGGTCGGCAATATATTTTCTGCTTTGGTTTGACGAATTCTAATGCATGCTTACTTGCCGTCGTAATTGACAGGGTGTTTCTGCAGTGGGGGCGTTTTATGAATTGCTGAGTCAGCCAAGCTTAAGTGTATACGATCCTGATAATAAGCAGCCCATCGCTCCAGTTGAACTTTGTCCCATCTTGAAGACACTTTATAAAGTTCTTATTAAAAGGTTGAGACTATAATATTCTTTTCTGCATTTTCTCATTGACTATAAAACTTTTATCACTCTGGAGTACGTTGAAGGATTTGAATCCACTAATTACCCATATACTCAATCATACAAGTGTAAATTTTTATGGCTTAAAATGGCTACTAGTGAACTCGGCAATCCTGCTTTTGCACTTTGAGTCTTCTATCTGAATAATTACAAATGAACTAGCTTCTATTTTTGCCATGTTTTAGATTGATGCTATGTACATCAGATGGTTAGAGAACTGACAATGCATTATCTTTTATTGTTTAACAAATTCCTGGGGTGTTTTTGCAGGGAGTCATCGTCTGAGGCCATTCTTCAGGCACTAAGAGATGAAACTATGAATGACCCACGCGATCGAATTGAGATGGCGCAGAACCATACCTTCTACAAGCCTTCACTTCTTGGACAACCCTAGGGAGAACTAGGTCCACTGCTGCATTCGTTCATTCAATTTTTATATACCTTCACATCTCGATACAAGTAACCTGTAGTGCTCCATTGGTCGATATATCCAGTAAGGGAATCACCATTTCAAGTTTGCCCTGGATATTTTGATGCATCAGTTGTTTTGTAGAGGTCTAAGAAGCTGTAATTGAGTGAATGCTCATTAGTACTTATTGGGGGCACAGTCTCATGGTGTATAGACTATAGAGGTTGAATCAAGAACAGATGAGGATCATATCCATGAGCATACTTATGTCTATCTTATAAAAGCCAAGAATAGATAAAAAAATATAAATGTGGACGCATTGGACTGCGGTCCACTCTGGCGTGAGGTGCATGTAAATCACAGCTGAGAGGTGGCTCGTCCCACTAGGGGTCTCAGTTCAATTATGCAAATGTGTACATTTGACCGAGTACTCGAAGAAGTGTCCAAAGTAAATTAAAGGGTACGTAAACTGGCCAAGAGTTTGTAGAGCGATGCGAACAATCCTTCAACCTGATTTACAAGTATATTTTGACATTTATGCCCCAAAAAAGCATATTGGCATTTATGCACTGAATTAAGATCATTCGTCTCAAAATGATTGCTTCTTGGAAAATTTAACTTTTACAAAGTAAATGTGCCAAGTAAATCTATTAAATGAGTTGTAAATCTTTCCCCAATTAGTCCAATCAGAATGTGTGCAATTGATGTACTCATACTATACATAGAGAGAATCTCTCCCCAGTTAGTCCAATCAGAATAGGTGCAATTGATGTAATCATACTATACATAGAGAGTAAAATTTTTAATTGATTATACTCTACTTTATTTAAAGCAATGGAAAACACTCGTGCAATTCAGCGGGTTACAAACTCTTACATGGTATCATGCTAGACGATCCTCTTCTATCCTTTGCTCACCATGGCGTCCGCTGCCTCAACCTCTGCAACTCTCTCTGCCCCCCTTTTGGTGACTTTCCCTACCCTCGGATAAAGTTTATTCAGCAAGACATTACCTTAAATTTATCCTGCTCTAATTATTTATTGTGGAAGTTCAAGTGCTGCCCGTTCTCCATAGCTATGACCTTATGCGGTTTGTTCTTGGTGAAGTATCACAGCCTGTTCTTGCCCGAGATGGTACTATCAGGCCTTTCGTCAATGGACACAGCTTGAACAGATGATCGTTGGATGGCTTACAACGTCCTTCTCTAAATCTGTATTGTCTATTGTTGCTGGAGAAAAGACTTCTCATGCACTATGGCTTGCCTTGGAGTCCATCTATGACACCCAATCTCGCAATCACATTCAACAACTCAAGATGGAGTTGTAGACTATTTCCAAAGGTAGCCGCTCGGTTGCCGACTACGTGGACCATGCCAAGTCTCTGGCTTTGACTCTTGCAAGTGTTGGCAAGACTATTGATGATGATGATTTATCTAATTGGATCCTTCGTGGTCTTGGATCCGTGTATGATGCTATTGTCACTGTGATCAATGCTCAAACAGCGGCTCCTTCCTTGGAGGATATGATTGGTTTGCTCCTTGACTTTGAATTGCGTTTATCTTCTTCTAATGTCAATGCATCTTCTCCTACTACCTTTCACAGTCGCTCACCATACCACTTCCTCCTTCATTCCTTGTGGTTCTCAATGAGGACATGGTCATGGCAATTATCATGGTGGCTCCTCCTTCCGTTGACGTGGTGCCCCATCTGCTACTCCCACTGCGCGGTAGGGGTGGACAGTCAATCTCTTGCTCCCGCACCATCACTTGCTTCAAGTGCAGTGGTCCCAATCACCGCACCACCAATTGTGAGGCTACTGAGTCCGAACCTTCTGATGTAACTCAGGCCCTTGCAGCTATGACTATTGCCGATCAATATGCTGATGAGTGGATTGTTGACAGCAGTGCAACACATCATCTGACTGCCTCTGACTCTCTAGTCTATGGTATGCATTCTTTTAATGGTTCTGATGATATAATGGTAGGAAATGGATCTCGTATGGCTATTACACATGTGATCTCTTCTTCCATTTCTACTCCAAATCGGTCCTTCAAGTTATCTAATGTCTATATTGTTCCCTCTCTCCGTCGGAATTTACTATATGTTGCCAAGTTTACACGAGATAATAATTGTCTTTTTATCTTCACTCCAACTGGTTTTTGTATTAAGGACATGAAGTTAGGGAGGCTCTTTCATTAGGGTCAGCTTGATGGTGATCTCTACACTATTCCATTCTCATTGCAGAATAAAGCAGTGACTGTCTCTCCTATGTGCGCTCTTGGTGTCAAGGCAACTTTGAATGTGTGGCATGCTCATTTGGGTCATGTGTCTGATTATGTTCTTCATTCATTAGGCACTATTTTACCATTGTCAACTAAGGTGACTAATCGCCCTTTTTGTCAAAGCTGCCCTATGGGCAAAAAACTCTAGACTTCCTTTTCTTTTGCATGATAAAAATGAGGATGTTGCTGAATTATTACATTGTGTGCATTGTGATGTTTGGGGTCCTGCACCTGTGCCCTCTATTGAAGGATATTGTTTCTATGTTATCTTCATTGATGTTTATAGTCAATTCACATTGTTCTTCCCCTTATATCGAAAATTTGAAGTTTATTCTACCTTCTTAGCGTTTCAATCCATGGTAGAGAATTTGTTTGACAAGAAAATCAAATATTTTCAGAGTGATGGAGGTGGTGAATTTCTCAACCATAACTTCAAAATGCATTTTCAAAAGAGTGGTATTATTCATCGTATTTCTTGTCCTCATATGCCAGAGCAAAACGGCGTTTCTGGAAGAAAGCATCGTCATATTACAGAAATGGGATTGACATTATTTACTCATGCTAATGCCCCTCAAGTATTATGGTATCATGCCTTCACTGCCTCTGTCTACATTATTAGCAGGCTTCCAACTCCTGTCCTACAAGGGCACTCTCCATTTTCTATGGTCTTCAACAAAATTTTAGCTTATGACTTGCTTCGGATTTTTGGGTGCTCCCATTATCCTTGTTTAACTGTGTACGGCCACAACAAACTGCAATACAAATCTGCCTGATGCATATTGTAACGCCCGAAAATTCTGTCAGTTTACCAAAACTGCTATTTTAGGAAACTGTTCTAAAATAGGAAAGTTTTGCTGCCTGTTTTGAAATCTTTTAATCTGGTGTGTCGAATTGGTTTTGTGATGCTTTTAGAAGAGTGGAATTGATAAACCTGATTAGGCAGTACACCAGGGCGCGAGGACTAGCCCTGGCACTGGGCTCAACCTGGCACTGAGGCTGGACTGACGCCAGGGGCTTTGAGCACCTGACGCCAGGAGTGGAGGCCAGGCGCTAGGGTGTGAGACCAGTGTGTATAGACTCATTTGAGTATTTTGAGTTATTAAGTTAGTCATGTGGTACAAGAGTTGTGCAGTATTTTTTCAGCACACTTCTTTCGCGGGACACCGGAGCCATCCATCTGTGTGCCACGCCCCAGACGCAAGAGCAACTGAGAGCTAGAGCCACATGGACATAGCGCCCTGGGCACTGTGCATGTGGTTGGCATGTTTTAGATTTGGTTAGGGGAGAGAGAATTAAGGAGAAGAGGGAATTTTGAATTAATTGCAAATCCGATTTAATTTGGACTGTTTTCGGGAAATTCCTAATTAAGGAAAATTATGCTAATTAATGGTATTATTTTGGACGCCAAATAAGGTGGAATGAAATTAGTTAATGGCATGATTGAGATCGTGCCATTTGAGAATCAATTAGGAAGAGATTTTGGGTTGGTTATGGAAACTTAGTTAACTAATTTAATGCTCTAATTAATGGGAATTGTAACCGATTTGATTGAGATCTATCTCATCCCTGACGTGGATTCCTTCCTTGTGAAGTCAAATCTTGGCCATAAATTGGGTAGCAATCAATGGTGAGAGATTGAAATCTAATTTGGAAATCACCTTAAATATGGTGTAACTGATAGAGGAGATTTGAAGCTCCTTAATTGTAGGAAATCCTAACTAATTGAGGAGTTAATTGGAGAAATTAGAGTAATTAGTGGGATTGTAATTGAACGTGATTAATGAGATAATCATGGCAGTTACAAGGCTAATTTATTGGCACGTCTTGATTTGGAAAGAGATCTTAGATTGATTTTTCAAATTAGGGGGTTACAACCCTATTTTGAGTAAGATATTGATTTGATTTAAATCCCTACTGAAAAGAGATTTGTAACCGATCTAAATCAAAGGAAATCACATCCTTGACTTAGATTTTGTGCTGGTGATTGGTGAATCACGGCCCTTGGATGGATTAGTAATCAACAGTGAGGATTTAATGTAATCACCTATGCATCTCCTATTTAAACCCACATGAGAGGAGGCCGCAAAGACTTTTGGATTCCCTTGGGATTCGTTCCAGCCTTGGAGCGAGCAGCCAACCTTCTCTCATTTCATTCTAAAGGTTCTACATCAGTTTGTGCACTCGTTCGTGGAGATTTCGCGAAGAAAGGGGTAATACGCATAGAACCGATTAACGCGCAAAGAGTATCAGTTCCACCAAGAGGTAGGATGCTCTTTTTCCCACAAAATTTCATATCTTGATTACATCTTATGATTATATATACTTCATGATTGAGTTATATTCATGTGGAAGTTATATGCATGAATTTCAGTTCATATTCCATGATTATATTGATACATGTTTGAGATATTGCACGTGACCCTGTGTTTACTTCGATCCATCATCCGATCTAGCACTTAGATGACATCCCTGATTTGATTAATGTATAAAGTTGTGATCTTTATCAATCTTTGGAGGCTTTTATGATCTGTCCAATTGGATTATTCACTTCTTTTATTCGTTATACATCGATATTGAGATAAGTCCGTTTAATCTCATTTCATCCACCATAATCCCTGATTATTCCATGAAATTGCTATTGATTTGTTGATGTTTCTATATGATCACGACCCTGATGTAGTAAGCCAAGATTGTGGAGTCATGTCTCAGTTGATTAAAGAAATTTTGTGTCCATTATTAATTGTCCATTTCAGTGTTCGAGTCATTGGTAACCCTTGGGACATTAATATAACGAGAAGTGTAAAACTCTTCATCTAATGAAGTAATCTGATAATTCCAGAACCTTCTTGGTTCTATAAAGAACATAAGTAACATGTAATCAGCACTGATAAGTGTAATTAATTAGTTAATTAGACTGAATTTAACAATTAAGTAAAGTATATGATGATATTTGCTCTCGGCCAGGACTGTTCCTGCACCAACGAGCAGTGATCAGAAAATCATAAATAAATATAGAAAGCTCACAAAATTATGATTCTGGTTGGGTTAGAAACTAGACACTTAACACTATATGGGACAAAAATTTCAGGAAAGGATTCGGGCTCTGTAGTCAGTGACCGCTGATGGAAGTTGGCTGTTATGTACTAGATAGATTATTGTAATTCGTATTAAAACCCTAATTCGGTTTACTACTATACATTATAAGTATATATATATTATACTGATCTGATTTCTATAATGTAAGACTTTGGGTACAGTAATATTAGATTATGAGTATGAGTGGTGAGTTAAGGATTACTATCCGAAATTACTTGTCCCATGTGTCCGAGTTCTTGAACGGCCTTTTGTCCAAGAAATTCTATCACAGATTCAGCACCTTGTGCATTATTATTGACCAATTTCTGATAATGAGAACCTTCTATTCTGATTCAAGGGGATTGTCATATCTAGGGCTAGGTACGGTGATGCGATTCAGTGTTCCGATTCTTAATGAATCATAATTGGAGTCATCCGTTGTTGATCATTCTAAAGACTTTGAGTACTCCTATGTGAGTCAATTCAGATTGTATTTCTTGAGTACTCCTATGTGAGTCAATCCATATTGTTACTTTACTCCTCAGTGAGTCAATTTTTGGAAGATTGATGTTTGGGTCTCTAGATGAGAGAACCCTAGTTGATTCTAGATGATTTCAGTTCCATGTAAACTGGTTCTCCACTAGGAGTTTTGATGAACACTCTTAGTTGGATTCATAGTATGCTCACGAGCCATTGCTAGATCTTGCGAGATCTCAGATTATATATGAACCTCTGTAGTTCAGCCGATGATGGCAACGAGTGCACTTTAGACTGTATGATATTACGGAAGGTCTGCAGTCTCAGCCCATTGTACCCGTAAGCACCGATGGGGCCAGCATCCCTAGACGCATGGCCGGGTTCCTCTGTAGAACCTCTAGGATGATCTGGTATTGATGTCCATAGGGGAAGTGGACTGAACAGAGAGCAGAAATTGTTATCTCCGACACTCTGTATGTTTGGAGTCAGTATTCATTATTATTTCCTCCCGACGCTCTGTACGTTTGGGATCTAAGTTAATGTTTATTTATTCTCGACCGTTGATGGTCTTTGATGATGATTATTGTCCAGGTAAGTGAACTCCGTATTTGCTCAACCTGATCTTTCTAAACCTGTCTTTATACCATGTTGTCAGCTTTTTCTTTATTATTATTATGTTGTGGGTTTTTCTTGGCTCCTACTGGGTATTTCTTTCAAAATACTCATGCATCTCTCGATGCAGGATTCAAAGTGGAAAGGAACTAACAAGTACGTGCGAAGGAGCTCGATGCTGGAAAGTTGATAGAAGTGGATCTATTCCTTGTGTTTTAATTTTCTTGTTCGTAAGAGAACTGATCAGCGTGTGTGCTGAATTTAAATTTGATGTTTGATGAATTGTTGACTGAATTATTGTAATAGTGTAGTTTGTTTTATTATTTAAGATTTTTGTATAATGGAAATTGGTTAAGCATTCTGGAATAAGATCGTTATGTGTTGAGTATTCGGTCGTGGCCCGGGTTTCAGCCTCATGACCTTAATTGAGTTAGTGCTTCTGCGCATTATTCGAGGTTTTTGAAATTTAGGGCGTGACAGCTTGGTATTAGAGCATATCCAGAATAACTTAGACAATTGTCTGTTATACAGGAATTTTAAATAATAGTATTAGTTATAAGTGTAGAACTCTAGAAGACTTAGAGGAGTAGTAATTTGACCTTGAAACCGTTGGTGTTGTGAATTAGGTATAATGGTGAAAACTCGAAGTGGTAGGATTTACGAGAAGGATCAGCAGGAAGCAGCTAGGCAATGAGTAGCCGAGTGGAGAAACGGGAATATAGGACTGGGAACTGAATTTGACCCTTATGTGGTCGAAGTAGAAGGCATCTACCCATCAGCTGAAGAGATATATTTTCCGATCGAGTGGGTAGATGGTGTGGGACCAAAATCACCTGAGTATCAAGTGGATTTTCTGACTGATTTCTTACCAGAGCAGCAAGAACAATTAGCACAACTTGCTAAGCAGCATCCGGTTTATGTGAGGGCCAAGGAGGATATGTCACTCTTCAACATTTTGTATTTCAGGTTTAAGTCCTTGAGATACAGGTGGCCGCATATGACAGATAGGAAGATCGAGTGGAACTTGCATTTAGTAGTTGCGCCTCTTGGGTTAGCTTTGGAGATTTTGAACGAGTATCTTTGAGGAATTAGTTCGAGAGAATGATTGTTAGGAAACCTTAGTTTGATTAGATTTATAAAACCCTGATCTATATGCCAGGGTACTAGTTATAATTTTTCTTTTGGAATGAATAAAAGTTATTGATTTGGGTTTTTTGTGGTGTTATTGCTTGTGATTTGTTGTATTGTTGTGATTAGGAGTCAATGGAACAGACGATGAATTAAGATAGAACCACGTGTTAAATTCTAATTCATCTTCTTTCCTTGACTGTAGATAACCGAAAATGGTTACAGCTGGAGCTCGCGGTAATCGATCAGGCGCTGCACCGAATCTTTCTCAGGAAGAAGCCACGAGTTAGAACCTGTCAGACATGGTGAGTGAGTTGGCAAGGGAACTGCGGAATGGCGGAAGCAGTAGCAATAGTGAGCGCCTACCCTAGAGCGGTTCAAGAGAGCGGGACCAGCTTTCTCTGGTGATGACAACCCTGAAAAGGCAGAGCGATGGATCGTGGAGGTTGAACGATTGTTCAAGGGTATGAAGGTTCCAGCAGAGGAACAAGTCGTGTTCGCAACCTATCTCTTCGTTGGTGAGGCCGTGTTCTGGTGGGAATCGGCAGAACGGAATAATTTTGAGGTAGGACAAGAGATCGCGTGGGCAGGATTTAAGGAAGTATTTAATAAGAAATACTTTCCTCCACATGTCCAACGCCGGAAAGAAAAGGAGTTCTTGGAACTGGTCCAGGGTAGCATGTCAGTGCTTCAATATGAGACAAAGTTTGAACAGCTGCAGCGATTCGTGACAGATGCGTGTCCAAATGAGCTGGTGAAGGCAAGGAGATTCGTCGATGGCTTGCAGCGATTCGCGACAGATGCGTGTCAAGAGGCACTCCAACGGCACTATTGAACGCTATAAAGCGCGCCTTATGGCAAAGGGGTTCCGCCAAGAAGCTGGTGCCAATTATTATGAAACTTTTAGTCCTGTTGTGAAACATAACACTATTAAGCTGGTTCTCTCCTTAGCCATTTCCCTTCAATGGCCCCTTTACTAGTTGGATGTTACAAATGCATTTCTACATGGTGATCTTGCTGAGGAAGTTTATATGTGCCAGCCCCAAGGTTTCATTGACTCTGGCCGCCCTAATTATATTTGCAAATTGAACAAATCTCTCTATGGACTCAAGCAAGCACCCCGTGCTTGGTACCAGATCTTCATTGCTCACCTCTCTGTATCAAAAAAAGAGAATGAATAAGGAATAACGATACAGTGATGGCAGTCCATCCACAATAATTTCTCTCTTGTAATTAAATGAAGAAAGGAAGTTTAGTTTTTTCCTTCAATCATTGTGCATTATAATGATAAGCGTAAAATATACACATTTATATGCCCTATTTACCTATTTGCTAGTGTAATTTTAATGATAAAATATGAATAAAACGGGTTATTTGTGATTAGGATAGTAAATAGGGATTAATAATTAAATTGCTCTAATTAACTATTTTAGATGCATTAAAGACTTTAAGGAATCATATTTTTATTATACGTCTAATTTTGGTTTGGTTTTATTATTGCAGGTTCAAAAATACGAATTGCAGATCGGTAGCAGAAGAGCGCATTTGGCGAGTTTTGAAGCGCCAAAGCGACCCGAGAATTGAGATCATAAGAAGAAAAAGATCTTATCCGTTGATGATGCACTTAAGAGAAGACGAGTGCGTGGAATCGAAGGATGGGTGTTCAGACTCAATCTGGCGGTTGAGATTGCTTGGACGGGTTTTATTTGATTGAAAGAAAAGAAAAAAAAAAGGAAATTGAAATGAACTGGTTCGGTCTGAAGAAAGGAAATAAAGAAAAAATAAGACAATCTGAGCCGCTGGCTCGGGTGTCTAACAGCAGAGCAGAAACTCTGCTCGCGTGCCAGTAGTACGAGGGCAGAGCCCGACGGAAGGTGATGGGCGGAGGCCCTGGATTCTGGCGGCCATGGGTCAAGCTCGATGGCGGAGCTCAATGGCGAGCTTCATGGCGGTGCTGTAGAGGAGTCGAAGATGGCAACTGTGGAGCGATCGAGAGACAATTGAAAGCGGCAACCTGGGCTTAAGCTCGACAGACAGTGATGGCTTGGTCCGATGATGAGTTCACGGCGGTCACGGAAGGCTTCTGCAGAGATTCCGTCGGTGCAAGGAGTAGGAGGAACAGAAGGAATGGTCGCTATTTAGAAAGATTCGGATTTGGAAATTTGCGTGTAACAGAGCCGAATCAAGAAGGCATCGAGGCAAATCGAGTTGCAGACGTGTTCCAGTATGGTAAGCTTCTATATTCAGTTCGATTGGAGATGGAAAAAAGGGGCGATTTGGCTCAGCTTGGAAGTGACATATTCGGTGATTTCGGCCCTGTTTTGAAGAGGAAATATTGGATTTTTCTTTACAAAATTGAACGAAATTCGAATGGGAAACTGCTGGGGTATAGTAAGAATTGATGGCAGCAATTGGGGCTGCTCTTGAATTACTATAAAGACCAGAACTTTTGGACTGAGAAAGAGGTTTTTTTTTTGGTGAAAACAGAGGGCGATTTTTATGAGTTTGGGTCGTGTTTTTGGCCGAATTCCAGTGGAAAACTGTCACGCCCCAGATTTCCAAGACCCTATTTACACGGAAGCGACATTCCAATGAAGGTCAAGGGTAGGAAACCAGGGACGGACCGAATACTCGAGACTTCCACTATCCCTTTTTAATATCAGGGAACATGCAGGATCATCACGACTTAAACAATAATTACTTACAAAATATGAAATAACTGAAAAGATATCTAAATTGTTATTACAAAGTCTTGAAACGTCTTAACACAACATAAAATAAAGTAAAACGGCTCGCAGGCCGCGAGTTCAAGCATCCAAATCACAATAAAATAAATAAACAAGTCTTCTGTCTCCATCGTCCACTCACGTTGCTGATTGCCGTCACCGCTGCTCCTCCTTAATTCCTGCATCAGAGGATGCATGAGTATTCCATAGGAAATACCCAGTAGGATACAGAAAAATCACAGTGGAACAAATGGTACAAGAGATGACTCCAAAACAGATATAGGTCAACAGACTTGGTTTAACAAACTGATTTCACGTATCTGAACATCTGACATCCTCGACTCATCATAGTCTAGGAATTAATGGTCAAAGACTCCAACTTACACAGAGTAATGGAGATAAAATATTAATATAAGCTCTGGACATCTAAAGTGTCAGAGGTAACAATTTCTGCTCGCAAATCTGTCCATATCTTCATAGAAAATAATACCAGAACATCCTAGAGGTTCTACAGTGGAACCCGGCCATGCGTCTAGGGATGCTGGCCCCATCGGTGCTTACGGGCACAATGGGCGGAGATTGCAGACCTTCCGTAATGTCATACAATCTAAGCGCACGCGGTTGCCGTCATCGGCTGAACTACAGAGGTTCAATATCATCGGAGATCTCGCAGGATCTAGCAATGGCTCGTGAGCATACTATGATTCCGACTAAGAGCTCTCAGGAACGCTACTTAGTGGAGAAACTGTTTCTTAGAACATCGGGTTTTATTCTGAAAAGGCTTAACTCAAAGCTTTCTGAATTTCAACTCTTCATAGGAGTAAAATACAATTATCGATCACAATGCAAATAGACTCACTAAGGAGTGTTTGAACATCTCAGAACAATTAGGTCTGGGAACTCGGTTGAGACCCGACCGAAAGACTCATCAAAGAGACCCATCACTGGCTCGCCAAAGGTCCATGCTCCGCCGTCTTCATCGTCGTGCCTAATCCTAGGGTTGACAATCCCCGACACAGAAATAATGAAATGACATGTCTCAAATAGACCACGTCAGAGATTCTGAAAAAGATTCTCACATTGAATACCCTTGAGTTGTGAATAACTCAAGAGAAGAACACAAAGGACAATTAAAAAGGGACACCCCGTTCGACTCTAGGATCCGCTTACACGTTTAAGTTGACTGATCCCGATGATCTTATAAGTAGTAATATACTTAATTAAAGTCTTTAATTATTATCTTAAATTAAGTTTCTTATTATTATTATTATTAGGGTTTAAGGGTTAATACGCGCAGGAAACCAGTTCTGTCCAAACAGAACAGCCCACTTCCGAAGGTCACTACGCCATGAACCTAGTGAACTAACTTCTGACATTTTTATCCCAGATTCCCTCAGATGTCTAGTTTACAGATTGACAAACGGTTTACTATTTGGATTTTTCTACAATTAGTTACCATTTTTAGAGTGGGGTCTGTCTGCGCAGGACTGCTCCTGGCCGAGACCACTTAACACAAGTTATACCCATTAATTAATTGTACAACCTTTTATAATTCCCTAATTACCCTTACTGACACTCTTAACCTCTTCTTAATGTATTTTACAGAGCCTAAGGGTTCTGGAATTATTGATTTAATCTCAGCATTAGGTTACACTTATCACCCGATTGCTAATCTTTTAACTTGATTCTTATATAACAAAAGTATTGAACAAGCCAAGTAAACTTGGACACCTCCACGACCCAAACAGGCTCTGACATGACGTCAGACCACTTCTGGCCCCACGGAGATGGGTCTAATTAGTAGATAAAAATTGATCTTTTATTAGATTTGTATGTATATCACCAATTCTATTACCCGATCCATGTATAATTGCACTATTAATCGATTAACAATCCATACCCATATGGATTGCCTAAAACCGGACCTAAGACGCACCAACATGAACTGATAAGCTGCAAAGGTCTCACCTTTTTACATCGAAGAGCATTGTACAGCAAAGGAGTAATGAATTGGGTAGCATGATACAAAAATCAGGGCATCGATTTGCATTATACAATGAATCATGACATGAATCGATGTGAGAGACTATAAAGAAGCCAACCTTCGTTGGACAGCAATCAATATGACATTACTTCGAGACACGATCAGCAATAGATGACAACAAAATCAGTGGGGAGTCAACTAGGATCGGCATGGGAACACGAACATAAGCATTATTGCACACTCTAGCATATACTATATGAAACATGAATAGAAATCGCATCGAGTGATAGCAATTTTGTAACACACAATTAGAACATGATGTACGCTATAATATTAGTCATACACCTTCTCAAGATTATGCAAGAAATCAGAGATATAAATCAAGAGAAAAGAGTATCCTACTTGCTTACGAAGAACCGACTTCCGACGAGTGATATATCACCGGTTGCACCACACCAACGACTCGTTGATCCTCCACGCGCGACCACCACTTCCAGGGGTGTCACCACGATCTTCTTCAAGGTTGGCTACTGCTGGTCGAAGGGAGAAGAGAGTGGGGTCGAAGTGAGGGGTCACCGGGGTCGGTTTAAAGGAAGAATGGCAAAAGGGTTTGGCCGGTCCACTAATGCAGCCTTTAAATAGATAGTTTCGGTTAATCACCACCGTAGATCTAACCTCCAATCAAGGGCCTAGATTGAACCTCCAAAAAGCATATTCTCCAAGCTCAAATCCGATCCCAATTTCTATTAAGTAGGTTTCCAAATTGACTGGGTTAATTGCCTTGAGTTAATTGGGTAATTCCCAATCAAATCCCTCATTAATCACCATCTTTCCAAACCTAGCCCATGCCACAAGGGCGCCCTCCATTCATATGGCAGGGTCCTTGATTGGTCCAATCAAGCCCAAAGCAATCCACTTAATCAAATTCCAATTACGGTTCAAGGGGGCAAGTTTTTGAATTAATAGATTTAATTAGCTTGGATTGATTTGATAACTCCTAATCAATCCCTCCCTAATTTTTACAAATCCGATCCTCATACTATGAGGGTCAACTAATTGAATGGAATATGCCCTAGCATCTTCCATTAACCAATTTCGAATTTCTTGATTAGCTTAATCTCTTCAATTCTTCCAAATCCGGAATTACACCTCACCAATAACCATGATTTGAAATCAATTTGGATAAGGCGCCTAAATTGGATTTGGAATATACTCAAGCATCTTCCTTACTCCCACCCTAATTGCCAATCAATCTCCCCTAATTATAACAATTAGATGAATTTGAATTTCAAATTGAATTGATTGCCAATTAGGATAAGTGATTTACTAGATAAGGTAAGATATTTAAATTCAAAAGGGATTTCAATCCCCAAAAGCTTCCCACGATTTGGTCCTCCAAATCGTGGGCCCAAGGGTGTCCACATCAACACATGGTGGCACACCACTACAGGGTACACGTGGCCCTTCCCTTAATCTTGCACGTCTAACAACACAGATCGCTGATGAACGGTTAAGATAACTTATACGCGTGCTGAGCAGTTCCACCGTGCACGAGTCCTGTCCTGGTGACACATCCACTGGGCCCCGTCACACGTGCACTCGCACACGTGACTAGCCCTAGCCCTGACGCTCGACTGGCCCTGGCGTCAGGTGTATCAAACCCTGGCGCCAGATAGGTCACGGCGCCAGGCCCAGTCCTCGCGCTCGAAAAAACCTGCCTAATCTGGCTAAACAATTTTATTTGACCCAAAATCATCAAGATAGGGTTTCATAAGGCCAAAACGAAATACCAGATCAAAAGGCATGACAGATACGAAAACTTTCCTATTTTAGACCAGTTTCCTAAAATAGCACTTTCCAAAAACGTACCGATTTTTCGGGTGTTACAAAAACAAGGCGGGGAGACAGGAGAAATCGATAGAGGGAAGAAGAGGAAGAGAATCAAAGAGAAAAGGGATAATTTTGAGCTGTTTTTCATCTACTACAGTACTTGCTACAATACATGTGAAGAGCTAGATTTCGGCTGTTCGGGGAAGACGATGAACAGTGCTCGCGGGTGAACAGTGATTTGCTATAGTGATCTGTGAATAGTAAATTATGAACAGTGTTCCTGCAACAGTATTATTAATGCAAATCTTTTCAATATTCGATTTATCTTGTCTCATGAATATGCATAGCTAAATCTTTTGTCAAAGTTAGAGGTGATGTTATTTAGTTGATATTTCTACGTCTATA
Organism: Houttuynia cordata; assembly: GCA_039654745.1. Classification (NCBI taxonomy): domain Eukaryota; kingdom Viridiplantae; phylum Streptophyta; class Magnoliopsida; order Piperales; family Saururaceae; genus Houttuynia; species Houttuynia cordata. The sequence goes on from CM077504.1 coordinate 5,078,023, forward strand.
AATGCGATGTTTCTACGTCTATAAATGCATAGCTAAAATCTTTCATTGTTTATTTGGATGAATGCGATGTTTTGATAAAGTCATGATCTATATAATTATTTGATTCGTCGTGAACGTAAGGTACGGCAAATGCTTATAATTCCATGTGATTATTAGACTATGCTTGTTAATGATAAATATTCAATCGATATTTTTCTGCTAATTGTTATGTTGGACTTGAATACAATATCTTCCGATTAGGTCAAATCATTATTTGAATCTACTTGCGTAATTAAATAAACGTAAAGTATTAATTAAATAATTGATCCTTGAAGCTTTGATATCTCCCATCGATTATCTTTGTTATCTCTAGTTAGTTTTAATTGAATCTTTAATCGTCATTTTAGTCATTAATTATATTACAATTTCTCTACATAATTTCCTGATATAAATCTTAATTTGCCGAGTTAAATAGTTTTAGATTAGTTTGGACTTACCAAGAATATATTACAATTTGTCAACCTTCTCTTGGGTTTGATCATATAACATTTGAGGGCATTCATGCTCCATATGTACCGGAAGACTGGCAGACTCCTACAGAGCTTGTGTAAGATAACCAAGTTTTCCAAAAGTTTGAGCTGTTAAGAAACGGAAATCTTTATTCATTTATTGTATATTCTAACATCCCTCCTCACGTACAAGGGTCTATATAGCGCAACACGTAGAATATAATTGGGATATAAACGCCTCCAGCGAGACTAGAACCCAGGACCTTCCACAACCACGAGCTTGTTACCATGCATGCTATTGGAAAATAGAAATCTTTATTAATTTATCGTATAGTCTAATAGTTTGGACTCTTTCTGATTTTCCTGATTTTACAGTCTGATTTCCTTCAGTGTTTTTTATTTCATTAATCAAGTCAACAAGTCCAATGACAAAATAGCTCTTTTCAGTCTATTTTACCTAAGATTATCCTAGACTCCTAGCTATGGCCAATTGCCTAGAGTTTCAATACAAATGTTGAGACTGTTAAACTCAAGTGCTCATTAAAGTTAACAAACATACAGTTAAAATCAATTACTCATACAAGTAATCAAACACTAGAAAAGGTGACTTTTTTAGTCATACTTTTTTTTGGATAATTAAACATTTTATTAAAAAGCCGAAAAGAGGCAGACAAAAAATAAAGACAGACAGAACAAAAGAGCTAAACAAAACCTAGGAAAATAAATTTTAGCCATACTTCACGATCCTATTGAAAGAAATTTCCTATACACCCAAGGATAACATTTTTATAAACTTAAGTTACGGATGTTACATGTTTAAAACTTATTTTAGCAAATAAGATATCTATATAAGGATAACATATTTGGAGGGAAATGAAAAGAAATCTATATGTTGGGAGATTTTTTTAGTCCCACAAAAGAAACATATATGGGTATGATAGGGTATATATAAGGAAGGAATCTTTTTCTTAGTATATATTAATCGTGTAAAGACTCTCCCAAACGAAGGTGTACACGTATGCGTTGGTGAATGAGCGCATTGTGGCGCTTTAGTGGTGTACTTCGCAGTTTGCATCTAGAGCCTTTGATTTTTTATCAAACAACCACTTATTTTTGGAGCGTAGGATCTGTTGATTATGATCTAACGGTGAGACGGGTAATTGGGTGGGTAATGAATTGTTAAACCCATTTATTTTCTTTTGTGAAAGGGTGTCCGTTCATCTCCCTTTGTGAAAGGATGCCAGTTTGTTTTCTTTTGTGAAATGAGTATGTTGAATTCTAGTTTATATAAATGGCTATCTTAAACAAAAAATAAGACAGACAGAACACAGTTCATTCTGGAATTCTCTCATTCTTCTTCTTTGATTATTTTTCCTGAAAGACAACGATTTTCTTCTTCTCGAAGTTCGGGTCAGACTTGTTGGAGTGCATCGCTCGTCTACCGGTCTGTTGTATCTTGGAAACAGATTGTCGAAGGAAACCTATGCACAAAGAGGGCGGCAATATCTATTTCAAAATCAGCAGTGCCAAAATCACTGTGCCTTGGATGATTTCGATCGATATGCAATTTCAGGTTCAATTGTAATATAATTCAACACAGTCAAATAAAGTATAATCCCTCTCGATTACATATTTTTCAACACTTAATTTATTCTTTACAAGAGCCCAGGGCATTTGAAGCTTTTGCTTACCAGTTAACCCCGCACATGCATGTTCATGAGGATCCATTGGCCTGTCGAGTAAGTCCTGTCACCTATTTTTGAGTCTACAATTTTTCAAGTGCAGCCAAGCTTTTTTGGAAGGGGAGGAGTAGTTCAACTGTACTTCACAATTGACACGAGGTTCACAATTGACACGAGGTAAATGAGAAAAATGGGTTTGCATTAATGTCCTTCCTCCGGTCACTTTTAAAAATCGAGACAACTAGCCAAATCGAGACAACTACCCTAGGTCGAGAGGATGAAAGACATTCGCTTGCTGGCTCGGAAAGTTAGGTTTTTGGGGCTGTTTGGATAGTGAAAGAGTAATGAATGTGAAATCAAATTCAGGTGAAAAAATTCATTGACTTTCATAATGAATGTGAAATTCGTTTGGATAGTGAAATTTTTAAGATGAATATAATTGGTCATGTGTTTGGATAGTGAATGTGATACAGTAAGTAATTTTTTATATTTTGACCATTTTACCCCTATATGACCTCTTTTCTACACTCCGTCTGACATTAGTAATACCATATAATTTTCCAAAATGGATTAATTTTAGTTTAATTTGGAAAACTAAATCTTGGTACAAATTTGGGATGGAGGGAATACTGTTCATGAATCATGATGAGGGTAGAATTGTATTTTTGTAGATGAATTGAATTCACTTTCAAGTGCTCTTTCACGCTGAATTTGTTCTTTTCATCAAACAAACATGTTTCACCCTCTTTCACGTGAAAGAAGGCTGAATTGACAGTGAATTCAGCCCTCTTTCACTATCCAAACAGCCCCTTAGTGTGCACCCACCCTTTCTCTCACAAAAATTTGACCTAATTTAGGTAAAGGTCTCAATTAAAAGTGACAGGACGGAGTACTCTTATATGTCCCCTTAATCTTGTAGCCGTCCGATTAGATCCGTCGCAATAAGTGCAAATTCCTCTTCGACCAGGAGACGAGCTTGCGAAGTTTGGGGTAGAAAGAGAGAATGGCGGAGGAGGAGATACTAAAGCCTTTCCATCAGAGAGCTGCTGAAGCTGAGGTACCACTTCTGCCCCCCTTCATCTCTTTCTTTCGTCTTTTTTCAAAAAAAATTCCTGTAAAAGTAGAGCCCCTTTTTGGCTTGTTCTAAACTCTCTGAATATTGGCATGAATTTGTTTGAAACATTGTTATTTCTAACACCAAAATCAATTTGTTACGGTTTTTTTTTTATGTTTGGTTATCAATGTACGTATTTAAGAGAGAGTTGGCACGAAACAGTCCAGAATAGAGGCGTAAAGATCCATGTCGTGGAACCCAAATAGTTGAGAAAAGGCGCTACTTGGTTATGTTTGGTTATCAATGTGCGTATTTGATTGAGAATCAGATTGCAACTTCGACTTTTGATTCAAGATGCAATTGGACATTTGCATCTGCGCCATGATAAGTGTTTATATGTATGAAATAGTTTGTATATTGTCATTTCTGCTGCCATCATTGTATTGGTATCCGCATGATGTACTACTCTATTGGTCCCATGGAGACTATCTGCATTTAAAAATGAGTGAAATTTATTGGACTATAAGGCCAGTACAGAAAAAACGGAGTTGCCTGTCACGCGTTTTTTGTCGTGAGGGAGCATAGTCAGCCAGGTAATGATTGATCCATCTTTTTTCAAATGCAGACAGGTTTCATTGGACCAAGGGAGTACTTAATTCTCCCTCCTTTCTACATTAAAAGTCCCATTTGGTTCTCCAAAATCATAACATGCAATAGTTAATATAAAATACTCCTAATAGCGTAAAACTATGTTCTGACACCCTGACATATGTATTGCTTATACATAAGAAATAAGAGTGACCAAATTAGGATTTAAGGGCTTTTATAGATTTTTCCATATAAACTTGTACACATGAAGAAATTTCTAGTCGTCATACCTGGCAGTTGATAACCACATATATTGATCCACCTAATACTTCCCACATGTACACACACCGCTTAGCATTGCACATGAGCATATCTAAAGTGGATGCACAGATGACAATGGAAATTTTTCCCTTTAGATGTCGAAAGTGGAATATTGGGCCTTTTAACCATGTTTGTTATCCACTTTACCTAAATGCTTAAACTTTTAGGCAGTACTAACGATACCCAGAAATCAAAAGGCTAAAAATTTTCGTTTTAGTATCTTTGTTAAGTCTATTTTCAAAACTGTCTTTGAAGCTTCTGTATTGATATTGTTCCCTTTGAATATTTGTTTCAAGGAACGTCTGTCCAAACTTGAAGCTTCACTTGCCAATAAGATAGGTAAGCTTCATATGTTAGCTAGAAAAATTTGTATCACTATCATTTAGGATAATGCAAAAATAACATATTAGACATGCAGGACATTACAATGCTGAAAACCAGAATTCATCATCAACTATCAAGGAACTAGAGTTAAAGCTCAAAGAATTAGAGGCTGAGCGTGGTGCTGAACGGAAGAAGGTTAGCATGACTTCGTTATGTTTGTGGCATGGAGGACTATATGTACAATTTCTGATGTGTTTGATTGTGGAATTCTTAACTGAAACAATGATTCTTTGATTGTCCAAATTCAACTAAATGACAAAGCCAGTTTTGTTAGGTTTTTATATTTGAAGCTTCTTAAAAGGCCCATGTGAAAGGTCCAAAATGGTCCTCAACTAGTAAAATGGTAGAACTGCAGCATTTCAACAAATTGAGCATCGAGTTCGTTGATGTTCATTATTGGTTAAGTTGCGGCACACATGTTAACCAGCATTTCTTATTGATGATTACTAGCATATTGTGATAATTTCAAGACCAACTGTGTGCACAAAATTCATTTTATTTGATATCTGTTCTATCAACAACTTTGAAAGTGGGTCCTCTGAATGTAGGCTTCAGACGAGCTTCAAAGACTTAAACTAGAAAATTCGAAACATCGATATCGGATAGAACACCTTCTTCGAGCATTAAAGGAGGCAGATTTGCGGACGGAGTCCAAAGGAGGTAAGTCACTTCGGTACAATTTTTAAATTGCAAAGAGGACACCATATGAGAACAATGCAGACATATGAGAAAGAATCCATTGCATCCTTCTTATATAATCTGCATGCAGGTTTGCAATAGTGATATAGAATAGGCTTAATTCCACACGTTAATATTGTGCGGATTCTCACCATAAAATGTACTTGATCAGCCCCATTATGGACTTGCGTTTGATCTGCTGGACTTCATCTATGTTTATGTGCAATCACTTCTTCTATGACAGTAGCCAATTAGTTAGGAATCTAATGCCTCTGAGCCGTGTAGATCTGGTGTCGCCAATTTTTTCTGCAGAGTCCATTGTGCTACACACAGCTGTGTTAGGCCCTTTGGTCATAGTAATTGCATGTATAAGTCCTTGCAGTTCCTTTGATCCGAGTTGTTGCTTTTGATTTAGAGAATATTATTACTGCCGCTTGTTTACTGATAAAATTATGAATAAAATTGGATTGAGATTCCCAATTCTCTTCAGCATTTGATAACTAAACCTTGTTTGCTCAGTTGTTGGTTTTCTATTTACGTGTGATAATTTGACAGCAGTGAGGTGCTTAATTACATTGCTACTATTATACATGATGCAAAACAATTGGTCCATATTGATTTGCCTGTAAGAGAAAATGTTCCTCTAGAGTCGCACACAAAAATTAATTTGTGTATCGGTATCATGTTACTCTGAGGATATCTATCAATGAAGAAAAGTGTAAAAGCCATGGAGCTTACCATGTTTTATGTTCTTTTTTTAATTTTATTATGTCATTCCACTTATTAACTGTTTATTTCTCTTCTTCTATCTCTCTTTGAAATCAGAACTGCAGGATTCTTGCTGAAGTAGAATCCTATTGGCAGCATCTGGAAATAGAGGAGTTGTCATATCAGAATCATAGACAGGAATACAGATAGCTTTTGGCCTTTGCTTCTGCATTATTAGAATTCATTTTTTTGCTTGCTAGTGTTTAGCTTGACGTCTGGCTGACCAGTCCTTCAAAAATTTCCCGTAAAACCATAATATGCAAATAATTCTATTTTGCCTCACAGAAATATTAGAACAATACATTTTGGCCAGTGCTTTCAATCTCCCATCGTAATTTTTTTATTGGAGTATGCATCTGTGCCTTCAATGCGACAACTATAATGTTGTTTTATCTACTCTAATACGAAACCAGTGACATGAGATGAGATTTGGGATGTTGAAGAACTTGAGGTGAGGTGTTTGTGACAGCCATCGAATTAATGTTTTAGATGATTGAAAATTTGCATAGGCGTGCACTAGTGTTAAATGTGAGATATTTTTTTTCGTTTTGGCATTGAATTTGTGTCTTCTAGCTGAGGCCTATTTGATCAATCTTCCAGCCTGCCCTACCCCCACCATCTCTGCCTCTGCCTGTGATGAAATTATTTAGCCTGTGTCATAACTCAAAAACGGGTGACGTGTTTTGTGTGCTACAAGAGAATCGTAATAGCTTAGCAATGTTGCTGAAAATCTCACCTATTTTCTAATGTTTAGCTGGCATTACCATGGATTTTTAAATGTAACCGTGAATGAAGTTGGGCCAATAAATAGGCTAGGCATAAGTCGTCGTGCAAAGTCTTAAATGCCAACCAACCTGTATCCCTTGCATAGCATTATGTCCATTAATTTTGGAGAGAAGTTTTGGTGATCCTACCTGGTGTTGCCAGGATATCCTCCACTGCACCTCTAGGAGCTGTTGGTAGACGGCTTACATACTAGCGCACGTGAAATCACATGCGCTAGCATGTGCCCCATTGCCTAATGATCGATGACTCCTAACATATGGAGGTTATTTGCGGAAACCATGTAAGAAGATTAAAAAGTCTTTACATTTTACGAAAGTTATAATCTTTTAGGGAATTAAGTGATGTTCCAAATAGTACTAAGGGCAGTTAAAAAGGGAATTAAATAGAGAGAGATAGAGAGAGAGGCCATCAAATCAGGACTAAGGGCAGTTAAAAAGGTTATGCGCTGTAGTATGGTTCCTTATTAGTAGTAATACTCCTTCCGTCCAATATCACCTGTCTGGATTAGAAAACTAAATTGAAGTAAAAATCAATTATTTTGGTTTTCTAATCCAGCCAGGTAATTTTGGATGGAGGGAGTATAGAACAATCTTTGGTATATCATTCGTTTTTGGCTAGACGCATGGCTTAATGTTTCATATGTATGTTCACGGTAGATACAGTGTAGAATATTCTATTTTGGCTAGCTGCGATCTTAATATTTCATATGCATATGCACTATACTACTCCCTCCATCCAAAAAAGGTAGGTTAGTGTAGAAAAGTCATTTTTTAAAGCCACAGTGAACCTCCTTGTAGGAAGGTCTCTGTGACTGAGAAATAAGGGAATTATATCTACCTTGCGGGATGAGGTATATTAAACGAGATAGAACATTTGAGATGTTTAAATAAACAATGCAGCTTTGGTAGCAACTGTAGTAAAATACAACACCACACTTCATTCTCAGAGGATGTACAAACACCATAGTCATTTTTCTAGAGTATACTGCCAATTCAGCTCCATCAGTCTTTGATAAATGTAACCGTTTAGACACAAAATTGATTAATGCATAGTTATGATGAACCACTGCATTGATTGTACGCATAAGGTTTTGCTAAATGTAAAATTCTCACAAGTCAATTAGCGAGGATACGGTGCTTTAAGAGGGCAACCAGACCGGTCCGAAGGACTCGGATGCCCCTTGTTATTTATTAAAAAAATGTATGCATAGACATGAGATATTTAGAAACAAATTCTCATTTCCCATAATACCAATAGTAAAAAATTTCATTGTATGAAAAAAAATTACTCCCTCCATTCCAAAATATTGTATACATTTGAGAGAATTCTCATTTTATTAGACCATAGAGCCCCCAAAGAAGTCACATGACTTCTTCTCCCTGTATCCCGTCTAACTCGTATGCTTGTTCACAGAACCAAGTTTAAGTCAATCCTCCCAAGTCTCATATAATTTTGGAAAGAAGAAGTCACGTGATTTGGCAAAATGTACACAGTATTTTAGAATAGTAAATATTTTCAAGGGAAAATTATATAATAAATCACCCAAAAAAAAATTCCATTTTGACGTACTGTAGCAAATATTTCTCGAACAGGTGCTCTGATAAGCCACACAGGCGCCAACATGGCGTGGCCTTTTTTTTAAAAAACCGACCCGAAAGGCGTCAGTTCCTTTTCAACCAAACTTTCAACTGATTTCTCTATATTAACATCTTCCCATGATATGAAATCCAAACTATTTTTAACACCTGATAACACAATATACATATATATAATATATGTCACAACATTAAACTTACACAAATAAATTAGACTATTACAAAGACTAACACAACATTAAACTATTACAAAATTATACAAAATATTACAAATTTACTGATAAAATTAAAAGTGTTCAATCAACTCTCCTCAACCTATTCCTACCCCGTCCTCGTGCTCGAGCTGGAATATGCTCAGGTTCAACGTCAGGTATAGCATCTAAAGACGAAGGTGCCTGACGTAAAGCACAGAGTGCACGCTGTCGCCAAGTATATACTTTCGAAGAAAGATGCCTCTCAACTTGATCAAGCGGGGCATCTAGGACAACTGGTGACGGGGTAAAACCCATCGTGTCGGCTGATGATGTCACAATGTCGGGCGAAGCTGATAAAGGTCCTAGAACAACCTTCAGTTCTGGAATCTCTATTTAAACTTTCAACCATATTTGTTGTGGTCATTCTAAATCTTGTAAAACCATCGTGAGCAAGAGACCACAATTGATGTGATAATCCACCTTCTTCATTGAGTAGCCATTTTGCTTCAACACTTTATGTACCGATAAGTTTCATCTTCTCGTCAAACTTGTCTACAGTAAGCACAGTTGCAGCTTCCCCTATCAGACTTGTCAATACATCATTCTTAAACTTCTTATGATAGTTTGCCTTGATGTGTAGCATACAATATCGGTAACAAAAAAGCAGAAGTGGAAACACCTTCGGAACAACTTTTTGCAACCCTTTATGTCGATCAGATATGATATTGATAGAAATCCTATCAAGGACAACATGCTCCTTCAACATACATAAAAACCATCTCCAATTAGGGTAATCCTCCTCCGAAACAAGGCCAAATATAAGAGGATATAAACCCTTGTGCCCATCTTTAGCAGGCGCCGCCAAAAGGGCTCCTCCATACTTGCAGATAGGAAAGTAGCATCAACACTTATTACCAAGAGACAATGTTTAAAACCCTCAATACATGGCCCAAAGGCTCAAAATGCCTTGTCAAACCATCGACACCCAGCATCTTCCATTGGGGTCGTCACCAACCTACAAATGGTTCCGGGATTGGTCTTAACTATTGCCTCTAAGTACATTGACAATAATCGATAGGACTCAACCCAATCACCATACACTGCTTTGATGGCCATATTCCTTGTCATCCATGCTTTTTTGTATGAAATATCTCTTTAATCCTCTCTTGAATAACCACTGGTGAGATATCTACTTCTGTTCTAATAGAGGGTAATAGACAAACAAACGCCGCAGTACATTGTCTATGACCAATGGTGTCTAGCTGAGTATTTCTTCACGTTGTTCGCCATCATACGTCTTCACTTTAAAATTATTAATCCCCTTCCTCAATGATGCATGTACTCTCAATGGGCAATCAAGGTATTGACATCTTGTTGTATACTGTGTCAGATTTGTAAGCAACACTTTATAGCGAACATCATACGCTATTGAAAAGTCCCTCAATGCATGTACAAATTCGTCTTTATTAGGGAATATTTACTCCACATATATTGCTTCCTCATGATATATCTCCTCATACGAACCCCGATTAATTACCCCATCTATTTCATCTTCTGTTAGTCACGCCCATGGGGGCTCCTCCCCATATGGCAACTCCTCCTCAAAATCATCCAAGTTATCCATAGCAATTGCGTCTACTAATTTATCTCCCTCATTATAAACCATCTCTTGCACACTATCCTCTCTTCGTACATCTTCAACATCAATAACTGGTGAATTAGGTACCTGCTCATCATTTTCCCCATCCTCTTCTTCATTCTCCCTTTCGTCTTCCTCATCATTCATATTCCCCTCTTGCCAACCACTTGAACCAGTATAATTATAGGGGTTATGAAATGATGTTTGTGTACTAAACCATTCACCACCTCGTGCCATGCCAATATTCATCGCTTCATGAGCATGAGATATGTGCCTACATTATACAAAACAAAAGTAACATCATGAATAAACCATTCCTTTAACCGTAAGTTGAATGGTTAAAATATATTTTTTAAATAAACTTACCTCAAACTAGGCGAAGGTTGGGGTTCGTTGTACGCTAGTGATATAGATAAATCATCTTCTTCATTATCTTCCACACGCCTTCCTCTAGAGTTTCCACTCGACCTATTTTTGCGAGCACTCCTACTTCCGCCTTTGCCATCATTTGCAAACCTAGGCATGTGCATCTCTTTTTCTACAAATAGCTCGAAGCTAAACACACAAGGCGCAAAATAGAGCATTTGTTGCATAGAGTTGTCATTATCAATTGGTATTACGGTAGTCCTTGTTCCAAAAACAAGTATCTTGTACTTCAGACGAAATTTCTAAAATCTTTGGTCCAATCCGATTTTATTGATCACTTGGATCTCTAGTTCATCGTAAGTACTTGGCTTATTAATAAATAATCCTACGCTTTCACCACCTCCGTATTCACCTCTATCAATTCTACCACTATACATTAGCACAAACGGAACAATTTCTCCCGCCATCTCTTCTCACAAAACCTTTAACAAACACTATCAAATACTACACAAATATGACATAACCAATTTTCTACAATGCAAAAGCTACATCAACACGTATTTCTAACGGATATTAAACATATATTACTTGTAGAGAGGCGAGCGATGGGGCAAGGAGGTGGCTGAGCCAAGGACGGGGAGGCAGAGTTGAGGTGAGCCGAGACGGTGGCTGGAAGGAGAACGGGGAGACGGATCTAGCCGAGACTGTAGTAAGAACGTCGCCGGAGAGTCGAGGCGAGGCGGTGGCCGGGGCGAGCATGGGGAAGCGGTGGCGAGGTCGTCGCCGAAGAGCCGAGGCAGTGGCGAGGCGAGGTCGGGGAGACGAGGCGCGGTCGAGGTCATGGCGAGGAGCATGAGGCCAATATTTTAGGCCATTGGATTCCGATCTGATGGTAGATATCAAATCAGTGAGTAGGTGAGTGTGTCACATTAAAGATTGGTGAATTCTATGCAGCTATTTGATCAAGATCCAACAGCTATGAATGGAATTGGCCTCATATAAACTATATGAGAGTGATCTTATTTAAACTATTCTCTTTCCAAAATGCACTAAAATTAATTCATTTGAAAAAACCTTATGTTAATAATAATTTAGAACGGATAGAGTACTTTTCATAAGTAATTTTTATTTCTATTGTTTCCCCACAATTTTCATGTTTTTTCCTGTACTTCAATTTTATCTTTTTGGTACTTTCCCCATATCGGTTTTATGCCATATTAATTGAATTAGAGCTCTACAGGCGGGTTTGGCACTATCCAACATGAAACACAACCTGAGGTGTTTGAGCTGAAAGTGGAAAAAATATGAATGCTACAATATAGCAAAACATCCACTGTGGATGTTTTGCTTTTAATCGCGCCCCAAACGGCCCCTTAATCGAGACAGATTTGGAGTTTTCCTTAATCAACCATGTTCCTGCATTTCAATTGTATATGAATAATCAGTAGTATCAACCATTGACAAATCATGAAAAGTTATTGCTACCAAATCAACAATATAACCACAATATGATTACAGACAATAATTCACTATTTTACAATACACTATGCATTCCGTCCTAATTTTTCAATCTATTTTGCTCGACTGTCATAAATTTACAAAGAAAAAAACGGTAAACTGAAAAAACCCAGGCATACCCTACACAACACCACTCTGCGGTCTTTGCACATCTAAGTTAAAAAAAAAACTAACATGCAGATAGAATACAATGGTCTTGCTCAGCATACACTTAGTATAGCTTAAAAGATATCTGGCCAGTTTTCTAGTGAGCAAGCAACAAGGCTATACGCTGACAGAATTAGGACCACCAGTTACCTATCATCCAACGGTCTTGCTCAACGTTAACTTACTATAGGTATCGGACCAGTTTTCTAGTCAGCAAGCGACAAGGCCATAAGTTGCTGAAAGAAATAGGACCACCAGTTACGTATCATCCAATCCTCTATACCGTTTGTGGACTTCTGCAGATCATTGAATGCCATCTGACTATTAAGAATCAACTTACACTCCATAAACAGAAGATGACCATCTTCAGCTTATTCTTCCAGACTGGTCAATCAGAGTACCCACTAGGTCCCCACATAGCACCCTTGAAATGCTTCCAGGGTCAAATAAATCAAAGATGACAACTGGATAACAAAAAAAGTATACGATATAGTTAAAAGAAGGCATGGTCTGAAATTGAAAAAGCGGTTTCAAAAACAAAATTACCAGGAATGTTGTTTTCTTCCAAGAACTGCATTGCTGTCATATCCATAGAGTTAGTTAGCCCTCGTGCAACAAACTCCCTGAATGAAATGTGCTCAAATCCTCCACCGTTGCTGTTTCTGGCCTGGCAATCATAAATACCATCAAAATTGGTTGTTCCCTTCATGACAACATCTGCATTAACTGGGAAAACACAGTGCACCAACGGTGTGTCACTTAACTGACGAGTGAACATGAAACAAGCTACATAGAATAGCATACTAGAAAAATCAAAACCATGCCTTGATAAAGTGAAAGTTTTACAGCGTGAACATGTTTTTAACTTGGAGCCATAGACATTCAGTTGTGTTTTTAAAGGGCTATTTTGCAATTTTTTTGAGAAGATGTCCTAAATTTTATTTATATTACTTGGAAGTGTGTAAACTTGGTCTTTACAATCACCATGTAGCCAATTGGACACGTGCAATTCTGAACTTGATGCCTTCTTGTTTCTTATGCTTCTTTTACACTTCATACCACTTTCAGCCTCTTCAATCTAATAATATAATTGCTATTTCCTTCCTCTTCCTCTCTTCAACAATTTGCCGTCCCCTCCCCTCTCCTTATCCTTCCACCTAAATCGACCAAAAAATATTGTTGTGATACCAAAATTCACCAACATCGACCTGCTGCAACATTTACAGAGAAGTTGCTTTATCAGGGTCGGGTAACCCGGATGTGCAAAACCACCCTTTAATGCTCTTCGAATTTAGATGAAGATTTCTTTTAAATTTCTATTACAATTACACACAATTATCCTATCATCAAATAAACTACTTAAATAAATTCGAGAATGACAAAACTGTGGGGAACTTATTTAACCCGAAGGTAACCTACTCTCGGATGCTCTTAGGGCAGCAGCTGTGTCAGTAGTAAACAGTGGATTACTGATGCCAGCACCAATGCCTCCAAAAATGACCACTCGTCCTTTCTCCAGGTGACGAATAGCTTTACGCCTAATATATGGCTCAGCAATCTCATGCATTGAAATTGTGCTCTGTACACGAGTTTGAACACCCAACTTCTCCAAAGACGCCTGAAGCAACACTGAGTTCATAACAGTAGCCATCATCCTGGAATTACCATTTACATACAAGGTATACTGTCAAATGTAACATTTAGAAGCAAGTGTAATCTTTTCATCAATCACAATTCACATATCAGAAAAACGAGTCCGCCATTAAGTGTAGTAAGGTTTGAACAACAACTTGCAGTGTAGACGACACATGTTTAATGAGTGTGGGAACAACGGAGTTCAAGTAGGCCCTTGATAATAGTGACTCCAAGCCCACTTAAAGTACAAACTTCTAGAAGCAATAGATCAGAGCTCAACAACCATACAATTACAAAAAGCACAGACGCATGTAGCTAAGCATACGTATTTAAAGTAAAAACTTCAAAAGAAGATCACCACAAGGATAAACTTAAAAAACGCTTAACAATCATTTGACTAAAAGCCCTATTCACATGGTAGTAACAGTTAAAGCAGAAGTATCTAATATCCTTATACAATACGATAATCAAGGTCTAGATGTTATTTGCGTAATCACAAGTACTAAGCTTAATCAATGTAAAATCAATAAGTCCATGTCAGTGTGTATTTATTTATATAAGCAGCCTTCTGTATACAGGGATCAATGAGGTATTAATCAACAAAATTGCTACTCCAGTATTTATCTGCTGTGTCCTCTCCCTTTTATCCTCCCTCTCTTTCTTTCTATGTTCATTCACACCCCTCGTCTGCAGCTTCTTCTCCCATCTCCTTCCTCAGAATATCTACAACACCAGCAGGCTCTTACCTTTTCGTCTGGACCCATTAATCTCGAGTCTAAAATGACAACCACATCCCCTTCTTCCTAAAATTCCGTCCTCCCAAGTTACCTAATCTAACATGTCCTGATCACCACCCTGCTTAAAAGCACTTAACTAAAAAGGTGAAATAAATTTGCAATGTAAAAAATTCGAACCATTCCGCTGCAGTTATGAATCTAATCCTCTCTGGTTAACCTTAAAAAGCAGTCCTAGAACAGCCTCCTTCATCAATCAGCGACCCTGATCTGTTACTTCCACTACATCGTCCCCTGCTTTTGCTTCATAAACTGCCCCTACCTTTGCATACAATTACCACTACCTTACTACGGCCTAACAGAAAACACAATTCAAGTCCCGTATTAACATGCAACCAGACCAACCAAAAACAGAAAGGCAACCCTACCTAGACTTGTGTATTTCTATGGTTATCTTAAATTTTACTAGCACATCATTAACCCATCTGCTCACAGAGTTAACAAGTCTTCATCAATGTCCTAACAGAAAAATTTCTAAATGAATCTATTTTCCAAGCCAGTCAACAGAATGTTCTTTCGGTTCCTAAACATGGCACCCAGTCAATATCAGACACTCTGGGAGCAGAATACACTTTGAAAAGCTATTAAAACGAACAGAAAAATTTGACATCTGCTTTACCAGTAGTGTTAATACATACCTTTGCAACAAATATTACAAGGCAGTATATGCAATCAATTGTAAAATGAAAATACGCATATTAAACTATGTCTTACCCTATTTGGTAAGCTGTAGCTCTATCAAGACCAGCTGAAGATACCCATGTCTCCCCACGAAAGAAATTACTACCTCCAACGACAATTGCTACCTATATCAAATGCTTAATTTAGAACTCATGAAAAGAAATAACATATGCTATAGAAGTTGACAAATTCATGAAGTCACACTTAAACGGTGAAAATAAAAAAAGTTTTCATACATAACAAAAAAAAATATACTGCATACCTCCACCCCTAGACGATTAGCTGCTGCAACTTCCCTAGCTATCAATGTAGTCACCTGGAAGAAAAAGTCAAAAGGTTTTTAAGATTTCCAATTTGCAATTACATCAACAAGAGAACTTAATTCAAACTAACTGTAGCAGCAATAATTTACCTTTGGATCAACATTTTGCGGACTGTTCCCAGCTAAACTCGCACCAGTAATTTTAAAAACAACTCTACGCCACCTTAGATTTGATGATTTCATCCTGTTGCTATTAGATAATCCGGCATGACCCTGTGTGCCTGCTGCATATCTGCAGACAAGAACTCAGAAGGTTCAAACAAACATTCTATGATCAAAGAGTATCATCATGCAGATTAGATATGTATGTCCTCTTCTTCTAAAGATATGTATGCTATCTTCCTAAGGGACAAAAAATGAAAAAGAAAAATAGAATCAATTCCAAAGGTGAAAGGAAAAACTACATAGAAACATGATCAAATTTAGTGCACTTCAGGTTGAACGTACAATTTCATTAGTTGAATATTAACTCTGTTTCACACTATAAGTTCATCAAACATCAATTCCTCTGCATGACCATTGATATAAATTCTAGCATATCCTTTACAGTTAAGTGCAATAAGTAATCAGTATGGAATATAACTGATTCTAGAAAAAGGTAGCAGTGCTGTTGAGCATTTAAACAGCCAAATATCCAAAAGTTGAGACTTCTGCAACAAGAAATTTCTATAAGCGATAGATTGTCCTCTTCTTCAGTCACCTACCTGTAGCCAACACTGCATTAAAGTAAAATTCAAAACTAAGATTGCTTCTATCCAGCACTCAAGTTCAATAAATTGGATGCTTAACAGAGGCGTAAGATCCACGTCGCCGACCCCAAAATTGTTGAAAAAAAGTGCTACTTAATTATGATCATGACAGTGAGCATGTTCACTCAAAAAGCATAAACAGAGAAAGATCCTGTCCAGCGCAGGGTTGGCTGAATCGAAACATGCAAAGCACCCGAGATAGGCAGAAATTGGCAACTTATGCATTAGCCCAATTCAGAAAGTAATGCAAATGTGAACAAATATAAATTCTAGCAGCAACAACAGTTCAAAATGCACCTCTTGGCTTGCCTGGAGGTGGTTGGTGTGCCGCTTCCTGCGCCGACGGACGACTTATCATCGTCGGATGCCGCCTTTGAGGATAGCGAATTGCCAACAATCAGCTCCATTTTCTTAAACCACGGCCAGTGACTCACCGCCAGGCTCCCGTTGCTCAGCCGCTGCCGCTCCGCCTTGTACCGCTTCTTCAAATTATCAACCTTGTTCTTACACTGCTCCACGCTCTTACCCGCGCCTTTCCCGTTCTTCCCATCCCCTCCGTTTCCGCAACTCTTGACGGTCACGATCGCCGCCACCTCCTCCCAGTCCCGCCCCCGCAGGTTCCCCCGGTTCAGCTGCTCGTACTTCTCCGTGTACGCACTCAGCAAGCAGTCGATCGCCGCGTCGCTCCATTCCTCCCGGTCCTTCCGGTAGTCCCCTCCGCCACCTCCCGCCGCCGCCGCCTGCGCCCCCCCGGATCTCGACTTCTTGAACAAGGACGGGCTGTCCAGGTCGTCCGACGACCGGTCCTTGCGCTTGTCCCCGACAATCGCGGATCCGCCCTCCGGATCCGCTCCGGCGCCGTAGTCGTCGGGATCGTCGCCGGCGGTGGTGGCGGGGGGAGGGGGAATGGCGGTTAAGCGGTGGTGGGGGGCGAAGGGCTGGTGGTCGTCGGCGGCAAGGAGGGGGAAGTCATCGTCGCAGGAGGAGGAGGCCATGGCGGCCGGCGCCGTTTTAGGGTTTGAAGGGGACGGAGGGGAACGGAGGGAGAGGAGACGACGTTAGGGTTCGCGGGGGGCGAGCCGTTTGGGGGGCTGATCGGTTCAAGGGGATTATTTAACCCGGGTCGACGGAGGGCTCGCCGTGATCCAACGCCCGCCGCGGGCGTCAGATCGCTGTCACCGTGCCGTCAATTGGTCCAGCTCCCCTCGTGGGCCCCCAGCTATTAAGTTAAGCGACACTTCATTTTGGTTTCTGGGCTCCGACCCAGCTTGCCCATGCCCCCTAATTGGACTAGGCTGGAAAGCAAGGCCCACTAATTGGACTAGGTACATCAACATTTTGTGGAAAAAAAAAGGCTTCTTATGCTGCCATTCCTTGGATGTGGTAGCCACCGGAATCTTTCATCCAGGCTTCTTTATTTTTGCGTAATATACCAAAGAGTTGTCTTGGAGGATCTTGATCCTCAATACTCTCTTCATCTAATGAAGACTGTCTGCATTTGACAATGAGTTAAATTTTTTGGACCCTAAGGACCATATAAAAAATAGTCCCCCCCCATTTTCCATGTTTTTGGTCGCGAGGGAGCAAAGTCAGCCATGTGATGATGGAACTGTGTTTTTTTTTTCAATTGCAGACATGCTTCACTAGACAAAAAGTAGTTGAGTGTAATGGCTGGTATTGATAATGACATTGGCATCAGTTGATATTAAGAATGACATTGTTATAATTTCATAATTTTATTTGGTATAAATTACGGATAAAGTTTCCCTTCACTTCATTCCTTAGCTAATCATCCAATAGATTATGTGCGAGTTGTCGAAAGAATCGGTAATGAAACAGATTTTAAACTCATAGAACTTGAAGGGCTTTTACCCTAGGCAATCAGTAGTTGACGACCTCTACTACGGGAGGCCTCTTCCAGAAGAAAGAAAGCCTTAAAAGGTTATTGAGGCATGTCGCCGAGTTCTTGATCTTAATTCAGCTAAGAAGAAGGACTATTGCACCCATACACAGTCTCCACGTGTGCAGCAGAGAAAGCCTGTGTATGGTGATTTTCTCAAATCTATAACATAGTGCAAGCATATGTGTAATTGTGATTATGAGATTTCCTTACATCAAATGGAGATGCATCCATCAAAGCCTTCCATTACATCTTTCCCTTCCAAAATGCCTAAACTAAGGTTAAGTGTAAACTGGTGACCATGTTATATATAATCTAATCTACTGTGATTGTGTTTGTTTCTTCAACCTAAATTAGATACATCTACATCTATTGTGATTGTCTATTTTGTTCAACATGACATGAGGACCAAAAAGATAGGCATATTTTCAGTTTCTAGTTTCCTTTTATTGCATGAAGTTTCTTGCATATATGGAAAATTATTTGTACTAATTGGAAGAGAAAGAAATAATTGGATGTCTTCTTTCACCCATAAAAAGTCTCCACTTCAATCATTACCCCATGTTAATTCGCATATTTATGCAAATATTAATGTTTGCTTGATTGTAAGGTTTCTGTAATTTTGATCTAATCTATGGCATTTTGACCTAAATTAGAAGAATGTAGGGTTTTGGAAAAGAAAGAAATAATTGGATGTCTTCTTTCACCCATAAAAAGTCTCCACTTCAATCATTACCCCATGTTAATTCGCATATTTATGCAAATATTAATGTTTGTTTGATTGTAAGGTTTCTGTAATTTTGATCTATTCTATGGCATTTCCTTAGTTATTAATCAAATATTGATATGGAGATTTACAACTTTGAGATCCCTATGGTAGAGATGAGATCACGATTGCTTGTTACCGACTGATTGGGATCCTCCTCACGCACACACGCATGCACGAACGAAGAGATACACACACACGCACAAGATAATTGAGCACACACATACACACATAACTTACTCATCAACTTCATCATTGACTTGGGTGTGAGGCTCGACTTTTTGTACACAACACACACACGACTTGTTGATCAACCTCATTGGTGACTTCAGTGCAAGGTTCGACATCATGGTTTCGGTGTAGAAATGAATGACTGATGGAAGCGTTAAGAACGATTTCTGTAGGCATTCAGGTCGGTGCACTTAGAATGCATCCATAGATTTTCTGGGGGTAGGAGGCATGAAGGTTCATAAACGATGGATGCTAGCAGGATAATTGAGTATTAAGAGTTCAATAATACTTTTGATCCTTCTGAATTCCATATCATAGTGCATCAATTTCACTTTTGTAAGCTCGCTGTATTTTCTCCCTAAGAACCCATGCAGATCTGGTTTATTGATTGCTTTATTTTGCACAAGGTTGATTGTGTACTAGATTAGTAGAAACTTCACACATGCTAGCATTAGATTTTTGCTGCTATGTTTTGTTCAATAAATACTGGATTAAAGTTTTGAAATTCATCTTGGCCATGCGCTTCCATTGGGAATTCATCAACAAGGTTTCACCCTGGAACATCCCCTACAAGTGGGAGAGATCCAACCAGCGCACTAAAAGCTGGATCAACAGAAGCTTGAATTGTTAATATAGAGCTTAATTTTGACACAATGCCATGTTTGAGCTTCCTCTGTTTCATGCGATTGAATGGTGAATGTGCCTAATTTATTCAAAAAAGAACTCATAATGATTTCTAACTTTGCGTCGACAGAGAAGACACAGAAAAGAGAATGTAATGTTCCTGTATCAAAAAAATAAAGAAAGAAAAGAGATTGTAATTTAATACCACTACGGTACATAACATGCACCTGAAAAAATGATAAGTGAAGTGTAGAGATATGGCATTCTACTACATCTACTATCAGCAGAAAACTTTCTCCTCTTATATGACAAACAGCTGCAGCAAACTTTCCATATCCTTCCCGCGGAGAATTAATCGAGATTCATATTCATTTTCAATTGCTTGATCTCTTGTACCTCTTTTTTGTTTCTCCGTAAACGATAACACCAATTACAGTTACAGAATATCCTGCCATCCCAATAAACGATACAGGGTTTCGGAAGATAAGTATCGATATTACAACGGCCACCGCACCCTTTGCATTCCCCAGCACCTGATATGGAAAAGAAAGCACATTAGAAGAAGGAGAATCTATGAAGGTGAATATATACCCTGAAAATCTAATATATCAAAAAGTACAAAGTGTCATGTCCAATGAAATGAAGACAAGCATGCAAATGGATTAATCTAGGCTATTTATATGGGAGATGCAAATTGCACAAAAGGTTCTCCAGAAACTATTATGAGGCTCACAAACTCATAAGTTTATAAAATTTGGTTGCATCATAACTGGAGAATAAGTAAAAAAAAAGGTTTAAATGGGTTTATAAACATGTGGCTAAAGATCATGAGCTTGTTCTTCATGAATATATGCAGCTGATTATCTGGAGAGGCCTCTTTATATCAATGAAAAAGGATCCTGCTATTTTTTAAAGATGGACCTACGAGGCGTAACCATTTGAAATTACAAATACAGTTAATGGATCTTTCTAACCTGATAATTTGTTCTATTACCTCTAACTGAGGATTGAGTATATTTTGGATCATTTTCCTACTGGAACCTAGTGCATAAGTCCTAATCTAAATTTAACATAAGACATCAAAGAGAGCACTGAAAGCTCCTATATTAGGAGTTTGGCCTAAGCATTGGAAATTTCGAACCTGAAGAGTTAGTGCACTCGTATGTTTGGTCACCAGAAAATTTGACAAGTTCGCTGAATAGGCCATCAACGAATTCAATAGAAGAAGTATCCATATTGAGTAGTTGGTTCTACCAAGGGAAAGAGTGAACTCTAGCACAGAAGGCTCCATGACGAGAGTTAGGGGCAACAAAACTACAACAGCAATTGGTGACATATACAAGAGCAAATTCATCGAGTTTAGCTTTTCCCTGCAACAGAGACAGTTCATAATGAGCCATACTTATGAAAAAAATACAGAATTGTCTTTACTTTTGGCATGAAAATTAACAATCACTACAAATAAGGAATATACTAGAAAATTGTAAAGTACATCACAAACAAACACATCAGAGGTTTACCCTTCCGAAGAAAGTAGAATGCCCTGAAGGACGGACTTGAATGCGCGTGCAGCTGTGGCACTTATGCACATAATGAATCCAAACAGGTGAAAACTTGGCTCCCACTGATAGCATCAAAGAACATAAAAGCAAAAAAATTTAGTTGTCACTGGAAAAACAGATGCAATATCTCCAAAATATTTAGCCAGCATTTTCACTCTCCACAAGCATGCACAAAAGTAATATCAAGCAGATGATGCAAGATGCTAATACTAATGCACTGGGACAGCTGCCAAGATGTTGAACTGAAACTGCTACAAAAGGAC
The DNA here is from genome assembly GCA_039654745.1 of Houttuynia cordata. Taxonomy (NCBI): domain Eukaryota; kingdom Viridiplantae; phylum Streptophyta; class Magnoliopsida; order Piperales; family Saururaceae; genus Houttuynia; species Houttuynia cordata. Next base: position 5,099,758 of record CM077504.1, read on the forward strand.
ACCGTCAAATTATCTATAATTTGCTACATATTTATCAGCTTCTCAATCAAATCTCCACACCGTTTGATGAAGTTCTTGTTAACCCCACCACTTTTTCTTTTCATAATCAGCATTGAACTCACCAACATTTCAACACAAAAAAAAGTAAACCAACAAAGGAAACAGAGTCATATGACATACTGAACTATCCCAATTCCTGACTCATGCCTAAACGCGATTTTAGCAACCAAAATTGTCCGATTCAGAAATCAAGATTGCACTAGATGAAAAATCGCTGAAGCCGTTTAGAAATCATCTCAAATTATCAAATTCTACTATAGGACACAGATCCAACAATGAGTTTAATCATTATATATAGTAACATTCACCAAAAATAAATAAAGACAAAGCAATTCAAAATGGCTACTTAAATCATACCCCACTAGCAATGACCACGCCTGCGACAACCGGGACGAGGGCCGCATACGTAGCCCAGGCCTCCCTCTTCCAGATGGCGAGGTAGGCAAAAACCGCCGTGAAAAAGGGAGTCGTCGCCCCCACCGCCTGGTTGAACGAGACGGGGAGGTACCGGAGGGAGATGTTCCCGCCGACGACCGACGCGCAAAAGACCACGCTAAGAACAACAATTTTCAGCAGCTGGGCCCTGGAATTCAAGGTCTGCAATGGCACGGCCTTGAAGAGAACAATGGAGATGTAGCTGAAAAGCGCGCAGGCGGCCATGTGACACATGGTGAGGAAGATGGGAAAGGCGAAACCATAATTTGATAGAAGGTACTTGTTAAGCAGGATGACACCAATGTTGGAGCAGTACCAGAGGGCAATGAGAGAGGAGATGAAGAAGGCTCTGCTTTGCGCCATTTTCTTGGGTTGCAGCAGGTGATGATAATCCCAATGGAGGGAATTCACATTGAAGGTCTTTCAAAACAGTGTAAAAAGCTAAAACCTTGCCATAAACCTGATCTATATCAATCTCCACACCAGCAAATTAAATCAAATTTGCGGAGAAGAAGAAGGTTTAAGCAAAAGGGTGTCTGAAAAAGATGAAGAAGAAGGAAAACTTGCAGAGAAGAAGACGTTTTGATAAAAAGGGTGTCAGAAAAAAGATGAAGAAGAAGGAAAATTTGAAGAGAATGAATGTTTGAGCGAAAGTGTGTCTGAAAAAAAAGATGAAAGAGGAGGCAACTGATATAGAAGGAGATCTGAAGGGATGATAACCAAGCTAGAGGGGGATCTGGGCAAATGGGTAGGTGGGGAAAATAGGTGATTTCAATGGATCTCTGCCTCCTTTCTCCTACAGTAGACCAAACAAAAAGAACAAAAACAAATGAAAGGATGAAAGATGATTGAATTTGGGTGGGATTGTTGTCAATGGGGAATCTGTATGTTGTTGGGTCACAATTGGTACTTGACAGTCGGCGTGAAGGAGGAGATCAGAGGTTGGCGTGGAGATGGAGAGGCATCCATCCACACGTCCCTGCTGCTGCTTCCCCACAGTCGAGTCTTCTGAGCTGACCCGGCGCCATTATTTCCAGACTTTCAGACCCGTTGTTGTGGTAACTCCGGAGTTACAACGTCAGTACTCTTCCCTAACCGTCAACGGCCAAACCGGCTTCCTCAATGTTTTTTTTTACAGTTTTCACTTCGTGTAATAAACTGTAAGGCATGGCGCACCATCGTAGGTTGGCAGATTTTGATTGATGATGCGTACAAAATCGAGTTTGAATCACCCGCACACCACCCCCTTTATTAACCTGCACCGTCCATTCTCGATCCGGCGCAGGGGATGCATTACCGGGATGCACGTGAGTCAAGGCGCATGTTAATCTTCTCCCTATAATTAGAGGGTATAAGGAGATTACAAAAGTCCCGTTTGTATGCACCATAGCTTACGTGTGATGGAGTGTGCGTGTAGCCGTATGATTATCATACGGATGAGCGCACCATGAATTGATTTGACAGTGCAGCGCACAGTGACGTGCATTAGCATGGCGCATGTTAGTTTTATCCTTAAATTGATGAATGTAACAAAAGTACAAATAAATGAAATGAATGCAAAGTAATTAATGAGATTAGTCGCAAATGCTTCTTTCACTTAGGTTTTCAAGCTTTTAATGAATTAACATAAAGACTCCATAATTATAAAAAAAAACATAAGGACTCCATTCACTTCTTAAGGAAAAAACATCTCTTGACATAAATTCAAGGTTAAGACTGTCTTAAGTACATAACTGAAAATTTATGATTTGGTACGGCTACAACAACAACATGAATATGAAAGAATGAATGTAGCGAAATAAACGAGAAACTAGTGGGAAAGACTTCCACTAGGGTTTTGAAGTTTCCTACACACTACAAGAGAAAGTAAGTTCTCCATTTACTTCATAAGAACAAATAATATTCCTCTATAAATGGCATTAAAGAGGCAAAGAAAGAGTATAACATTCCTCAATAGAAAACTATACTGAATTTTTTTTGTTTTAACTTCGGTTTTCTAATGTGGATTATTAAAGTCAGACAGAGAGAGCATTAAGCTACAAATTCCTATAAACTATATACTTCATATGTCTCATAAAATAGAAGATTTCAAATTCTAGCCATTAAACCCATGACTTAGCGTTAGATATGTGGAAGGACAATAACACATAAAAGCCAAGCCAGCTCGACTCGATTCGACAACGAAACTAGCTCTATGCGTGTTGGTCACCATTCCTACCTTTAGGAGGAACACAACATACATAGTAGTTGAGGCCCCATATTTGAACCGTAATGAGATCAGTTCAAAGGTATACAGCTTTCTTTATGCATCTTAAGGTGTTATCTCCACCACGGAAGTGAAGGAACTTTGATCGCAGCCAAGAATTTTTCTTTTTTTAACATAAATTCGAGCACCAATTTTTTTTATAGGTGAGACACGCACTCCTAAGTCCTAACCAATGAATGCTAATGGGATTTTAACCTTGAACCTCTTCAACAATAGGGAGAGATCTAACCAGCCCAATTAAAGCTGGATTGGTATTATAGCTTTCAGTTTATGCTTTGGCTTGTGGGATTAATTTGATTTAAGTATTGCCAAACGGGAAGTCCTTACAGTAACCCAGACCAGTTGCAGGAAGGCGGACCAGACCAGAATGTGTAGTTGGACCGGCCCCAGGTTGAACCGTTTTGGACAACAAATGAGTCCAGCCGGCCAGACTCTCTCTCTCTCTAGTAACTAGGGATGTTCAAGCCCTTACAATCTGACTAAAAGGGTCAGGGCAACTGACCTCTTAGAGCATCATATCCCGCCATACAAAGCCCACCCATCATACGCATGGAATAAATCAAGATATAATCCGGGTGGGTGACCAACGGAAGGGGGTCTTCCAATCTCCCATAATTTATAGTGTACTCCGTATACATTTAATTTTTCCAAATGAATTTTTGGTTTTTCAAATGTACTAAAATTCATTTTGAAAAAACAACCGTATCTACTAATTCCGCAAGGAGGGAATATTTATTTGTTTCCCCATTTCATAAAAAAGTTTTAAGTCTTTTCATAAGCAACAAGAGTTCGGATCTACTAATGGGTCCAGTGCAGTCCGCCCACTACCCACCAGCTGAGCTCATCTTTTAAGAGTTCCCCATCCCGACAAGGGTTGTCCAGATAACTGGCTAAGGGCCAATTCTAGGATCTGCTGTTGCCCAAAATATAATTTCAGGGATCTGTTTTTTTTCTTAAACCAATAAATTTTTAAGGGGCCTGATCGAAATTTTTAATGTGGAAATCAGTCCTTTTCTTTCCCATCTCTTATTGACTGCGAGCTTTGACAACATGGGTTTCAAAGCTGGGGTTTCAGTCATGTAAGATAGGGGACTCAATCTAATCTCCGTATCCAACGCTTGCTGGGACCAAAGAGGGAGCGGCGCCAACCAATTCTAGTGATGCGTGCAAGTGACTTCCGACTATTTTGTACACAGAAATAACTCTCAACTTAAAAAAGCTGATCAACTTACCACCAAAATGCAAGTTTAAGTAGAGAGATGGAGAAGTAACTAAGAACATGGGTTTCTCCCCAGCATATTCTATACATATTATCTATGAATTCCACATCATGCAATGTCGGACTATTACCCATGAGAAACATGTTTTTTTGTCAGCTCATATAGCGTGTCTAACTATTATGAGCTTTGTTGACTGTTTGAGTGTGCTTTCAGCTTTGAAGTTCACCCACCTGTCTATAGACTTTGTACCACCTTATCATATAGATCTTGAGGACAGTTCCTAGACATATGGTTTGCCACAAAGTTTCCAATCTGCAAAATAGTAGAAAAAAGTAAGATATCTGATGATTTTCACCTTTTCAGAAAGGCTGTATGTAATGAGATTTGTCCATGTGAATTTGAAATTCGCTACAAATACTACAACATGCATGTTCAGCTAATTTTTCAATTACAAAACTGTTATCAAACCATGAACACCAAGTTTACTTACAGCAAAATAAGTTTACATTCTCTTAACAATGCATAATTCTTACTAATTTTATCACAGTCAAGCCCACTTCACATTTCAATAGTTATTGAGCTCCTTGTCTACACTTATCATGATCAACATACCTTAGTCTTCAAGGCACGAACAGTCCCGTCTGAATCTGTTACATTGTCCAAACAATTGAGAGCAACTTTTAAGAGATCCGGCACACATGCTTGGACATGAGGAGACAATCTTTCAAATGCATCACTTGTAACGTCTGAGGACCTTGGATCTAGTGGAAGGAATGAGAGTTTGGTAATCTCCCTCAAAGCATCAGCATACTGGCCTGATCTAGCCAACTTAATGACATAATGTATTGCCTCAAGCTGTCTTAATACCACCTGTTGTTCTAAAACATATTGTCTTTCTTGGAGGCTGCAAATTAAGTAAATTACCATAGATCAACATGGACAAATATATAATGTATATTTACAGTGTCCTGTTGATATATATCATGTATACTTGCAGTGTACCTGGCTTCCAAAGAGTATTTGAAACTTTCGAGTATTTCATCTCCAGAATAAATCAAACCTGCAGCCCTGCTGTCCCCATCCAGTCTCCCTCGTAGAAGAGCACATATTGCATCTGAGAGACATTTGTTGATCGTTTCCAATGCCATTGCAAAGGCACCTACTCTCTTGTGAATTTCTACAGACTGAAGATTGTTTATGTTCAAAACTTATAACACACATCGCAGACAATTACTGAATGCACTCACAGAACAAAACTTTTAACGTTTTAAAAAATAATGAAAGCAAGCATGCAGAAATTTATGATGGACAGTGAAAAAGGAACAACACTGGATTTAAATAAGAAGGTAAGAATCTCATGATTCATTTGGAAACTTATGCTTCGATTAGGTTATTCCAGATAGAAAGAGCACTGTGCCTAGACTGAACCAGTTTTAAAAATTAACTCACCTTATCATAAAAACCAGCTTCCTGACATTGCCGAGCAGCTTCTAGCAAGAACTGCTGCTGAGCTTTTCGATCTTTTAAAAATCTCCTTAAGGCACCTTCTTCCCCAGCACCTCTTGAACCCAAGAGAAGTGCAATGCCACCATCCCGTAGCAAAATCTCTGTAACGAGTTGTTTAAGCATCAAATCTCTTCTTCGCTGATGATCAGTGCTTGCACGCCCAGTCCAAGACAATTGTCCACCACCCACTGCAGCCCCTGCTTGAGCATAATATTCCATAGACATTGAAAGATCCCCCAACCTCAAGTATAAAGAACCATACTGCCGAATTATGCCAGAAATTTCTGCTAATGAATCCATGGTTCCTATCTTCTGAGTGGTACTTGCAGATTCCGAGAAGACCCCATAGTCAGCCAATGCAATGGCCATATGTACAGAATCAATGGTATACCCCTCCTCACCAGTCTCTTTAGACAAATGTGCTATTGCAGGAAGTAGCTGGATGCTCAGCAATAGTACATACGGATAGACCAATGGATCCTTCCCGTTCTTTGTATAGTAGGAAGACTCAAACTTGTTCAAGTAAATCTGCAGGTCATCTAGGGTGTAGGGTACCCAGCCCTCTGCAAGGACAAGAGATGAGGTGCCACCAGCCGAGTCACGCACAGCCGCAAGCTTAAACCACAAAAAATCCTCAATAGTGTTGAAAAGAGATGGAAGATCTCTAAGTAATCGATCAATCTGGTGTCTGCTACCAGAAATAATAGCATAGAGGAGGAGCTTTTTCCTATCATGTCGACCCGTTCGATCTCCCATCCTGAGCATTTTCTCACATTCTTCAGCAGCAGCAGCTGCTGTATCTGGAGAAACCATACCTCCAGTTGTGATCCACTCTGCAAGCTGCCAATACGGAGATCGTATTGTTACGCCAGTAAGAGGTAACACAACTAGGAAATATCTACCCAAATCAGAATGAAGATAATGGTCAAACATATTTATTGGCTACACTTCTTTATTAAAAAAGGATACATATCAAAAAACTCGAGTTGAAACATAAAATTGCACTTGCTACCGTCTCTCTGTCATGCAGATGGAGAACAATAGGGGGACAATAGACAATGGACGCCTTATCAAATTAACAATTTTCAACTGGGGAGAAACAGTTATCCACGCATATATGTTTTCTCCCTTCAGTTGACTCGGGTGAGAGATCATCCATCATGATACACACAAAAGGACACTCGCATATGTGCTCATAGCTCTAAATCATAATCTGAAGTTGTAAAAGCCCACCACATTGGAAGTGGATTAACTATATGTCACATGTGGGTATGTAAAACCGAGGACTGCAAAGACCACTCATTTGAAGGTTGCAGTCTTATCAAGAGACCAACTACAATGGCAACATGGAAAACAGGTTATTAAAACAGGGTTGCCAGAAAGAGCCTGCTTTAAAGCATTGGCCCCCTTCCATCAACTAACTGCATCGTTTGTTGTTAAAAAGGGAAAAAGTGGGTAGACCCTCCTTTTCTCATAGTGGAACAAGAATTTATAACCCCTGCATTTCATTAACCTTCCAACCATGCCATGATGAAGAGGAGGATTGCAATGGTTCTCAGCCTGAGGATCACATTCTACTAACCCAACCAATCAGTTGGGCCTCATCGTTGGTTAAAATTAGAAGTATGTTGGTAAGGCTCTAACGGCGGAAAATCTTTAGACAAAAAATCGAACAATTTCACTTTGCCAAAACTTACATACACCACTTTGACAGAGTACAATAAGGCTACATCTTTTCTATGTTATGATAAGTGAGATAGGTGGAAACTTGCACCTAAAGGCTGCCACAAGCCCACAACACGAGCAAATTGCAGAAAAAAACAGTTGCAATATCAAGTTTCATCCAAGCTACAAATACTAATTTTATAGTTTTTTACTTTCTAAAATGGGAACATCAGCATCAGCAAGCAAAAATCTTGAAAAATATTCAACTATATAAGTTAAGTACACAACAATGATAAAGGAGAAAATTGATGGTCACCTTATTTAGATTTCTATCATAAACAGAATGGAGAAGAATTACTGGCAAGTGTATGTTTACTTACACATCATCATCATCATCATACGCCTTATCCCAGCTATCTGGGGTTGGCGGCATAGATTATATACCGCGTTTGACTCTTATCGGAATCAAAATGGTACAAAATCCATACAAAGAAACATAGTAGCAAGTTTTTACGCCGGATGAGAAATAAAAATCATATCCGTCCTATGTACTTAAAGGGATGAGGGGCGCTACCTGATGTGCAAATTGCTGAGAAACCCGACACGATTGAGCAACGTTCCTTGCTTCATCATAGTATCCAGTTCTCAGGCAGAAGTATATCTGTATGCAAGCAAGTAATTGCACTGAAGAATCAGAAAAAACTTTCACAAAGAGAAGATATCACAAATAAACACAAGTACACCTAATTGTTTCATATGCCTATTCTTAAGAGTGCAGTCCATAATCCATTTATACTCAGCCACAAATACATTCAAGTGACAATTTCAACCATGCAAGGTATTAAAATATGTTAGTAGGAAATACAAAAAGTCATCACAAAAGAACTAGCAAGTAGAAACCACCCCACTGTTTTATCTGAAACCCGCAAAAAAGAGTACTCGCGTCTTATATTAACAAAATTTAGTGAGGCAATGGCTGCCTTGATCATAAATCAATATTTGCAGGCAAAGTTTGATATCCGTTAGAAATTTATCAATAACACATTTAACAGGTAAATTTTATTTGTAAGCCATCCTGTACAACGTTCTTTAGATAATATTATGAGTCCAAACATGAATAAATTGTTTATAATGACACAGAACAGTTTTCAATACGAAGGAAATAATAAAACCTGTTGCCATGTTGTATCAGTTGGTGGTTGTCTTCGAGCTTCAGCAGTATCAAAATCAAGCACTCCATGATCCCTTAAGCGTATCTGTGACAAGATGAAAATAAATAAGATCAAGATATAGCTTTCATGACCATAAATTAATGTTTAAAATTAGAAGGAAAGCAAACCCGTAGAAATGCTCGAATCTTTTGCAGATTTCCAACAGCACCACCAAGAGCCGCCTAAGTATGAAAATATTTTAAGATATAAATCATAATTAACAAAAACAGAAAGCAAAAAATAACTGCCTAAACAGGAAAACACTATTGGAATGCCTAACAACGTTCAAGTCTCAAGCATCATTCCACAATTTGCACTCTCGCCAGTGAAGATGTCAACAAATGTTACAATTCATCAGAACCATCTTTGCAATCTTATGTGTGAACTATGTGAATCACGTCATTATTTTGTTTTCAGCGTGAGAAGTTAATGACAATTTGCATTAACAAAAAAACGTAGTAATTGAATCAAGTGGTTCATTTTCTTCTCATACAGTCTTGTGAATCTTGTGTTGCTGATATGATGTCTTGGATTCAATATTATTTTACCATGGTAATGCTAATACAACTAATTATGAATTTGCCACAGCTGTAAGTAATTTTCCATCGTTAGTCAATTTCAACTTGCTTTTCATTAGGCAATAGATTATCTGCGGAGTTCACAATTCCACCCTGATTTATAACTATTTCAATTATGGAAGATTAGTTCTATATATATGTGGCCGTTGTGCTTTATTTTTATTTAAACAAGGATGATTACCAGATACAAGAAGATCATAGCAAATACATTCTACTTAGGTTGTGTTGGGCAACCTGGAGAGGGAGGGGGGAGGTAGTTTTTTACTTGCCTGGGATATGTTCCATATACTGTTCGGGAACCCAGTGTTGGGTGCAATTTAATTCGGGCCCAGGCCCAGATCCAGCAATTTCATTGATATATGAGGAACTTGCATATTAGAAAGCAGATCTCCCAAATGCTTGTTTGAAAATTCATTTTTTGCGGGATTCGCTTGAGTGTTCTTTTCCTTGACAATTGTGCTTCCTCTCTCCCCCAACCCTCTCAAAGCCCTCCCCCCCATCCACCTCTCTCGTCCTCACCCTCCCCCCCCCCCCCCCCAAACTCCATCCTCTCTTGCAAACTATGAGTTCAGATTGTGCTCGTCTCCACCACCCAGCCTCTTCCAATAGTTTACCAAATACCTTGTCTTCTGCACTAAATTAAGCTGCAACAGCCTCCTTCCCAATACAGATGCCACATAGGTTTGTACACATGTTTTAGTCAGTAGATATTACCATATAATAAAAAATACAATACAGATAACATCTAGATTAATAAAACACTGAGTGTTACAGTGAGGTGATCAGTTTTATAGATAAACAGAAAACCAGGAAAGGTAGAAATTGAGTAATATCCTAGCTACATGTCATTATCTCTTACCTGTGCAGGATGACTTTGAATTGTGTCCATAATATACTTCTCATGTCCCCACTCTAGGTGATGCCTTGCTCCAATCACCAAAGACATTTTCTTTGAAACATTCCGCTGAGCTACCAAATCCTCCCCCACCAATGACTGAAGCACCAATGCACCATATTAGCAACGATACATGACTTACAACTAGAATTAGAGATGGATACAATTTGAAGAATCAAGAAATACAAACAGCATTTAAATTCAGGATATGGAAAAACCTGAATTAGGTGCCATATTTTACGCATGCCTACAGACTTTCCACCGGCAATTTCGAGAGCCAGACCTTCATAAGCAGCTCTAAACGCTGTAGCAGGCTAAACCAAAATGAAAATAAAATCAACCACATCAATATTTGAAGTCAATATTATAAGTGATCATGTAAAATATGTCTTTATGAATCACTCTATTTGTCTGTCATTATCAACCAATCTATTTCTTGACTCAAATTTCATGGAACTACTTGTTCAGAAAACATTCCAGGACAAAGTATTCCTTGCAGTAAGTAGTTTTCAAGTCCCGCAATATAATTTGGGACCATTCCAGTTCAAAATTTTAAACTATGCATAAATTGTTTACTCCTTGCCATGATATTCAGCGGCATCGTACACCCAAACCATATGTCATCACATAACTAAAAGAGTAAAATGATAATAGCATTACTCTTTCACTGGAAATACAAGCATAAATGTTTGCCCATGAACACCCAGTTATTAAGCTCAAACTTATAATAGAGTACAATAGGTTTGTTAATTTCTAACTGTACACAAATTATTATGTTATGTATGCTGAAGATCTGACTGCCCGCACCCCTTCAGCATTTACGCTACCCGTGCTGAATTTATACATACAAACGGTATATGTACATACATACATACATATATAAATATATATATAGAGAGAGAGGGAGGCATTAATCCTGTGCGTGTGTTAGCCTGCACACACCCTCGCACGACTTCCAAAATTCAGGGGTGAGGTGCGTTAGCCTGCACATGTACAAAGGCTAAAGTCTCTCTCTCTCTCTCTCTCTCTCTCTCTCTCTCTCTCTCTATATATATATATATATATATATATATATACATATATTCATATATACTGTTGGGCAATTTATCAATAAGCTTAAATGGCTAAAAACAATTATTTTTTTACATCAACAGCACTAATACTCAGTACACATGCAATTAACACCAAGCACTGCACGTAAAAACGCATATGAGCAATCGAGGACATACACACTATGGGTTCACTGCTTTCCATGAGAACGGAAATCAGAACCTTGATCAATGATACGATGGTAGTTGACCTTTCCTTACCCAGAAGTTAGGAAAGAGATGAACTATTTGTGTTAACAATTTTTTAGCACCTATAATCCATCAATGGCTCCACGCAGTTAGAGCAGTGAAATGCCAAAATGTCTCTAGTTCCCACTAACTGAATGAGAGGCACTGATATAACATAGCAAAGTACTCATTGTTAAGTGAAAGAGTTACACATTCAATCAAGAAGGAATAATGCTATGGTTATTAGTACGGAGAGACAAACATAAAGATGCAAGAAAAATTGTCAAACAGGGAATTAGTTGCAACCAAGCAAACCTACAAATGCAAACTCAAGGTAGTAAAATCTTAGCTTGGGATGAATTATATTCAATAAACATGATTTTTTTGTTTAACACCTCTGGCATCAAGTAGTCTACATTTCAGTTCATCTTGTTGCATTCAACTTGAGTTTAAACTTGATTCCCTTATTCCCTATGCTTTTCTCCATGGTTGATTTGGTTATAGATACCTTCTTTACAAACAGAAACCATAATAAGATATAAAAAGCGTGAAAAAAGACCTACTTTGAAAGGAAAACCATTTTCCCTAGCATCATTAAGCTTCCTCACAACCTCACCATAGATTGCAGCCTTCTTTTCCAGCACAGGCTTGTTGGCAAGGAGTGTGAGATCCACATTTTGCGGACCACTTAAAACCTGAGATTTAGAAGGCAATGGTGACATCTGAACAGGACGAACTGATCCAGAAGTCGTAGTATTACTACTGATCCTTGGTAACATTGAGAGACGACTTAAGCTTTGCAAAAAGTCCCGTTTTTCCTTTTTCCAATCATCCTGTAACACAAGAAGTTGGCAAAAAATAAGTATATATTACCCAACATAGTAATCTGCTTACCGCAAAACAAAATTAGCCATAAGCAAAGCAAAGAAAGAAAGCATAAATAGCAACTACATTCATAGATTGTCATGTGGTAAGACCACATAGTGAGTCAATCACAATTAGCAAACTATGTTTGCTGATAAACACACAGAAAATCGCACCTCACATTATAGATGGTATCAACAAAAAGCATGCCTAAATTAGATAGTATGCGTAATTTGACTAAACTTGCATAATAATATAGTGGAAGGTTCAATAAGAACTCCAAGAATGAAAACCAACCAAAATAGCTTAAGAAGTAACTTCATGCCAGAATGTTCTAACAAATTCATTCCATTAGTGTTGAGGCATGAAAATGGTGCTATCTCAAAGCTCGGTAACAAAAATGATGAAGCTATTAATGTCATTCATCAAGTATGAATAACAACTGGAAAGCAAAAACCTTCCTCACAAATAATAGGTTTTTCCTTCAATTGTTCAAAAACTCGAAAATAAGAAGAGGAAGAGGAAGCTAGATAGTCTACACTGTCTCAACTTCTATGCTCTACAATCTGCATCACAACAGCCCTCAATTTTGAGGTGTCCATAGCTCTCATATATAATGAATTAATTTGGAGTTAAGCTATCTAAAAATCTGCAAAACAGCCTCCCAGGTCCCAGTGCTGGACCCTAAGATCATGCATTTCAAGCCAATTATTCCCCAGCAGATAACAATACTAAGTAGAGTATAACTTTTAAACATGTTAACTTGCTAATCAACTTTTTGTATCTACTGGGTTTTCAAACTTCTACCCTTCTCATACAACTCAGACATTGGATCCATTGGCATGTCTGCTGGTTTCAATCTGTCAAACTGATCAAACCCCAAAATAGGTTGACAAATTGTAATATATACTCGGTGAATCCAAGTGTCGAACCACAGGGAATGATGTAGAATTAATCTATTCCAAACTAATTTAAAAACTATTTAGCTTAGCGAATTAAGATTCTTATCAGGAAATTATGTAGAGAAATTGTAATTTAATTAACTATTAAAATAAAAACTACGATTAACAATTCAATTGAAATTAACTAGAGATAGCAAAGATAATCGATGAGAGATATCAAAGCTTCAAGGATCAATTATTTAATCAATACTCTACGTCTATTTAATTACGCAATTAGATTCAAATAATCATTTGACCTAATTGGAAGATATTGCATTTAAATTTATTGTAATAATTAACATAAAAATTTTGATTAAATATTTATCATTAACAAACATAGTCTACTAATCACAGGGAATTATAAGCATTCGCCGTACCCTACGTTTACGACAAATCAAATAATTATATAGATTATGACTTTATCACAAATACCGTTATTCAATCAAATAAGCAATTAGTAGCTCTTTCGTAGACATAGAAATATCAATCAAATAATGTCACTCCTAGCTTTGACAAAAGATTTAGCTATTCATTATCATAAGAAAAATCAGATTCGGAAGAAATTGCGTCGGAAAAAACACAGTAGCAGTTTTACTATTCACGGTTACTGTTCACAGTTTATTGTAGTAGCAGAAACACTGTTCATCGATTTCCAACTAGTGGCAACAATTTCCTCTGAGACAATAATGTACCTGCCTTAGATCATGCCACATCAATGCACAGAGAATATCTCAAACCCCAACAAAGTTCCAATTTATGACTTTGTACTGATAAAAAAAAATTATGACTTGGTAATAATGTCATAATGGCCATATGCTCAAAGAATCATCCTAACTCCAAGATCATGTCTGCTTCAATCTGTCATTTGTAATCCCAACATAATTTCCAACTGACGCATAACACAGCAGGTAATTTACAAATGAAGGAGATCACCCTCCAATCACCTTATGTGACCAACAAACATGCCGAGTTAGCTTCTTAACATAGTTAACACTGAAGAATAACAAAAAAATGGAGGCCATAGATCAGCAAGCAATAATTCCCCAAATTACAAAATCCCATATGTGAAAAGCTAAAGCAAACTGACCTCCAAAGCCTTCATCATATAATCATTAAAACTTTTTAAATTATCTTTTTGAGCTTCTTGGATAGCTGAGACCATTGCCATTTCATGAACCTGAGATAAAATAAGTAATTAGTTCGAAATTACCACCAAACGGCATTACTAAATTGTCATAGCAGGTCCCCATAACTCCATCAGAATACAGAGCTATGTAGCTGCAATATAATGACACGTATTAGAAACTCAGATATCAACTGTTTGTGGTACATGACATCCTAGCATGGCTACTGTAGAGAAGTTTAAAATTAAAAAATTAGGAATCGCTGACTCTTCGAAGATGAACAGACATTTAGCTACTTTTGAACAAACCTGCTGCAGATACTCCTCAACACTTATTGCCTCAACTGGAAAAACATCCTCAAATGTGGTCTTCAAAGAAGGAAAAAAATGGTTAATATGATTAAGTTTTCAACAAGAAGATAAGCAAATAAAAATACCAATTAACGATACTCAAGCAAGAGTGCTGCAGACAAAACGGTAAATATCAAAAAGCATTCTATAGTACAAATCCTCAATTGCCTGACAGCCTATTTTTTACAACAATTCAATGCCACCAGAAGTGCAACGATGAAAAGGGGAATGCACATTACAGCTAAAAGCTACTCCTTTTCTTGCATATAACATAGGCACATTGAGATTGAACCACCACTTCAAGGTCATAGCATAACATCACGTATTTTGGTCCCATTAGTTCAGCCAGGTAAAAAGTCACCAAACGGAAGCTTGCTAAAATAAGTTCAGATTCCCTCGTCAAGATTATCATACAAATACTAGGGAAAAAATACTTCATCTGTTCCACTTTAATAGTCCTAATTGGTTTTTAAAAATGAACTAATTCTAGTTCGCTTTGAAAAACTAAATCGCACTAATGTGGGATAGTGAGAGCACTTCATTGAACACATAGACAATAGCAGAAACCTCAAAAGAGTAGCATCAAGAAGAAGCATGATAAAATTATGCTCAGCTGAAACCTTGGACACTCGGGTATTCAAATCCAACACTGATAATAACTCAACAATTTGACAAGCCAATACACCCCAAGTCCTGCAGGTTGGCAGAAACTTTATAGAAAACAAAACAAACCTTACAGTTGAAAGTGCAGAATATGATAAAATCAGAGTGCAAAATAAAATTCCGAGAGACTCACTTTCAGCTCAAATGATTTAAGATCCCTGGCAAGCTGTTCTGCATTTATTCCTTCACGAGCCAACAACCTATGTATCATAAAAATACCAAAAAGCATGACAACCAAGACCAGAACAAAATAGCACATGCATATTTCATTCCTCCACACAAAGTGAAAGCAAGAGTTAAAAATGGCAGAACGAGTATCCAAAACATTTATAAATCAGTTTGATCAAACCGCATCAGTGCTTATCCCATGACTGAAAAATCAAAATGTTCATATATTGTTCTAAATTCGTGAGGCCTATTGCTCCACTACAATATCCTTCAGTAACAGACTAACACGTTAAAAGTAATAATCAAGCTCTCTACAGTGACACACATAAAGAATTGGTACATTCTCAAAAGAAAGGAAGAAAGAAAGAAAGACACTTCAATTGGGAACCAATTCATTCTAAAATAACAAAATTGAAGCAAATAATTGATAGTTAATGAGAAACTATTTAGAAAATCCTCGCAGGAACATTTCGCGACCAGGTTCAAGTTACTAATTACCAATAAACAACTAATTTGCTCAAATGGCAGTTATATTAGAAAATGTTTGTAGTTGCAAAATTCAGAAAAAAAGACGCCACAGAAAAAGGAACATTTGGAGAAGCACTATACAGTGATCACGCCAAAGAACAAAAATGATGCATATAATTGATAGTAAAAAGTGATTATTTAGGTGTTTTATGCAGAAGCAATATATACTTGCAGCAGCATTTTGTGACCAAGTTCAAGTTACATAACACAAACAAACAGCTAATGTGCACAGTTAACAGGTACATCAGAAAATTTGTGTAGTTGCAAAATTCAGAAAGAACACTTCAATTGGGTATCAATCCAATACTAAAAGAACAAAATTGAAGAAAGTTAAAAGGAAACTATTTAGAAAATCCTCGCAGGAACATTTCTCAACCAGGTTCAAGCTACTAATCACAAATTGCTCAATTGACAGTTATATTTGAAAATTTTTGCTGTTGCAAAATTCAGAAAAAAAGTCAACCACATAGAAGCAGGAACATTTAGAGAAGCACTATACACTGATTGCACCAAAGAACAAAAATAAAGCATAAATCATACTCCCACCGTCCAATGAAGCCTGTCTGCATTTTAAAATGAGTTAGATCCATTGGAACCTAAGGCCCCTACAAAAGAACATAGTTTTCCCACCTCTTCCACGTTTTTGGTCGTGAGGGAGCAAACTTCAGCCATGTAATGATTCACCCGTGTTTTTTCAAAATGCAGACAGACTTACTAGAAAAGAATGACTATTTAGGTATTTCATGCAGAAGCGACATATACTCACAGGAACATTCGTGACCAAGTTCAAGTTACTTACACAAATAAACAACCAATGAAGCCATATTACAAAATTTCTGTAAGTCTCATAATTCCCAAAGAACAACAACATTGAAGCAGGAATATTCGCAGAAGCAATTTAAGAAGATTGCACAAAATTCATTCCTACGCAAGCAGCGCAGATACAACGACCAACTATACATTTCTAACCATCAGCACTTGTAATAACTACAACTGTGCCAAAAGCCACAAAACTAAAGCAATAAAAGGGATATACCTGGTGGCAGCGATAGACTGCGAAGGCGCTTCAGTCCTCAACGTCTTGGCCTTTAGCTTCTTCGACATCGCCTCCAGCTGATCCAGACTCCTCTGCAACACCCAAATTCCACCCACGACACCCAAAAGAAAATCATTTGTAAAACAGATAGAAAAGGACAGCAGAAGGAAGAAAAAGAAAGAGAAATGAAGTGAGGGAACCTGGATGGGAGGGAACTGAGCAGAAGGAGCAGCTTGCTCGAGAAGCTTGGTGGAGGAATGGAGGAGGTCGTTCCAGCTGCTCATCTCTGAATCCGTCGCCATTTCCTCAAACTCGAGCCGAAACCCTAGTTTTCGCCGGCCGGAGGAGGTGATGGGATCGACGGAGAGCGACGGTCGGAGGTGGCGACACCGCCTGAGCGCTTAAACCCTACGCTACTGGGCCACTGGCGGCTTCCTGCTTAGGGATGGAACTTGGGTTGGGTTTTTACCCGACCCGACAAGACCCGGCCTTATTGGGCCGGTTCTGGGATTGCTTATGCAATACCCGGTTCCGGTTCCGGGTCTGAAAGAGGAACCGACCCATCGGGTCGGGTCGGGTCCGGGTTTTCATGTAAAACCCGGACCCGACCCGGGTATATGATAGATATATATCTATCATATACTTGGACCCATATTTATTTTTTTTTATGAATATTTTTTTTGGGCGAAAGCACTCATATCTCTTGATTTGAGTAGTTTGGATTTTTATAGATATATATTATTAATAAAAAAATTAAAGGAGTTAATAGTTTAATGTATATGACATTAAAAATATAAAAAAACTGGTACCGAGGTCGGGGCGGGGCGGGTCCGGGTTTCAAGTTCTGGTACCGGGGCGGGTCTGGGTCCTTGAAACTGGACCCGTAGTGGGTCTGGGACGGTTCTGGGTTTGAAGAATTAAAATGGTTCCGGGGCCGGGTATGCCAATACCCGGCCCAAACCCGCCCCGGTTCCATCCCTATTCCTGCTTTTGAAACGGAGGGAGAGAATAGACCGGATGGTGGTGGGTGGACCCCTTCTGAACCCGGTTCGATCCAATTAGCGCTCGCATGCGCTATAGCTCACGCATAATGATTAATGGGGCGTACGCGTCATCACCACGCCTGCCTGAATAACGTGCACCGACGGATTGTACTTCGATGGCCTATGATGAGTCGGTGCTCCGGTTCGGTGCGAGCGCTATGGCTGACGCACAATGGTGTTGGGCATGTGTTGTGACATACTCGTGCTCTGGGTGATTGTGCTTGGTCTTCCTATGTGATACATTAATATGTGTTTGTGTGTTAGCTGGGTTTCCTGCGCCATAAGGAGGCCCCTCTTATATACTCCCTCCGTTCCAAAATATTGTATACATTTAAAAATTTTCACTATTCTAAAATAATGTATACATTTTAACTAATCACGTGACTTCGTATTTCCCTCTACGAGCTCCTCTATCCTAGCCCTCGCCAGATCCAGCTCCGACTGCACCGCCGAGATCCTCCTATATGTTGACACCTCCTTCGAGCTCGACTTCACATCCATGTCGGCCGGTTCGAGCTGGAAGAAGGAGAGACCCCATTGAGAAGCGGCGAGCTTGCAGGCAATATGCTTTACGACCACCGCCATCCCCTCCTCGAGCACCGCCTTGTACGATGTCCCCATGCTCCCCTTCCCCAGCACCTCCGTCGACACCCGCAACATGTCCTCCAGGTTGAAGTTGTATACTCCACCGTCGAAGAATATCAGTTTGTTTTTTATTTTGCTTCTGCCCGTGTTCTTTCATCATCCCCGGTGTTGCGCCAAGATGCTAACAGCAAGCGGCAGAAGGGATGTTTCCTAGGGCAAGATATGGTGTATGAATGCCGGAGCTGAAATGGAGGCGCCAGCAAGGAGGTTGCTCTTCGTGGGAGGTCACTCAGGTTGCGGGTTAGGAGAAAGTTGCAAAGGTGGTGGAAGTTGCATGGTATCAGCCATCGGGAAAGAGGTTGGGCCGAAAAGGGCGAGCCTTTGACCGGCGGCTTGGATCGAGACTGGATGTCAGAGACCAATTGCTAGAGGTGGAGCCGTGAAGGTACATTTCGGTGCTTGAACTGGAGGGGGAAAGTTGATGCTGGGAATGGGGATGGAAGAAGGGAGAGGCCAGAACAGGTCCTCCATTGCAAAGTATAAACAAGGAGCTGCAAATGAGAGGAGGAAGGAGAGAGACGCTATTGAGGAGGTGATGGTGGGTGTGAAAAGGGGAAATATGAGAGTTTTCTACTAGGGACTTTGAGGACGGTTGAGGAGATGGCGCAATGCGATTTTCCGGCGAGAAGCCATGAGAGGGAGAGGATGAAGAGCGAGAGCTGGAGATGGAGATGGTGGTGGAAGAAGAAGATGAGATCAGTGGGGGGAAAGAAGTTGGTTTCATTAGAAAAAGCTCCTAAATTTGGGAGAGGGAGGACTAGCGAGGCCATGGTCTAATAAAAATGATAATTTTTTCAAATGTACACAATATTTTGGAATATTGGGATTATAACTAATAGCCCTAGCCTCCTTGGAGGCTGGTGTTGCCGAAAAAAAAAAATATATGGGGGCAGCTCCTAAGGTTTTGTTTTGAAGTACTAAATCCCTTAAATTGAGCCAATTGGAGCTACTAATGTGGGATAATTTTGTTCTTCCAAATGGAGAGAATGGGATGTAGGCAGCATGAGATACAAGTGCTGCAATTCATGGCGCTCCGACTTGGATGGTGCATTACAGCGTAGAACTGCGGCGTTTGGGTACACGGAGAGAGAGAGAGAGAGAGTGGGCGACTCCAACTAAGGTAGAGAATACAAAAAATATTACCATTCGGGCAGTACAGTTTCTCTCCGTATGGATCCAAAGGTAAAAGAGTACTATAGCCATTTGGATAGTATAGCGTCTTTATTCTCTGTTTTTTTTAAATTGACTTTACATTACTATAACAATATCATAGAATTCAAAATTGCTAATCGAGTAAACTGCTTCTTCGTAGAGTAAACTGCTTCTTCGTAATTATATATCTGCATTTGCCTGATCTCCAAATTTTTCTTTTAAATTTGGACTTGGAGGCGGGGAGTTTCATTTTAGTTTTTTAATTATGACAATACCATCTGATGTGAAAAACCAATCAAACTATTAGATGGGAGGGAGCATTTCCGCTTGAAACGCTCAAAATGTGCACAACTTGACCTGCCCACGGGTACATAGCCAGACACCCAGCAGGCATTTACTCAGGCGGCAGGCCCATGTGCACATGGGTACAACAGCTTGCTCACACCCATGCCTTTTTGGTAATGGCAACTTTTTTTATTTAGTAAGGGAAAAAAATAGGAAGCAGAAACCGTGTCCAAGAGACAGGCCGAGACTGTGCCCAGTCCCATTAATAAGCAAAGACCATACAAGTAGTTCTCGCTCTCAAGAAAGTGCTGCGAGGAACCATACATACATATAACTAACCTACTCCCAATCCAATAATGCCATAGCAAGAACTAGAATGTCTGATTGTGCCCATGCACATATTGAACTCCACCGTGAAGAAGAAGACCTTGAATTCCAGCTCCATCGGTAGTTGTTCAAGGGGATGGCGGCGGTGGCCTTAGTTTTTACATTGCCAATACCCCATCGGGCTTTAAGACAACTCTAAGGAAGTCAATCCACCCAAATATAGGTGTTGGGCTCCCAAACTTTAGTAAAGATTACGGTGGGTTGGATAGTGGTGTAAAGCCCACTAATAATAATATAATGATTTAGGCCTACATTAATTATGTGATTAAACTTGGAATTGGACGAAATTTTATTTTCACTCTATTTTTGTCTTTTGTTAAGTTTGGAGAGAAAATGAAAAGAGATGTCTTTTGATTTAGGCCCACATACAAAAGACACTTTGGTGTAACATGATATATATAATGAAGTTTTCTATCTTATTATATATCTTATTGGTGTAGAGACTCTCTCAAATAAGGATGTACACATTCGTGGGTGCACCGAGGGAGAATGAGCACATTATGGCACTTTAGTGGCATACGTAGCACTTTGTAATTCACTATCACTTTTTGGAGCGTAAGAGCCGTTGATTATGATTAAAAGGTAAGACGGGCGCTTGGGTGGACAATGGACAATTATGTCCATTCATCTCCCTTTGTGAAAGAGTGCATGCTGGGTTTAGATTTATATATAGGGCTGCCCTACAATAAAAAACAACGATATATACAGAACACAGTTCGTTCTGTAAAAACTTTTTCATCTTGTCCAAAAAATACAACAATTTTATTTTCTCTCTGAGTTCGGGGTCATACCTGTTGTAGTGCACCACTTGTCGATAAGCAGTCCGTTGTATCCTAGGAACAGATTTTCGGATGTAACCAGTGCATGTGGGAACGACAATATCCGTTTCGAAGTCAGTAGTGCATACTATGCCTCATACAATTTCAAGTGATCTGCTCTTTCAGATTTAATTTTGATTTTATTCATCAGAGTCAAGTAAAGTACAATTCCTCCCAAATTATTCCAACAGTAGGTAGTAGGAACACCCCTTCGCCTACTAGCCTAAACACCCATAGCCATTGCCAATAGCCTGTGGGCATCTCCCCGCCCAATCACCCAGTGCCTACTAGCCCCGCAACCCAACATCCTTCCTCAGTTGGGCAGGGGAGCAAACCGCTGGCAGGCTGATTGACTGTATTTTTAACTCTTTTTACTCGCAATCGCACGAGACTACGTATAGACTAGTGGAAACGAGGTCGAACCCAAAGGACTTAGTTGATTAACCTAATTCTAATGAAAAGATTGAATTTTACGTAACAAGTTATAACAGAATGAAAAGTTCTAATTTTTAATTAAACAAAACAAGAAAATTTATGCGAAAATAATCTAATGAGAAGTATACTAAGACTTCGAATCCACCCAAACCAAATAGTTATCCTCTCCATTAACCCATACAATTCCAAGTGATCAATTGTCCGTGCCCCTCTCGAAGTCACGAATAATCGTAATGTGTGCAGCCCTCTCGAACATGCAACTAAACAAATAAAATTAACTTAATTAATCTCCCTCTCTCGAGCAAAGATCAAATATAAAAACGTAATCTTTATTCAAATAGTACCTCGGAATTTGCTAAGACCTCTCAAATATTAGCAAACCCTTAGTTTAATTTCACTAACAATTACTCTACTCTCTCTCGATAAACAGAATAATCATAGCAAAATTTATTAAGCACATGGAATAAAAATGACTACTTTAGAATTGTAAATAAACATTGAGAGTCAAACAATTCAGCAGACTTCATCTAGTCTTAGTACAATAAATTTAGCTAGACATGACAATAAGGGAAGAAAAAGCCTATTTTGTAGAATTCATCGAAACACTATTCACCGACACTATTTACAGGAACATTATAGCAATATTGTTCACGGTCTCTTTCTTTGAGCTCGAATTACTGTAGCAATGATCAGTTACTGTAGCAATTTCAAAAATTCCCCAAATCAGTCGCAAAATCTGAACTTTCTTCTCCCTCTCTTCGTCTCTCTATCTTCTAGCCTTGATGCCACCGAAATCCAGCCAGAAAACACACCAGAAAACCTCTGTTTTTTGGCTGAAAATCTCTCTGTCAAAGCTCTCCTTTCTGGCCACAGTTCTCTGTTTTTTATAGGCTTCGAAATCGAATCCTCTGCTATTTTGGACTCCAACTCCGTAACTTCCCATATTGAGCACGATTATGTCCCAAAACAGAACTTTCCAATTCCGGCACGATTGTTTTTGCTTTCCCGATTGGGCATGGCTCTGTTCTTCCGCTCCTCGAGTTCCTCTCTTTGCCGCCTGTCGAGACCCATCGCGTACCTCGCTGCCTAACCCAGAACCACCATCGTCGATTCCGAGCTCTGTTGGCGGCTTCTATCAGCGATTGCCATTAGCGCTCACTACCGAGCTCACTATTCTGTCTGGAACACCCATCGTCATGCTGCCACTGTTCTTCATCAGCGCTCCACAGTCGCAGTTGATTTTGATTTGCTTTCGAGCCCTAGCTTCAGCAACGTCCGCCATCGAGTTCGCCGTCGATCGTGACCTACTTTCTCCTCCGACCCATCATTCTGTTCTGTTCGACTGAAACACCCGAACTCGAGCTCAAGTGGTTTTTACTTCTTTTTTTTCTTTCCTGAACCGAACCACTCAATCAGTCGGTTCAGCTCACATTTCTTATTTTTTTTTCTTTTTCTTCCTTAAAACCCGTTGTAACCATCTCATCCATCGATCTCATCTGGACTCGTTTGACGTGTTTCACTTTGGCGATCTGCAATTGGAACTCTTAAACCTACATAAATAAAGTTAAATATAATTCAGATGCATCATAAATTGTAAATCCATTAAATCCAATGAACGCATCTAAATTAATCAATTAAGTGCATTTATTTATTAATCTTTTAATTACTAACACAATCATGATTAACAGTAAATTATCCTTATTTCAACTAAAATTACAACTAACATATAGGTAGAAAAATATATAAAAATGTATATTTTTTGTATATATCACCAGCCAGGAAACCAATCGTCGGTAGGGCTGCATCTTGGGTCGGGTTCTACTATACCCGACCCTACCCGAGATAAAACCTACAATACCGAGAACCTGAGATAGGAACCGATATTTTAATAAAATAATTAATATAATTACAAAAATCTTTAATAAAATAATTTATATAATTATAATAATAAAAAAATTATATATATTAAAAAATAAGGGATTTAAATAGTATATGTCAGGTAGGGTCGGTTCTTGGGTATTTTAAATCCAAACCCGACCTGACCAGAGATAGAACTGGATTTTTAAATCTTGGAATCGACCCTACCCGAGATAGGACCCGACCTGGGTCAATGTCGGGTCGGTTCCATCCGGGTTGGGTCGGGTCCGATTTTTTGGTGCAGCCCTAATCGTCGACGGTCCCTTTTGCATAACACTTTCTCTCCTTTTGTGCCTACTTTATCCTGGTATAAGAAGGGAAAAGTTTAAATGAGATCGCTCTCATTTGATTTATATGTGACCAGTTTAAGTCATAGCCATTGGATCTTGATCTAACGGCTACAAGGGTGATTGATGGGTCACACTCCCCTACCCACTGATTTGATGCCCACCCTCGGATTGAAATCTAAAAACCTAAAAGACTGTTCTCATGTCCCTTATATGAGAATGATCTCATGTAAACCGAATTTTGCCAATAGATCTGCCACTTGGTTCTGCTCCCGAAATAAAATTGGTATGCCACACAACTTTGAAGTTGTTTTTTGCCACATTCTCCTAAGTCCCATCCTTTTGATAGCATGACATGGAGCAACTCGCGCATCTATAAAATCGTAACTTCCGTTTTGGTTTTCTTCCCCTCCCTTTGTCCGTATTTATTATTAACCTAGTTAGTTCTTTTAAGATTGTCAGCCCCGCCAAGCACTAAAAATGATTTCTCTCTTCTTGTTGATTGCATTTCTTGTAGAAATTCAGTTTATAGTGAGGAAGGAGAACAGATATTTTAAAAAAAAATTAATGGAATCAGATTAGTATTGGGCTTGGGAAAAGAGCCTCCCTTCTCTAAAAGTCCCCTTTTAATGCACCCTGATCTTTTTTTACTGTTCTATGCTTCCTGATTGTGCTCTTCCTGACAACTTTTCTATACTATGCATTCTTCATTGTGCTAAAAAAGGGAGGCCTAATAGATTGATCTAAC
This sequence comes from Houttuynia cordata, assembly GCA_039654745.1. Classification (NCBI taxonomy): domain Eukaryota; kingdom Viridiplantae; phylum Streptophyta; class Magnoliopsida; order Piperales; family Saururaceae; genus Houttuynia; species Houttuynia cordata. Next base: position 5,124,262 of record CM077504.1, read on the forward strand.
ATGCTATGTAAGATAATTAATTAAATGCAAAATCCTTTAAGTCATCATTAGTTCCGGCTTGTATAGGAGGGATTATCAAAATGATTTTTTCGCTTGTACAGACTACAGGGCACATGAAGAAGACAAGGGTAGAATTGCCATGAAAGATGATTTTCTGATAGCTCACTTAACGCCATAGTGGTTATGTACTAATTCCCACAAGGCATAAAAGTTAAGTGCATTTTGGCCATAACTCATAGGGGTTAAGTGTAATTTACCCCGTTTTCATTTTCTTTTGATAGTTATTTTTCTTGTTATGAATGGCAAATATTGTTGGGTTGCCATTGTCGAAGTAAAATTTCACGTCAAACAAACCCCACATGCACGGCAAGTTCGTTCAGTCGTATTTAACAGCTAGCCCAGACCAACCACAGCCCAGTCATTAAATAAAATTTTAAAAAAAACGTACATCTGCTGACACTCTTTGTACTAATCCACCAAAAAAGCCAAGCACTTGTTACCATACCCAGCTATCCAAAATTGTGGCCTTATCATTGCTGAAACTGAGTTCAATTGGTACCAAATATGGTTCATTCATTTCCAATTTCCAGCCCATTTCTGATTTGCAAAAGATTAGTCTTTTGGCAATCAACGACCCTATACAAAAAAAACACAAAACAAATGGGATCACTCGAACCCTCGCTCAGTTAGCCATCCACTCGGGACCTAATTTACCCAATGCGTATACCGGACGACCATTGTATATAACCCAAGAGGATAAGCAGAAGGATTCGATGGTGCTCTAAGAAGTCGGTTGCCCTTCTCCTTCCAGCTAGTCTGTTCTGGTTTTAGTTCATTTTGGCTTTCTAATGAAGACATGCAATTTTGAACAGAGTGAATAATAAGGTGAACTAGGTAGCTAAATATAACATGACCGAGAACTTTGATTCAACTAATTAATCAATAATTGAACCAATTCCCCACACGGTTTACTACCTGTTCGGCTGCACTGTTAGTTTTTAAGTCTTATAGACTTGAAGATGTTAATCCCAATCAGTGTTTTAAAAATGGGTCCGGCCCGGCCAGTTCGACCAGAGCTGGCCGGTTTTTTCGAGCCGCATCAGCGGGGTCAATTGACCAGTCGACCCAGTTTAACCCACCCAATTGAACCGGGTCAAACAGGCCGGGCCGGGCCAGTTTTTAAAACTATGACCCATAGGTTTGGGTCGGGTTTAAGCTATTTCTAACACAATTTCTTCATTTTCTTTTTATTTGCAATATCCTTTAATTTTCTTTTGATATCGATCTTGGTAGAATCTCATACCGCATATTTTTTTTGTCTAAAAAAATATTTATTTTTATTTAAAATTTTTACTTTTTGTAATGTAGTTATTTTGCTCATTAAATTGCTACACAATGGAATATAAGATTAAACAAAGTTTTTATATTATATAAAATTTTGGGAAGGGGTTTTTTTATGTTTTTTTATATTGATGACATTAGCAACCGGGTCAACCCGAGTTGACCCCCAATTGGACCTCCTCCGCAAGAATTTATATAGATGACGGTCTGATTTTTAAATCCTTATCCCAATCCTCAGCCTATCTCATGCACCACACGCACTGCAGTATTAGTTGTATCCACGCACGTGATACATATGAGTTTGTATCAATAAATTTTCCACTGACGGCACCACTTGTTGGTTTGCGGATCAAAGATGAAACCCTGAAGGAAAAAATAAACACAAACAATCTAGCTGTAGTTTTGCAAAACCACCTTGCGATGATTTCCCTTCTATTATATCACAGAAAACAAAGCACAATTATGCCTCTCAACCTCTCAAAATCCTTGAGAAACAAGCACACAATGTACCAAAACACTCAATCCTTGCGAACAATTATGCTTTATGTTCCAAGACTCTCACCACTCAAATCCCTCGAGCAAACCTTGAGAGTATACCTTGAGATGTCCGTGCCTTCCTCTTACCCTTATAGCTGATCACAGCCCTTTATATAGGCCTAAAAACGTAGTCCCATTCCCAAGTTTAACAAGGAATGATATTCTAGGAACATGTGCTTGAACATGGTTCGTTCGATTGCACAAATGGCCCTATTAATTGCTAAGCCCTCGGCTTAAACACATACCTTTTTACACAAACCCAATATAATGGTACGTCGGTGTCGACAACTACACATTAATTGCTTTGCCAATAGAACGTTATATTGGCGATATATCGCTGAATATCGATATCGGCCTTCAACCGATAAAATGATACACTGTAATCTCAATTTCGAATTTTTTTAAATATCGCCGGTATATCAGTGTTTTTTAAAAAATAATTTTTTAAATTTTTTTAAAAAATAAAAAATCAACTTTCTCGCTTGTTTCCCATCCTATGCAAATTGGAAAGATATGGATTTAAAATGCAAACACATATTTTGAATTATATACATATTTTTTATACATATTTTAAAATTTATGCTTGTCTAAATGAGTATCACTCATTTTAAAAGTTATATTGTGAAAATATATGGTAAAAAATAGTTTTAGACCACGAACCGATATTTATTTACACAATATCTCCAATATATCTCCGATATTTTGTCTCTCCGGTAGACCAATATTTTAACAATATCCATCGGATACGACGTTCATGGGCTTTGCCTGAAGATTCTCAATTCTAAACTAGAATTGCAGTCCACCAAAGAGTTCGAGGCATAAATCCCAATAAGGAAAGCTTACAGTCACAACTGATGTTTGTGGGTCAACCTAGGCTGAGAGTAATAGTGGACTGGGCAGTCTCTCCCAAGATTAAAGAGATTAACCTTCGCAAAAGAAAAAAGGAAAAAAAGCAAAAGAGATGCCGCAAAAGAGCTGAGAAAGATGTATCAATGAAAAGAAGAAAAAGCAGGAAGGGGCCGGTAGACCTGCGAAGGCAGCGGTGGCAGAAGAGAAGGAAAGGTGTGGTTCAAATTCAGGAAGAGCAAGGTTTTTATTTTTCACAAAATTTGGCAAAAATGGGGACTGGGTGGACGTGAGGGAATAGTGTGTGGCAAAAGACCTTTCTCCAAATCGCTTTTTTATGTTCTCCTTTGATTTTTTTTTATAATCTATTCCTCATTAAATTGTCTAAGCCCGATTTATGGGGAAAACATTAAATCATCATTGCTTTATTATGTATATAAGACTTATCAACATATGGTTGTTCAACTCTGCTTCTTTTGCCACCTACCCGGGATTACATCTTTAATTACCCAGTGTATATCATGGTTGAGTCTTGTACATGCCCGATGGGATTGGCGGCCAGATACGGTGCTCTAAGAGGTCGGTGGCCACCCCTCGTTATAAAAAATAACAACATATGTCTAGCTGCTTCATTGTGCAAGAAAAAAAAGGCAGCCTTCATTGCCATTTAGCTAATCAAGCCACATTCTCTTCAAGTATCTACTCAAAATTTGCATCATTAGTTCCAACTTGTGTTGGATTGGCATTACCAAAATAAGATTTATGCCAAACACGCCCGGCCCTCATGCACGGCAAGTTAAACGTTCATTGGAATTTAACAGCCAAGACCAGCCACTGCTCAATCAATGCTTAATTTTTTTCCTAAAACATAATTAATTAGATGCGCATCTGCATTCACTCTATATGCAAATCCACCAAAAAGCCAAGCACTTCTAGCCACACATATTCATCCAAATTTCTAGCATTAACATTGCTGCCGAATAAGTTCAATTCTTACCCTATGTGTGGTTGATTCTAATTTACTTTACGTCCCACTTAAATAGTCTCATGTAAAAAAAAATTATTCCCATACTATGATCTTATTTCATGTTGGTAATGTATATAAGCTAAAAAGGGTTGATGGATAGAATAAAAAGGTTAGTTAATTAGCTTTCTTAAATACACTCCAAATGGGATTATTAATATAGGATGGTCTAGGGGGGAGTATATTTTTTATGTTGAATAAAATTTAATACTCTACATAAGTTACATGGCAAAACTGTTCTTTCTATTAATACTCTACATGGATTACGTGATAAAATTGTTCTTTTACATGGACAAATCTATGTAAGTTACATGGTAACTAATGGGGTATTGGTGTGATGGCCAGGCTTCATGGAGCAGCGATCCTGAGTGTTCGAACCCTCACTCCATTAGCCACCCAATTGGGATTATATCCCGATTTACCCAGTTCTAATGATTGGGTGGCCTTGTATGCACACAAGGGGATGAAAAATCCCCACTCTATTGGCTACTTAATTGGGATTATATTCTGATTTACCAGGTTCTAATGATTGGGTGGGCTTTGTATGCACACAAGGGGATGAGCGGCAGGATGCCCACTCAGGATTAATCTAGATTTACCCCGTGCCTTACATGCACCCGAGGGATTGGCGGTAAAATATGGTGCTCTAGGAGGTCGATTGTCCTGCCCTTCTAGTCCGGTTCTAAGGACTCAAACACCCCTCTTTGTAAAAAAATCGCTCTTTCATTATTCCTACAGTTTTGGTACATGTGAAACCTTCGTAGTTAAAGTTAATTTAACTTTGATGATAGAAAGTTAGTTCAACTAATTACTGTCCCTAGCCGGTTTTACAGCCGGTTTGCCCGTACCGTCGGTTTGTAGTCTTTGTTGACTTGTAGCTGCAGATCCCAACGGCACGCACGCAGACGCACCTTGCGTGGCAGATGCAGAGTATCCATGCACGCGATACGCACAAGTTCGTATTGATAACTCGCATCTTCCTTCGTCCCTGTGAAGCCCGTGTTAAGGACGTGTCGCAACGTGTGGTAGTTGGTCCACATGTCCAAAGCATCTCTCCTCTGCAACTGCCACTTCAGAAAAAAACTGTAAATATGGACTGCATGCAAGGGCATATTTGTTTGTAATAAAGAAGAAAGGCATTTATATCCACTTGGCGTACGGAAAAGCTGATTCTCTGACAGATTATTAAGCGACTTTTCTTTTCCAAATAGACTCTACCCAAAGATATTTGTTTTATTATATTCTCCTTTGTCAGTATTTAAAAAGAGTTAGGTATATTAGCATGTGGTTCCACAACCTTTCAAGTCTACGCTTACCCGGCATTTATTTATGTACGAGGATCTATGGCTCTGTATGGTAAATTCAGCCATTTAATTCTGAATATGTAATTTTCTTATGTAACCAAGCTTTTTTTTTTTGGAGGGAGTAAAGATAGTCAAGCAACGTTCACGCTTTTGACATAGTGAAATAAATTTTATGAGTGTTAATAATAAAAAATAGTAGATCTTAAGAGCATTGCAATCATTGGAGAAAGTTGCTGGTGTTTACTGCATTTGTCCTGTTGTTGGGAGTTAGGGTCGTTGTAGTCCTGGCTTTTTCTACCAGAAAAGTGCTTTTGTTATATTTTTGTCTTTTGTGGTCAAAGAGCATCTCCAATGAGGCATGTAAATGTTTTTTTTCAGACGTTGATGTGGTAAAACTGGCAAGTGTCAATGTATGTGTAGACATTTAAAGAATATGTGAACTCTAATAAATTATTTTAAATTTTTAATATTTAAAATAAAAGTTGAATAAAACGTAACCAAGACAAGTCTTTTTCACCTTTTCATTATGACCTAAAAATCATAAGAAACAACATATCCATCGCAGACCCCATTGGAGTGAAAGAGTCCAGAGCAGTTTGCCATATTCCATGAGGGAGAGGGTGTCTAGCATGGAAATGGCAAGCCCACTGTGCTTTGATTGGCTACCTACAATGGGGCTGTTTGACACACTATTTGATTTTCCTTTAAGTTTATTATTCAAGTCAAAACGCCACAACATCTATCATTTCATTTCTTTTAAAAGCCAAACCTCCTCAGGTTTAACCTTTAAAAGAAAAAAAGTTTGTTTCTCCTTTAGGAGCCAAACAAGCCCTATATAAAACTACCCTTGCAATTGAGAGCCAAATGAAGACTATAATTGACTACAACCCAAAAGGTGGGTACCCAAACCTTGAAGTACTACTCCCTTCTCTTGAAATGCGTCCTCCATAAGGACAAAGTAGGTGCCCTAAAATACATGCTCTATTTGGCATTTTAGGACAACACCGCGTCCCCCTCAATGTCGAGAATAGCGATGCAGTGCCCCGTTTGTTGGTTATAATTATGGGTTCAGCCCATATTACATAGTCTATTTGTACGAGGTGTCGGCCCTCTCGTGTGGTGCGTGGACACGTGGAGTGTGCTAGGCCCCGTGGGCATGGTGGGGTCCACACAATATGGAAGAGACACCTAGATGGACCGTTTTCAAAGAATAATAAGTGTAAGCAGTTATGGAGAATTAATAGGAGAGTTAGTGGGTTGTTTGGGAAGCCCTAACTAACCCAAATAAGTAGGAGAAAATGGGAGAACGTAAATAGTGCTTTTGGGAACGCCCGATGGCTGGTTCTTCATCCCTATTCTCCTTGGACGCTCTCTCTCCCTCTTGGCTCACTTGCTCTTTTGCCTTCGCATATTTGGATCAGCAGAATCCTATTCGACGAATCTCTATCTCGCGAGGAGAATAGAGAATCTAGTCTATGCACGGTGGTCCTTGGTAAACTTTGACAGAATTTATTATTCTTGTGAGTGTTCTATTTGAGGATTAATTGTAAGGCACAAAGGCCCACAAGTTAGTGATAATTAATCCTCTGAATTTATATTATATGTATATGATATAAATTATTGTTCATATTATTACTCATATCCTTGCATATTTGTATACTGATTGTGTGTGCAAGAGAAAGAATCAAAACAGGGACTGATTTTGGAGAATTTAACATCACAACGTGCGATCCCCTCGCGCTTCCGCTGCAGTTCTCAGAGCCATAAATCCGTTGTGATGTTATAATTCCAAAAACCCTAATTGATATACTTGTGGAATTTGAGCAATCGAATTAAAAAATGAAGTTTTTGGTACGCGATCGATCGCACCATGCTAAAAATTGAGAAGATGACCAGAGAACAATCAATCGTCGTAGTTATCGATCGATTGTATCTACTGGAAGTTTCGTTTAAAAAGAGAGACGATCGATCGCTTGAGTTTGCAATCGATCGTGCCTACTAGAAGTTGCATTTTAGGGTGACGTGATCGATCACCCAAAATTGCGATCGATCGTAACTACTGTTAAGATTGAATTTGAGGAAGACGATCGATCGGTTGAAAAAACGATCGATCGTATCTACTGTAAAGATTGAAATTAAGAATGCGATCAATCAGCTATGAGATAGATTGATCACATCTACTGGTTCATTTAATTTAAGGTACACAATCGATCGATTTGAGGGAGCGATCGATTGAGGGTACTGAAATGTTGAATTATAAGTTGAGCGATCGATCGCCGGAGTAAAACGATCAATCGTATCTACTATATTTTGTGCAAAGTCTGCAGCGATCGATCGGTTGTCTGACGCGATCAATCGCACAGGAAAAAGATTTGAAAAACCAGTTTTTAATTGAAGCAGTAATTGTGCCACATCAACAACTAAATATTGATTGTTGTTTAGTGTTTCAAACTTTTCCTTTTGATTCTAATTGTCCTGTTTTCACTGGTTGTAGAATTTTATAAAGATCTTCATTTTGTTGCACCACTTGCTATTTTTCATAAAGAGTTGCAATTATATCCCGAATGGTCTTGAGTGAGCTGGCTTAGATTGAATGCCACGGACTTTGTCACCTGGAAGAGGCACATTCGTCATATTCTATTTCTTGAAGACTTGGGTCATCTGTTGGACCAAGTAGTTGAACTTCTAAGTGATAATAGTACTACTGCTCAAAAGAGAGAGGACGAAAAGTTCAAGCTGGAGGATGCACGAGCAAGGATCACTATGCTAATATTTATGGAGCCAAATATTGAATTATTTTTTGAGAAGCATAAAACTGCTAAAGAAATGTATGAGGCTATCCAGAGAAGGTATGGAGAGCATACTGAGGCTCATATCAGGTTGCTACACACTCGCTATGCGAACATGAGGATGGAGGAAGGCAAAAATATGATTGAGCACATAAATGCCATGTCCATTATTTCTAGTGAGTTGGAGATGCTTGGTGATCCTATTTCTTTGGGAGTCCAAGTATCTACCATGCTAACTAGTCTTCCTCCATCATGGGAGCCTATTGTGGTGGTATTAAACCTAAGTGATAAGAAACTCACTTTGGATGACCTTATTACCAAGCTGGGCTTGGAGCAGGAAATGCGAGACCATGTGAGAACCTCTAATGCATTTGCAAATCTTGCTCATCATGTTGGAAACTGTCACACCCCGAATTTCAAAACCTCGAATAATGTGCAGAAGCACCAACTCATTTAAGATCATGAGGTTGAAACCCGGGACGCGGCCGAATACTCGATCACATAACACTCTCATTCCAGAATGCTTAAACAATATCCATTTTACAAAAATTTTAAACAATAACAAACTTCAAGTTAACTGCATTATTACAATAATCAGTCTTAACCATCAGCAATCATCAAAATAACTCAGCACGCAGGCTGATTAGATTCACAAACATAAAATAAAAAATCATGAAACAGATCTACTCCAGCGACTTCTGCCATCAAGCTCCACATCACATACCTGTTAATTTCTTTCCACAATGATACCTGCATCGAGAGATGCACGAGTATTTCGAATAAAATACTCAGTAGGATGCCAAAACCCCACTGATAAAAATATAGAAGCAAAAGACTCCAAAGGATACAAAATATGGAATATCATCAATTAAATTTGGAACAATAGATGCAATAGTCAACACACCAGAATATTAGTAACTCATGCTAAGAAATAGGCAACCAGACTCCGAACATCTCATTTGAACGGATATGGATCACAATTAAAATAGACTTCAAACATAAAGAGTGTAGGAGTTATCAATTTCTGCTCTCAGGTCAGTTCACTTCCCCTATGGACATCTATGCCAGAACATCCTAGAGGTTTTATAGAGGAATCCGGCCATGCGTCTAGGGATGCTGGCCCCATCGGTGCTTACGGGCACAATGGGCGGAGACTGCAGACCTTCCGTAATGTCATACAGTCTAAAGCGCACGCGTTGCCGTCATCGGCTGAACTATAGAGGTTCATAATATAATCTGAGACCACAGAGGATCTAGCAATGGCTCGTGAGCATACTATGATTTCCACTCGAAAAGTTTTCATCAATCACTCTTGTGGAATAAGCAGTTTACAGAGAACTGAAAATAATCTGACAGCAACAGGGGATGTATTAAAATCAATGGAAAATTCTCAATATTCAAGAATAGACTCCCATAGAACACCATTGAGATTTCAATATCCCAAGGAGTTAACAATTCAATATAAAGAATCAATACTCTTCATTAGAATCTGACTCATTAAGAAGTAACTGAAACAAGTCATCTTCCACGCTTGACCCAATTATAAGGGTATAATAATAACTTCCCTGATCTGATATCTTTCGTTGTGCAAGGCCCTAGATTAGAATTTCCAGTTCTAACACTAAACTCAGATGACTCGAATGGTCACAATAATTAGGGTTTAAGAGTACAACCCTAATCAGATTTCTTGAGACACTTCAATTGGTAAGGTAGTTTAACACATAAGCTTGGCTCAATTTGGCTTAACTCCACTTGACTACGCAATTTCAGAAGATTACCCTCTCTGCCCAATTGCCACCCCTGTCTTTCTTGTTTTTATTTAGGTAGTAACTTATCCATAACTTAATATAATCATAAGATACTAAATAATATTAGGTATACCCCGGTTCATTGCCCTGTTTTCTGCATAATAGCACACTTTCAAGTCTTACTATAATTTTTACAGTTCGAATCTAGCCATGAAAATTTTACTGTAGATTCTCCCAAGAGTCTACAATCTAACCCAACCAAAAACACATTTTTCTGAGTTCCTAGAATTAGTTACAAATTTTACACTATAGTCTGTCTGTGCAGGAAAATACTGGCCGAGGCTAATTAACTTTGATTAACTTCCATAATATGATACTTATATGTTAATAATCACTTGTCCATAATATAATAACTATTACCCAGTCCTCTCATGATATTAATATGGTCATATCAGTAAATAAAGTTTCTGTTTTTAATCCCTACAACGATCCGACAGTTGATATTACACCTAATTATGATTAGTTCCCACAAATCCCAATTAAGACTACTAATATGGGACACGAAAACGGAATAGGATGCTGTCGACTTCAAAAAGACATGATCTTTTCACCAACCGTAACAATATGAGTTTGATCTTCTATGAATCAGTGATTATAAGTATACTCCATCGACATATATCATATACACACCCTAATTGACAACCGATAACTCAATATCAATCGATAATATCAAACATCAAGACAACAATGACTGGACAGAAAATACCAGCAGCCATTTGAGTACATAATCGATCATTGGAATACTGGAATAGAAATGAAATTACGTACCTAGGCCATTGCACAACGATCTAGACATCAAGGAATAGTATAATTCATACGTGTACTCATCATGCATATAAAAATTTGATTTTTAATACTCATACCACGACATCATGGGATTCATAATATCAGAGAATTCAATACTCATAAATCAAATAGATTCATCTCAGAAAAATATGAGAGGATTAGGGAAAACACATCCTACCTCTTTGACGAAAACCGCGATTAAATGCGCGTTATCCTATTCCACGCGTATCACCCATTTCCTTCGCGTATCTCCACAAATGAGCGCTCAAAATAATGGAAAAGCCCTTTGGACGTGCAATAGGGTTGCTGACCACCTTGCTCCAGGGCTGGCACGACTCCCAAGGTATTCTAAAAGGGTTGCCGGCCACTAAATTGGGGTGTTTAAATAGTAAAAATCTAGTTACCTAGGTTAAATCTCCACCTTTGATTGAATCTCCATCCAATGTCTAGGATTCATTCCATATCAGCCCAAGTTCCACGTCAAGAACGTGGCCTCCCATATTTTCTCATCTTCAGTTAGGGTTTCCCTTCGATTAGGATGATTTAAAACCCTAATTTCTCCACTTAGGCAACTTTCTCAATTAGGCTAATTTCTCAACTTAGATCAAATCTCATCTAAAGCTTGATATCCATCCCTTCCAATGGCGTGAATAAGCTCCAACGTGCCTTATCACTCCAAATCAGATCCCTAGAATCTAGGTCGGTTACAACCTCTAAATTGGTAGAGAATTTACTAATGGGATCGGTTACCAATTATAGGTATAACCTCCCTAATTTTACTCCAAGCATGATCTCACTCAAGCCACATGGCACAACCTCATCCCATGGCCACTATTCACATCCACAATCTTCCCCTTTAGTTTCTAAATTCCCAAATTTAAGGATTTTCAATTTCCCTCCAAAATCAAATTGGTTTTGGAATCAAATTCAAAATCTCCAATCTCTTTGGTTTAGCCCCTAATTTGTGCCCAAAATTGAAGGCCATGTCATCAAGAAAATCCCACTAATCACGTCCAAAACCTCCTCTTCTAGATTCCTTAATTTCCAATTAAAAGGATATCAAATCTATTTACATTAAAACCAGATTTTGGACTAGATATTTATTCCTTTTAAAACCGGATTTGGAAAGGATTTGAAATTCCCTCTTCTCCGTGATTCTCTCTCCCCTAACCAATTATTCACATGCCAACCACGTGCACAGTGCCCAGGGCGCTGTGTCCACATGGCTTTGTCCCTCAGGTGTTCCTGCGCCTGGTGCGTGGTACACTTATGGACAGCTCCGATGTCCCGCGAATGAATAGTGCCATAAAGCACTGCACAACTCTTGTACCACATATCTAATTCAAATTAATAACTCAAAATACTCAAATGAGTCTCTACACACTAGTCTCATATCCTGGCGCCTGGTCCCCACTCATGGCGTCAGGTGCACTCAGCCCCTGGCGCCAGGCCAGCCTCAGCGCCAGGTTGAGCCCAGCCCCAGGGCTAGTCCTCGTGCCCGGTGTACTGCCTAATCAGGTTTATCAATTCCACTCTTCTATAAGCATCACAAAACCAAATCAACACACCAGATTAAAAGATTTTAAAACAGGCAGCAAAACTTTCCTATTTTAGAACAGTTTCCTAAAATAGCAGTTTTGGTAAACTTACAGAATTTTTGGGCGTTACAGGAACAGAAATGGTGGTTCCTATGCTGGCTTCTCAAAGAAGAATTTTAAAAGAAAGGGAAAGAAGCCTCAGTTTTAGGGAGGTGACGAAGGCAAGAACAAGAAGAAGGGAGCTTGTTTCACTTGTGGCCAAATGAGCCATTATAGCAGGAACTGTCCAAGTGGCACCTAGGGCAATAAAAAGAAGAAATAGCAAGGTGGGGGAAAGGACATTATTTGCATGATTTCTGAGGCATTGATTGTGAGCACTAACACGAGAGGATGGTGGCTTGACTCGGCTGCAACTAGACATGTGGCCATGACCAAGGAGTCATTTGCTGATATGAAAGAGATAAATCCCAAAGAGCACAAGATTTACATGGGTAACAACACTTATTGTGATGTGTTAGGGATTGACTTTGTTCGTATTCCTCTCTCTGGAGGAAATACACTGGTTCTCATAGATGTCCTGCTTGCACCAACTATTAGAAGGAACCTGATTTCAATCCCTTTACTGACTCAAAAGGGATTTGAAGTTAGGTTCAAGGGTTGAAAGGGAACTATGGGACAAAAGGACAATATTTTATTTACTACTTCGTTAGTTGATAGTTTATTCAAATGTGATGTAGTTAATGACTTTGGTGATTTTAATAATATGATTGATTCTGAGTATTTGACTTGTGTTGTGAATGATGCTGCTTTGTTATAGTATTTACGCCTTTGTCATGTGAATGTTAGAAAATTATACCAAATGTTGGGTAGTGGTTTACTACCTAGAATAGGTGATGATTTGCGCATTTGTGAAGATTGTATATCCGGTAAAATGACTAGGCTACCTTTTCCCAAAGGTCAACTAGCCATAGATCTTTTAGAGGTCATTCACTTAGATATTTGTGGGCCTATAAACGTTAAGACTCAAAGGGGCATGACATATTTTATTACGTTTATAGACGAGTATTCAAGGTATAGATATGTGTACCTTTTGTCTAGGAAGTTCGATGCCTTAGAGAAATTCAAGGAATTTAAGGCTGAGGTTGAAAACCAATTATAACGTAAAATTAAAGTTCTTAGAACAGACAGAGATAGAGAGTACACATCTGATTTGTTCAAGGACTATTGTACGAGCCAAGGAATAGTTCATCAGTATACACTTCCGTATACCCCTTAGCAGAATGGAGTCGCCAAAAGACGTAATAGGACGTTATTGGACATGGTGAGGTCTATGTTAAACTACTATGAACTAGGAACACAGTTTTGGGGTGAACCAATAGACACCACTGTCTATGTACTAAACCGAGCACCGTCTAAGTCGATCAAATTGACCCCATATGAGTTATGGACGGGTCAACGTCCAAACTTTTCGAACTTAAGAGTAAGGGGGTCAAAGGCCCATGCTAGGGTGCTTGATCAACTAAGAAGCAAGTTGGATCTTAAGACTATAAAATTTAATTTTATAGGTTATTGTGATCATTCAAATGAGTATCGGTTTGTAGTACCTCATGATGATGGGACAATGGGGGTAATTGAGTCTAGGGATGCTTATTTTCTTGAGGAAGATGTAGACCTAAAACTTCTAGTCAACGAGTGGAGTTGTTTGAAATAGAAAAGGAAAAAGTTTATGTCACGAATAATGAACAAGTGATAGGAAATACATCCAATGTGGATGTTGAAACACGTGCATCAAGAGAGTGTAGAACTTCTGTTATGTTCCGCATATGATATTATTAACATGCCGGCCCAGCTTAGGGGAGTAGCCCATCCGGCTCAGCTTAGGGGAGCAGTCCATCTTATTTTATTATCTGTAATAAGATCATAGGCCCAACTAAAGGGAATAGCCCAGTGAGTAGATGTAGCCCATCGTGGGAACTATATATTGAGCTCATGCTCTCCTAAATTGGATTATGAAAGAAGTTTACCCTAATTCTCCTTTCTCTATCTCTTCCCCCTCTCATTCCCTCTGCTGAGCCGCCATCAGGCTACTCAGAGGTCTCCTTCTTTCCCACTTCGATTCTTCCCTTACCCTCTCGACTTCCTTCCTCCCTCTTTTCCCCTCACTCTCTTTCCCTTAAATTCCTAAATTCCTCATTTCTTATTGTCTCAGACTACTGGGACATATCATTGGTATCAAAGCAACGATCCTTGGATTCGCGAGGAACCTTCGCGATGGCCAGAAGCAACCCACGGCCAGACCTTGATGTTCAGTCAGCGTTTGGGCCACACGTGCAAGGAGATCCTTCCAATGAGCACCGCCCTCCCCAACCTGAGGGGAGGATCTGCATGAGATGATGACGGCGTCCCTGGCGCCCCTTATCCAAGTCCTCATACAGGGCCAACAACAAGCACAAAAGGAGATGACGTCAGTCCATGACTCCCTTGATCGACAAGCCATGTCCGTGGTGACTAACCCTCGTGCGGGCTGTCCTGACAAGGGGGTTTTTCCGTTACCAGGACACACGCTCCGATGAGGACAAATTAACGGTAACTTCTTTCCATCTCACCGGTGATGCTTTGATTCGGTATCAATATTTTGAAGCAGAACAACCACGACATTCATGGCAACAATTCATTTGGGAGCTTTGTGTTCAATTCGGGCCTATGGAATATGCCGACTTCAATGAGCTCCTCAGCTTCTTATGGCAGACCTCCACGGTACGTGCTTACCAGATGGAATTCATGCGAATAGCCAATCGTGTACCATATTGAACTCCAGAGGCCATGGTGGGTAAGTTTATGCAAGGCTTGAAACTCGAAATCTCTGATGCTATTCGCCATTACCCGCGCACATCTATAGCTAAGGTAATTAAGCATGCCCAGATTGCGGAGGAGCGACTTAATAGACAAAGGAGGTCCTGGCGCACGGTAGGCCATGTCACCAGTCTCCAAGGCCCATCCGGTTGACTCTCATGCTCCTCCTCCGTCTCAGCCACCCATCCGCAGGTTGACACAAGCCCAAATGGAGGAGCGTCGCTCTAAGGGTCTGTGTTATAATTGTGACGAACGCTTTATTCCCAGGCATCGTTGCAAAACCCGCGCCCTCATGACCTTGAAAGGTCTATGGGACGAAGGCCCTGAGGACGATGATGGGGCTGGGTTTGAGATCTCCTTCCATGCTTTCTCGGGCACATACATACCCCAGACTATGCGTGTCCAAGGGGCTATCAAGAAGCAAAAGGTATCTGTCCTTATCGATTCTAGTAGTACTCGGGATCATTTAGCCGAGTTCCAGTTCTTATTCGTCACCCATTCTTTTGGTCCGAAAAAATGATGGTACGTGGCATTTCTGTGTGGATTACCGGGCCTTAAACGCTATCACACTCTAGGACAAGTATCCAATTCCAGTCATTGAAGAATTGTTCGATGAATTGGCTCATGCCCGAGTCTTCTCCAAGC
This sequence comes from Houttuynia cordata, assembly GCA_039654745.1. Taxonomy (NCBI): domain Eukaryota; kingdom Viridiplantae; phylum Streptophyta; class Magnoliopsida; order Piperales; family Saururaceae; genus Houttuynia; species Houttuynia cordata. Next base: position 5,139,733 of record CM077504.1, read on the forward strand.
TAGATTTGAGCGCCGACTACCATCAGATTAGCATGCACCCTACGGATGTTCACAAAACAGCTTTTCGTACTCATGACGGCCATTTCGAATTTTTGGTAATGCCCTTCGGTCTCACTAATGCCCCGGCCACCTTTCAGGGACTTATGAATGATATCTTTCGGGACATCTTGCGATGCTTTGTCTTGGTCTTCTTTGACGATATACTCGTCTATAGCTCTTCTTGAGAGCGCCATGTCGAGCACCTTAGGGTTGTATTTGAGGTACTTCGAGCTCACTCTTTATTTATCAAATGTTCCAAATGCTCTTTTGGTTGTCCTTAGGTTGATTATCTCGGCCATGTGATCTCTAATGACCGCATCTCTACCGACCCCTCCAAAGTGGCGGCTATGGTTGATTGGCCCGTCCTGACTTCTCTGAAAAGTCTTAGGGGATTTCGAGGGTTAATAGGTTATTATCGAAGGTTCGTCGCCAATTATGGGTCACTTGCTGCTCCTTTGACTGGTTTACTCAAATAGGGGGCTTTTGTCTGGTCCCAAAACGCTCAGTAGGCCTTTGACACCTTGAAATCAGCTATGTGTGCGGTTCCGGTTTTGGCTCTTCCGGATTTCTCGAGGCCCTTCGTGTTTGAGACCGATGCATCTGGCCATGGCATCGACGCTGTCCTGTTACAGGCCAGCCACCCAATTGCTTTTTGGAGCAAAGCCTTGGCTGGCCGATCACTGTCCCTTTCGGCTTATGAAAAGAAAATGTTGGCTATTGTTCATGCGGTGACCAAGTGGAGGCCGTATTTGTTGGGGTGCCATTTTATCATTCGGACTGATCACCAACCACTTAATATTTCCTGGACCAACGTGTTGCTACTCCTGCCCAGCAGCGTTGGGTGACTAAATTGCTTGGCTATGATTATGATTGGTCTATAAACGTGGATTCAAGAATATTGTTGCGGATGCATTGTCCCATCAGTTTGACGATTTTGTTCACTTGGGTATGTCCGCCCCAGTGTTTCCTTTCCTGGCCGATTTGCAGCATGCCTACCAGCAAGATCCAGCGACGATTACTTTATTGGTTAGGCTTCAAGCTCAGACTTTAGATGATCCATCTTATGTTTTGCGGAATGGCATTATTTATTGGAAGGATCAGTTGTGGGTCCCTAACTGTCATACTATTTTGACTCATTTTCATTCTATCCCAAAAACAGGTCATGAAGGCTCCTTACGGACCTATAAGCGTGTTTCTCAGTGTTGTTTATGGCACGGGCTAAAACGATCAGTTTAGAAATTTGTGGCTGGATGTGAGGTATGCCAATGTGTCAAGGCCTCTACTATTACTCCTTTGGGCCTATTGCAGCGTTACCTATTCCGAATCACATTTGGGAGGATGTCTCTATGGATTTCATAGAATCTCTTCTAGTGGTGCAAGGGAAATCTGTGGTGATGGTCGTGGTCAATCGGCTTTCTAAGTACGCTCATTTTGCAGCCCTAGGCCACCCCTATACAGCCAAGACCATTGCTGAACTTTATGTCCGCGATGTGGCTAAACTGCATGGGATGCCTCGTACTATTGTGCCGGATCGTGACCGGGTGTTTATCTCGCAATTCTGGCATGAATTTTTCACCCTCCAAGGCTCTCGGCTTCTTATGAGTTCGGCATATCACCCGCAAACGGATGGCCAAACGGAGGTTGTTAACCGCTGTCTAGGGCAATATCTCCATTGTTTTGCAGGTGAGAATCCTCGCCGCTGGCTTCAGTTCCTTCCGTGGGCAGAATGGTCCTAAAATACTGCATACCATACTTCTACCGGGTTCTCTCCTTTTCAAGTTGTTTATGGCCGACCTCCCCCCACATTACTTCATTATGTGCCTCAGAGAGCTTCTGTCAGTGAGGTTGATTATCTATTGCAGACTCGCGATGACATTTTGAGGCAGTTGAAGCAGAATTTGTCTTTAGCCCAAAACCGAATGAAGCAGGTTTCTGACAAACACCATAGTGACCGCAAGTTTCAAGTTGGTGATTGGGTCTATGTCAGTTTTCTTCCCGCGTGCCAGTCATCTTTATATCAGCCGGCCAGCGTTAAATTAGCCCATCGGTTTCATGGTCCGTATCAGATTGCTGAGCGCATTGGTCCAGTTGCCTACCGCCTGCTCTTACCGACTGATTTGCCAGTTCACCCCGTGTTTCATGTCTCACAGCTCTGGCGTGTTGTTGGCGATCTGGCTCTTTTGGTCCCTACTCCACATCCTATGCCCATTTCTTCAGACTTGCCGTTGGTTCTCGCTTCCAAGGTGGATTCTCATAGAGTTCGTCGCTCTGGGCGCATTATCATTGAAGTTTTGATTGCGTGGCAAGGCATGCCATTAGAGGAGCTTCCTGGCTTCCTGAGGATGAGTTTCTGGCCCAATATCCAGATTGGATGCCTTGAGGTCAAGGCTAGCAACGGAGAGTGGTGGAATGTTATTCCGCATATTATATTATTAGCCTGCCGGCCCAGCTTAGGGGACGCCGGCTCAGCTTAGGGGAGCAGTCCATCTTATTTTATTATCTGTAATAAGACCATAGGCTCAACTAATGGGAATAGCCCAGTGAGTAGATGTAGCCCATTGTGGGAACTATATATTGAGCTCATGCTCTCCTAAATTGGATTATGAAAGAAGTTTACCCTAATTCTCCTTTCTTTGTCTCTTCCCCCTCTCATTCCCTCTGCTGAGCTGCCATCAGGTTACTCAGAGGTCTCCTTCTTTCCCACTTTGATTCTTCCGTTACCCTCTCGACTTCCTTCCTCCCTCTTTTCCCCTCACTCTCTTTCCCCTAAATTCCTCAACTCTTATTGTCTCAAACTACTGGGACCCAGATGACTCATATCATATTTTCCCTACATACGGCAAGGAATTAGAAAGATCTAATCTAGGAACCTATGTAATTATGGAAAGGTCTTCTGATATACTTGAAATAGAGATAGGCCTATACGATTTCAAACATGTGTTTTGGATATTTGGCCCCGTTGCAAGAGCTTTCAAAAGTTCACTTAGGCCTCTCTTAATTGTAGATGGAACATTTTAAAAAGGAAATATTCCAGATATGTATTGATTGCTACAACCATTATTGGTAATCAACAAATGGTGTGTGTTGCTGATTGTTTAATATTTAAACCGTTGCAAGTGCACAAGTGGAACATTCTCGGACATATACTTGTCAATTCAAAATATTGTGCTCTCTTCTCGGATGTAACACATAAAACAATAAAACTCATGGAATTGTGATTTATCTCTCTCTCGAGCATAAATCAATGAAAATTTATTAATATATGACATCTCAGTCTACTTATGTTCCTCTCGGACACACAAGTATTCTTCGGATTAAAACTCATAAGAAATCACTCTCGCCTCTCTTAGGCACAAAGAATAAACCTTGATAAATTAACTTTGAAACCATAACAAAGATTCATACACCAACTAAGGTAAAAGTTAAGATGAGAGAAAGAAAATGATAAAACCCATTTATTCGGGCTTCATCTATGCCAAAAGAAGTTTAGCCAAACATTGGAAGAGAAACACATATCATCTTCATCATCTTTTTCTTCTCTCCTTCGCTCTAGCCGTCAGAAAAGCTCTCCTCCAAAGGTCTCCAAGATATCCAAGATATGTCAATATGTTCTCCCTTAAGGCATATATATAAGGGTGAAGAGAAACCACGAAGCCCCCTTCCAATTCTGACTCAAAATAGGGCTTGTTTTAGGTTTACCGAATACAGCGATTGATCGCACTGTTCACCGATCGATCGCTTACTGTTCACGTAAAAATTTCAGTAGATACAATCGATCGAAAGGTAATGATCGATCGCATATATCTTGTTTTTTGTTTTGGCGATCGATCGCTTCAATGTGCCGATCAATCGGTTACTATTCATGCTTTTATATCAAAATCTTCCAATGATTATAACTTTCCACTTCGAACTCTGAATTGCTCACGGTCAGTGGCGTTGGAAAGCTGACTTCTTGAGTTTAACATAAAGCTTGAATCAGTTCAATCAGAGATATGCACACGAAGTTATAAAGATTCAACCATTGGAGTCATGTTTCATCACATTTGCAGGTTACGCTTATTTTCTTGCAAAAAATAAAAAAACTACATTAAAGAATACTAACTATAATCAAACACTAATATAAATATAAGTTTAGGTAGCTAATAAAATACATAATTCACGTATAGATCAGCTGCATATGCTCTTGTTGAGGCAAAGACAAGAAACACTTGGTATGATGAAGAACAATCATTAATTTTAGTCGTGTCATCGCGAACACGATATGGAGTCATGTCCTCGATGACACGATAGCCCTACATATCGTGTTCACAATGACACGACACGGGCAGACTATCGTGTATATGTTTGCAGGAGTCGTGCCCTCGATGACACGACTACAATGACTTATTATGATAACTGCAGTCGTATTTTTCTCACACAGTTCTTATCCTATGTTACTTTCAAGACATGGTTCCTCAAGTTAATTCATACTTTTATTTCCATTGATCTGCCCTCAAGACTAAACACAATTATTTTCGACAGACCTAATAAATTTCTCAAAACAGTCCCCGATGTCTTCTCGAAAGCTTGTTCGAGTGTAAGCCTGAACGAGCCGAGCCAAGAATCATTGTGCTCGGGCTCAGCTCGTAGTGGGACGAGCTTGAGCTGAGCCCGACACGAGCCGAGCCAAAAGTCGAGCCTATTCGAGTCGAGCTGGATCACCTCACGAGCCGGCTTGGCCCGTTTACACCCTTTTGTGGCACCTTCTATGTCGGCTCGCATCTCAAGGCCTAGGCTGCTCGGCCATCACCCATGGTCATGACACTTCTCGTGTGCAGTTGATTGATTGAATTTTTAACTATTTACTCGCAATCGCACGAGACTCAATATAGTCTAGTGGAAACGAGGTCGAACCCAAAGGACTTGGTAGATTAATCTAATTCTAATGAAAGATTAATCTAATTCTAATGAAGAGATTGAATTCTAATGATTTAATTAACTAAAGAAAATAAACTTTAATAAGAAATCAGATAATGAGAATATCAAAGCGTCGAATCCACCACTAAACATGCAATTACTACTCTCAATTATTATCTCCATAAATTGATAAGATACAGTAATTTATGTTCTTGGCCGGACACACAAATTACCAGTGAATGAACTACACGTTCTTGTCCAGACACGAAAAATTCATCCACTATAAATTAATACAACTAACTCTATCCTTGGCTGGGCATAGAATTAATTATAATCCCGTTATTATCTAGACACAGGATATATCAAGATCAAATTCCATTAATCATTCATTAAGTCTCGGTCAAAGCACTTAAGAGGAACAATAACAAAATCGCATTAAGCATAAGAATTCATTATCAACTTTCACTAAATTAAACAAATAAGAGTAGTAAATACAAATTTAGGGCTTCATCTAGCCTTGATAAGAAAATTAGCTAGACATAGAATAAGAGAAAGAAATAGCCTGATTTGTCGGATTCATTGAAACACTGCTCACAAAATCACTATTCACAGTACTGTTCACAGATCACTGTTCACCGTCTCTCCCAAAAATCCGTGTACTGTAGCGTTTCGAAATTACTGTAGCAATTGAGATTTTTGCCCAAAATCCGGCCTTTTCTTCTCCCTTCCTTCTTCTCTTCTTCCTCCGGCGTAAATCACACCGGAATCCGGCGTGAACAGCACCCAAATCGTCTGGTTTTTCCTCCCGGCGCTCTGTTTTTTTCTGCAAAACCAGACCCTGTTCTCCTCTGTCAAAAGTCCCCCTTCTCGTCCAAAAACTCCTTGTTTTTATAGACCTCGACTAAGAGAGTCCTTCTCCCTGCTTCCTCTTTGAGATGAGCCCAAATCCGCCTGAAAAAATCTAATCTTTCCTATAGTTTCTGAGTTGAACACAGTTCTGTTTCGTATGAGTCCCTATTGAGCACGGCTCTTCGTTTCCAAATCCTATTCCAGCATCGACTTCATCTTCTGCACCGCCACCGGACCTCGCCTACAATCTCATCTTCTCCGGCATCGTCATGCTCGCCCCGCCATGAAAGCCGCTTCTCTGCCGTCGCCGTCTCGAGCTTGCCGTTTCGATTTCCTGTCGAAGCCGCCGGAATCCGAGCTCCCTCTTCCGCCGTGACCTCGCCCAGGCCGCCGCCGATTCAAGCATCGCCTGATCTTGCCGCCGTCCGCCGTCCACCGCCCCAGCTCCGCTTTTCCGGCGAGCTCTGGAACGGAAGACCCGAGCGCCCGAGCTTCGGCTCGGGCCGGGTTTTTTTTATTTTTTATTTTTTTTACTGAACCGGACCGGATTTTGAACCGGTCATTATTATTTTTTTTCTTTTTCTTCTTTAAAACCCGTCGTATTGCTCTCGTTCATCGGATCTCATCTTGACGGTTTCTTTCTTTAATCGTGTCTCTTTCGCGCACAATATTTCAAATGATCATAACTTTTTGCTCAGAACTCCGAATTGCGAACAGTCAGTGGCGTTGGAAAGCTGACTTCGTGTACTTTAACATGAAGCTTAAATCAGTTCCATCAGAGATATGCAATCGAAGTTATTAATATTAAATCATTTGAGTCGCATTTTGCCCCATATCTGCATTTTACTCTTATTTCCTACAAAAACCAAAAACTATATTAAAGTAGCAATAATTCTAAACAAACACTAACAGAAACATAAGTCTAGAAAATAATAAAATGCATATTTTATGTATAGATCAGCAGTCATCACAAGCATATGTGCATGGCCATGACACATCCTGTGTGCACCCATAGATGGTCATGGCATCTCCTGTAGCCAGCACATGTGCCTGGTCATGGTGTGTGGTCATTGCATCTCTTTAGTTGGGTCTTGACATCCCTTGTGTGCTGCAGTGGCCTACGCTCGTGGCTGTCATGGCACCTTCTAATGTACTGTTGTGCATGTCATTCGCCTCTTGTGTGCAGCCGTAGCATGTCATGACATCTTCCTTGTGTGGCCGTGGCATGCACCTGTGTTCGGCCATGGCCAACACATCTGCACACATATTGGCATGCATTGCTGGCACATGTTGTGGGCACATTATGTCATGACACTTCATGTGTGCATGCATTTTGTGTCACAACACCTTATGTGTGCAGCCATGCCCTGTACATGGGCCAACTAGCCTGATGCACACCACCCCCTCCCTAATACTCCCTCCGTTCCAAAATACTATGTACATTTGGAAAAAAAATTCCATTTTTATTAGACCATGGCCCCACAAAGAAGTCACATGATTTCCTCTCTGAGATCCCGTCCCATTCCTTCTCTCCCTCGTATCCATTACTATTTGGCTAAGACCTGGATGAGGTGGAATCGTCGCGGAAGGCAGACAGGTTAAGAAGACGTGCGTCGTCGCCATTGATATTGCGGAGGGCCTCAGTGGCAAAATTGGGGTCTGGGTTTTGGAGAAGACGAGATGCGAGGGAGAGCGACTTGAGTGCAACGACCTAGTTGCGAGTGCGGGAGATGCGGCGGGCGAGGGAGCGGATGCAGGCGGTGGCACTTGGAGGACGTCGTGGAGAAGACGATCATCAATGGGGAGTTCATCGTGGGAGGTGGAGCCGAGGATGGAGACATCGAGGTTGGAGGCGGCGCGGGAGATCTTGGCCAGGGAAATGCTGGTCTGGTCCTTGACTGCCCCCAATGCCTTCCTCATCTTGCTAGGCATGATATCCTCTTCCTCCTTCAGCTTCCTAAACTTGAAAACACCTAAGCAGATAGAAAACCCTTCTTCTTCGCCTTACTCTGCATTTGATTTGGGTGCCCTCCTCGTCTGTCCTTCACAATCAGAGCCACAGGGATCATCAAACCACACCAGTAGCAATTTCTCTGTTTTGATTTGGTTTTTCTTCATGAGAAGAAGATGAAGAGGAGAGTGTGAGGAGGATTTGATTTATAAATGGAAGAGAAAGATAGAGAAGCAAAAGGTTCGAACTTTTTTCAAAAGGGGCAGGAATTTGATATATGAAGATTAGCCAAAATGTACATAGTATTTTGGAACAATGAATTTTTCCAAATGTACACAGTATTTTGGAACAGAGGGAGTATTTTTTTCAAGGCAACCCTTCTATTAAATATCACAGGTCATACAAATAGAACTCGTTACACAATAAAGGGTTGCGAGCATATCGGTAAAATATCGATCGACCAAAGAGAAAAAAATAACGGTAGTCTAAACCTAGTTTTTACCATGTATCAATATAACTTCTAAAATGAGTGATACTAATTTAGACAAGCATAAATTTTAAAATATGCATAAAAATGCGAATAAAATTCAAAATATGTGTTTGTGTTTTAAACATGTATCCTTCCACTTGGCACAGGATGGGAAACAAACGGGAAAGTTGATTTAAAAAAAATTATTTTTTTTTTAAAAAAACACCGATATATCGGACTGAAACGATATATCGGCGATATTTTAAAATTTTCAAAATCGAGATTACACAATCTCATTTTATTAGTTGAAGTCCGATATCATAATCATAATCAAGTAGCGCATTTTCTCAACTATTTGGGGTCGGCGACATGGATCTTACTCTTCCATTTAGGCATGTTTTGGGCTACCTCTTTTGCAAAAGATAGTAAAGTCAAATCCTTTTTAATTAACTCCATCCAAGTTCTCTTAGGTCTCCATCTCCCTCTTTTAGCATCGTTTACATGCACCACTTCTAATATTCTCACAGGGGCATCTATTGCTCTTCTTTGCATATGCCCATACCAATGCAACCTACATTCTCCCCAAATAGTTCGTACACTAGTTACAACCCCCTCATACATATCCTTTATGATATCTATGTAACCTCTTATGACACCCTTCTTCTTCAAAACACTCTAAATGAGCTCTCTCGGCACTCTGTCATAGGTTTTTTCCAAATCTATGAAGGTAATATAGAGGTCTTGTTTTCTATCCATATACCTCTCTACTAACTGGCGTAATAAAAATATAGCTTCCGTTATTGACCTCTCCGGCATGAAACCAAATTGATTCTCTGTTACCTTAGTTACTTTTCGCAAACGTCCTTCTATTACTCTCTCCCATAATTTCATAGTATGTCCCATAACTTTTATACCTCTGTAGTTTGTACAACTTTGGATGTTCACTTTATCAGTTGAAGTTCAATATATTGGCGATATATCACCAATACAACTTTCCATGGTTGCGAGAAGCTGTATAAACATATAGCAAACACACCTCCCCCACAATGAAGCTCCAACGAGAAATCTGCTTGTGCGAATACACACATTGATGAGCAATTGCGGCGTGGAAGACCTCTAACTCCATCTTCAAAAGTAGTTGCCAAAGTGTTGCCTCCAAAAGAAATCCATAGTCGTAACACACTACCCCCTCTCTACCAAGAAGAGGGAATGTCACACCCCCAATTTTCTGACTTCATCGGAATGTGAATACAAATAAATATGTCGGAATCTTTGGGACACGATAGGATAAACTACGACGTCATTTACGTAGTCATCAAAAGACGTATAAATGAACATTTACCTTGGGATGGGACTATTGATTAAATAAAAATCCAAAATAGTTAAATATTAGCACATATGCCAATTATTACAAGGTTTCAATAATTTTAACCTGATACATTTTCTAATGGTTCAAAACCATTGTTACAATATCTCTTGAAAATAAACTGCTACTATCAAAGTCTACTCCATGTACTTGTCTCTATGGTCCACCGTTATTCCCGTTTCTTCTTTGAGTTATCAGCAACTAACCTACATTGCAGGATGCATGAGTACTGCGAAGATATACTCAGTAGGATACAAAACCATAGCATAATAATAATGAAGATTTAAGAAAGATTATTGCGAAACAAAATCAATATAATAAGGAACTGGACAGTAAAATTTCCATCAATAGGAAGACAAGCAATTTCACAATGTAAAGGACATCAATATCCAATTTTATCAAACTCCAAAACAACCATAGTGTAAGGAGATATCCAATTCATGCTATGCAAGCATACAATGTCTTGCTATGCCTTAAATCCCAGGGATTTTCTCTTTGAAACCCTACCATGTATCTAGGATAAGGTCCCAATCGGTGCTCACAAACACAATGGTCGGAGACTGTCAGACTTTTCGAGATGTCTAACTAGCCTAAAACGTACGTGCATTGCCTCTCTTTGGAGGGGGGGGGGGGACCTTGGAGTATGTGATATATACGAGATATACACATTTTTATACACCTTTCTACCTATATTTTAGTCATAATTTTAGTTGAAAGTAAGGATAATTAATGATGATTCATGTTAGGAGAGTAATTAGGAGTTTAATAAATAAATGTGCTTAATTGATTAATTTAGATGCATTAATTAAATTTAATGGATTTATATTTAATTGTGCGTCAAAATTATATGTATTTTTATTTATGTAGGTTTCAAGAGTTTCAAATGCAAATCGCCAAAAGTGAAACACATCAAGCAGCTTCTGTGAAGAGATCAAAGATCCGGTGGATGAGATTATTGTAACGGGTTTTGACCCAATGAAAAGAGAAAAAGACCTGGTTCAGCAGGTCAGTGGTTCGGGTTTTGAAGAAAAAGAAAGAAGAAAAAAACCCGACTCGATCTGTCGGGTGTTCCAGCAGAGCCAAAGCTCGAGCTTCTACCTGAGCATTCATGGCGGTCGACAACAGAGGCGAGGCAGCCTGAGACTTCGGCGGGGCTGAGCTGGGTCCGTGGGACGACGGCGGTGAGGCAGATGGCAACGAAGCACGATGGATCAGCGAGGCTCGACGAGTGGAAAAACGGCAGCTTGTGCTCAATCGGTAAAACACACAAAGTCATGCTGAAATTGGAACTTGAGTTTCGATTTGACTTCAACTTGGAATAAGATACTCGATTTGGGATGTTGGCGCAAAACAGAATGACACTTTGGAGGGAAAGAAGAGGAACTTTTGAAGAGGAGAATTTTCGCTTGAAAAACCAGGGAACTGTCGGCCGAATTTGGGTGTTGTTTCCGCCGAAAGAAGAGAGGGGAGAAGAAGGAGTTGGCCGGAGGGAAGAAGGAGGCCGAAGGAGAGGAGAAAAGCTGCGATTTTGGAAGAATTTCACAACTGCTACAGTAAATTTGAAATTGCTACAGTAATCGCAGGGATTTTGGAGAAGACGATGAATCTTGTGGTGAACAGTGATTTTGCTACAGTACTTGTGAACACTGATTTTGTGAACAGTGTTTCGATGAATAGTGCAACATGACTCCGATAAATCAGCAGTGTTCTTCCCGTCCAATGGCCGGCTAAATTCATGTCTAAGGCATAGATGAAGCCCTAGATTTATTTTATTACTATTAATTGTTTAGTTTAATAGAGTTGATTTGATTTATGCTTAATGCGATTTTATAAGTTTTCTTTTGAGTGCTTGACCATAGACTTGATTGATTATGAATGAGATTTGATATTGTTAATCCCTGTGTCTAACCAAGAACAGGATTGTGTTGATTCTATGCCCCAAGTATAGAGTTAATTACATTATAGTGGATGAACTTTCGTGTCCGACCAAGAACGTGAGTGCATTCACTGGTGATTCATGTGTTCAACCAATAACACGAGTTACCGTGTCATATGAATTTGTGCGAGATAATAATTGATAGTAGTAATTGCATATTTAATGGTGGATTCGCTGCCTTGGTATTGCTCCATATTAGTAAAAACTCGTTTTAAGTAGTTAAAGTTCATTGCTTTCTTTAGATTTAATTAAAATTGCAACTTTCTTTCACTTAAATTTGGTAGATTATCATATGTCCCTGAGGTTCGACAACCCTAGATACTCACTGTAGTACAATTGCCTTGTGCACTTGCAAATGTTTAATATTTAAACGATCAGTATGCCTCACAGGGTCCAAATAAATCGAAACTCTTATAACAGGGTCTATTGAATATACATAATCTCTCACCCTAGCAGAGTTTGCTCTTGTAACAAGGTTTGTTGAGTATACAAAATCTCTCACCTTGGCAGAGTCTATCATGGCTTATTGTGCATACTATGATACAGAGATGTTGTAACAACCTCCATGGAAGCTTAATCAGGGTGCCTCGAATGGCAAGAATCCTTGCAAGCATACGAAACCTTGCATAGAAGCGAATCCAATCCAAACTATGCAGAGATATTCACCGACTCCATGATCATCATATTTAGTAGAGATGTTGCAAGTAAATAAAGCCTTACAACTATTCTATAGAAGACATATAACTTCACAACAAATAATTTCAATGAAATCTTTCCAACATCAAGGTCCAATACTCGTAATAAAAATTCCTTGAGAGAAGGAGAGACATGATTCTTAACATCAAAAGAGCTGAAAGGGGTCTTCTAGGATTTTATTACAAGTGTTTTCTTCTGATCTTTAATTAATGTTAAGCATATAGGTCATTATTAATACTTATTATTTTGTACTTCATAGTATTACTTGCCTAGTGGCATTACTAGTTACCAGGGTGACACAAAACAGATGGTTAAGGCACAAATAAGGTTCTGCCCAAAATAGATCAGTAAGGTTCACGAAATTCCCATGGTCAGCACATGAGGAATTAGGATGTGATATTTTACATTAGATACTCCTATGAGTTTAGAATCCCACGTAATTGATGGCATATTTTTTCGACACATGTAGGTTTAGTTATGACCGAGAGCATGTTATTAACTTTAATTTCGGTTTAGTGCATCTAATTATGATTTAAACACTCATATTATATTTTACCTATTTAGAACTGAGGTGTTTATGACAGTGACTCCCAGAAGAATCATGTGGTAAAGTGTGACTTCACAGGGACATGCCCCATACCAAGTCAGATACTATAATTGCTTCTGGTTTGTAGTAATTAGCGGGTTTGCTAAGAAGGCCGGGTTGTCATTGATTTCATCTTGTTTAGCTTTTCCTTATTTAAGTTATTAATACATACTTTATACTGATCATAATTTAAATATGACACGTGAAAGAAAGTTATGAACACCGAAGGTTCAATTTGACATGTTTTCCAAGTAATTCGACAATATGAACCATAATAATTTCTCAAGACACCAAGCATTGATTAATAAAGGTGACAACTTTTTATGGACAACAAGGTCAAACTTTGATGGAACACTTACAATATCGAGATTAGCATGGATTGTAATTCTCATCAATTTATTACGAGCGTATAACAGTGAAACTCAACAAGCAGATGTCAAAATCGATAGAAACAAACAGATTGGACAAATGTTGACGTCAAAAGATTATAATTCATGACTATAAGAATCAAGTTCATCAATACAATATGTACTCATCAATTTAAATGAAAGAGAACCAGGCATTCATTCATGAAAACCCAGTAGATGCTAAGTAAAACCATCCTACCTCAACCGTTGACAATTCTTCTTGTCGTGTAGCCTTGCTTTAGCGTCCAACACTTCCTCATCGTGCGCTCAGGTCGGTCAGCAACAAGAAGAGATGAGGGTGTTGTAGGAGAGAGAGAGTAAGAACATGAGAGGGAGAGAGAGTGTGTGTATGTAGAAGAAAAAAAAGGGGGGCAACCAACTCCTCTATCTATAAAGGGCGACCCCCAATTGGAGTCCTACTCCAATTGGCAACCTTAATCCTGTTTCCATTTCCAGTCTATCCAAAAATGGTAAGTTGATAACTACAAAGATCCTCCCTAATTTAAGTCAATCATAATCTTCCTTAACCAATCAGAGATCTCCCATGAGATTTATCATGGTGCCCAGTTCAAAAATGACTCTTAACTAATTTCCTTCTTTTAAGATAATCCCAATTTAAGTCGCGCTTATCCTAAAATAGGCAAATAAATAACCATATGATCTCCCAATGATAATCATGGTGCCCAAAGAGAGTCCTAGCCTAGTAAGTTTCCTTCTCCGATAGGAGTGTAGCCCATCTTTCTAGATTTGAGTTGATCTGGATTTGAACTAACCAATCAAGAGATTTCCTTCACACAATTCTTGGCGCTCATCCTATTTGAACAACCTAATTGGAGTCTTATGCAAAAAGGACTCTAACTTCCTTTTCTATTTTAAGTTTATCCTATGCCCAACTATAGATCAGATCTCCATCATTCTTCTTATTTCTCTAAATTTTTTTTTCCAATTAGGAATGTGCTTATAAAAATATCTATACCAATTTCTTACACCACTCTGACTCATACTTTGGTGCGAGACCTGACCCTGGTGCCAGAGAATCCTAGCCTGACAGGTTTCTTATCCGTTGTCCATCTAACTCTTTATCAATCACAACTCCTACTCCAACTTGAAGTACACAATTTCTACAATCTTATCTCTGCACTCTTATTTTTGTCGCCAAGCATATCTCCAGCGCCAGGCTCAGTCGACCATTACTCCTAATTCTGATGGAAACTGATCTAGGTTAGCCCATCTTATTACACTTCGCCTAATCCTACTTCGATTAGGAATTTACGATAATTCCAATCAAACTTATCCAATAACATACACCAGAATCAAATTCCATTCTAGTTTCTTTGAGTCCAAGTTGATTTGGGTTTCTAGAGAAAAGTCAATTTTATACTATAAAATTTGGGGTTGTCGTAGGGAATTTCCTGAATTCTGCTAGATTGGTAGCCGAAGTCGTTGCACAAGCATGGTCCATACACCTCCGTACAAGTTGCTTCCAAGTGCCTCAAAAATCACTCAAAATATTTAAAAAATGCTTCTTCTCCAGCTTATTTATCCGCCAACCTCACGGCCAGGCCAGATAAATAAGCGGGAGGAATGGCACTACTCAAAACATTTTCTAACTCGCCCTATTACTGTACACGTATTTGTCCATGGGCCCCACCCTGGACCTTTTGCCCTATCTTGCAAACGTCTTTTTTTGTGATATTTTTTTATATTCAAACTAAACTTTTGAGGCCTTCTTTTCTCTCTTAAGAATGACTTGAAGTTAGGTCATTTGACTTCATGTTGGATCAACCGTCATTTGCCTTGCGCTTTGAATGTGCGTCGTGCATTCCCTCTTATATCCACTAGTTGAGTTAGAGGACAAACACTAGGGTAGGGTTTAGTTTCCTAGGTTAGGATAGATCACTACCTAAGGGTTGCTCTTGTCGGAGGAAAATCACAAATATATGTAGGTATGGAAAAACTTCAGACTCAACGCAATTGCAGAAAGATGAAAAATCGTCATGGTGAAAGAAGTGCATTTTACAACTTAGTGTAAAAATTTTTCAGGCCTAAAACGTGCATTGGGTGCGTTTATTTAAAATTATCCAAAGATATTTCACTTTTTACAAAATTTTGGCACTTCTTTCACCTTGACGATTTTTCATCTTTCAGCAAACAAACGCACACATCATTTCACACATTCTCCTCCGAAACGAGACCGAGATGACGAACATATGATGTAACTTCATCACGTATGAAAATTAACGGCAGCGGGCCAGGATAAGCCGTACAAGTGTCTAGTCAAATGTACTGTTTTGTCGTTTTCTGCTTTCCATTTATTATTATATAACTACAAACCGCGATCCGCGCGCTGCATGAAACACGTGACGATACCTTTCATTTATCGTATCGATACGTATCCTTCTAACTGTGCAGTTAAATTGTGAAACCATGCACGTGTGGTGGAAACTCTGGGTTTTCTTGCCTACTTTTTGCCAGGCTTGTGATCCATGGAACAAGCAAACAAGCAGAAAACAACCAAACTTGCGATATTCTCAGATAAGTTACTAAGTTAATTGCAAGATGGCCAAGTGGGTGAAGCCTCCATGGAACTTGGCAGCTCTCCATGACCAGCAAAAGAGCTGAAAGACTCCCAACCAAAGTCTTCTTAAAGTCTTCTTCCAATCCAATTCTATCCAATGCAGGTCCCTTCATGGTGAATTTGCAAGCTTTTCAGCAAAAATGATGGATCAGAGCTGGTTCTTGTTCGCCGGACAACGAGTTTTCCGACGAGGCGGCGCGTGATCTGGAACCGACCCAGATGCGCAATTTCTTGCAGAAGTCGGAGATCACTGTTTCAGGTGAAATTTACTGCCTTGAGATTTTGTTCAGATTCAGTCTTTGATGGAAATAAAGGACTGAATAATTGGGTGTGTTTTTGGTAAGGTTGAGATTGGGTTGTGTGATCTATATCTGCATTAGATTTTATAGAATGTTTGCTGGAAACAGCTGGGCGATTGTTGGGGCGGATCGGAAGGCCATTAATGTGGGAAAGCGAGTCAATTGGGGGTGGGATTGAAAGCTGAGATATTTGGGGGAGGTCAGCACCTGACAAGAAGAGTTTAGTCTCTCTCTGCTTCCTCCTGTAGCGCCTGCTTCTTCAACCTCTCAAGAAGGTAGTGCTTTATCGTTTTTTAAAAAGTCCCATTTTTTCGTCGGTGACACCCTTTATGAGCATTTTTTTTATTTCAATCCTAAGTTTCCCATGGCCGGACCAGATCTGGCAATAGCCGCCGACTGGGCCAAAGCTGCCTGGCTGCGACGGCAAGACCATGGCCGCTGATGGTCCGCCGCGGCTGTAGGTATGGCGGCTTTGGCTGCAACCAGGCCGAGGCGGGAAGAGGAGGATGTTCCTTGCCGGAGAGGGTGGCCGACAACAAATTTCTTTTCGTTTATTCATTTTTCCCCATTGTTGATGATCAGCTATTTCCTGATTGTTGGGTTTTGTCAATGTGATTGGGTTTTTCTTTCTATACAGGTTCCTGGATCTTGGAACAAAGTGTCAGGTTCCTGGAGGAAATCAAGCTGTATTGCGGTCATGGTAGGATCACTTATTGCTTCATTTTCTGTTTATTACCCATCTTTGATGCACATACAAAATCAATATATTTCTGCATTGTATGGAAGTTTCTCGTATTAAGTTTTATTATTGGTACAGAGTTCAATTGTGGCGCCTATTTGGTTGGCAACTTGATTTTCTGTAATGGGTCGATTTAGCTCTCTTGATTCTGATTTGGGGTCAATTTTTTAAGCGGGGGTTGTATGTATGAAGATGATTAATAATCTTTCTGTTCTTTTGGTTGAATTAGTCTGAATGGTGTTTTGGTTAAGAGCTTTGGACTAACCGGATAACATACGACAGAAGTCCGAGCTATAAATTCTTTCTTTCTTAACCAGATAATATATGACTAATAAACTTTCTGTTCTTTTTGTTCAATTAGTCTCAATGGTAGTCAATCCTTTTTTTCTTATCTGTAATTAGATTTTTAGGAGCAGCGTTGTTGAGGATCTGGAGCAGCTTCTCTAACAATTAAAGAAAACAAAAATGGGCATTTTCATACAAAGCCATGAATTTGATCCCTGGACTGCAGAAAATTCAATTTTTGCTTGAAGCAGCACTGTGGAGAGGGAGTGAATGAGGAATCCAGAGGCAAAGTTAATTCATATCCATATTCATATTTAGGGTGTGTTTGTTTAGCTTAGTCATTTCTCCCGTCTCCTCTCGACAATTCGTGTTTGTCGAAATGACCATCACTAATTATTTGATTTAGGGTATGACAGGGCTGTTAAGATTGCCCCAGTACATGTTTGTTTGTGTGTTGGTGTATGAGCGTGCTTGTATTGAGGGTTTAATTAAGTTGTACATTTTTTCTAATTGCTTTGCTTTAACGGCATGTTCACAGGATTTAATCTATTAGTATTAATTGAGTTTTTCGGTTCTAGTTTGTTATAAATGTATTTGGGAGAAAGTTTGTTTTCCTATTTGACTCGAGTGCTATGGCTATCTTTTTGCAGGTTCTTAGTGTGCATTTCCGTGGTTATATACAAGCATTGGAGAAAATACAACTAGATATAGCAACATGAAAGGATTTGATTGGTGTGGAGACCAGGAGTAGTGGTCTCTTTTCCTTAGGAAGGGAGCCTTTGAAGAACGGATATGCTGTTTTTGCATTGGGATATGGAATAAACATTTGGAAGGTATTGAATTTACTGATATTGTGTTGAAGTCTCATTCGTCGCATACAATCTAAAATTTGAGTTCATGTATGTATGAGCAATTACTAGGACAGTATGATGCTTGGTCTGCTATAGGAACTCTGCTAGTATTGTTTTCAGAGTAGCTAAGAGCTATGGTACAGCCCATTCGACGTGTTTCTACGAAGTAGTAAGTCAGCTCCCATTGTTCATTGTTGGGGGAAGATATCCAAGTTATACAACTTTTCTTAACCTAGATCTTTTTCACTCTTCTGCGTGCCCATATGTATTCCCATTCTATCTATATGTATCGATTTGTTCATGGAAAGAGGTTTATTGAGTGACACCAGGCACGACCCATATGTATTCCCTTAATTTTTATTTGAATGACACCTCTCCATCTAGTAATCTTTTGGAAACATGTTTATTAAGTGAAAATTGTTTTTTTACTAATTATTATATTTTATAAGTCTCCATTTCTAGTTTAGCTCCTTTATGCTCATGACAACATTTGTAGACTATGAAAAAATTTGCGAACTGATTTAGTAAATGGGTTAGAGCAAGGCGGATGACGCATTTTGTCTATGTGATGGGGATTTGGGTCCATATATGGGTCGTGCGATGAGGCTATAAAGTGGTAGCCTTTTTTCTTCTTTTTTTTTCCCTCCAACCTGAAGCACATTGACATTTATTTTTCCCAGTATTTTTCTGCATTATTTAGCACCATTTCGGCAAACATTCTGAGTTCTAGTTGGAGTAGCGTTTATCTGTCATGTAAAAAATTGGCACCTACATTGGTGCCTAGGTAATATAAGATACATCTAGTCGCTATTCTTTTGATTACTAAATTATCCTTGCAATCATCCTTGGATATTCAAATGTAAATATAATTGGTCCTATAATAATGAAATGAAATTAGATGCTAATATGGAATGCATATGGAATTACTTGAAAAGGTGTTTTAAGTGTACTTCACAATACTTCATTTTTTATTTTATGTCAATAAATAAAATGGCAGATTTTTAGATGTAGAAATCCAGATTCTGAATTTCAGAGTTTCAGAGAATTTCTGATAAATTGCGTTTCAGATTC
Organism: Houttuynia cordata; assembly: GCA_039654745.1. Classification (NCBI taxonomy): domain Eukaryota; kingdom Viridiplantae; phylum Streptophyta; class Magnoliopsida; order Piperales; family Saururaceae; genus Houttuynia; species Houttuynia cordata. Next base: position 5,158,751 of record CM077504.1, read on the forward strand.
AGATTCAGGTGAAACAAATTGACCCTTAGATTAAAGAACCAAATACAGATAGTTGACTTTTTAGAATTTTCAGGAAACTTTTCAGTTTTAGATATAGGTGAAATAATCAGTGTATGAGTAGACATACTTAGATTTAAGGTAAAATTTGGGGTTGGGTTTTTGCAGGAAGGAAGGCTGGAGAAAGACAAATGGAGCTGGGGAAAGGGATTAATCGGCAATCAGGAGCAACTAGCAGTCAGATGCTGGATCCATGGGTTCCAGTTACTCCAGCAAAGCCAGAGCAACCACCAAGGACAGTGCAGAGTGACTGGGTCCAATCTGCGACGATTACACCTGGAGGAACAATTGACAGTTCCGGTGCTAGCTACACTTTTGATGCCACAGAGAGAAATGTGGGTCTAATGAGCTTCAGCAATCAGGTGAGAAATTTTTACGATCACTAGCCATTTGTTCTTTCTTAATGCTAATTTTTTGTTTCTCAAGTATCATGGTTTTCATATTCAGGTGCAGAATGCTATAGCTGGAATGGGAGGAGGAATGCCATGTTTACAACTCTTGCAGATGACTTCAGCTCAAGCTGGGAGCAACTTGATACCCTCTTTCTTTCCAGTTCTCTACCACCCTCAGATTGATGGTTTCAATCAACTAATGTACATGGACAATCCAGGCGCAGTGAACACTTGTATGACTGGGACGAATCCTCCTCCCTATAACCACACTTTACACCTCTCTGCGCTTGCACCTACTGGTATTTTAATCTACAAAACTTTTTCAGTCTGTGAATTGATTTAGTTTTGGGCGTCTGTGTCAATTCGAGAGTGCTTTGTGCTTGTTGTATCTCTTCAAAGAGGAATGTTTATGCTGTTATTTTTGTTTGGTTTGTCTTCTTTCTCTTAAAACATTATAATGAATCATGATATCTAAATTGAATTTTGCAGAGGGATATCCTATTCCTTTCAATCTGATATTCGGTAGCCAAAATTCATGTGCAAATTCAACTGCAGTAGTGCCAACAAACAGCAATAACAATGCAGTGTCTCCATTGGCGCCAGCGACACCTGATAAAAGATTCAAGCAAACACAAGGGAGACACCCTACTGAAACCATCAATTCACACATGGATGCACAATGGCCTCCAAAGGAGAAAGATAAGGATGGCCAGTCTCGGTATTCCTTTGAAGCACAGGTTGCAAATTATCAGGATCAGTGCAACACTCATACCCAGGAAAATGAGCCTACTAGTTGCATAAGACAAGAAAATGTACCTATCAGTCTATCTTCTGAGCAGGGCATTACTCAGCTGGCAAATAAAATTGGTATCATCACCCAGCCTTTTATGAATGCATCCTTTGAACCTGTCACTCCATTGAAGGAGTCACATAATCATTTAAGTAAGGAAGATTGCCAAGGGATTGACCTCAACAAGACCCCACAGCAAAAACAGAAAAAGAAAAAGCACAGGCCTAAAGTTGTAAGAGAAGCAAAGCCTAAAAAACCCCAGAAGCCAATTACTCCAGAAGAACCCAAAAGAGAGAAGAGGAAATATGTACGCAAGTCTACCGCCAAGAAGAATGCTACAGCTCTTTCAGGCGGTGGAATTCCTTCTGAGCTAACTGGAAACAATGAAGGTGCAAAAGCTTCTTGCAGGCGAGCTTTGAATTTCAATTTGGAAAGTAACCCAGGAGAAGGTAGCACTGGTGGTGCTGGATCATGTATATTGGCTTTCGAAAGTCATTCAGAAACTCAACCGAAAAATACATGTGAAAGCTCAAACTACAACAGAGACACTTCACTTCAACAAGGTCTGCAGTTCAACCCCATCCTATATGTAGAGCAGTCAGATACTGGAATTGGAGTTGATCTCAATTTTTCCTTGACTCCTAATTCTTTACCTACGACTGTAAGAAAAGAACCCTCCAAGGAAAACATGAAATTTCTTGCAAGGAGAAAAGGGGTAAAACAAATGCCTCAATGTGCCTCTAACAAAGTAATAGGAGATACTGCTCGATCTGTGCCGGAGAATGCATTTCAACATGTGCTTGGAATGCAAACCAATTCAGATGTCTTGTCTACTGTTTTGTCGCTCTCAGGAAAAGGATTGAAAAGGGGATTTTGTGAGACTACAATTACTGCAGAAGTTGATCGAACAAACCTTTTGGATGTCCATGATACCGGCACTAAAAAATCAAAAACAGGTGTTTTGCAGAAGGACGTGAATACATATAGCACTTCCTCTATGACAGAAACCGGACACACTAACTGCAGTTCCTATCCTCTCTGCAACAACTCAGAAGGAAAAAATAAGGCAAATGATCAGAGCTGTGACTTCTCATATAATGGGCACTCCCACTCCTTGAGTAGTGGATATAAGCATAGATCCATGGATTGCGATAAAGGAGAAGCTTCACCTGAGAAAGTACATAAACTCCAAGGTATGTTAACTACTACGAGTGAAAAGGTGACAATGGCAAGACCAAATGAATCTGTTGACGTGTGGCACTTGCCCCTCCTTACTGCATTAACAAAGGACGGACAGCTTCCAGTTTCGCAAGGGCATGAAGTTGGCATGGATAGAACAGAAGGACATTACCAAAAAGCAAGAAAAACTAAGAAGCACTCTACTAGCCTTATTGAATCAGCCTCCAGCTCTATCATATATGAAGCTAAATCATTGGAAAACAAGTCTGCTTCATCTGATCAATACCAACAACTTGTAGAAGGAAGGAGAAGTGAGTCTTTTGTTTCAGCCATATCATTAGTCGAATTTAGTCAATCGAAAATGTTGAACATGAACTCGGTACATTCTGTACATCATTCAGAAGCAGCAAATAGAGTTCTTTCATACAGGAATTTGGTTGATGATATTGTTCACAGACTCAAATATCTAAATATTAGTGGACAAAATGCTCTATCCGATGAAAATCAAAATGCCCTAGTTCCATATGGAGGGGATGGACAGATGGTCACTTATGAGGGGCCATTTGATCCTATTAGAAGAAAACAGCGTCCCAGAGCCAAAGTTGACTTAGACAGTGAGACACTCAGAGTTTGGGATATGCTGATGTGGAAGGAAGGAAGTAACACAAATGAAGCTGCGGATCCAGAAAAAGAAAAATGGTGGGAAGAAGAAAGGCGAGTTTTCAAGGGACGTGCCGATTCATTCATAGCACGCATGCATCTTGTTCAAGGTACTATTAACAAAATGAAAATTTTGCAGTAGGTGGCTTTTCTACAATTAGAAGTCTGAAGCACCTTTTCCTGGGTTGCGCTTGCTTTGTTCCAGAGTATTGCTAGGGTTTCATGTTTGCCCTTGGTCTTAGAATATTGACAGTTAATTTACCAAAACCATGAAATGTAATTATTTCTGGAGTCCTGTAGTAAAATGTGACCATCTCTGTGGAACACATGTTACTTGGTGTCTTGCATTGAGTAATAAGAAAGGAAATTTTTAGGAATATAACATTTTATTTATAAGTCAAATTTTTAATTTTAGCTGGTAGATTCAGGTAATTTCAGTAAGGACTTATGATTGTGGTATAATAAAGCAGACACTTATGGAGCCACTCTAACATCTCAGATTGTGTATTTTAAATGTGAGCCTTACAGTTGCATGAACTAACTACAAGAGTTTTTAGTTTGTTGTTTTTTAAATGTACTAAGTGTAATATATTTTTTAAAGGTGATAGACGCTTCTCACGGTGGAAAGGATCCGTTGTAGACTCAGTTATTGGTGTTTTCCTCACGCAAAACGTATCTGACGTTCTGTCAAGGTTAGTCTGTGCTCTTCCATATTCTTCTCCTTGTATACTTTTAATAGCAACACTGCACCCTGCACCCACACACCACCATCTACACCACTACATACACACACATGCACACACACACACCCCCATAAAAATAGAGCTTTGCCTCATTTACTTCTTGTCTTGTTAATCTCTTTTGCAGCTCTGCCTTCATGGCTCTTGCGGCAAGATTTCCACTGCAGTCAAGGAGCAGCAACAATGGTTTTCCCAGTAGAGAAGAAGGGATAAGCAGATCTAATAGCCCAAAATGGCAGGAAACTTCCTTAACTCAAGGGATGTCCAATGAGAATTCAGTAATAATACATGAGGGCCCTATTAACAATGAAAAGGAAATGAGAAGCAGCATTGATTGTTTTGGAAGGTGTTCAGCTGACTACTCAGAAGGTCATCCAACAGCCTTGGGTGAGGAAGAACAGATAATAGGTCACAATTCCTCCGATGAGAACGCTTCAAATGTAGTAGATGAAGTAATCTTTTCTCAAAACTCAGTGATTTCAAATCGGTCCTCCACAGAATCGTGCAATCAAATAATTTCTCATGTAAGTTCGGGCATAGAAGTTGATGAGGTGGAGAATCTGGTGCTGAGGTCTAAATTCAAAGGCATGTTCGACACAGCTAATACTCCATTCATTGAGCTTTTACAAATGCAAGGTGATGGTAGGAGAGAATCTCATGATGAAGAAGCCTGTAATAGCTATGAGGAATGGCATAAAAATGAGCTATACCAGGAGGTGCATGTACAGTCGTCCACTACTCTAAACCAAGCTCAACCTATAGCGTACAAGGATTTGATGAATACCACTGACATTTTTGGAGGAAGTATGGTGAATCATCTCAAGTGTAAGCTAACATCCACTGGTGAAAAAAAAAATCAAATAGGCCAGGAAGTGCCAGAACGTACCACAGAAACATCACCAGTTGAAGATGTTATCTCTTCACAAATTTCTGTAGTATCATCCGTAAGTTCTCCTGAATCATGTATGCATACAGAGAATAGTATGAGTTCAGTTGCGAAGTTTCATGAGACAGGGAATGTGGTAACTGGATTTAGATGCAGCTCTGTATTTGACAGAGATAAAACTTCGTTCACCAAGCTTTTGCAAATGCAAGGAGACAAGATGGTTCAGGGACTCTATAGAAATAATGGAAATGTTACTGAGCCATCAAACAAGTTTACCGAAAGGACGACACTTGATAATAAATATTTGTCTAGTATCGAACAAGGTACAAGGCCACTCTGGGGATCTTCTGAAAAAGGGTGGACAAATGTTTCTATAAATGAAAGCAGATCATGCTTACCTTCAACTGCTTCCAGAATTGCAGACATTAAGGACAATCATGTAATAAACAGATGTCAGTCTGCAGATCCCAGATCTCACTTTACAGCTCTCCCAATTTCTTTGTCTCCATTTTTGTCAGTAGATGACTCATGTGCACAACCAGATAGACATGCAGTTCAACTCTCACTTGGATCAGAACCAAAGACTCTGGCAGATTTAAAACAGAGACAAAAGTCTAGGAGAGAAGAAGTGCAATCGGGATTAATTAGAAGTCATTTAGAGAAGGCAGTAGAAATTGAAGAGAGCTTCAGTTATGTAAATAATATGAACAGTGTAGAAAGGAATGTGGCTGAGTCGGAGCATGGGATCCTAGATCAAGCATCATCAGAAAGGCATGATTCTAAAAGGCTGAAACCACAATCAGGACTAGTTACCCAAGACATAGGAGAGATATGTGATTTTATAGAATGCTCAAGCTCTGTAAATAGTGCAAAAGCTGCAGATAGTAAAATAGTTATTTCAAATTCTGAACTTCAAAGTTCTGAGAAAAGTTCGAATGAGTCCATTACAATAAAGGCAAAATCCAGGATAAAGAAGATCAGAGACGATAGAAAGAAGGATATTGACTGGGACAGCCTAAGAAAAGGAGTATGTTGCCAGGGCCAAGAAAAGCCAAGAAGCTGTGAGTCAATGGATTCTCTCGACTATGAATCACTTAGATGTGCTGATGTCAAGGAGATAGCTGATGCCATTAGGGAACGGGGAATGAATAACATGCTTGCACAGAGAATAAAGGTAGATAATGGGAAACTTTGTTTCGGTTTTTTTCGTGTTTATATGACATTGTGAGATGAGATTAAACAGTCTCACTTTTCTCTAGGTAGTGCCTCACAATTGATGGCAATGAAATATAATGCTTGAATAGTAGGGTTTTCTAGTTGCCTTCCTAATATGGATACTAGAGTGTAGTCAAGACATTTTAGTCACACTAAAATCAGTAACATAAATGTGTAATAGTTTGATTTTCTTATAAAAAAGCAGACCTTTATAATCAATTAGTCAGAGTTTAATAAGTTTATCAGTTATTTCTCTTGAAATTTTATAGTCATTCCACAACAAGCAATATATGCTGATATTTTGATATGGCAATACTCTGAGCAGGACTTTCTCAACCGAATGGTTCATGAACATGGAAGCATAGACTTGGAATGGTTAAGAAATGTTCCTCCTGACAAAGCGAAGTAAGAGCAATTATAGGTTTCCCAGGCTATGAAAAAGATGTATGAACATGCTGATCCAAAAGGCTAGAATGTGTTATTCTTAAATTAGAAATGACACTTTTTTTGGTCAATATCATTGTGTGGCATGTAATTTTATCACTTACTGGATATGTCTATTGCTATGAAAAAATGTATGAACATGCTGATCCAAAAGGCTAGAATGTGTTATTCTTAAATTAGAAATGACACTTTTTTTGGTCAATATCATTGTGTGGCATGTAATTTTATCACTTACTGGATATGTCTATTGAGTATTATTTTATTACTTCGAAAATATAAGACATGTCAATGTCCTTTTCCAGAGAATACTTGCTAAGCATAAGAGGGCTGGGGCTGAAAAGTGTGGAGTGTGTTCGTCTTTTGACTCTTCATCATCTCGCTTTCCCAGTAAGATTTACAATATATATGTGTGAAATATGCGAAATTTCCTTTATTAGATGAAAGAATTCAAGAGTTGGAACTCATACTATGCCTTTCTAAGGTTGACACAAATGTTGGTCGGATAGCTGTGCGACTTGGGTGGGTTCCCATTCAACCATTGCCCGAGTCTCTCCAACTGCACCTTCTGGAAATGTAAGCACTAATATTGATGGTGTAGTCTGAAAAAAGTCTTTTCAATGAGGTAATATGTTGTGGTCTAACTCGTTGATATTCTATTCAAGGTATCCTATCCTTGAATCAGTCCAGAAGTATTTGTGGCCACGACTGTGTAAACTGGACCAGAAAACACTGTAAGTCACAAACGCTACATTTTCTTACTTGCTGGAAATAAACTTTCAACTTTTTCATATGCTTTTGCCCCATACATGTGGTATGACGAATATCATGAACAGTATTAAGGTGGGTACATTTTCTCCAATTCTTACATGAGGATAATCTCACATCTTATACGTTTGTAGGTACGAGCTTCATTATCAGTTGATCACATTTGGAAAGGTACTTAATGCCTCTGTTACACATTTTTAACACATACATTTCAAGAATGAAATTTTCTGACTGATAGGAATAACAGACTTAGGTCCAAATATTTTGAAAAATGCATCTATTTGTTCTTCATCCTAGCTATTGGCCGGTCATAAGTACAAGGAGCAAATGTAGCTAATAAATACTTCCTTGCAGGTTTTCTGTACGAAAAGCAAACCTAACTGCAATGCGTGCCCAATGAGAGGCGAATGCAAACATTTTGCAAGTGCATTTGCAAGGTGCGTATTCTTGTGTAATGTATGCAAATTTCACACGGTGAATATCTATCTATAAGCACTATAAAACAATACATGCATGTGATAATCACAAAGGTACATATTTGCCTATTTGGTGATGATTCTAGTAGGAAATACTTTCATATCCACAGATATGCCGTGAATTCATGAAAATTTCTCTTTGCTCAAAACAATGCATCATTCTTTGGAGAAACTATGCATTGACGTGATATATATATATATAGAATCTCATGATATTTGATGCATGCTTCGAGAAAGAGAGGCTCCTGAAAACTTCTTCTGCTTGCAGTGCAAGGCTTGCTCTTCCTGGTCCAGAGGATAAGAGCTTGGTGTCAGCATCTGTTCCTGTCACCACATCAGGACAAAATGATGTGATGAGAAAACTCATGTCACTTCCATCTCTTGAAGGTCCTCAATTTGCACCAGAATCAAGAATCAATACTTCTGAACCAATCATGGAAGTGTCAGCATCTGTTCCCCTTACCACATTAGGACAAAATGACACGATGAAAAGTTTCATGCCACTTCCATCTCTTGAAGGTCCTCATTTTACACCAGAGTCAAGAATCAACACTTCTCAACCAATCATTGAAGAACCAACTTCACCAGAACCAGAGAAACTGGATCTTTCAGAGAGTGCAATGGAAGAAGCTTTCTGGCAAGATGATATTGAGGACATACCCACAATTAAACTTAATCTTGAAGAACTTTCACAGAATGTACAAATTTATATGCAAGAAAACAATATGGAGCTCCAAAATGTGGACATGTCAAAAGCTCTAGTAGCTTTAACTGCAGAAGCTGCTTCTATCCCTATGCCTAAGCTTAAAAATATCAGCCGTCTGCGGACAGAGCACCAAGTGTGAGTAGTACTAATTTTCATTTTTACTATTATCATGTGTGGATGAACTGATTTGTAGAGTCCAAGTGGACTCCCAGAATCATCAGGTTAAGATGTTGTATTTTGCAGCATAAATGGTACATTTACACTCTGCATAACTTTACTGCCTATAATAAATTGTAAAAAAGTGGGACATATTAAATCCCAAAGACGGATGCTTAGCTTGTGCTTTACGTGTCAATTTTGCAAGAAATGGTGGCTTATGTATCTCTGATTTATAATTGTTAACTGCAGCTATGAACTTCCAGATGGTCACACATTATTGGAAGGGGTAAGTTTCTTTTGATATTTTGCCCCAGTTTTCTGGTTCTATATAAAAAAAATTGTATAGTTTGTTGACTTGTTGGGATAATGAAACAGTTGGAACCAAGGGAGCCTGATGATCCATCTCCTTACCTTCTCGCTATATGGTCACCAGGCAAGAAAGCATATGCACCTGACCTATATTATGCATTACCATGTGTTATGCTTGCTTTTGCTCATATTGATGCAGCTGTTTTTATTTGTTATATAAAGGCGAAACTGCAAATTCAATCCAACCACCAGAAATGTCCTGTGAATCTCAAGAATTAGGTAGCCTATGTGACAAGGAGACCTGTTTTTCTTGCAATAGCATAAAGGAGGCAAATACTCAAACAGTTCGGGGAACACTGCTGGTGAGAATGAGATGCAACTTATTCAACTGGAACATTTTCTTTTATATTGAAAAAATAGAAACTGAAGGAAAAAAGAACGATCTTTGTACAGAATTGACCATTGATGTTGTTGTTGGAACAAATATACTCAGTTATAACATCTTCATGAACAGATACCATGTCGAACTGCAATGAGAGGGAGCTTTCCGCTTAATGGCACTTATTTTCAAGTTAATGAGGTACTGTATAAGAAAAAGGTGATAAGTCAAAACAGACATTGCCACTAGGATTAAATACAGGTAATAAACGAGGTTTGTCCATTTGCAGGTATTTGCAGACCATGATTCGAGTCTTGAACCTATTAATGTTCCTAGGGGACTGATATGGAATCTTAGACGGCGTACTGTATATTTTGGAACTTCAGTACCAACTATATTTAGAGGTGAGGCTTTGTATAGTATCAAGATTCCCGTTAGTATGTGACTTGGCTCACGTATGTTGGCATACACCGAGGTGCCATGAGCCATCAGATCCTGATCTGACAGCAAGCATTAATATAGGGGGCACAGTCAGGTTTGAATCACTTGCTTGCCTCCTCTCGTGGTGCATCAGTGCATGCCGATGAGTGTGTCTCAGTGCACATTAGCTGTTGCCTAATATCATTCCACCCGGTTACTTCGGGCTTTTTGTCACAAGTATGACATGACAATTTCAAAAAAATCTCCCCAAATGATAAATTGGAGTTGCTATTTAGATTAATCGTGTCTTCAATCTTTGGATGGAAAACAAGGTAATATCTTGAGGTTGTCTTAAACGATGTTACTTTTTACAAGAAAGAAACTGGTGGCTGTTCCTGAGAATTGAAGCTTCTTTTAGCACATAAAAATTGAAGTTCTTACTCAATGTTTCCATTGGCAATGCTTTGATCTTCAATCATTCTCTGCTTTTACGTTTTAAATGCCAATTCCTTTTCACTGCTTGAATTACTTACTGAAGGAGTAGACTTAGTTTATTATTTATTCACTACCTATCTTTACTCATTTATACTTCTTCTGAGTATTCTTCTAAGACTATCAAACTGTTCAGTGTTTTATTCTAATATTTGCTTGTTTTCTGTCCATGAAGCATTATATCTTATATTAAGATGGAGATGTGTAGATTCCCCAAAAATCAAGGAAATTTATTAGATTTTCTCCTGTGTAAAAGATATTTGTTATTGATATTTTCTAATGTTGTGCTTGGAAAATTTCTAAATGGATGGAAACTTGTGCTGTTTTGAAAAGAAAAATAGAAAAAATACAAAACCAAAAATGAAATGGCGTTAGTGATATAAGGAAAGAGCATATTTATTCCCATCTTCACACTTGTATCTTTATTTCAGGCCTAACAACCGAGGGTATCCAGCATTGTTTTTGGAGAGGTACGCATCTACAACAATGTCACTAAATTTACATTAGTAAAACTGATATATCATTTTCAAATAATTTGAGGGTGTATATATGTACGGAAGGATATTATATGTATTACACTAAGCAGTTCCAGTTTACTTGTTGCTTCAAGTGGGAATGGAAGAAATTTGAGTGTGTCAAGATTAAATAATGTCATTTAGGAAAAAAAAACAAAAGATTAAATAATGTCATCATCATCATCATTGCCTTATCCCTACTATCTGAGTCGGCAATACACATTCTGTACTATACTTGACTCTTATTAGAATCAAAATGATGGTATAAAATCCATGTAAAGGAGAGTTTTATGCCCGATCCTACCTGACAACCTTCTGAAGAGGGGGGGACCATGAGATGAAGATTTATCATCATGTTTTTTTATGTGCCTTTCTCATTATGTGGATTGCCTTTGTGAGATGATAGTTGCACATGAAACATTGATATATTCATCTTTTATCACAAATCTAGTTATGAACAAAACCAGTCTGCTTTTACTTAAATAATGTGTATTCTCTTTAAAAACCCATATCGCAGGATTTGTTTGCGTGAGGGGATTTGAACGCAAAAGAAGAGCACCTCGCCCTTTGATGGCAAGGCTGCACCTTGCAGCGAGTAAGCTAGCAAAAAGGAATCAGGATATGAAGAAATCTTCAGAGGAGCAGACCAAAATAAAGAGACCAGTAGACCTCTCAGCGAGTAACCTAGCAAAAAGGAATCAGGATATGAAGAAATCTTCAGAGGAGCAGGCCAAAATAAAGAGACCAGTAGACCGATTGCCCTGACTCGAATTGAACACTGACCAAAGGACTGCTATAAATTGATGGTAGACCTCTAACTCATGCAAAATAAACAGTTTGCAGAACACAAAGTTTGAAAGGCCCACAGGGAAGAAGTTGACTAGTGTTTCACCATTTACATGATTCATTTCTAGAAATAGTTCTTTATTCGAGGCTCAGAATTTAGTTATTCTTCAAAGATCATACCATCATGAAGCCATTTTCTTTTTTTTTTCCCGTAATTTTTGAGGCTTTGTAGTTTAAATTCAAAAAGGCAGTGGATAATCTGTTCCTTTCTGTCTTCAGCAACTTTCATGTAAATGAAGCTAGGAATCTTGCTGATATCGGCGTTATTGTACTTAATTTTTATTCTTAGAGTTGAATAACGGCTAGCCATGTTTAATTTGCTGTCATAATGTAATTTAGATGTACTTCAGGATGTCTATATGATATCATCATTCAAAATCTACTTTCAAAGATAAAGAGTTGCTTGGAAATAGTCAGAGGTGATGATAAATAAATTTGATTAACTGCTTGTTTATCTGTTTGGCCAGCTGAATTTCTGTTCATTTCTGCAATTTGTGCTGTTCAAAATGGTTTCATAGTTGCATTTATATGAAGGGGTAATACAAGAGGACAATTCACTGTCAAGAGTGCTTATTTCGTTGCTAAAGAATTAGTGCAGGATCAGAAGGTGGTACTCAGAGAGTTTGGCATAGAAAAAAAATGTGGAATCATATTTGGCACGTAAACCTTCCCAGGAAGTTCTCTTTCTTTTGCAGTTGTGTAGTCAAATACTCCCGATTAAAAGTAATTTGCTAAAGAGAAATATTATTCCTAATGTCCTTTGTGATGTGTGTAAGGAGGCAAAAGAAAGAGTAGTTCATGCGATTTGGGATTGCCCATATGCAAGAGAGGTTTGGTATATCTGGCAGGCCAGTTCTTAGTTTGCAGAATTATTCTTCAACCATGCAGGGAATTTGTTTATTTCAGTTTTGCAAGCATGCACGGAGGAGCAGGTGGAATCCTTTGTTGCAATAGCGTGGGCTATTTGGAGGTGCAAGAACTCATATCTGTTGGAAAGAAAAGAAACAGAGGTAGGGGCACAGGAGTATGTTGATTTTTTTTTTAAAATCTTGTAAGAGGAAAGATTGAAGACTTTGTATCCAACAGTCACAATTTTTTTGGCATTCTTCTGAAGAAGAGTGTGTCAAATTGAACTGTGATTCAGCAGGACATGTTCTGGAGGCGCATTGTTTTTGTGTGGATGGGGTTCTTAATTCACATGTGGCTGAACTGCTGGCTTGTGAAAAAACTTTGTTGATAGCTCAGAATTTTGGTATAACATAGATTGTTGTTGAAGGTGATGCCCTTGATGCTATTCAAGAAATACAAGGTTTGAGAGAAGGCCTGATTGCGCTACCATTTAACAATCAGGATCTGGAGTGCAGTAAAATGATTTGAACAATCTGATTTCAATCACATTTTCAGGGAAGCGAATGGAGCTGCCAATTCTCTTGCTCATTTTGGTCCTTCTAGATATGTTTCTATGGTTCGGGTTGACTGTAGCCCGGTGCTTCTGGGCAAAGCAATTGGCCGAGAAGTGTTTTGTTTGCCATGAGTCTGTTTCAGGACTTGTGTTGGCTCCAACAAAAAAAATGGCTTTCATAGTTGAACCAATTTAGGAAATGAGCTCTGTTTTATGAGTGTTTGCTCTATTTCTGTTTCATTCCGATAGATGAGTGATGGGTCAGATCATTCACCGCAGTTACCCGATACAATGAATTACTTTTCGTAAAAGGAAGGGAGAGAAAAAAGAAAGAAAAACAAGAACCTAAAGCTTGAAATTAGCAGCTCAGATTAGCTCAACCAGCCGAAAATTTTATTCGTATTAAGGATTTTTGGGAATACAATATAACATACAGATTTCAGATTCTTGTGGCTTTATAAGATGCTTTGAAAATGTACAATACAAGGATACAAAAAAACTTTGTCCATTCTTATGATTGATTCTTTTGCCCTCTCTCAACCATTGGGAGAAATGTGTCAATTTTGGACCATATAGCACAAAGCATAATTTTGGCTTTGTTCCTAAGCAACTCAGCATTTCAACATTTAGAGGCGAACTGAATGCTATGTTGCCATCTTGCTATTTCCCCACTCAATTACGAGGAGCTGAAAGCATTTCCCAAATTCTCTTCCCCTGAGTAGAAAATAGTGGGGGCACCAAGATCTCCACCGTCCCCTCCAACATCTTCGCCACCTTCCCCATTGAGGGCCGCATCTCTGGCCGATCCTGCAGGCCCCACATTGCCATCTTCACCATCGGCTCACACCGATCGAGGGTCTAGAATGTCTTGAACTCGAAGTTACGGGTCCCACTCACGAGCTCAAGTAGGACCTGTACACGTCGGCTTTAGGCGTGATTGGCTCCTCTTTGACCCACTCTGGGGCCAGGTACCCACGGATCCTAGACATGCTCACCATGTCCTTCTAGTTCTAGGCCAACTTTGCCAGCCCAAAGTCTGATACCTTGGGCCTAATTTGTTATCTCGCATGATGTCACAATGTAGGACCCACTCCAGGCACTCTTCATGAAGATATGTATGGCCTTTGGGCGGAATCGGGAGGCCAATTTCGATAGGACAAGAGGAGTTCAGAGTGGTTGTCATGCTAGTGTAGTTCGACCGATCAGTTTCAGAACTATGGACCCGGACAACGGTCACGGGCGGAGGAGGAAGGAGGTGCTGAATGGTGCTTTTTGTTGAAGGAGAAAGAAGAAGGAAGAAGGAAGAAGGAAGACTTGGAGACTCTATGGTATGGCGGCATTGACTTTGAACTTTGTAGACTGCTGTTTGATTTCAGACTTGTGTTGGGGGTCCATTGGTGGGTCCTAGTGAAGAAGAATTTTTCTACTCTCTATTCATGTGATGCATATTTTTTATCCTAAAAAATGTATATCTTGGTCGCCTTTTATCACGCCCTAAATTTTTAGCCACAAATCAGATTATATATTTTTAAATGTTGAAGACTTAGGGGCCGTTTGGGGCGTGATTATTGCAAAAATATCCAGACTGGATATTGGATATATACTGTAGCATCCATGTGGATTTTTACATCCAGCTGAAATATATTGGATATAGTGTTTCAGCTGGATATATAAAATATCCAGATGCTACAGTGTAGCAAAACATCCCATCTGGATGTTTTGCTTTTAATCACGCCCCAAATAGCCCCTTAGGTGTCATAGATAAGCTGCCTTGACACTAATACAATGAAGGGGAAATTAAATAATAAATAAAAAAAGAAATTTAAAAATGATGCATTGTAGTAAATATTTACCGAATAGGTGCTCTGACAAGCCACGCAGGCGCCAGCATGGCGCGGGTGCTTGCATGGCTTTTTTATTAAAACTAACCCGAAAAGCATCTCTCGGTTAAAAGAGAGAGGCGTCGGTTCTTAACGCGTTGGCTGAACCGACGCGTTTGACTGCCTTAATCATTTTCGTCCCATTTTAAACGGGCCGTCACTTCAACAATGAATATCTCTCTCATTTCTAATCCATTTTTACCCATTTTTTTTTATTCTTCTTTATTTTTAGTGCTCTTTCTAGTCATCATGATATCACAAAGATGTTGAGCAATCACATACTATTTATCGTGGTTTTTTGTGGTATTTTTTTCAATAAATAGCATGTGATGGCTCAACATCTTTGTGACATCATGATGACTAGATATAGCACTAAAAATAAAGAAGAATAAAAAAAAAGGGTGAAAATGGATAAAAATGAGAGAGATATGCATCGTTGAAGTTATCGCTCCTTTAAAATGAGACAAATTTGTTTTGAGCTATTTTAGTGGGATAAATTTCAACGATGCATATCTCTTTCATTTCTAATCTATTTTTGCCCATTTTTTTCTTGCATTCTTCCTTATTTTTAGTGCTCTTTCTGGTCATCATGATATCACAAAGATGTTGATCCATCGCATGCTATTTATAGAAAAAAATCCACAAAAACCACGATAAATAGTATGTGATGGCTCAACATCTTTGTGATATCATGATGACTAGAAAGAGCACTAAAATAAAGAAGAATAAAAAAAATGGGTAAAAATGGATTAGAAATGAGAGAGATATTCATTGTTGAAGTGACTGCCCGTTTAAAATGGGATGAAAACGATTAAGGCAGTCAAAGGCATCAGTTCAACCACGCCTTTCTCAACCGACGCCTTTCAGGTTAATTTTAAGAAAAAACCAACGCAAGCGCCCGTGCCACGCAGGCGCCTGCGTGGCTTGTCAGAGCACCTATTCGGTAAAATATTTGCCACAGTTAGTCATTTTAGAAAGAAAAAAATTTGATGATTTATTATTTAATTTCCCCTACAATGAAAAATATATAATGACAATAAAATATAATTGACTATCTATAAATAAATCAAGAATGAGAAATAATAATAACATGATGTGTTATAATGGTCCAAAGTCATATTATAAGAGTTTTTAAAATAAACTGGAAGTTGATAACTATGCTACAAACGTCTTTGCCACGTTCCACGCAAATCTGATATCCTCTATTCTTTATCCACTATTGAACCTGCATTAGATGATGCATGAATATTCCAATAAATACTAAGTAGAGCGTAAAACCACAATAGAAATAAAGCAAGAGTATCAATATAAATAGCGAAAGAGACAATTGCAGTAACATGAACTGCCAATAGAATACAAATCAGTCGATAGAGACACTTCAACTCTAGCATCGGGAATTACTAACATCCAGACGAAATGATCAGACTCCATAACATGAAACACATAGAACAATGTTATGAGTAAATGAATTTCTACCTCTCACTTAGTACAGTTGTCAGAAGAATAGCATAGCCCATACGCCTCTAGGGGTTCTTGTATAACCTTGCCATGAGTTCTAGAAACGTGGGTACCATCGGTGTTCATGGATACAATGATCAAAGATTGTATAAGCCTTCTATGATACCTAACAACCTAGTTTAAGCGTGTGGGGTGTCTCGAAAGGGCAAGGACCAAACAGGTCCCAATGTGCGGAGACCATATGGTCTCTAGTGTGGTCATGGCTTTATGGTGAACAACTATGATTCAATAATTGAACATTCGTACGAAGAGAAAAACATCAATATTTATGGAACTCTTCAATAAAGATCTCACCTTGAATCTTGCATGTGCGCAGACCAATATTGCATATACTTCCAAGTTAAACATCATAACAAGGAAAAAGAATTAACTCTTATGCAAAGGGAGGCAAGATGATAATTCAAACAAGCAAATATTTATGCCAAGATCAAGAACATGTGCTATTTCCCGGGGAAACATATTTTCTTAATTCTAGCCGATCCTAATACGGATAGAACTGCCAAAAAAATTGAATGCAAACAATGAAGAAATACATGCAATTGAATTAAGCAAAAACCTAGAGGAATACTAAAGGTAATGCTACATACCATGTTTAACAAAGGTGTTACAAGGACACAAATTCAGATTTGATATACATCATATAGGCAGAAAAATTAGAAAAGTGACAGTTTTCCAGATCTAATGACAAGGTCGCGGCCAAAATACTCATATTATAATAATACAAAGTGTAATAGGGTATCTCATGTCGGTTACATATATATAGTTTGCTGAAATAAGGTTGTGCAAGGTTCAGACAAGGATTTGGAACCCGACTGCAAAATATGAGGTTTCACTGCTATTGAATCATATAATAAGGTTTATATAATAATTAAATAGGTCATAAGCATGGTCGAACAATTGAATGTAATAGGAATATGCATTATATGGCTGATTGATTGATTGTATTTTTAACTATGTTTACTTGCAATTGCACGAGACTACGTATAGACTAGTGAAAACGAGGTCGAACTCAAAGGACTTGGTTGATTAACCTAATTCTAATGAAAGATTGAATTTTTAATGATTTAATTAAATAAAGAAATAAACTTTAATCAAATTATGAGAATATCAAAGAAAAGTACTAAGGCAACGAATCCACTACTAAATATGCAATTACTACTCTCAATTATTATCTCCACAAATTGATATGATACGGTAACTCATGTTCTTGGTCAGACACACGAATTACCAGTGAATGCACTACACATTCTTTGGTCGGACACGAAAAGTTCATTCACTATAAATTATGTAATTAACTCTATCATTTGGTCGGGCATAGAATTAATACAAACCTGTTATTAGCTAGACACAGGAAATATCAAGATCAAATTCCAGTTATAATCATACTAGTCTATGGTCCAGCACTAGATCAAATCATGAAACATGAAATCATATTAAGCATAATCATATCAACTATATTAAATTAAAAAATTAAGAGTAATAACACAAATCTAAGGTTTCATCTACGCCTTGGACGCGAATTTAGCCGGTCATCAGATTAGGAGAATATTGTTGATTTGTCGGAGTCATTTGGCACTATTCACCGAAAATACTGCTAAAAAACATTGTAGCAAAATCACTGTTCATGGTGCGGGTTACTGTTCACTGTCTTTTCCGACGAGTCGGTTACTGTAGCACTGTAGCAATTATGAAATTCAGTCCAAAATCAGTCGGCTTTTCCTCTCCTCCGGCCTCCTTTCTTCCTTATCTCTCCTTCCGGCCAAAGCCCAGCCTTGTTGCCACGGGAATTCGGCAGAAAGTTTCCCCAAAAGCTCTCTCGATAGCTCTATTTTTCCCAGCTCTTCTTCTCCTTTGGCGATCTGCCCTGTTTTTATAGGCGGCCAATCCGAATCCGTTTCTGTTTTGGGGAATGTATCCAAATCGAATCCAAACATCGAGTTTCCTATTTGAGCATGCTTCTTCCGGCCTTCCGATTCCGGTATGATCCTCTGTTCCACTTTCCCGATTGAGCATGATCTTCCATGGGCTGCTCCTCCCGGTCGCCTCGACGTCGACTGTTTCTCCTCTGTCTGCCTCGTCGAACATCACCAAACTCGAACCCAGTTCAGCCACCGCCAGGCTCGGAGCCATGCTCTCTGTCGATCGTCTGACTGCAGCCTCACCTTCTCCGGCGCCATCGAGCTCGCTGCCACCATAACCCGCAGTCTCGAGCTCCGCCATGAACTCCGCCGTGTTCTGCCGCCTAGGCCCAGCCGTCGTCGTCATCCAGCTCCTTGCCAGAGCTCGAGCAGATTCGTCTGAAAAGGCCCAAGCTTTGGCTCGGGCCGTTGTTTTTTTTTCCTTTTATTTTTCATTGAACCGAACCAAACCTCTGAACCGTGGGGTTTCTTCTTTGTTTCTTTTTTTCTTTTTCTTCTTTAAAACCCGTCGTAACAATCTCATCCATCGAATCTCATCTGGACTTGTTTGACTTGTTTCACTTTGGCGATATGCAATTGGGACTTTTAAAACCTGCATAGATAAAGTTAAATATAATTTAGATGCATTATAAAATATAAATCTATTAAATCTAATTAACACATCTAAATTAATCAATTAAACGCATTTATTTATTAAACTCCTAATTACTTACCTAATCATGATTAACCATTAATTATCATTATTTCAACTAAAATTACGACTAATATATAGGCAGAAAGGCATATAAAAATGCGTATATTTTGTTGATATCAATGATCTAAAAGACAGAACACAAAACAAAGAGTACTGTTAATTTCCATGCAAGAAAACAGAGAATTAGGATTTTCACAGATAAGCAATGTATGCTCTCTTATAAATTGTATCATCTAATACCAGACAACAATATGGAGTCCAAGAAAAGAAGGCAGCAAGTAAAGACTCTCAGTTTTTGGGTTTTTAGCATATTTCAAAGCATACAACAATCAGACATGTAACAGTGGCTTTTTGGCCAAAAATTATAGACACTCTAACAACATATGATAATTTCTCTACACCTGAACAGTTCAAACAGATGCATCCAGTCAAGTATACAGGAGCATATAGCCATAACACAATTCAATACCAAGAGTAATATCATGAATATTTAACTGCAAACTTAGAAGAATAAAAAATTATAAAAATACAGAATTGCATACCATATATTACATAAAAGTGTCCTACCTAGATTAGTCCTTCGAAAACTCTCACTTTAGCCTTGCTTCTACCATCCCAAGCTCCTCCTTCATCACTACTCTGGTTATATCAGCAGGGAGGGAGAGAGAGAGAGAGATTTGAGAGTTGGAGACATTTTGGAGTCGGCAAGTGAGAGAGAAGAGGGGGCCGATCGCTCCTCTTATAGGCTCGGCCAAAGTTTAGAGTCCTAGTCCTATTGGAGTTAGGATCGCACTCTCCCAAGCTCATGCCGATCTACTCCTAATCTAACTCTATCCCATCCTAAAGTGGGACTACACAAATTTATCAAAGCATATCTTCAACCGGTAATACGAATCCTAGCCATTTAGACTCCAAATCCTTGTGGAGTCTTGATCTTGATCAACTTGCTCATGCTGATCCTCTTCTAATCCAATGAAATCTGATCTTAACTTGATCCTATACTATCTCATTTCATGCTTATCCTACTAGCGACCAACAACAAAACAACCTGATCGGTTTTCTTAAAGTAAAAAAAAATTACTATACAATTTTAGGGGCGTTACACCTGGACAGGCAGCTGTTCAGGCTTTTAGGTAGGGACCACATGTCCGATTGGTTCTGATATGTGGGCCCTACCACTAATGCTTGGGAAACCACCTGCCCAAGCTATCGATGTATAGCATAACTCTGTGAATCAATTGTGCGATCTTACGAAAAGAATCGTCAATCCTGATACATGGCGGATTTCCAGGCGAAAATCCTTGAGGCGGTAAAAAATGCTTCCTTGCTCATGATACTCCCTTCGACTAAAATTCCTGGCAGCATTTGAAGCATTACAAAGCCAAAAATAGGTGACTAGATTTGCTCTACAGTCATTTTTTTTAGAAATTGCTCTACAGTCAATAGACTCCTCCCTTCGGAATTACAATTAACATTTTGTTTTTAAAATTAAATTCATTATAGTTCATTGGGAAAATAGGTGACTAGATTTGCTCTACAGACTTTTTTTTAAATTGCTCTAGTGTCAATAGACTCCTCCCTTCGGAATTACTATTAACATTTTGAAAGAATTGTTAAACCCAATGAACTATAATCAGTTTAATTTTAAAAATAAAATGTTAATAGTAATTCCAGACAGAGGGAGTACAAACCAAAATTTAAGTTCAGCCAGGTTTTTTTGACCAAGGGATTTCTGTGGATCCCATTGGTGAGGCATTAAAATAATGACAAAACACAATTAGAAAATCAAAATGAACCAAAGATAATTACTTTATAGCAATTCTTTGATATACTTCTATGTTACTTCTTCTCTGTATCTAATAAAGCCTATCTGCATTTTTAAAAAACTTAGTTCCAACATTACCTAGCTGACCTTGCTGCCTATGGGCCTTCACAAATCAATAAGTTTTACTCTTTTCAAAATGTAGACAGGCTTCATTGGATGGAGGGAGTGAGATAAGTTCAATTCGAGTATGAAATCGTAGTATGACACTGCATAATGAGATTTTTGTTGCGCAAGTTAGGATAGCAAGTAGGCAACATTGTCATTGATAACTCCTAGTTGGTGAATTGTTCGTCTGATATTCATGAATAGGTCCATTAGTCTTCACATTTTCCATACAAATTGGCCTATTATTGACATAATTCAAGTACTCCCTCCAATCACTTTTAATAGATATAGTTTTTTTTAAATCAACTAATTTTTTAGTTCATTTGAAACAAAAAATCTCTCTGTTAAAAGTTACTGGAGGGAGTAGATTTTAGTCGATTGGGCTATAATAGTTTCGATTCATCCAAAGTCTGGCGTAATATTGACCAACGAAATCACCCGCTCGCCCCCTCTGTTAACGGTTAACGTGCACCTTGGGGTCCATATTTACCTGCTCAC
The DNA here is from genome assembly GCA_039654745.1 of Houttuynia cordata. NCBI lineage: Eukaryota > Viridiplantae > Streptophyta > Magnoliopsida > Piperales > Saururaceae > Houttuynia > Houttuynia cordata. The sequence continues at coordinate 5,180,022 of CM077504.1, forward strand.
AGTGTTACAGCACATGTTAGACGTGGGGATATGAGGCATTGCCTCACTTGTAATTTTGACAAATCAACCTTGCAGCTTGGAAAAGTGGTTTTTTTACTGGAAGCAGTAGTGACTGTGGTGGGGCCCATGATCCAGAGCTTTGTTTCTGAGTTTGAAATACTCCCTCCGTATGGTCAATTTAAGACTTTAAGTAGATTTTGAACCTCTTCTTCTTCCCTCATTGTTTTGGGGTTTCCACCATCCAACAAATTCAAAATATTTGTCTAGATAGAGTATGTAAAACAAGACCGAGGGAATATGAATTTTATTGCAACAACGTATTGACTGGGGTGTATTAATTGGACGTTGAGACATCAAATTGAGACCGGGGCACTTGGAAGGGCCACATCCTTACCTGTTTCACAGTCATGTGCTTTTTTTTTTCTATAAAAAAAATACAATTTTACGAGACATTATTGGGTGTCCCGGGAGTATTCCTCCTGGGCGCCAGGGGGGTCGATCTCAATAGGTGTGCTGCTGGTGTCTCCTTTAATCTGGCAGAAAAGTTATGTGGTTTGACCGTTGTAGCCAATAAGTTCTCTTTCAATTTCACAGTTCATAGTCATGTGGTAGAATATAAGTTATTGAAACACAACTGAGATAAGATATACTCCCTCCGTCCAAAAATATGCGTCCTCACTAGAAAACTAAACTGATATGAGTTTTGTTCATTTTGGTTTTCTAATGAGGACGCATATTTTGGATGGAGGGAGATATTGGAAAAAAAATGTTAGGGCTTGCATGACTGAATGTGGGCAGCCATCAAAATTAGCCTTGTGTTGAATTTGTGCCTAGTTATTTGGTCAAGAACTTTTGAGTTGCAATAAGAGATTTTTCATGCCCATAAGAAAGGAGATTAAACTTAGGGGCCGTTTGGGGCGTGATTAAGGGGCTGTTTGGGGCGTGATTATTGCAAAACATCCAGACTGGATTCTGGGTAAAAACTGTAGCATCCAGGTGGATTTTTATATCCAGCTGAAACACGTCCTGAGGTGTTTCAGCTGGATATATAAAATATCCAGATGCTACAGTGTAGCAAAACATCCAGATATCTGGATATTTTATATATCCAGCTGAATGTAAAAATCCACATGGATGCTACAGTATATATCCAATATCCAGTCTAGATATTTTTGCAATAATCATGCCCCAAACGGCCCCTTAGTAAAAATGGGTTGCCAACTGACGCCTTAGAGTATGATAAATTTCACTCATTTTCCAAATGCAAACAGGTTTTTTTGGGCGGAAAGAATAGTATATAGATACTTGTGTGTACTTAGGGGTTGTTTGGGTCTTGAGGATGACAAAGTTTGGATGTTTTGTGTTGAAAGTTTAGATGTTGCTTGCGGCGTAAAAAAAACTTCAGGCCATCATTGCCTTTTATCTTAGAATAATGACCTTTGAATTTGTTCACATCCACCTAAAACAGCTCCCCGTTTCTATCAGCTAAATGGTAGATTTTTTTATTTTTTTCACCTATCCACATCCATCACCTTTTTCAGCCTTTTCATACCGCAAATATTTTTAGCATCATCTAGCCTGAATTGTTTTTGTTTTTTCAGGCTGGATGTCTGGCTTTTTCAGGCCCCAAACAGCCCATTAGTCCCATCTGCAGTATGGTCATGGCGGTTTGATCATGATAGCTGGTACGCATTTGCCATATAGCACCAACCAAACACACATTAAGCCCCAACAGGGTCTATGGTCGTTGAAGCCTGACACCCAGGCTGCCTTGTCCAATTCAACTGCATTACTGCAAGTTTATATCCTTTTTGCTTTGATATCACAAGTATCTCGTTGCTTTACTACAAGATACATGTCTAATACAGTCTTTTTTCCTTTGAGCTAAATATGTCTGATATTCTCAATTTATAGCAAGAGTTTGTTGCCAAAAAAAAAGAGTTCATAAACTAGCTCTTGAGGAATACGTAGTTAAGCATGTGGCGTAATGGACATCGACAAAGAGAGTACATGGAAATACCTAGATAGGTAAATAATTTTATTGAAACTCAAACAATGTGGCAACAAGAAGAGTAGACTTTAAAGTACTAGCCCACCCAAGGAAAAAAAACAAAAACAAGAAGGCTAAAAAAAAAGGCAACAAGAACAAAGGAATATGAATTCCAGAACCCCCTCAAAATTACAGTTCTTTGTCACACAATCTTTAGGACTAAAAGTAACTTTCAAGGATTGAAAGAGTTTGCATCCTGATGGCTCGAACAAAACCAGATGGGCTGCTAGCTTTGTCTTGAAAAATTCTCTTCTTTCTTTCCTGCCAAACATAAGAGATGTCAACATTGGAAATACCTAGTTAAGCATGTGTCTACAGCAAGCTTAAATGTTTAAGTACCGTTAGCCTATGGCCTATGGATGTTCAAGTTTCTAGGACATTACTCCACTTAAATACTCAACTAAACTACTAGCCGAGTTGTTTTTTCCATTCATCTCGAGATGGGCATTTAGAAACTTGAAATCTACTTAAAATAGAGTTCAGTGGTTGCTGTAAAAGCTAGTTTATGATTAACGTAGTTGTATAAACTTTCCATAATAAACAACATATTCATATGGTTGAAATGCACTTAACTTAGTGCATGGTTTGCTCAACCCTGAGCAGGTTCACCTTGGTACTAGAAAAGATCTATGGAAAGATGCATAACATAGGCATTGACTCCCACCATTTCTTACTCAAGCCTTTAAATCTTACAATAGAGGCTGAGATTTGTCAAACTCTTCACTCACTATGGCCTCCATCTCCCTCTCCCAGATTATCATCTTCCTCTTTCTCCTCCTCTCTTCCAATCTTCTCACCTACTTCTTCTCTACCATTCCTTCCACTTCCTCCATTTCTTGCAGCTTAGAAGATGTTTCAATTACTTCAAAATCCGATCTCCCGCCTGAGTTCCTGTCCTCCACTGCACCACAAACTCTTCCTCTAGGCTACAATTCCAACTTTGAATCAGACACCATTCATCCTCCTGTGGGCCACCCCTGCACACTCTTCCCATCCGATCTCCGAAAATACATGTCCTACCAGCCAGGTGGGCCCTGCCCGGACGACGAGCTCCTCGCGCAGAAACTCCTCCTCCGAGGCTGTGAGCCCCTCCCCCGCCGTCGATGCCACCCAAGGGCCCCAGCAAACTTCCCCAACCCTGCCCCACTTCCCAATTGTTTGTGGTCCACGCCCTCAGATTCCTCTGTTGTGTGGACCCACTACACTTGCAAGAACTACATGTGCCTGATCAACCGTGGTAAGGAAAAACGCTTTGACGATTGCAAGGATTGCTTTGATCTCAATGGTCGGGAAAAATCAAGATGGGTAGTCTCATCGGGCCCCCTCGATTTCACCATCGATGAGGTACTTGCGTTGAAGAAAAATGGGACCATTCGGATCGGGCTAGACATGGGTGGCGGGTCCGGCACATTTGCAGTTCGGATGAAGGAGAAGGGTGTGACCATGGTGGCAACAACAATGAATTTCAATGGTCCATTCTGCAGTTTCATTGCCTCAAGAGGAGTGATCCCACTTTATTTAAGTGTGTCCCAAAGACTGCCATTCTTTGACAACACTTTAGATATAGTTCACTCCATGCATGTATTGAGCAACTGGATCCCAACTGAGATGTTGAGCTTTGTCCTGTTTGATATGTATAGAGTCTTGAGGCCTGGTGGTTTGTTCTGGCTAGATCATTTCTTTTGTTTGGAAGATCAGCTGGAGAACGTTTATGTGCCTATGATAGAAGCTGTGGGATTCAATAAGGCCAAGTGGGTCATAGGGAAGAAATTAGATAGAGCAGATGAGGTACAAGAGATGTACATATCAGCTGTTCTAGAGAAACCAGTGACAAAGAGTTAAAACCAGCGAGGAGAGACAAGATTGCCTGTATTAGAAGTCACTGCTATTTTTTTTTGCTATTGAGAAATTAGCGCTAATCACTGAATAGCTGAGTTTCTTTCTTTTACTTAGTCTGATCAAAGTCCATACAAAGCCTAGATAATTTCCAGCTGTAACTAAGAGCGGTGCCTCTGAAGTTTGTTTATGATTCTTCATTTGATGCTGCTATGCAGAAAACTAGTTGTACAACGACAGCCAGCTGTTTTTTTAGCAAAATGTTTCAAATCTTAAACTTCAGTGTAGAAATTTCGTCATATCTTCAGTTGTAGTTCGCACAAAAATATCTTTTTTAAATATTTTCGTTTGAACCAGAAATCAAGGATTCCTTCTTTCGCACTAGAAAGATGCTACAGCTCTTCGCTTCCCTCTATAACTCTCATCAGATTCTGTAACTAATTACAACTATTTAATATTTACGTGACATTTTCCAGTGGTTAAGTGCATCTAAGATAACCTTTCACAACTTGTCTTTCAATTGTAACTCTTTAGGGAACAACTCTACTATGATCCCATTACATTCCATAATTACAAAGACAGATCAGTATTACAGAAACACTCAAAAGGCAAACGACTCTACCTAATTACAAAGGCAAATCACTCTTACAGAAAGCACTCAGAGGCAAACAAAAAGACAGCCTTGACGTGAGAAACCTCCCGAAACCTTTGGAAGCCTCAGTTGACACAAATTGGAAGTAATAGTTCTTTTCCAATTTTATCAAACAAATACCTAATAGCTAACAGCCCAACTTACAACTCAGCACGAAGTAAGAAAATTACATTAGTGAGAAAAATCTGACGAAATTTTGTCATGAATTACTAGGCACTCTGTCGTGAGGTCCCCCAAGCACAATCTGTTGACAGAAATCCATAAATACTCAGATAGATTATAGATGAAAGTAATTTGTCTCTTCAACAAGGTAGCGTGATAGTACACCAAGAATATAAAGCAGCGTTAAGAAATTATGGTTTCACCAATTACCATACCGTCACATGCATTTTATCATGCCAAAGAAAAGCAATCACATGCATTTATAGTTTTTTGCAGTAAGCTACACGTGGCAACCTTCAGTGCCACGCTCTCAACTCTAACAAAAAAGATTTCATCCCATTTCAAAACTCAGAAAAAAGAAACAACTGCACAAATGGGTTACCTCGCCCCTGACTTATGATAAATTGACATGACATTCAAGAAAATATACACTCGAACAACGAAAGTTCAACTACACAACATACAAGGATGTATTTATACTAGTGTTGGATAACCTAGCCAAACAAAAAAAATGCTGAATGCCACGTGCACTCATGTGGTTCAACAGAGAAAAAACTAGTGTGACCCTGGAAATTCAAGGCCATATCAAATTGCACACTTTCAGGTTTCAACTTCTGAAGAAGCACCCAGGCCCCAGTTCTCATTATACAGCATCACATTCTGTGCGCTCGTTCTCATTTAAATTAACCTTTTATGAGAATAAATGATGTATATACTGTATTATTTAAATTATACATTCAGCTCATTGAACTACAGTAAGAATTTATGGAGTGGTTTCAGATAATAGCTAACAAAAACTGATCAATGATATATCCACTTTCATGGATATGAGATCCTTATCATTTAGACTTACCAGAAGATCTCAATAACTATTCAACAAATTTGGGTAGTGAGAGTTAGAATAGAGCCTTACATTGTATTCAAATGCAAATCTCCTAGCAAGCATTATGGCAGCATTCCTTTCTCTATCTGATTCAAAGGCTATTGTAAAGGAACGGCCTTTTTTTGGTTGCCAAAATAAAGCCTGAGCAGCCGCATTACCCCCACCTCTGACTCCACAAAGCTAAATAACAAAGGCAGATAATAAGTTATTCAATTTTACATCATCCACTGCAAAAGAAGAGGGCAAAAGAAAAGGTATAGACATGAATTAGAAAAAGGATTTGGATAATATCAGGACACTCAACAGAAATCAACTAAGGATAACTCCAACTTTTTTTTTCTTCCAATCTTTACCAAAGATAATTCAAGAAATCGGATAAAATTGCCCTTTATTTTCATCAGATTTTCAAAACCTGTTTTTCCTCCTAACTTCTTCCTCCTTCTATCGCCTTCACCATGGTCCCTGCTACCACTTCCTTGCACGCTATCACCAATGATCTCCTCGCCTTTCTCCGGCCTGACCACATTCCACTCCTGGCCCTGATCTGACTGCCCATGGCCTCTCTGGTCGAGGCCAGGCAAAGCCATGGCCATGCGAGAAAATAGTGGCAAGTAGCACAGTTATGCATCAGATTCCATTCCTAATGCAACTTTTTCTGACTGAATAATGACATGAACATTCACCATCATCATCATTTCCAAATGATGGTTGCTAAACAAATTATATATTAGCTATCGTAATACAAGGTGGAAACAAATATCAGTTTGATATTAGGAAGGACATCTGACTTAATTTTTAGTATGCAGTGTTCAGAATTTTATGGCTTGACTTGATTATCCTTCATATTGAAGGAATAAATCTCTTTCCCTGTTAAATAGGACAGAAAAAGTACATCATGTTGAGTGAGGCTGGAAGTAGAGAAAAGTGACCCAGATAAGTGCAGCAGAGTATTTCTTGTGTTCTAATCGAATAGTGCAGCAGAGTATCATGAGTGAGTACATAAGGGAAAATTTAAGAGACAGCTTAGTAGGCAAGAGATAACAAGATTTTATCGATGGTACCAATGTGCACAAATAAGACAATCAACTGCCACCAGAGAGGATGCAACTGAGATCTTCTTGATGACCCACAATTGGGAGGATGGGGAACAAGACTGACCTATTTAGGTCCTTCGAAAAGATAAACGCCATTGAAATGGCTTCAAATGGAGTCAGGTTAAGTTGTTAATATTTTGTTAAGATAAGTCAACATGTCTCAGAAGTGTGCTAGTGTAGTCAGTGTACATCTAGAAACTTGTGTGAATATGTTCTATTTGTAAATCATGTACCAAGCTATCTACAGTTGATGTCACAGATTCAATCAGAAATAATCAGAGAAATATCTGCAAGCAAGATGAGCTGCCCAAGTCTGCTTGGCTCCAATGACTGTCACCCATTCCAACTATGATGGTAAGTTGACTCGCATTGCTAGTTGAAAAATTATAACCAGGAGCAACCAGCAATCTTGAAGGATTTTACTTTATGTCATTAGTTACTTCCAACAATGATACTGATGACGCAGAAGCAAAAAAAAGGGCTGAATTACAATTTAACCTCATTCTAAATGGAAAAGTTTGAATATCATAAGAAAAGGTGGATTACATGTTCGTAATTACAAAGCACCAATAAGACTCTTACAAGCAGGATAGAATCAGCATTTTACAGGTTTCAAAGTGTCATATGGGCACCTTTCAATAGTTTCCAATAGATTTAATGCATGAAAGCATCTTCTGTACTACAGTACATGAAAGGGTTTGATGTGCAAATTTTTTCAATAACTACAGAGCTTTACACACCTCATTAACAAAAGGATCACAACCTATGAGAGGCATATGATGTAGAAAGCATACATTTCAGTTCCTAAGATAACGTAAGTTGACTAGTCTTCCAGTGGTTTACCGAATATCAAATATCCTCTAATTATAGTGAGCTAAGCTAGCAATGAACCTCTTTTGTTGTTATTCCCCCAATGGCAGGATATTCCTCAGAAAGTGTGTAAGGATAATCACAGTATTGCCGAGAAAAGATTACCTGCATTCCTGATGAGTAATTTTCTTTAGCTTTGGTTATCCTTCCCTTACAAAGTTTTATTCTCATCTTCCCCACATGAAGCACGTGAGACAAATACGATGGATTTTCCTGCCCATTCACCTGAGTGACAACTACCTGCAAAGAGGAAGCTAAAATTGAGCACGTATGTATATACCAAAAGATGCAATCAGCAGAGAAAGAGATGCTAAACAGTAATATAAAGCCCATCACAACTTCTTTAGTAGATTAACAACCATTTCCACATCAGATTTCCATTACAGCAACAAGAACAACTATCGCACAAGGACATTGGAGAAGGAGCACAAGAACTATTGTTCTTACATTTTTCTGGGCAGAAAGGGTCATTACCTTTACACACATGGGACTTGTATGTACTGAGCCCAGTATCAAATGACAGTTCCAAAATAATCGAGTTTTGAAAATAGAATTAACAAGAAGATTGATGTAAAACCAGTGATGTCGCTTTTTTGTTCAACAACGAAGAAGGAATTGCATAACCCCCATTCACGAAATAGAGCACAAAATTGTTGCCTTGGTACCATTATACTGGGCCAACAATCATAAAGAGCTCTTTTACAAAGAATGATAATACCACAATACTAAATGAATTGATCACAAATAAATAAAACAGGAGGCCAGCCATATATAGAGAAAAAGAGAAGAACTATAGATTACAAGAAGTTCCAATTCCAGTTCTTCCAGAACCATGATTGATGACACGATGTTCTTAAAATATAATCCGGTGGGACAGATCCAGTGCTGTTCAGATTTAGGATCACCATGACGGGTGTTAGAATACTGATACTGTGTTCATCTTAGAGTAGTACCACACATCAATGAGAATAACCATTGTCACCATGAAGGGCTAGACTACTTCTCAGCCGTTATGCAGCGGCAACTTCAATCCATCCCATAAATCAGCAGAGTGGAGATTTGTTAAGCCTTCTGCCCATTCCAACACAACTTCAGCCCCTCTAGGTGGCTTGAAGTCCTCTCTTTCGGCACAATGTACATCCTACTCAAATTTTCACTCATTACAGAAGAGCAGTTGGCTCATCTATTTCCTGCTGCATCTTTGATGCTAATGTGGGTTGATCTAGTTGAAGCCCTTTAGGCATTCTTCTGTTTGTGGTGATCCTTTACCTTTCCCGTTCACACTATTCCCATTTCTACATCTATTTAAACTGGTCTTTGATTCCTTTCACATTCCTTGGTTGTCCATCAGACTTTTATTGATTAGTCAGATGTTACTTTTACATTCACTAGTTGTGTTTGTGTAGGATCAGAGAATGCTCCGCTAAGTGGGCCAAGACATGCTTATATTTGTAAGAGCCTTTTTGCATGTGCCTCCATTGCAGTTTCTTTACCTTCTTTGTCACAGTTTCATTCAGATTTGAAATGTCATTGTTTATCGCCACAGATTAGGAAGTGTATATTTCCAAGGTGGGAGTAATCTAGGCGCAGACTCCCCAGGTGGCAAGTCTTCCCCATAATGTTCTCTCCAGCGCTGTTTCCCTTCCCTAAGCAATGACTATGTTACTTGTAGCAAAATATGTAAAAAAAGGTAGGAAGATGAATCACAAAGTGTTTCCTGGATCACAACTTCAAAAATGGGAGCGGGAGCATTAATGCTGACTGCCTTGCAGAAAATGGAGTTTGTAAGATGCATATCTGTAAGCCTTTTCAGTTTTCACATTCCTGAACCTTTGGCTCTATGGTAGTAAGGTTCTCTACGAACTCACATCTGTCGACATACGTGTAAACCAGTGGGTTCTTTTCCACTTCTATCTATGTAAAATGACTTTACAACATAATTGTTTTCAATTGTCGAGCCAGTGCTACTTCTTTTTCACATCCAGACAAACATGTCTTATGATAACATAGGGCTGAAAGATACTGGAGCATAGACAATAGAAGTTTAATATAAGAAGATCGCTTTTTTTAACAGGACACACGTAAGAAAGGAGTTCTATAAGAAATATATTAGCAAATACAGAAGATTACTGTAGACCGCCAACCTATGCAAGTGCGTAACTATTTCTCAACAATAATAATTGAAGGGGTTTTATGATAAAGATTTATCATTCCATGCTGGTGCCTACATGTCTTTACAAAACACCATTTTATAAAATACTTTCAAACGTACTCCAGAATGGCAAATTTTTATTTAAATAACATTTTTTTTCTAAATAGCCCAAATAAAATTACTAAGTGGGTAGCATATAATCATCCAGAAACACATAGCAGTTCAATAAAATAAGTAGTTTGTCGCTACTGATCAAATATCCGCATTCCCCACATCTCTAACTTCCTAATAGGGATATTCCTCAAACATGGTTGGGTGAATATATCTAATTAATGCATGTCCACCTGGGACAATCCTTATGTTGAGGCCATAGGGCTCAATTTGTCTTTTTTTGTCACAAATTTGAGGAATACACGTAATCAAAGAAGCAAAGAGACTCACAGAACTCCTTTCTAATTATAAGATATCCAGGAAAGACGTTTGAGGTTTACTATTGGCATTCAGTTTACATGTCTATTTGGCAAGTCAATTGTGCATACGTGTACATGGAAAAAAAGGGAAACATTTATTTTTTATAACAAAAATAAAAGAGACAGAAACTTGTAAAAGAGAAGCAGGGCATACATTGAACTGAGGGTCAGTCTTCCTTACAAGTGCCTCTACGTAGCTTCCCAATCCTGCAGCTGCTGATCTTCTCATTGTCAGAAATTAACTTCAACTTTTTCACTTGTTAGCTTGTAAAGAAAGATAAAATTTTTCTATTCTCCCATGATTTATATACACAATTAGAGGAAAAAGAATCGCTTTAGATTTTTCAACTACTATGAGGTCATCATGAACTTATTTGCGCTAACAGCTACTTCAACATGGTCGTTATATCACAGAACTGCCAACAGCTGCCAAGCTTCTTTCGGTTCAATTCTAATTAATAGAGCAAAGTGTAATTAATGTTTGATATTGTACACTCTTCAAATGATGACTAAATAGATGTATTAATCACAAAAAGTGGTTAAAACCATACCAGGTTCTATTAAGCCAGTGGTTGACAGAATAAAAGTTTGATCATTGAATATAATTTGCGCTTCCAGAAATCGCCCAACATCAAAAGGCTCAGGAGCATAAAGCGGCTTTGTTGCTCCTGTGTAGAGTGAGAGGAAGTACCATGATAACATGAGAGATTGATAAAATAGTTTAAACAAGTGTGGAATAGAAGACTAAAAGAAATGAATCAAACTGCCATATATTTGAGTCTGGAAAATGAAGAAGTCAATCTTTAATCTAAGGATGCTCATGTTTATTATGTAAAGAAAAATAGGCATAAAAAAAGTGAACATTCAAAAACAGGGTCAGTACTCAGATGTTTTTGCTTGGTAATAGCTATCAGATTTAGGACCACAAGAAATTTAATCCACATGAAACATTCTATATATTGCATACCTGAAATTGAATCCCTCTTGCTCCTGTCTGAAGATACACGAAACCATAGGATGGTGCATTTCGATATGTCAGGGGTCACATCTGTGCATTCTCGGACCCTTAAACATGAACCTAAAGTTTCACAACCATCTAGTTCATACAAAAGAGATTTGTTTTCCTCCAGTCTTCGGCACATTGCCAGCTGAAGAACAATAGAGAAAAAAACCAATATACAGAAGTATATTAATGATGTAGTTCTTAAGCTAAAAAAATTTAGGTGCCAATTGGTAACTAGACAAACACCTTGATCACCACTTTTGCTGTTTAAATTAGATGACAGTAATTGTTTGCATGAGGCAAAAAAAAGAAGAAAAAACTTGACAGGATGCAAACAAAGTATGAACTAGTCTATTAGCCTGAGTATAGACTATTGCATCCTTAACAAGTGTTTTTCTAGAAATTATTCTGATTAAAAAAGAAAACTGAGAAGAAGACAACACACCTCCTTACAAAGCTGAAGGGAATACATGGATTTCTCTTTAACTTGGGTTCGTAATGCTTGTAGTTCAAGCTCCATGTCCATCACCTAGCCATGTTGAAGTCGTTATAAACAATACCAAGCAGTCAGCATTGTATTTTCTTGCTAGCTTAGCTCCTAACTCCCAAAAATCCAATTTACAAATCCTCTCTCAAAGAATAACTTCCAAGGAAAAAACATATGAATTTTACCATATCCTTTTATATTTTGATTATGATATCATTACGATTATTATAATAAAAAAAAAAGAAAGAAAAAGCAATAAAAGAGACAAGAAATTAAATAAACAGAACTGCCAACTGCGAAAAAAAGAAGCAAAACTGCCTCTGCCTCTGCTCCATTTTAGATTGGGAGCTGCTAACCATATAAGGTCTGTTAATGGCAATGACACTAGTTAAACCGGGAGTCTTCTTGCCGCCAACAGAATTTCTATTCATGTTTACTTATTTTAGTTCTCTTTCTTTTAATTTTCTTGACAAGGTGGCTGAATCGAAACTCATAAAGACTTTCTTCTTCCATATTATGGAAAGAGTGCAAGCTACCCCATTTTATGCTGTTCTATGTGTGTACATATATATATGCAGAAAGTGAATGATAATATCTTCAAGGATGTTACACATCAAACCTTTTATTACATTGCATTATTCCCAAGTACCAAGGTAAAAACTATTACCCTGCTCCACAATTCCACATAACTGAGACCATTCCCAACAGGGGAGGCAATTGCCCCTTCCAATATGTTAGGAAACCACGCCCCTTCTGAAAAATCTGGTTTTCCATTATCTCTCATTTTCGTCTCCTCCTCACTCCATTTCTCGTTATTTTTATACCCTGCATCTTATACTTTCCTCTTTTTCTTACACAGTTAAATATTTACTTGCAATTTCAAAGTTTTTGTGGTACTTCTCATAAGAATTGATTACAACTATGTAATGTGTAGCTTCTTTAACTTGACAGTAGTCTTTTAGAGCTGGAAACTTAGTTTTCTTGCCTATGTCCTTGCTGCTGAAATGCTTGGGCAAAAAAACAACTTATCTTGTGGAAGGCCACAAAAATTTCGGTGATTGGTCCTAAAACAAGTATGGACTCTAGAGTTTGCTGAGCTGCATGATCCAGGGTGAAAAAGATCAATCTCTCAAGTTGTGCCCACGCCAGCCACCCCCAGCCCCACACCCAAGAAAATCCTGGCTCTGCCCCTGATATCTAAGCAGTTCATCTCTGTAATATTTTCAAACACGACAAATGGCTTTGCCTTTCCTCCTAAAGCCCCAAATTCTTAGATATGCCAGAAAAAAAAAATCTAGGAGCCTATCCTCTGAGGTTGAGGTACAACCAGTCAAGAGACAGGAAAAAAATGTCCATATAGTCAATGCTCAACAAGAGAGTTATCCTTTATCCTTGCAGGGTGAAAATCAAGGTGTAACACTTAAGCACCCAGATCTTTAAATGTAAAAATCCATTTCCAAGTGAAGTAAATAACCATCGCAAAATCCAAATATGAGACATTGATTTTGAGCTTCGAGATTACTCCAGCTCTATTTTACTCCATAGTCGAAAAGATTATTCACAATATTGCTGCTTCGAGTATTTTATATCTACAAAGATCTGTTAAAAAAATCCGATCATTGGAATTCTAACATATTTAAAAGGAAGACTATTATGTAAATGATAATCATCCTTCATTCATGAAGAAGAAATCCCATCCAAATTCTACCATCTGGTGGAATAATAAGCTCCCAAAGTTGTGAAGCTGGAATAGAGCATCCGAAATCACTCAAAAGAAAAATTCGCAATGAAAGCCTTAACCAACTTTGTTTGGTCAAAGAAAGGTCTTCAAATCTAAGAAAGAATGTCTAAGGATGATAACTTTTTTAACTAACCTTGCTTGGTTGATGCAACATCTTTATTCTTCTTGCCTCCCTAACTTCGTTCATCAGTTGCTCTAGATCCTGAAAAGTATAGATGTATGTACATTAGAAAATCAGAAAAAAAATTCTTTTCATGAAAAAAAAAATCAGCACTATACAGTTAAACCTGCTTCTCACTGATCCTCGCTTTTTGTTCTTGCTCCTCAAAAGTCTGTTCCACTCTTCGCACTGCTGCTCTAGCGTTTTCAATTTCAGCTCTTGCAAAAGTTCTTTCTACTTCAGCAGCCTTTTTAGCATCATCTGCGACCTAGCAGTGATGACAGTACCATGAGCACTCGACAAATAATGGGCATGAAATCACTGAGTGGTTGGATTGGATGAAGATTCTTGCTAAGGTTATTGACTACTAGTGATAACAAAATACTTTAGAAGGATTAGATAGGAGAAGATCAGAATATTAAAAATGCAATCCAGATGCAGCATAACATTTTACTAAATCAGTACTTTACTGCCACGTAATGAAAACTACAAATGAGGGAGACAAGCAGGACATACAAATTCATATGTTCTGCTTACATTGATGTGAGATGCTCTTCATTACACCCAATCAGGCGTCTACACAATTCTCAGTTTATAACTAGGAAGAGCCCACAGTTTAGCCAGCTCACACCTTCTATAACCAGAAAGGAGGAATGTAAAAGCATCACACATATGCACACGAGCATGCGGTTTGGTCTTTACAGCTTCACCTATCAATGATGGTCCTTTGGCTACACCTTAAGCTTTTTAGAGACTTGTTAACAAAAAGACAGGAAAAAAACCTGGAGCTAAAGACAGCAATGGTTTGAACAATCTAATTACCAGAGAGAAGCTTTCCTTATTTAGAGCAAGTTACATCAATACTACGCAATCTATTTTCAGATTTTATTTTATTTTTCATTTATATTAACTCTCTCCTAGCCTAATTGCCTTTCCGCCATCCATAAAACTTAGTGACTTAGTGTGTAATGAAAAGGTAGGAGTAATGCTATGTCGCTCGCACCCCCCATCTGCTTACCTCCTCCCCCTGCCGAAATGCGGACCCATCTCTTTGTTGTGGTGTGCATGAGCAAATCTACCCACGGGGGGGGGGGGGGGAGGTGGTGGTGGTTCAGTGTAAATAGATTTTTAGCGAAGATAAGAAAGGAAGACTAAAATCATGAAAACATTAGTAAAAGCTGGAATTGAGTAATTAAACAAATTAAATTACTGGAGTACAAAGAAAATATGCAAGTACACACACTCATGGAAGCACCTGCTTTAGAAGAATAGCTAGCTTTTTAACTTCTGCTTTTTCTTGAAGTAATTCCCCTTCTTTATGGGTTAATTGAGCCGCTAAAGCTTCAACCTGCAAGCAATGAGCAACTGACACAATCAACATAATCATAAATTTCCTAGGGAATTTATGTTTACACATACATGTATACCTACACCATGCTTTTGCATATAAATCAAACAGCTTATCTATGTGAGCCAACTTTGTTTCAAAAGTCCGTTATATTCATTTCGCCACTCCATTATTTTCTCACGAAACGGAAGTCATATAGCAGGGACCAGGCCTACGACAATCATGATGTATCCGGTGGATCCCCATCTCATATATCCCTCGTTAGATAGATTGTCAGGTAGGAGGTATCCCGTCTAAAACATTTCCATACCATTTTACATGGTATCAAAACCCGAAGGTCCCTGTTTTAGTCCTCACTAGGCCTCTGGATATTGTGTGCACATGCAACCACTGGCATAAGTTAAATAGTGCTTGGCCGCGTGGAGGGGGGTGGGTAATTTGTTTGTATGTCTTGGGAGCTGTCTGTTTTGGCTGGACTGGGATTTATATTCCTTAACAGCTCCAGATTTTGAGGCAACTTGGTTTGTAATTGTTTGAAGTTTAAAAAAGTCAGCTGGGAAAGTATTCTGGTTCATGTCCCCAAAATATTGGCACAATGAGTAGACAACAGGATGGCAATTTTTAAGCGTTGGAATGGAAATGCCCTTTCCACTTGACCTTCTTAGTCTAGCCTATTGTGAGTCCAATGCCCACAGAATGAAAATAAAATTTTCTAGAAGTAAACCTCCTGCTTTCACATTAAACAAGCTGGTATATACTAATTGCATTGAGTTTTCTTATCCATGAAACAAGTTAGAAGAGTAATGAGATGGAAGAGGAAACAAACCATGGATATAGCTTCTTCAATGTCCTCCTTGTTTCGACCTACCACACGGCCTCTTAGTGATTCTAGTACATCTCGGAGTTTCTTCAGAAGGACATGCCTATCATGCGAAGCTGCATTTCTAACTTTGGCCTGAATTTCATAACCAAGTCAGAGACACCAGAAGTTATCAACTACATCAATGTAATAAAAATTTGATGAAACCTACGATGTTCATAACTAGAACAGACCTCCTCGGACAATTTAGCAGCAGCTGCCAGGCCTTTCTCAAACTTGCTTGTAAGATCACGAACTGATAGGCGCTTCTGCTGTTCTATCAGCTGAGCTGTTTCTCGGGCAACAATGTCCTTCATAGATGGCACCTCTGGAGCCACTTTTGCATCCATTCGGTTATTAGCCCCAAATGTATAATCTGGGAACCGGTTAGTAGCAAAGTTCACATCAGCTGCAACGGGTTGAAATGCCTCAACGACCATTGTTTCTCCATAATCTCGACCGAATCTCGTCATCTTCTCTGGCTAAAGCCTAACATTAACAATAGACGCACTATCAGTAAACCCCAAGTTCTCCAGCATCTATGCCAACTAGTCCAAAATAATCATGATGTTTTGCTTGAATAGGAAGAGCTGATGCAAAAAGGAACATAAAACAATCTCCGCCAACCAAAACAAGAAGTCCCTGAAGTATGAAGATCGATAGTTACGAAAATAAAGATCACTTTCGCAGGTACAAGAAAAGAGCATGTTTTCTCTCGTTTTATCTTGTAACAATTAATCCACCACCCCAAGCTTTCAGAATTAACAACTTATGGCACAATCAACAACCAAAGAATCACAACATAGATTTTAACATCAAATTTTTTTAATGAAAGTCAGGATACAATCTTTACAAAGCTACTGTTTGACAATTTGGTATACTAAAAACCAAAACCTAATAATTGCCAGAAAATACACCAAAATAAAACAAACCTACCTCAAAGTCACTCACAAAATGCTTGCAACTCTCCAATTACAAACAACTCCAGCCCATCATCTCCCCCATGGTATGCCGAAAACTTCCAAGCAATACAAGCTTAGCATCTTAATTACAAGCTCAATCAAAAACCCACCTCAAAAATCCAACAAAAAACCTCTCTCCAAAGCCAAAAAAAACAAGCAAGCCCAACTCCACAAATTCTACAAATAAAGAAAGAGTCAAAAAGATGATATGGGTTTCTCTATCCACTTACAGATGGTCAAAAGCAGGATAAAAAAGAGGTCCTGGAATCCTTTACTTGTTGGAGTCAGTACAATTCTTCACCTTCCTCTTCTTATTCTTCTTCATACACAAAAAACCAGCAGAGATAGAGCAGAGAGAGTCTGAGAAAGCAGAGAAATGCTTGCCTCCAAAGAACCTGACAGAAGAGAGAAAAGAAAAGGGTCTCTGAGAAAGGCTTCAGCTTTTTGAAAAGGAGAGCAGAAACCAGGAGGAGACCCCATTGTCGCTTTGCTGTTGTAATGTGCTGTCGCCATGCCAACTACTTCTCAGCTGTTTGGAATGGAGTGGACAAAGCAAAGTCCTTACATGATAACCCATTTTAATGCGAACACGCCATTGAAGAGAGGGAGCCAAAGCGACCAAACTCAACAGTTTGACTGCCATGGCTTTTTTCGGTTGTCATGGTAACGAAATGAACTTTCTGATTTTGCACTTCATTATTAAAGCGTGCGCTTTAATCCTTGATAATGATCTCTCCTTCAGTCCTTCCTCCATGGAGCCCACGCACCTTTTTTTCCCTTTCTTTTTCATGCGTAGCAATTTTACCGTCTATTCTCATGATCGATCGATGGTGGATCAGATGTGTGCTCCAGTAAAAAAAAAACTATTTTGCTCGGGGAAATGATATTTGTACAACAGATTCTTACACATTTCCATACACAGCTGATGTGTATGAAAATGAGTGGGCGAACTGATGTGCATCTGCTGTAGGGTTATCACTGCCTTTTTGCTTAAGCGCATAGGTTGTATGCCGTCAATCTAATTACACATTTTTCACCCTTTCTTTTCTTTACTATGCAACCGTCTATCCTACGATAGTGATTGATGGTACACGCGCATCACCTATATGGCAAAGATGAAAAATGTCTTCCTTTTTTCACAGGGTTGTATATGCGATAATACACTCATGGAGTTTTTCCTTTGATAAGAAGGGGTGTCCTCGCATCCTCGGATTGACGCGCAGGGAAATTGCTTATATAATCTCAGGCGGGTGTAAGCATCACGCTAATGCTTCGTTCTGTTTCATTCATGGAGTTGTTAGAGAAATACAAAAGGAGAATTTATATAATAAATTATAAAAAAAATTCTAAAATAACGCACTGTTCAAATTAATTCGGTTGAACCGATGACTTTTGAATTAAAGAGAAAGGCATCGGTTCCTTTTAATTTAAAGGTGTCTCTTAGCTATTTTTGTCCTATTTTAAAGAGGCGATCACTTCAACGATATATATCATTTTTATTTTTTATCAAATCATCATGATATCACAAAGATGTTGAGCCATCACATGCTATTTATCAAAAAAATATCATAAAAATTACGATAAATAGTATGTGATGGTTCAACATCTTTGTGATATCATGATGACGAGAAAGAGCACTAAAAATAATAAAAAATAAAAAATAGGCAAAAATAGATAAAAAAATGAGAGAGATATGCATCGTTGAAGTGATCGCCCATTTAAAATAGGACAAATTTTCCTATAAAACTCAATGTGTTTTGTTTTAAACTATTTTAGTGGGACAAACTTTAACGATGCATATCTATCTCATTTCTTATCTATTTTTGCCATTTTTTTATTTTTTTTAATTTTAATGCTCTTTCTAGTCATCGTGATTTCACAAAGATGTTGAGCAATCATATACTATTTATCGTAGTTTTTGTGATATTTTTTTTATAAATAACATGCGATGGCTCAATATCTATGTGATATTATGATGATTAGAAAGAATACTAAAAATAAAGAAGAATGAAAAAAATGGGCAAAAATTGATAAAAAATGAAATAGATATGCATCGTTGAAGTGACCGTCCATTTAAAATGGGACAAAAATAGCTAAGGTTGTCAAAGGCGTCGATTCAACGTCGGAGGCTTCCGTTCAACCGACGTTTTTGGTTAATTTAAACAGTGCGTCATTTTGAGAAAAAAATTCTTCTAATTTATTATTTTAATTCCCCAATACAAAAGCTTGCCAACTCTTTTCGGTTTATTTGTCATATAAAATGCTACGACCGCTTGCAGCAACACTAAAGACATGAAACCGGTATTTCACGTAATTATAATTATTCGATTGACTTGACGTGCCATGTGGGATTTGATAGACGGTGCAAACGCTATGCTAGGTGCGTATGTGATTTTTGATTGTCCAAAATTGACCTATCCTGCCAGTGAGGTGCAAATCCCATGCTGAATGAGTGATTTCTACGTCAATTGGGTATGTGCGAGCTGTTGTAGCATTGTTCTATTAGTTATTAAATGGATGCTGGGCAATTATTTAGTTAATGGTCAGCTTAGCTGCGAGGAGTTGTTAGCATAAAAAAAAGGTTGATTAAATATAAAGATAGAGAGATTAGAGTTAAAAGTTGGAGAAGAGGTCGAAGTGGAGTGTGGTGAAATTTGACTAGCATTTATTTTTAATTGTTGGCTTTCCTTGGTTGAAGGGAAGGGGTAGTTGTTAACGCTAATTACGGCATAACTGCTGGGGTGGTGTATTACTAGTAACAGGCTAGATGGATGCATAATGGCATGGCTCTTCAGGTGGGATTTTGTCATAATATTCACACCAAAGAGAAGGCCCAATAAAAATATCAACAAGCTAACTCTTTCATTGTTTTACCACAAAGCTAAAGGTCCAATCAACAAGGTCATTCAGTCCATAATTTCTTTTTGGATGCACCCAACCGCATTACACGGTCGGTGGATGTCCACCATCAGTGTATTTCAAACAGTGTAAGTGTGTGTTGGGAGGGGGGGGGACTCCTCATCGTTTGTTTTACTCTAAAACTTCTTCCCTTTGGTAGCTTTGTATCCTTACTACTCACTTCTGTACAATGAAGTTTGTCTGCATTAGAAAAGGAGTGAAATTTATTGGACTCTAGACCTATAAAAAATAGAGTTTTTTCCTTCATTTGGTCTTCAGGGAACAAAGTCAGCCATGTAATCGAGCTTCATTGTAAAGGAGTACCATTTTGGGAATCGTAAAAGTTCATTGTTTGGTTTATCTTTGCTTTTAGTGAAGGCTGGAGTAGTTTCCCAAAAGCAAATTGAACTTGGAGGGAAGAGTGTTGGGTTTTGGGTTTGGTTAGTGGGCCATAAGTGTGTAAACACTTAAGCCCACTATATATGGTCTTTGGACGAAGCTCATATAAAATCAACCTATTATGTGATATAGTTTAGAAATGGAAGGAAACTTACACATCTAAAACTGGGTTTAATTTTATTTATGTAGATTTCAATAGCTCAAATTGCATGGATTAATTGCACGTCAAATGGATTTATATGCAATAAAGGAACTAAGGATAGTTTCCATCGGAGAAATGGGAGAAAGAGTAGGATTAAGGCTAAAAAAACTAACATTAACTAAACTAGAAAATAATTATTTCATTGATCAAGCATAATGAAGTAGGAAAAACCCTTTTACATATTTATAGACACTAAACTATAGTCCTAATTGATATAGGAGTCTAATCCTAAGAATCTAACTAATGAAGGAAACTACTAATCCTAACCTAACTAGAATAGGGTCATAACAATATGACGGTTAGAAAGGCTACAACGGATTTTGAAAGCTGAACTTGTATTATAAAAGTTGAAGTTCAGAGAACAATAAAATAAGCCGTTGATCTACATTAAAGGCAAAGACGAGTTATGTTCCTAAACTGCAAGAGATGCTCATCGCAGATCAGATGGTCAAGAGCAATAAGACGGGTTCAATTGAAACAAAAAAAAGAGAAGAATGGGGAACTGCTTCGCTCCTCGAACAGAAGAAGCGAGCAGAAACACGAGAGCAGAAGCTCAACACCAGGGATAGAGCCCTGGGCTCGCTCCAGCAGAAGAGGAAGAGGGAGCTCATGCCGGCACATGGGTTCGTGCACAAATTGGAAGGTTCAATTGGAAAATCAAAAGAGGCAGTGTTGTACTCGACTTAGATTTGGACACAATTTGGCTAAGCTCGAATTTGAAAATGGAGAGCTTGATTGGTGGATGCTAAGTATGGAAGCTCGGATTTGTCTATGGGTTGTGTGGCTCGAATTGGATTCTTTTCACGGATAGACTCGTAGTTGATTTTGGACCAGATTTGGGATCATCCTCAACTTGGAGATGGGCTAACTTTGGGGCTCTTAAGCCGTCTCTAAAAGAGAAACGAAGAACATAACATGAAGGCGGCCTAACTGGAGAGAAGAGAATGAGAATGGAAGGGGAAAAGATGTTTGACAGTCAACTCAGAGCGGAGGAAGAAGCTAATTCAGTGAACAGTACTTTGTCAACTATGTTGCCTTCAGCCTAACAAAAAATAGAGTTTTCTCTTCTCTTATATGGCTTTCTAATCCTCCATTAGGCTAGGGCTAGATGAAATTGATACGAAGCATGTTATTTTTTCTCCATGTCCTTTTGTTCGAGTTTTATTCAATGAAATATTTATAGAGTTCTAGTTATTGAAAATTTTCTTTCATTTATTGTGTCATGCACTTTGAATGATTAGAATTATTAATAAGTTTGAATGATAAGTTTATGCCATCAATTAAAATTAATTATTACATTTTCATTAAATGTTGTCTACGAATACATGTAATGCTTAGAACAAAGGGTGTGTTTGGAAGATGAAATCTTTCTTTCACCTATCAGGCGTCAGGGTGAAAAGGTGAAATATGTTTGGGAATTGAAAATAAATCACGCTGATTTGTGTTTAAAAAAGAATATTTGTCAGCCTCGGGTATCGTGTAATCGATTACACGATAGGATGGGCTATCGTGTAATCGATTACACTATAGCTTTTTCATTAGACAAACTTCAACGATGCGTTTCTTACTCATTTCTGATCAGTTTTGGGCCTTTTTTTTCATTCTTCCTCATTTTTTGTGCAGTTTCTTATAATGGTGATATCATAAAGATGTTGAGCCACTGCATACTATTTATCGTGGATTTTGTGGTATTTTTTTAATAAAATATCAAGGTCATTGGGATATCATGATGATGAGAAAGAGCATAAAATTAAGGAAGAAACAAAAAATGGCCGAAAATAGACTAAAAAATGAGGGAGATATGAACGGTTGAAGTTTGTCCCATTTTAATGGGGGATTATACCATAAAGTGTGCTATTGTAGCACAATGTATTATGTAATACCCATTTAAAAGGGGACAAACTTCAACAATCCATATCTCCCTCATTTTTAGTCTGTTTTCGGCCATTTTTTCTTCATTATTTTTGAGAAAGAGCATAAAAATAAAGAAGAAGAAAAAAAGGGCAAAAAACGGACAAAAAATGAGGGAGATATGAACTGTTGAAGTTTGTTTTATTTTAATGGGGGATTACATGATACAATGTGCTATTGTTTAATCGATTACATGATAGCACACTGTATAGTGTAATCGATTACACGATAGCACACTGTATAGTGTAATCGATTACACGATAGTTCATTGTATCGTGTAATCGATTCTACGATAGCCACTGGTTATCGTGTAATCGATTACACAATAACTTTTTTAATAGGACAAACTTCAACGATGCGTTTCTTACTCATTTATGATCCATTTTACCCATTTTTTCATTTTTTCTTATTTTTAGTGCTCTTCCATATAATGATGAAAAAAATGTTCGAAAATAAACTAAAAATGGGGGGAGATATGACGGGGGGGCTCCCTCGGCTCAACGGTGCAGCGGCGGAGGCATCGGGGTGTAGGCAAACACTGAGGTGAACTGGCGTTGGACGACCTAAGCAGTCGCCCGGGAGGGGGGGGCACGGGCTCCCTCGGCTTAACGGGGCGGCGACGGCAATTGGGGGGGGGGGGGGGGGGCTCAACCAGGTGACGGCGGTGACAGGGGGCAAGGGCTCTCTCGGCTCAACAGGGCAGCGTGAGGGTGGGGGGCTCACCGGAGGAGACAAACCTCTGGGAGAGAGCTGATATTTTTTGTTGAAGAGGCGCGACGACCGCTTCGTCAGCCTGATTCTTACAGAAGTGAGAATCAGTTTTTCAGGTATTTTCACCTTTCACCGTCACCGACCACTTTCAGCATTTTTAGCTTCCAAATATTTTTCAGCCTGATAGTTTTTTTTTTTAGGCTTGAAAGATGATATTTTTCAGCTTCCAAACGCACCCTTTATAATGCTATACCATGGATTATGTTAAATTGGAATGTCAAAAAATAATAACATGTGTAATTTCAATGGATTTGATGCCTAAGGCCTAATCTTTCAACTTAGTTCTTACACTCTCAAATAATTTTATTTTTAAGTTTAATTTTATTTTCTCTACAACAAAATCTAATTCATTTGCTTATTAGATTCCGTGGTCTAGTAAGTTTCAGTATTTCCCAAACATATACCCTCCTCGTGGTTTGACCGCGGATTCACCAAGTTTACTTTATTATTTCGCTACCTACGCGCTAGTAATTAGAATGGTGAGAATGAGGTTCAAAATATTGCTCCACTACTGCCTTTGCGTGACTACTTGCAGCCTGCATGCACTAGCACTCCCTCATGTTTTATTTTGCCCCGACAAGCACACAACTTTAGTTTTAAGCCTGTAACGTTACAAATGCTTCGCAAATTCTATGCTCTAGACTCTGAAAATCCTTACTTATATTTAAAGGAATTTGAAGAAGTATATGCAACTTTTAATGAACAAGCTTTAGTGAGGATGTCATTAGGCTTAAATTGTTTCCCTTCTATGTGAAGGATAAGGCCAAAACTTGGCTAAATTCTTTGAAGCCTAGATCTATGGGAACTTGGAAAAAAATGCAAGTTAAATTTCTTACAAAATTCTTTCTAGTCCATAGGATAAATGCTCTTAAAAGACAGATAACAAATTTTGTCCAAAAATAAAATGAGACATTTTATCAATGTTGAGAGTACTTTAAAGATTTATTGAATGCTTGTCCACACCATGGATATGAGAAGTGGCACAATATCAATTTTTTCTATGATGGAATGACACCTCCAATTCTTCTAAAATTTCTAGTAAGCCTAAGTCTTCAGTTACTAGTGGGGGGATGTCTCACCTCATGGAGGAAGATGATTGAGTGCTAGGGTAGCTTATTTGGCTAGAAAAGTAGAGGCGCTGGAATGAAAGAAAAATTAATGTTGCGAAGTGTGTTTCAAGGGAAGAGGCTTGTGGAATTTATGATGTCATGGGACTCCCAACATATGAGTGCCCTACCATACCAACCTTCAAGAAGGTGTTACATGGCCAAGCAAATTTCATAACCACTTTCAAAAAATAATCTCTTTGTATGGAAGCATATAATTTAGGATGGAGAAATCACCTCAACTTCAGTTGGAGGAATGAAAATGTTGCACACACACTAACTCCCCAAGAGTCTTCTAGTTATACTCCTTATGTTCTACTTCACAGAAATACACTTGAAGAAACACTGCAAATATTCATGCAATGACAGACAACTATTAATCAACAAACCTCACAAACTATAAATGACATAAAGAGCACTCTCACAATATTGACTTCTTCTTTGGCCATAGAAGAAAAAGGTAGATTCCATGCTCTACCCCAACCCAATCTACAGGTGCAAGTTAATGTGTTGGACTCTAGAACTTGGTCAAGCTTGTACATTTTGTCCTCAAAGAGACTCCAAAATTCCTGTGACCCCTTAACGCAAAAGCCCATGGAGGGCATGGTCCAGACCCAAGGAAGCTGATGTGCCAGAGGATAGCAGCACCTTGTCGCAGCCCAGACCTCCAGACCTTGTGAACGGTGGGAAAGTGGGCATAGTCAGCTCGTGGCAGCCGCTTGAGGATGAGCACCAAAAGGTACTCATTGAGAGATGCCCAGTCAGTCATTTTCCCCAATGTGACTAATCTTCAAGACTTTGTCTTTCCATAAACATGAATGATTTTCAAATAAACCCAACTATCTTTTTGTCTTAAAACACCAAGGAGGTTTATGCAGGAGCAACCAGCAATACAAACCAAGCAAGACATCAACTTGTAATAGAAACACAAACCAAGTAATAGACAAAGTAGATGACTAATAAAAGAAAAGGCAAGACAAGAATTTGCAACAGAAACACAAACCACAGAAAGCAGGACTAATTTTCAAGATGGCGACTTTCGAAGAACATGACTATTTTTCAAGAAACCCAACTATCCTCTTGCCTCAAAACAAGCAAGGAGCGTTCAAGACTGCTACAAAACAAGCAAGACAAGGATTGACAAGAGAAAGACAAACTAGAGGAGAAGAGGGAACATAGTGAATGAGGGAGGGAGGGAGATTGAGAGAGTAGAGAGGGGAAGAGGAGGAGGTGGTTGGGGAGGAGGTGGAAAGGCACCAGAGGAGAGGAGAGAAGTGGGAGTGGACAGATTCAAAACATGGCAGTAGTTTTCATTTTCATTCAATGAGCAAATGAACAGGCGCGTCTCCAGCCCACTAAAATCCAGCTCTTGGGGGAAACATCTAGATTGTCTTGTTTGTTGCTTCAATAAATATTTAGACCCCCACTAAACTCTAAGTGTTCAAGGAAGAATAAATATTCCCTCTATGATTCTATCTAATGAAGCTCGTCTGCATATAGAAAAACATGGGTCCATCATTAAATGGCTGATTTTAGAGAAATTATTGGGCCCAACGGCCACACCAAATGACCCATCAATATGAAGAATTAACGAAGCAAACACTTTATGTGTGCGCTTTAATTATTTAGTGTTAAATAGCTGGGGCACACACTCAGTGTGTGTGTGTGTGCGTGCGCACACACGTGTTGTCAATCCTATAACGTTGATCCTTAAAGAAGATCGGCCTGAAATTCTTTGTGAAAATCAAGTTGAGACATCCATCTGCTCATTAATTCTTCTTCTTCTTTTCTTTCTCCTCCTCTCCTTCCTCCCCTCTTATCCATTTTCTTCTTCTTGCTCAGGCTGGTCGCAACCAAAGACGCGGCTTATTTGGCTGCACTAGCCACACCACATATCCCAAATCTAGCCCTAGCCTAGTATTTCGGCCATATCTAGGCTGGCCACAGGCCCACAGCCAACTGGAGAAAGATGAAGAAAATGGAGAAGGGGAGAAAAAGGAGGTGGCCAATGCAGGCTGCACATGGGCACAACGTCGGAAGATGAGAAAGATAATGGGGAAACAGGGGAAGAAATAATCCATTCATTTTAGAAATCGGTTATATATTAGTGATTTTGGAACTTAACCATGGGGTGCACAAGCGACCAGGGAGCATGGAAAATCGTCTCGCCGATATATCGGCGATATATCGCCGATATATCGGTATCGGACACAAACCGATACACCGATACCCTTAAATCTCGTTTTTTCAAAAATTTCCATATATCGCCGATATATCGGTCCGAAACCGATATATCGGTATTTTTTGAATTTAAAAAATATTTTTTTTAAAAAAAAATTTTTTTCAATTTTTTTTTTTTTTTTTGAAAAAAAAAAACTTTCATGTTTGTTTTCTATCCTAATATGCATATTTTGAAATGTATTCTTTGTTTAAATTAGTATAACTCATTTTAGAAGTTAGATTGTGAAAATATATGATAAAAACTAGTTTTTAACAACCGATATTTTTTTACACAATATCTCCGATATATCTCCGATATTTCGTCTCTTTGGCCTACCGATATTTTACCGATATCCGATACGACATTCCATGCCAGGGAGTATAGAAGTTTATTGGGGTCCAAATAATCGCGTTCTTACTTCTTCTTTATTTTTGCAACAAGAGTTAAACTCTGAAGTAGCAAACATATGTACAAGCAAGCTGGTCCGCAGAAAGAAGGGGTACAAGGAGTACAGGCAGATGCTTGAGCCATGTGCAAGAGTAGTGCGTGAGGGCAAAATTTGCTAGTGTTAGCCACTTGATTCCCATGACGATAGATGTAGTTGATGTCCACGTTGGAGAAGGACCCTAGGCAATGCTTGATTTGTGTGATGGTGGCGTGCAGATACCATGGTGTTGTTGAACGGCCAACAAGGATGTTGATGAGAGCGAGTGAATCACCTTGTCTTATGAGTTGAGACACTCGTAGAAAGCAAGCCACACGAATACCTTGCAAACATGCTTCAGCTTCAGCTTGGAGTGCATTAGTGGCTACAATGCTAGACGCAGTGGTTGCAACAAAGTTACCATATGCAACTCGAAGTATCACAACAAGACTAGCCTTTCGAGTAGTAGATTTAAAGGCTCCATCAAAGTTGAGAAGAATGAATCCATACGGAGATGGTTCCCAAGAGACCGTGTTGTAGATGGGTAATCTGTGTGAGTAGGCTAGAGAAATATCCTTGCCCAAGTACTGTAGACACTACAAGGAGGACGACAGCCATCCAAGGAGATCAATGGACATAGATGTTGGAAAACTACACATTTTCCCTCTTTTGAGTTAGCTAAGAAACATAATTGAATACACACTTCTCTACACCTATAATGATATAAGTGAGTCTTTTCCACCTCATTGATGTAGGATGCACAAGTTACCACACACAAAAAGCAAGATTAATAAAAAATATTTTATCGAACACTTGAGAGATATAAATCCACTACTATCAACTTTAGATATATTCTATTTAGTAGAGATTACAACATAATTTAAGGGTGAAGACCCTCTTATAAGCTATGAAGAAATCTCATCCTTGAGTAGAATACATAAACAATAGAGATGGAGGAAATTACTACAAACCACTAATGATTTGTCTTCTCTATCATAATGAGAATGCCTTACATTTGAAAAACCTTACATTTCATTCTTCCTCCTTCAAGAAATCCCATTTTTTTTTAACTCCAAAGCCCTTTCAAATTTGTAAAATTTTTCTCCTCTTCTACTTCTCATTTTTTTTCTCAAAAGGATTATGTTATGGACTCAATTAGGGTATCTTACTTCTATTAGGAATATGATTCCTCATCTAATAATGTTTCCTAGTTAAGAATTATTACTTGTACTAGGATTAAGTTATTTTCACCCTTTAAATATATGAGGCCTATGACCAAAACGGGGTTACAGAAGAAAATATAGATTAGTTTTATCTTGTTCTAGTTTAGCTTTTCTATTTCCTTTTGCTCATCTCCGTTGTAGATGAGAGTTTACATCATTGGATCAGAACCCTTTCCTACCCCGGTTCCCAGCCAACCCACCCTTACTACCGCTATGACATTCGATCATCGAAAGACCCACGGCTGACGTCCTCCGGGCCCTCGTCTGTGACGCCTAAGCCATCGGACTTTCACGATGTCCCAATTATCGCCCTTACACAGGATACTACTCGCATTACCCAATTGGAAGCACAAGTCGATAGAAAATTTACCCATTTGAAGCATGTGATCGACGCGAGCCAACAAGCAAACGATCGTTGCTTTGAAGAGCTCCTGCTGTCATTGCATCACCTGTCTCTATCGACTCCTCCTCCGAGCTTTGGCGCCTCTCTGACCTTGTTTTCGCCTCTATATTTCCCCACCGGCACGCACTTGCAGCCACCCGGCATGTCACCTTGGTGGGGCATAGCGTCACGGGGCTCAACATCATCGGGGTTCGTTCCATCACCTGCCTTCGGCTTCCTGCCGCTGCTGATTCATGTCGAGTATGTTCTCTTGACCACAGGTGTCGTGTCCGCCGCCTCCTTGCCAACGCCCTCTCTGTCGGGTCTATCAGAGACCGTGGTGGTGCTCGGCCAGACCCCTGCTACTGTGGAACGGCCTCCCCTTTTGACAGCGGCGACGGTACCTCCTCCCAACCCTACTGCCTCCCTTGATCGGCTGCACCACCTCGCCCAAGGTGGTGCCTTTCTGCTTCCCGGTCTTCCCCACCTTCCTCCAGGCCGCTACAGCCTTCCTCTGGCTAGATTCCCTCCTCCGGTCCTCCCCCGCTAGCCGCCTCCACTGTGCCTCTCGCCGAGCCTCCCCAACTCCTTCGAGTCGATGCTCTCCCTTCGATCTGCACTTCTGGGGAGCTCATGTGGCCACTGTCACACCCATCGTTAGCATCGTCTCCTCTGCCTCTCGCCTCCGTCGCCCTGATCGCTCTTCCTCCCTGCCCTAGTTTCCCCACAATAGGGCTTGGGAGTGCCTACCAGTTTTATTCATGCGGGTCCGGACGGACCCGTTATTCTTGGATCCGGCCCATTCCCCAAATCCGGCCCTAGTTCCTATGTTGACATGCCGTCCCAACCCGTTTCCCAGATCCAGCCCGTTCATCCATCGGGTGTCCCACCCCCTCACGCGGGTCCAGTTGTGGGTCCCCCTCTATATGTTCCGGTGCATCCTGGATTTTAGGCCCCACAAGCATCTGCTTCTGCTAATGCAGATGATTATTATGCGTCTGATGATGAGTTTCCTGATAATGTTGAATATCGTGGACGTGGAGGGCGCAATCGTGGTCATGGACATGTGGATCGTCGATACGCGGATGCCCCTTCATGTACCAAACGCTTCTTCCACTTTCATCGGACCCCCGCTCATGAGCGTTGCGAGTTGGCTGCCTTTCATATAGAAGGGCGTGCTATGCATTGGGTGGACCAGTATTTAGAGCGTCACCTAGAATCTACATGGGATGAGTTTGAGGAGGCCCTTTGTTTACGCTTTGGCCAAACTGTTTATACAAATTATAATAGCCTGCTTCCTCATATTCGTCAGCATGGGCCCGTTCAAGACTATCAGGATGAGTTTAAGCTATTGGTGAACCGTGTTCAGGGATGGCCTGAGCATACACTTATGGGAGTTTTTAAAGTAGGCTTACTAGCGGATATTAAAGCTGAGTTGCAGTCTTTTCCATGAGTATCCTTGACGGAAACGATGAGTATAGCTCGTGTCTATGAGGAAAAGTTGACTCAGTTGGGGCGTTCTTTCTCTAAGCCTTCTCCTTCTCCTTCCCACCTGCCTCCGTCATCTGGTCAGCCACATACTACTCGACCGCCCGATAGTTCCTCAACTCCTAATATTACTCGACTTACTCCTTCACAGATGGCCGATCGACGTTCAAAAGGACTATGCTACAATGGTGATGAAAAATATGCCCTTGGACATCGCTGCACTACGTGTCAGTTATATATGCTTGATGAGCGTTATGATGCTGATTATGAGGATGACACTTATGCTGATCTTGTTGAGGAGGATTTGACCCCTATTGAGGCTTGTGAGATAGAGATTACTTTGTAGGCCTTTGCTGGTACTTTTACTCCACGTACTATGCGCGTCAAAAGGTTGATTAAAAAATAACCGGTTGTTCGAAAGATACTTATCGCTACCCCATGCTCATAAGAATGAGATTGAACAACTTGTTCGAAAGATACTTTCATATGGCATTATTTGTCCCAATCAGTTTTCTTATTCCTCTCTATTCCTCCTTGTTCGCAAGAAGGATGATTCTTGGCGCTTTTGTGTGGATTATAGGGCACTTAATCTTATCACACTTAAGGATAAGTACCCTATTCTGGCTAAAGAGGAGCTACTTGATGAGTTAGCCGGTGCTTAGTTCTTTTTGAAGTTGGACCTCCATTCGGGTTATCATCAAATTTGTATGCACCCTAATGATATTTCTAAGACGGTTCCGCACACATGACGGCCATTATGAGTTTCTTGTCATGCCCTTCGGCCTCACTAAATGCCCTTTCCACCTTCCCGTGTTTCATGTTTCTCAGCTCCAGAATTTTATGGGTGATCCTTCCGCTCTTCCGCAGTCTGTTTCGCCACTGTTGTCGCTCGATGAATCTCGGCCAGTGCCTCATGCTATCTTTGAGCGTCATCGTGTTTGTCGCCATGGGTGTGTTATTACTGAAGTTCTCATTGCATGGTTACACCGTTCTCATGAAGATATTACTTGGATGTGCAAGAATAATTTTTTGTTTGGGAAGTTTGATGGGAGATTTAGAGAAAATTAAAACGTACAACCATGAAATGATCTCCATGACATGATGAGCCATCCCTGGTAACACCCAGACGCTCGTCCCTCGAGAACGTCCTCAGAAGGTCGAGCTTGCCCAGTTCACCATTTTCCAATATGACCAATTTTTAAGATGGTAATTCTGCAAGATGAGTGATTTTCATGAGACCCAATTATCTTCTTGTGGTAGAAAAAGCAAAAAAATGTCATGCAAAAAGCAAGAGGGTTGAGAGGAACAATTGGGAACAAAAAACAAGCAAGAGAAGGATCTATAACAGAAAAAAAAACCCGCACGAAACACAAGAGGACACGCAGCTAGAGGAAACACTACTGAACAGAATGAGTGAATCAAGGAGGAAGAAACACATTCAAAACCCTAACAGGCGCGTCTGCCATGGGAGAGGACACGGGAGCGGGCAATAGTAGAGGGCACTACTCATGAAATACCAAAACTGCCCCCCGTTGTAATTGTGTGTCCACCTGCGTGTCTCCTCCCATGGCCGCCATGGAACCATTGTAACCATTGTTTTCTGAAGTCTCCTGCCTTGTGGCAAAAGATAAAAGAGAGGCTTCTTGGGGATCAAGAAATGCGCATTTTATATGTGTAAGGTACAGCCCACTTGAGGAATCCATCGCCAAAATCCTTGGTGAGCTTTTCTCCTTATTGAGCAGCAGGCAAAACGAATTGCAACCATTTGGCTAGCAGATCATCGGGTAATTGCCCCTCTCATTATGCTCAATCTGATATATGATGTTTCTAAATCATCATTATGTAACTGAAACATGAAAGCTTGTGTGGAAAATTTTAATTTGAGTTGCAATGATTTGCTTAGAAGTTGATTCGCAGAGTTTTGTTTCTGCAGTATGGTAAGGTGTATTGGGTAGATAATCTAATAATTGAATTGCTTGTATACCAAAAAAAAAATAATTGAATTGCTTGATGGAAAGTTATTTATTCTGTATTTGGTCATAAAGAAACCTATATAATTAAATGATTATAGCTTATTAGTTTCCTCTCATTTGGGTGTTTTCGCTCGTTGGCGCTCTCAAATTACTTTTTGTAAGAGATTATCTTTTCTCTCAAAAACGGTATATGGGAAGAAAGATTTTAGTTGTTACGCTCTGATGTATTATTGACAAAAGTTTGGTCTTCTTGTTGTTGAATTACTGGTCTTATCGTTCTTGATTTTGTATGGATTTTGTACCATTTGATTCCGATAAGAGTCAAATGCAGTATATAATCCATGCTGATGCTGACCCGCCTTATGATGACGATGATGATGATTGTTCTTGATTAAACAAAGAGTGGTGTTAATTTTACTACGTAATTGATCATTGCTTTGTATCCATTAGTTAGTGCTGCAATTTGAGTCATTCTGGGATGGTTTTCTAAATCACTGGTTGGACAGGGTTTTATTGGAGGGTAACACACGAAGATCGAAATTGATGTAACCGAAATCCCCATATTTCGATCTGAAAGGTCACATAACCTGTACCTAATTGTTTAGCATGAGTCTGCAAGATAGGATACAAATGAGAAAAAATATTGTAATTGCAACATGGATATAGTTGCATCACGTTTCTCCCACTTGTTTTGAGACTCCTATTTTCTTTTGTCATAAAGAATAACCAATTAATTAAAACATAAATATTTTTGTCATCATCATTATATGCCTTATCCCAGCTATAAGGGGTTAACAACATGGATTCTGTACCATATTTGACTTTATCAGAATTGAAATGGAGGTATAAAACCATGTGAAGAAACTCAATTAGAGCTTGGATACTTACAGAAACTCTTATCAGAATCAAAATTATACCGCAAATAATTCTGAGTTACGTTAAAATTTGATACTCTTAGTTTGTGAGACATGGTCACAATTTGAGAGACACTTTTCGTTTCTTCTTGCTTCACTTTTATTCCATCCATCCTCATTTTCATACAACCAGATGAAATGGCCAACTTGATGATAGTTGGTACCTGTTTTTCAACCATTAGAAAGTGGGAAGATGATATGGGTGTAAGGAGGAGTAATATACAGCACCTACCCAAGAATCAAAATAACGGACTGTTCATGGGGTAAATGACCAATCTCATGCAGACCCAAAGTAAAGTAGAGGAGCCTACTCATGGTGTAAACGATAAGCAGAAGTTTTGAACTTTGCTTTTAAAGAGGAGTAATTGAACAAAACTATGACACCTAACTTATCAAACTGAACAACACAACAACTAAAAAAGTTATCCCACTAAATCCAAATAATCTTAAGTCTGAGCAAGTGAGCCGCTCATATATTTGTGTGAGTCCTCACCTCCTCCAAATCTTGGAGGAATTTTCTTTTATTACCAATGCGGGAAAATGTAATGTTCTCTTCTTTTCAACTTTTGGATTTTCCTCGTGCCTTTGTAATCTCTGTGGTGCTTAATAGAAAAGGTTCATCCCCTCATTTACAGATCGAAAAAAAAGGTTATCCAACTACTTGGATTGAGATGAAGAAAAAAACAGAGAGAGACAGGCATAGAGCGCCAAAGAATGAACTCTGATGAAGAATAGTAGTCCACTTTGATTCTGGAAGTATAACTCTCCTTCTGAATCACAAATCTTATCAGAGTGTAAAAGAGTTTTAATCTAAACTTCATCCAGTCTGGTCCAACATAAAATAATCTTCTAATTTTTTTTGGTATGAGAATTGGAACATTCTCGAATATCTGATCTATAAACACAAAAAGTAGATGAGTTCTACAAACTATGTGAATCCCCATGTACTGCTACTGATATCTATTAATTGTTATCAATACCCTGAAATTATGGTGTAATTATATTTTCTTAGTACAATTTTTTTTGGCTAAATATTTTTGTGGTCAGCAGTGTCTATGTCGTATGAGGATCAACTTTTGTTATGCACATTTAGCAGAGAAATGTACAAAAGGGAATATTATGGAGTAAGAAGCAACTTAGGTTTAATATATGTAAGCTTTGATATAATATGAGGTTGAGGACATATTGCAATAATTATAAAAGGGAAAATGTCTGAGTCAAGTAAGTAGCCTTACGCTATGAGTCACTAATAAAAACTTGATTCTTCTTTGGAGATTTTGCTTGCTCTAGCGTTTGAAAAGAGGCTAAGAAACATTGGCACTATCTATGGCTTAAGGTTTTTCAAGTGCACATTCTTAAGATTTCATTAGTTGGTAAGCCCATTTAATTTCGATTTACTAACTATAAACTAATTGGCCTTCATCTTTTTTGATATTGGGATTCACTCGCACAATCTTCTTTCTACATTGATGTCAATTAAAAGATTAAGCTTCTGATAATTTTCTTCTCTCGAACAACTTTTTGGTGAATGATGAACAGGGTAAAACTCAATGTGGTTGCTTTTAGTTAAACAAAGAGGTCTGTTTTAGATGAAAGTTGTAATTTTTAATGGGTATAATCCTGTTAAAGTCTGATATTTAACTATAGCGTTCACTTGCTTTTTGAAATTTTCCATGTGAAAATGTCTTTTATGTGCTGGATTTTGTCATTGTGGATAATATACAGCTCTGTAGATGATTACAATTATTGGATCTCTCAATTGTTTGGTTGATCTTGCTTAAAGAATTACTTTCGTTGTTTATCATCTTGTATGGTTAGCTTGACTTTGTATAGGCACTTAATTTTTTATAGAGGAACTTCGTTTAAAAAAAGTTTCTAGAGAGGAAAGAGTGGTGAGGAATTAAAGAATTGCATAATGTTATCTTTTTCCGGAAAAAAAATGATTGCATGTTGAAGTGTGTGGTAGGTTACAGCAGTAGCCTAAAATGGAAGCTGAGAAAAATCAGTCAAATAATGTGCCATCACCTGCTGCAGCCCCTGCTGTTAGCTCTTGTCGAAAGAAGAAGAATGATGATGCTGCTTTTTTGGAAGATTTGAAGGACCACATTGATGAATTTATCCATGCATCCATGGATGAGCACAAGACATGTTTCAAGAAGACCATGCAGAAGGTTTGCTATTGTATACTGACTCCTTTCTCCTCACTCTGTAGACTAACTTGACTGCAATGATAGAGCTCATGGACATTTTGTGATACCCATTTGCCTTCCTTTATGCCAGATGTTTGGAATGTCGAAAGTTGTGGCAGAGAGAAGTTCTGCCAATGATGGAGTTGAAAGCTCACTGCCTCTGAAAACAACATTGTCCAAATAGGGACTGGTTATAGAATTAACCTATCACTAATGTCATATTTGAGTTATTACAGTCAAACCTAGTGCAAATTATTACAGCATGTAATTAATCTTTTTGTCATGGTACCTTTTTTCTCGGAAGGAAATACATTGATATTTTGCAGGATTAAAATGGAAGTTTAGCATATTAAGGTACAAAAATTGGTTCTCTATTGTAATCATCTTGTGCGTATCTGTTTGGTATTCCAATTCCTATTTTGAGAAGTACAGAGGTATTGTCGATTTCATGTTGTTTCTTATCCTGATCCGGAAGGAGAACATGTGGGAGAAATCATTGGGCTGCAGCTGACGTTTATGACAACCTGTTCATCTTTCTTATCATGTATACAGCATATACATTTGGTTAATTCTCAGTTCTCTCCTTTTTTCGCATGAAGCCCAAAGAAAACTGTGTACGCGTCCCAAGTCCCAGCAAGAAGTTGGGATTACAAACTTACTTACAGTGTTTTTTTGTAACAGAGACTGCCAAGAACTTTTGTGTGACTTGTATGGACTATGATGTCTTTATCTGTATCTGTGCTTTACAATTACTATAAAAATATGTTAGAGCCTCAACTTTGAAAAGCAATTCATCTCTCCCGGGGAGGGAGGGGTCCATGCTTACTATGTACAAAAGTGAGGTAAATCCTTGTATTGTGGAACTGAAATTTGAATGCATACCTATGTTAAAGTCCTGAAAACAAAAGGCAAGGCGCATGTAAACTTCTTCGTCCAATCCCCCCCACAAGTAAGTGATTAACTCAGCTGGTGAAGCTCTAGTGTCATGTACCCTTCTTTTACATTCAGATCCTTGAAGCACACCTTTTTACCTTTGACACAACACTCCATTAAAGGCAAAACCAAACATCACAAACGCCCATGTCATTTTCTCCATCGCCAACCCTAAATCAGTCTTTTCAACTCCCTCAACACGGAGTGTTTGCCAAGAAAAGGAGACCAGACCGGACCACCTCAGCGTTCACTCGCTCAATTATTGATCTCATCCCCCACCACTCCTGAAGATCATACAATGCCCCTCCTACGCCACCACTGACGGCGGAGATCAAGATCCATGAGGGAAGAAGACGAGCCCAATTGGTTCTCCCAGTGGGAGGCTCAGCTTCCGTCCCCGGAAGAGCTGATGCCCCTCTCCCAGTCCCTCATCACCCCCGATCTTGCCCTCGCCTTCGACATCCCCCCGCCTCCTTCCTCCTCCTCCTCCGCCGCCGCCGCCTCCCCTTCCTCTGTCTACCCGCCTCCGTCCACCTCTTTGAATTATAGCAATACTACCCATCAGAACAGTAGTCCTCCTGCGGGCGGCGATGCCGCGGAGTCGGATTATATGGGGGGAAGCGGCGGTGGCGCTGATGAGCCGGCACGGACGCTCAAGCGGCCGCGGCTCGTGTGGACGCCGCAGCTGCATAAGAGGTTTGTGGATGCGGTGGCGCATCTGGGCATCAAGAACGCCGTGCCGAAGACGATTATGCAACTCATGAGCGTCGACGGGCTCACGCGCGAGAACGTCGCGAGTCACCTACAGAAGTACCGGCTCTATCTCAAGCGCATGCAGGGGCTGTCCTCCTCCGCTGCTGCCGGTGGAGCTGCAGCTGGGCCGATGTCGGCTGCGGATGCGGCGGAGCATCATCTATTTGCTAGTGGGCCTCTGCCCCATCACTTCCTTCACCGCGGCGGCAGTGGCGCGCCGTCGGGTGGCGTGGGGCAGGAGCATTACCTGCCGTATGTGCCTTTGCCGTCGCTGCATCATCACCAGCACCAGTCCCACCAGATTGCAGCTGCGGCTCAGTACTATAATTCACGGCATTTCGGCCAGTTCGGATCACCACCTGGCGGTGGGCAGTTTGATCACGGGTTTCTTTCGCGGCAGCAGCATCAGCTTGGGGCGCATCATTCAATTGTAGGTGCGGTGCCACCTGCGGCGAATTATGGGGAGGATTTGGAGCTGAGGGCAGGCGGAGGGAGGAAGATTCTGACTCTTTTTCCTACTGGTGACGACTAATATTAGGTAAATTTTGAACTTTTCTCTGCTAAATTTTTCTTTAAATGGTCAATTGGGTAAAATCTTTGGAATTTTGATTTGGATAATATTTTCGGGTAACAGGTCCAATTTGGATCAATGAGAATTACACAATTCTGGTGGTAGTTATATGAGATTGTGATTCTGAATTATAATTGAATTCTGAATTCAGGGGATTCCTTGTAAATATGTTCAGATTCGGGTTAAAGAGTACTTTGAAGCAGTGCATTGGGATTAAGCTACTGCATTTGCGGAAAAATAATGATCTCTCTGTTTGGCATTGAAGTCGACAAGCTTATTCGATTGGCTGAAACCACTCTCGTGGTAATGCGGAAGAGAACACGAAATGTGTAAGTTGAGTGCTTGATGTTTATCTATTGTTGGTTGTGTATGTCTTCTTTAGCTATCATGTTCTATCACACTTTCGAGTGAGCACAGTAGGCATCACCAGTTTTAGTTTCTGAATTGAAGTACCAAGTGCACTTTTTATTATTGTTGGTGGTGTTGTGAACTAGGTAACAGTTGTAATTTCTTGTGTAGTAAATTAAATGTTCAAAGCTTGTTTTGTGAGAGTACTACAGATAGAACTCCCAATTTTTGGGATTATGCTGAAACCATTGTCATTTATGAGTTTCAATGCTTTCAAGGAGTTGAATTGCTTTTCAAATGGTATGCAGTGTTGCCTTTTGATTAGCCTTAAATTGGCCTTCCTCTGTGAATGTATTTTCATATATCCTTCCTAGATATTGGGCAAAGGAGATGTTACTCGGCCTATTAATTTTGTCTGCTGTTGTAGAAATAGTAGATGTAATTTGCAGTTTGCTCTCTTACCATATAATCATTTATGCTTTCCATATCTGGAAGATGATACCTCATTTGTTTTAGTCATAGATAGTTAGCAAATGTCTAATTTGATAGTGGGAAGTAAATAGCTCTTGGACCAATCATATGTTTTGTTCTTTATGCAGCATGAATATATCACAATTTAAAAGTGAGTTTACATAATAAATTATGGTGCTTGCATCCTTTGAGAGATAAGTTTTGTATGCAGCTGTTAACTGATCGTAGAATGGACATTTTATTAAGTAACAATGAAATATGCAACAAAATTTTTGGTTGTAGTTGGCAAGCGTGTGAAGCAATAAAAAGGTCTTTTATATTTCAATGCAAGAAAGACAAATATGAGAAAAAAGTATGTCCTTCACATGAGGTTTGATATGTATTAAGGCTTTATCTAATGCTTGTTTTGCAAAGCTGATGATAAATCGACTTCTTTTTACCAAGAATGAAATGCTAAAATTGTCAATAATCTGCATGTATGCATTATGAGGCTTGCTGGATTGGGTCAGTCTTTGATCCGTTCCTGAGAACAGTACTGAATGCTTATTTTGCGTGTATGGTTGTAAATTGACGATTGTATCTTAACTTCTGGTTGTACACAATACTATGAGTGATAGAAGAAAGTAGCTACTTTTTTACGAAAAAAGAAAGAACAAAGTGACTATAGCATTTTAGGAATTCCTGGATCCCGAGGTAAAACAAAACTTGGATTGTTACCAAGGTGAAGACCAGAGTGGTACTTCCTAAAAAATGGTTCGAATCTAAATTCTTTGTAGTTGTTATATGCAACATTAACGAACAATCCTATATTCATGTTTGAAATCGATTGATTTAGATAAAGGCTTACATCTCTGTTATGTATGTTTATTCTTATGCCAACCTACATTGACAAGTCAGCATTACTTATGAGCTGTTTGGGTACAAAATCTAAGGTTAGATTTTGGATGTTTTGAAGGATTTAAATGGATAGACTTAGGGTTTTGACAAAAGTTTGGCAAAATCTTAAAATCTCCTCGAGAGGAAAGGACACTCGACTTATTTTCAGCTAAGATTTTGCTTGTATTAAAACTTGTCAGAAATTTTTGCTCAACGTCATTCAGGTTTTTTACGGTTTGAGAATAACTAGTTTTGCTAGAATTTACATTCTAACCTATTGAGACTTTGTATCCAAACAGCCCTTAGGCTGCATACACGTGTCTATAGTTTTTTTTTACAAGTTTGTAAGTGAACAAGATTCACACTATACTTCAAATTCACTGGGAATTGTGAAGTTCAATCATCTGTATGCATGTTCAGTCATCTCAGCTTCGTACGAATTAGATTTGCATGCACATCTTTCTGCATGTTACAGGATGACAATCTACCCCTTCAGCTGTGACAAGTGACTCCTCGCAAAGTAGCTGTGATATTATCTATACCTTATTCGAGCGAGTGAGGCCCGGGATACACAATTTGCTGTAAGTGAGCATAGTGTGGATTTAAAAGTGAAAGCTGAAACACATACGCGAACCTTTTGATCATACTCAAAGTCGGCTCCTTGATTTTCCTAATCTCAGAGTCCGTCTGGAATTGAAATGGAGGGCCTAACCAGCTTCGGCGGTTAATCAAGACCGGCCTTTCTAATTGAGTTGGCATTAGCCGGTCTGAGAATGCTATGGCGGCTTGTGCCTGCCTGCAAATGCTCGCCCAACACATGCCATGATGGAGGTAGGGCCCGAAGTTCCGCATCTGCCTGCCTTGTGGCCTGCTCATCATAACGCATAGGGGTAATAGCTCTGGAGTTGTCTGCAACTGCTCATATGCCCGGGAATGGTCTCTCAACATGCGCCATGGCAAAGACATTGGTCCCAAAGTTTGAATGTGCTGGCCATGGAGCCTGCTTGTTCTAGCGCGCAAGTGGTGTAGCTTCACTTTTAACTGGTCAGGTACACAGGACAGTTTCCAGTGGAAACCGTCGGCTGGTGCCATGGTGTTCAGTGGGAGAGATTTTGGTCTGCCTCCTACGCATCCGTCCTATGCCCGCTATTGTTCTACCATGAGTGTTACAAGGATTTGGGACCCTGGAAATGGAAGAGGATCTTAGCTAGTAAATAGGTGAGCAGTTACTGTGTGCATCTGGAGTAAAGTGTTACTCCCACCCAGTATCCTTAAAACCACCCGTTTCTGGCTAAGATTTGAAATATGCTGTGGCAAAACTACAAGGGCCTGTTTGGGGCGTGATTATAAGCAAATATCTATAGTGGATTTTCCACATCTATTGTAGCACCCATGTTTGTTTTTTTCATACGAAACACGACATGAGGTGTAGAAAAAACATGGATGTTACATTGTAGCAAAACATCCACCGTTACCCCAAACGGCCCCTAAGATGGGACTTGTATGTCCCTTGATTTCGAGTGTCAATATCCAAGGCCTATGACGCACAGGGAGGGGGTGCGCACTCCAGCTGGAGTGCACTTAGTAGGCCTGCTTTTATTTAAGAGTATCCACCATGGTTTTCAAAACTGGACCGGACCGGCCGGTCCGACCGCGGAGAACCGGAACCGGGCTGGAAACCGGTTCGGTTCACCCGGTTTACCCCGGTCTGGTAAACCGGCCGGTTTTTTTCAAACCGGCCGGTTTGTCTTAAACCGGACCGGTCACGGTTTTTTTTTTTTTTTGAAAAAAGTTTTTGTCTGAGGGGGGATTCGAACCCCCCCCCCCCCCCCCCCCCCCCCCCCTTCCTCCCAAACCAACAGCCTTAACCACCTGGGCTACCTGGGCTCTTATGTTAATATGATACAAATTAACTATTTAATATATATTTACCATTTATACTTCAAAACCGGGTCATTCCGGTTTGACCCCGGTTTGACTGTGGTCAAACCGTGGTCCAACCGGACCGGCCATCGATCCGGGTCGATGGCCGGTCCGGTTTTGAAAACCTTGGTATCCACGGTTCACAGAGAAACTGTTCAGGTGAACAAGTGTTTAATTCGTACCCCAATAGCCGAACCACTGATTGGTGTGGTGGTGGCATTTCCCTTCTTGAGGGAAGGTGGTCCCAAGTCCGAGCCTTGCTCTTACCCTTGGCACATTGGGGTGTTACAGTACAAAGTAGCATGCTAGAAAAAAATATATTTTTTCAAGCCTACTTATGAAAGTTGGTGTTAGTGAGTAATTTTGGGTTGCTGAAAAGTCTGACCCCAATTATTTTGGTATATATTTTTGGGTGATTCTCTCGCTCTCAGACAGTTATGATGAAACTAAAATAAAACTATTTTCCATACACCCTGCATTGTGTTATAACCAATTATACAATATGCTTAGACCACAATGGTGTAGTGAATGAGAAATCCTTGCAATGTACAACTCTTTGGAATTATGTTGACGACAATGTCTTATTTTATTGGTTAACAAATGATGTCAACAAATGGAGTTTGGTGGGTAGCCAGGAAGCGATGCCCCACTTCATTCATGCGGCACTTCGTTTATGCCCCACTTCGTTCAGGTCCTAAGGATTTAAACAACCCTCATTACTACCAAAACAAGAAAAACAAGCAAACATACAAATGATGCTAAGGTATTCCTTAAAAAAAACAGGGATGCTAGGATTTCTTAAGACTTCCCATAAAAGGAATCTCAGAACTCAATAAGTTGTAGATCTAGAATTTTTTATCCATGGGGTAAAAATCATTGTAAAAAGTATTTAAAGTAACATAGAATCAATTTAGTTTCATACCGAAGCGGTTAACAATGGAAGCTACATTTTTGTTACGACAGCTAGCAGAGAGGTATAGGATCTAAAACAAGACTTCTACACAACCTTTATAGATTTGAAAAAAGTTTATGATAAATTGCCAAAAGAGCTCATTTAAAGTGTTTTAAAGAAGAACTGAGTCATAAGATGTTACATAGATATTGTAAAGGATATATGTATGAGGAAGTTCTTACTAGTGTATGAATAATTAGGAGGGAGAACTAAGGAGTTTCTGATTATGATAAGTTTTCATCAAGGGTCAGCCTTAAGTCCTTATCTTTTCGCTTTAGTTATCGATGAATTAATTAAATATATTCAAAATAGTGTACCTTGGTGTATATTTTTTGTAGATAGTGTAGTTTAAATTTATGAGAGTAAAGTAGGTTTGAATGCAAAATTAAAATTACAGAGGGAGGCTCTAGAATAAAAAAATTTCAAAATAAATGGGACTAAGACAAAGTGTATTGAATTTAATTTTAAGAAAATGTATAACTATAGGTAGAACATTAGTTGAAATAAATGGACAAGAAATAAGTAGCAAGGTGTGATCAATTATGTTTTAAAATACATTATCTATAAAAAATGGGATATTAATAGTGATGTGGTCTATATGATAAATGTAAGGTGAGTAAAGTGGAGGACAACTTCATGATTTTTATATGATAGGTGTGTTCCAAAATAGCTTAAAGACAAGTTTTATAGGACAGTCATTAGGCATGCAATACTCTACAGAGCGGAATGTTGTATACTAAAGAGAAGTCATATAGATAAGCTAAATGTAGCCAAAATGAGAATGATAAGGTAGATGAGTGGGATAACTAATAGATAGGATTAGAAATGAATATTGTGAGAGTTTAGGGGTAGCTCATTTAGAGGAGAAGCTAAGAGAATGTAGGTTGCATTGGTATGTGCATATGTAAAGAAGAGCAATAGATGCCCCTATGATAATATTAGAAGGGAGACATGTAAATATTGCCAAAAGAGGGAGAGGGAAACTTAAGAGAGCTTGGATGGAGTTAATAAAAAGGGCTATGACTTTACTATCTCTTACAAAAGTGTTGGCACAAAACAGGCCTAAATGGAGGCGTAAGATTCATGTCACCGACCCTAAATAGTTGGAAAACACATTATGATTATATTTTTAGGTGATTCTCTCGCTCTGAAACGATTATTATGAGACTAAAATAAGATTATTTTCTGTACTCCCTCGATTGTGTTATAGCCAATTATACAATGCTTAGAGCACAATGGTGTAGTGAATGAGAAATCCTTGTAATGTACAACTCTTTGGAATTATGGTGACAACAATGTCGTATTTTATTGGTTAACAAGGGATGTCAAACTAATGGAGTTTGGTGGGTAGCCTGGAAGCGACGCCGCACTTCGTTTAGGTCCTAAGGATTTAAGCAACCCTCATTACTACCAAAGCATGAAAAGCAAACAAACAAGCAAACATACAAAGGATGCTAAGGTATTCCTTAAAAAAAACAGGGATGCTAGCATTTCTTAGGACTTCCCATAAAAGGAATCTTAGGACTTGACAAGTGGCAGATCTAGAATTTTCGATCCACGGGGTAAAAATCATTGTAAACTGCCATTGATCATGAAGATCCATGATACATACACTAGTGCATGGACTGTACAACACATATACCATGATTTAGTACACCATTCATGCACTAGCGTTTCACCGTTGATCTCCCAGTCTATTAATCTTCTACGATAAACAGCCCCTTGTAGCATTTTCAAGCTCATAAATGTAGCAAAAAATTCAATTAATTTAAAAGATTAGGAGCAATGTTCAATGAAATGTGAAATTGCAGACTTGTTCAGAACTCGTGTAGGGGTGAAAACCGTCAAATCATATGGAGCTTACACGATCTAACAACTATTCTATGTGAACATTCTTGGCATCTTGGCACACTTTATAAAAACACGTTCACTGTCTTCTTAAAAGATTAGAGTCTACATTATAATAGATAAACCACAAATTTAATGGTTAGATAGTTAGGATGATTTCTAGACAATGACTAAAATAGGGTGACATTAGCTATAATTAAATCTCATCCTCAGTGCCATTGACGCTGTCCTATCCTATCACCCGCCCACCTACACCCTTAGCAATGGCAAAAAAACTCCTTTAATCACATTCTCTCTATCTTTATATACTTTCTTCTTCAATCTAACACTTTTCATTCTTTTCAACCTAGTTTTCTTTTTTAATGATCAAGGCTTAGAAGCATAAGATTTAAGCGTGCAGGCAAGTAAAGGCTAGCTTCCACATGTGCCATTAGTCATAATAAACAAATTCTTTTTTGATCCCCCACCCCCTTTAGCCGGCTTGGCGACATTGACTACTATTCCAGTCATTGACTCATTTTAAATACCACCAACATTTTTGGGCCAAAGCAAAATTCTATTAAAATTGTATACAATATAATACCAAAATGGTTAATTAACTATTACTCTATAATATAATTCAGTAATACTTAATATTTCTTTCCTTGTAAGATATTAAGTCTTAAATTAAAATTTTGCTAATATATCATGTTAATATATTATACTGCTAATCTACTTGTTTTTTTAAGACATTGTAAATCATTGGTAAGATTTAATTTATATCTTCTTTTAAAAACTCTATCTACTTGTGTAATTTCTTTTAACGCTGTCAATCGTTAGTAAGATATGATTTATTTCATCTTTTAAAAGCTTTTCTATCATAAGCTAAGGCAATAGTATTGTCAATACTGTTGTAAACAAAAGAAACGCACTTATAAAAATATAATATTTTTATG
Source organism: Houttuynia cordata (assembly GCA_039654745.1). Lineage (NCBI taxonomy): Eukaryota > Viridiplantae > Streptophyta > Magnoliopsida > Piperales > Saururaceae > Houttuynia > Houttuynia cordata. The sequence continues at coordinate 5,224,462 of CM077504.1, forward strand.
CAGTCCAAAGGTTTTGATAAATTTCTTTCATCACTTTCTTATTTCAAAAGATAAATTTAAACCATCAATATGAAAAATACACCATGTTTAGAAAAATATCTAAGAACTAGAGATACTTATCAAACTATCATCATCTAATGACTTTAATGTTTAAATGCTTTAGTATTTCTTGTTTGTGCTTCTCTATATTTTGTAAGTACGTAGTATATACAAAGTATAAGTGGAAAATGGTTAGAGTTTTCTTCTTTAGGAATTATTATATAAGTTCTCTAATTAGATCCCTTTATACTGATAAATATCTTAAATTCGTAAAAATATTTTCCATTGTAATGGATCTTAAATATTTTAGGAGTACAATTTACTATTTTATTAAAGTCTTCACTTTTCTATTTCATTCATTATGATCTGACTTCTTTTAAAAAAAATTATAATCTTCATTAAAATTTAAGAGTGAAATCTTTCTCTATGTCATTCTCTTCCGATTCTGTTTGAATTGGTTGTTAAATTAAAAAAATATTACTTGTCATATCTTTTTTAGTACTTAGAATAAATTTATTAAGAGCTGTTTTCCAGAATGAATTATTATATTTTTTTTTGAAGTTTTATATCGTAATTTATATTTTCTAGTAGACATAGTGATTGTTAAAAATATTTGAAGAGAAAGTCAATACATTAATAATTAAAGACAATATTAAAAAATATATCCTAATTTATCAAAAGCTCCTTTTTTAGATTGAATTAATTATATATTTTTTGAAGGCTTTATATCATAATTTACATTTTCTAGAGGACATAGTGATTGTTAAAAATATTTGAAGAGAAAGTCAATACATTAATAATTAAAGACAATAGTCCATGGCAGTCAAGTGGACTTATAGCTCTTTGTGTTAAACTCTTAATTGAGCTAACTTCAGTTTCCAAAGAACTGTTAGAAAGTTTAATTCATATTACTCCGTATAATGAAGATGAGTGATCTTATTAATAGTATATGCTTTCTTTTTTTAGTTCTTGGTAAGCTTTGGGGTCAGGATCCCAATTTTAGGGGCTTGTTTGGATGCAAGATTCCTGGGAGAATTCTGCATTGTTATGACTAAAAATATTACAAAATACTGGAAAATACTGACAGGCTTGATTATGTATCAATTTCCACAATACCCAAATTGTGCACTGTTAACTTTCTGGGCCAACACCCACAATTAATCTTGTCTTATATCCATATCCCTGGCAATTCAGACTTTTGTTTAACAAACAACTGCTTTCTTTTATTGAGATTTTTGTAAATACTTGATTTTGTTATTATATTCCTACAATTAAGGGAAGCAATATCTTCTAATTAAAGAACTCCTTTCTTAATTTGTTGACACATGTTATCATGAACTAATACATCATAAACTAGTAACATTGCTTAGTGAAAAAAAATATTAACATTGTATATTGTTTAGCTGAAGGGTTTGGTTTATATGCATCTATCGAATGATCGTCATTATGTTGTGCTAAGGGGCACCGAGCACTTTCACCCGCACTTTTAAGCACACGGGTTTAAAAATGTGTGCGGGGCCCACGATAAGTTTTTCCTAGGATTGTCCCATAGTAATTGTATGGATTGGGCATAGGATTGTCCCATAGTAATTGTATGGATTGGGCATCCCAATAGTAGCAACAGAGCAGTAACATATTAATTGTCTGAATTGGAATATCGTAATAATTATTTATACTCCCTCCGTTCCAAAATACTATGTATATTTAGAAATATTTATTGTTCCAAAATACTGTGTACATTTTGCCAAATCACGTGACTTCCTCTTTCCAAAATTGGAGAAGATTTGGAAAGATTGGCTTGAATTTGTTCGTGAACAAGCATACGAGTTGGACATGATATCAGGGAGAAGAAGTCATGTGACTTCCTTGTGGACTCCATGGTCTAATAAAAATGAGAATTTTCTCAAATGCACACAGTATTTTGGAACAGAGGGAGTAATTAGTAACGGGAGAAAAATGGCATTGATGTATGCAGGTATTTTGTTGATACGATATATGCATGTATTCATTCATATACAAATCACATGAATGCAATCACCTACTTAAAAATATTGGTCAGAAATGGTATACACATTCATAAATTGATTCGTTTAGCTGCTATTGAAAACATCATAATTTGCATATACGAGACCATTTACGCTGATGGATAGAGAAAAAAAATTAAATGATGTCTTTTGACTTCGGCTAGAGGATTGAGTGTCAAATTTAGCATTTCAGGTAATGTAGAAGACAAAGTACCAACTTATTTGTTCATAAAACAAAAGTATGTGAAAGTGATATTTGTCATTTCTATGAGAGAGAACTAGATAATTGATTGTGACCATATCCAGAAGTTGAAATATGATGCAGACGAAGAAAACTGCAATAGAATGCTTGTAGGTTGTGACAACCTTCCGTCAACCCATGAAGCCCTGACCGAGGTTATCACTATTGTCTTCATCTTCTGTTCAAACTACGAAAGTCCAGAGTTCATGGAGTTTTTTCATGAGTTCTGTTTTGGCATTTTGTATTGATTACATGAAAAAGGGATTCCTTGACGTTTTCCATATAATTTCTTAATTCCATCATTACTACTCTCAATTACAGTAAACTTTTCAATGTTTTTTCAAGTTGGCTCACTACAACCATTTGGTGGGATTATCACGATGATCTTCATTTTCCAATTTGCCTCCTCGTCTCAGTCGCCTCTGGTTCATCTTCCCTTCTTTGTGACCTTTCTTAAAGATATAATTTGAAAGGCCTGCAGGAACAGAAGCTTGCTATCATGACGCAATCAGCATATATGGATACAACTAATGCAGGTTTTTGTTGTCAATTAGTCAATATTTTCCCAATAATAGGTGGATCATCTAAGTAGTTTGATTAATTAGACAAAATTCACATTTTCTAAGATTTTCAAAAAATGCATTGGAACAATAGTAATTACTCCCTCCCTCCGAAATTATTATCGCCATAAGGTTTTTCAAAATATTTTTTTGCAAAACGCTATGGTGATAATAATTTCAGATGGAGGGAGTACATATGATATGATTAAGGGAGGAAACAATTTCATAGATTAAAGAAGCACCCCTCTATTAGATACAGAATATTATGAAAATATGATAGCTGTTTAGGTAAGAACAGTAAAAGACTCAACCCAAACAAGAAGAAAAGCAAAGGAGAGTGGGAGATGCCTTAAACATAACTATGCGCCCATGCCTATTCATAAAGCAAAATTCTTACTTGTAAATAACTTAGCAATCCTAACAGTTTCTCCGAAAATCAGTAAAACCGTAGGATAGAAAATATGCCCGATTGTATATATTATATATAGTACTCTCTCTCTCTCTCTCTCTATACATATAATCCCATTAACTTAAATAAAAGCATACAATTAGTGTTTGCTACATCGAAGAGGCTGGGAGAAAAGCCGAATAGTAAAAAAATTTCCAAACTACAATATTATAACACATTTAAAATGTGAAAACTACAGCGTATCCAAACCATGAAATCCACATCACGAGATCGAGAAAGCTCAGACAATTATTTTCTTCTTTATATAAGCATTTAATAAAATATTTTCCAAAAAAAATATCAACATAATATTTAGCCAAAAAAGAATCATACCAAAATTAGGCCACCAACCTTGTAGAAAATCAAAACACTGGGACATTGGGTGACCAATAATACCGGCTGCCAACTGAATTCTCTTTGCCAATTATTGCCCACTTTGTCAAAACACAAATGATCCACAATTTGACATCCACAAAGACAACAGCAGCTACACATCAGCTGGCAATAAAAAAAACACTTTGGTAGTTCTCAGAACTAATTAAGTGCATTCAATGGCAACCTCAAAAACATGCATTCAATGTTCTCTGCCTCCCTCAGCCTTCTAAATCCTCACCTTCATTCATCTCTCTAACCACCTCCCTCCCTCATGTCCTCCGCTGCTGCCGCCACCTCCACACCGCTTTCAGAGGGTGCCAGCAGTGTCGGCCTCGGCTACGGCATCGCCATTGCTGTCGGCATCCTCGTCCTTGTCTCCACCATAATGCTTGCCTCCTACGTCTCCGTCCGTTCTATGGGTGGTGGCCACAGGAGTTCTCCTCCCACAACCACCTCCTCCTCTGCCAGCACCTACCCGGAGCCCGAGGTTGTGTTGGTCGTCGGAGGCCTCGATGCCCCCACCATCGAGTCATACCCCAAATTTGTCTACTCCGGGAGAGGCCACGCCGGAGGTGGAAGACCAGAGCAGCAGGGCGGGAGCTTGTGCTCGATATGTTTGGGGGACTATGTGGCTGGGGAGGTGCTGAGGAGGATGCCGGACTGCAAGCACTGCTTCCATGCAGGCTGCGTTGATGAGTGGCTGCGGATGAGCGCGACGTGCCCGATGTGCCGGCAGTCTCCTGGGCCGAGCCCCATCGCGACGCCGCTCTCCGAGCTCATCCCGCTGGCCCTTCACGCCAGGTGAGGAGGGCAGAGGGAGAGAGACTGATCACCCACTGCAACTAATTTCTTCCTCTCTCTCTCTCTCTCTCATGCTTTGCTAATTAATTATTTGATAATTTAATGTTCATCTGTTAACTGTTGATGTTCTTATTTAATTTATCGATGAAATGTTCTTGCCAATTAAAGAATGGTCATCAAAATTAGAGGTCATTTTCATTGTGTTTGTAAAAAAAAAGGAAAACTAATTTGACTCAGGAAGCAATCTTACACTTCATACATTAAATATGCTCACCCTTGCTTATTCAATGAGTTGAAAAAAACACAAGGCGCACAGAAGTGGTTTCACTTTTTGATGTGTTTAGTTGAGATAGCTCATGTTACCATCTTTATTTTAGATAGGACACTACACTTCTTTCAAGTTGTACCAACTTAAATCAAATAGGAACAACTAATAAGGCTATAAGACAGAATAAAAAAAGTCTATTTGTTCTTCTCGTCTGACATAATAGTTGCTATTCGTAGAGAAATGTGATTCAAATGACCAGCTTATATGTTTCTTGAGCAAATAAGAACTAGGATAATGCTTTAAGATAATAATGCATTATATTACATTCGTCATAACTCCGCCATTGTGTCTCACAATGCCCGGTCCCAAGTCCAGGGAAAAGGAGGAGGGTTAGCGTCAGGTTGACAGCCGGCTGTAAAAACTCCGTCAATCTCTATGGATCTTACACCAAACTTTCTAGCTAGAGCTAGGGCGTTCCCTGGAAGCGACGCGTTGTGCCAAAACCCGGGTGCAATGATAAGTAAGCAAGGGTTGGCTAGGGCGTTCCCTGGAAGCGACGCATTGCAACAACGCCCGGTTACAATGAAAAGTGGGCAAGGGTTCTCGCGTTGGTCTGGACGGGCGCGAGTAAAGAAGCTAGTCCATGAGTGTAGGATTAGAGTGGCATCGTGGAATATTGGGACCTTAAAGGGTAAGGGTATGGAGTTAGTAGAAACACTCAAGAGAAGGAGGGTTAACATAGCTTGCTTGCAGGAGACTAAGTTTGTAGGAGAGAAGGCTAGGGAGCTGGGGGAAGGCTTTAAATTAGTTTATGTAGGTAAAGTTTCAAATAGGAATGGGGTGGGTATAGTGGTGGATAAGGACTTGAGACAAAGTCTTGTAGGTGTCAAGAGATTTAGTGATAGAATTATATTAGTGAAGCTAGTGTTAGGGGATTTCATAGTTAATGTTGTTAGTGCTTATGCACCTCAAGTACGATTAGGAGAGGACCTTAAGAGGCAATTTTGGGAGGAAATGGATTTAGTATTGCAAGGGATACCTAACGGGGAAAAAGTTATTATAGGAGGCGACTTAAATGGGCACGTAGGGGCGAAGAATATAGGTTTTGAGAGGGTGCATGGGGGGTACGATTTTGGGGAGCGGAATGAAATGGGAGAAACTATTCTTGATTTTGCAATAGCAAACGATCTAAGCATAGCAAATACCTATTTCAAGAAGAGGGAAGAGCATCTTGTAACTTTCAATAGTGGACCGCACAAGAGCCAAATAGATTTTTTCTTAGTTAGAAGCGAAGACAGAACTAAGTGTAAGGATTGTAAGGTTATACCCGGTGAACCTATAGCACTTTAGCATAGATTAGTTGTTTTAGATGTTCTCATAAAGGGGTGAAAAAAGCGAAGTTCGGATAAAGTGGAGCCTAGGATCAAGTGGTGGAACTTGAAAGGTGAGATGCTCAACACTTTTGTGGAGAGGTTGAGGTTTGAAGGGGATTGGAACTTAAATGAGGAGCCAACAATGATGTGGGGAAGCATGGCTAAGTGTATTAAAAAAGTGGGAAAAGAAGTACTCGGTGAAGTGAGGAGGAGAGTGGACGTCAAGAAAGAAACTTGGTGGTGGTGTGAGGAAGTCCAAAGAGTCATAAAGGAAAAGAGCTTCTTTAAGGAGTGGCAAAAGTGTAAAAATCAAGAGAATTGGGAGAGATATGTTAAAGGAAAGAGAGTGGCTAAAAAGATAGTGAATGAAGCTAAATTTAAGATGTTTGATGACTTATATAATAGGCTAGGGATGAAGGAGGGGGAGAGGGACGTTTATAAGTTAGCCAAGTTAAGGGATAGGAGGAGTAGGGATTTAGAGCAAGTTAGGTGTATTAAAAGTGAAGATCAAAGGGTCTTAGTGAAAGATGAGGAAATTAGGGAGAGATGGCGTGAGTAATTTGAGCGTTTATTGAATGAGAATTATAGTAATGGGATAGAGTTTGAGTCTAGTCTTGTTAAAGAGATGACTTATTTTAGGAGATTCTCCATAGAGGAAGTACGTGCTGCGTTAAGGAAGATGAAGAAAGGCAAGGCTCTAGGGCCCGATGGAATTCCTATTGAAGTGTGGAAGGCACTAAGAGGTGTGGGCTTAACTTGGTTGACTAATTTGTTTAACAAGATTTGGAAGTCTAAGAGGATGCCAGAGGAGTGGAGGAGGAGTACCCTCATACCCTTGTATAAAAATAAAGGGGATATCCAAAGTTGTACAAACTATAGAGGTATAAAGGTTATAGGGCATACTATGAAATTATGGGAGAGAGTATTAGAAGGGCGTTTGCGAAAAGTTACTAAAGTATCATAGAATCAATTTGGTTTCATGCCAGAGAGGTCAACAACGGAAGCTATATTTTTGTTACGACAGTTAGTTGAGAGGTACAGGGATAGAAAACAAAACCTCTATATGGCCTTCATAGATTTGGAAAAAGCCTACGATAGAGTGCCGAGAGAGCTTATTTGGAGTGTTTTGATGAAGAAGGGTGTCATAAGAAGTTACATAGATGCCATAAAGGATATGTATGAAGGGGTTGTGACTAGTGTCCGGACTATTGGGGGGGGGGAAACTAAGGAGTTTCCGGTTACGGTAGGTCTTCATCAAGGGTCAGCCTTAAGTCCATATCTTTTCGCTTTAGTTATGGATGAGCTTACTAGTCATTTGTAAGATAATGTACCTTGGTGTATACTTTTTGCAGATGATGTAGTTTTAATTGATGAGAGTAAAATAGGTTTAAATGCGAAATTAGAATTGTGGAGGGATGCTCTAGAATCAAAAGGTTTTAAAATAAGTAGGACTAAGACAGAGTGCATGGAATTTAATTTTAAGGAAGGTAGAACTATAGATAGAGCCCTAGTTGAAATAGATGGGCAAGAAGTGCCAAGGTGCGATCAATTCCATTACTTAGGATCCATTATCCATAAAGAAGGGGATATTGATAATGATGTGGTGCATAGGATAAATGCGGGGTGGGTAAAGTGGAGAGCAGCCTCGGGAGTGTTGTGTAATAGGCGGGTTCCAAAAAGACTTAAAGGCAAGTTCTATAAGACGGCCATTAGGCCTGCAATACTCTATGGAGCGGAGTGCTGGGCACCAAAGAGGAGTCATATAGATAAGTTGAATGTAGCCGAAATGAGAATGTTAAGGTGGATGAGTGGGATAACTAGGAGAGATAGGATTAGAAATGAATATATTCGTGAGAGCCTAGGAGTAGCGCCTTTAGGGGAGAAGCTGAGGGAATGTAGGTTGCGTTGGTATGGGCATATGCAAAAAAGACCTTTAAATGCCCCTGTGAGAAGATTAGAATGGATACATATAAACGATGCTAAAAGAGGGAGAGGGAGACCTAAGAGAACTTGGATGGAGTTAATAAGAAAGGATTTGACTTTACTATCTCTTACAAAAGAGGTAGCCCAAAACAGGCTAGAATGGAGGAGTAAGATCCGTGTCGCCGACCCCAAATAGTTGAGAAAAGGCGCTACTTGATTATGATTATGATATTACATACGTCATCTTATTTTATTTCTGAGATCACTCAAAGCCTCATCTTATAGAGGAGAAAGTCTTAACTAGATAAGATTAGCTCTCCTAAAAAAATAGATATATTTACCACATTCACCTTTTTTGTTTAGTAGATAAGGATTTGTTATTTATGCGAGACACATTTTGTTTCTCAAATTTGCGCTGACAAATAGTGCCATTAGCCGGACATGGAGGTTAAGACCAGTAAATATTTCTCCTCCACTATAGGCTTATACAGTTACTACTCCATTGTACAATGATTTGATAAGTATACTAGCTTTGATAATGGCATGCACATCAACCACTAAATAGTTACAATTCTACTAGAACGCTGCTATGTATGCTTGCAGCCCGCGGAACGTAGCAATGTGCTGGCGCCGCAAGAAAATATTATTAGGTGTACATGAGCAATGTACACCTGGTACACAATACATAATACCATCTTCCCATACCATGTGCTTGCTTGGCCCCTAAACACAGAGTAAGACAGAGACACCCTCACAATATATGCCATTGGACTTCGAGCTTGTGATTTCTCCCAAAACACACCAACCCTCCAAAACGCATGGGGCAATCACGTTTTAACCCTTTTCAGGCACTCGGTGGCCATTCATAGCAGTTGACAACATGACTTGTTTAATCTTCAAAATGCAAACTACTAAAATCACGTGAGAAGAGGCGATTACAAGCACACCTCAAGATAACATTAGCTTTTATAGACCTTCAATGAAAAAATATAACAGTACTTTCATAGACAACCTCGTGGCTTAAGTTAAAGTTTTTTTAAAATCAAAGTCGCTTAAACAATCGCCCAAGACAAGGTGCTTGCCTGGCATGCTTAGCCTATTCTTTTTTTTAAGAAAAGGAAAGAATTTTCAACAGGCTTAAAAAGATGGGCATAGTGACTGTGATCTTGAGACCGCGTTTATCTCACATGATCCGGCAGTTGCACCTACAAATGTTCGTGCATTTCATGTATGCACATGTTGTTTAACATTGTCCTTGTCTTGCCATGGACAAGTCCACTTTAACTTTCCATGGGTACTCACATAATATGCTTTTCCAGCCCAATGCAATCGAGCATGTACATATTCCTTTTGTCACATTGAAAATTAATTTCCTTCACTTTAAGGAATTTTTCTCACTGACGGTCTCAAATTTTCTAACCAAAAGGCTTGACCAAGAAGGCAAACCTTGAGCTGATGAGGGTTTACCATCTAAACAGATTTAAAATTCCAAAGACCTATTCATATATTTCAGAGATAAAATTCATCCATCACCTTGTTCTTTTCACAAAAACTTCCACTTTGATGCGCAGAGGGCTTCCCCAATGGCATTGCCTTAGTCCTTTCATTTTGAGAGACCGGGGCAAGGATTTCCCTCATTGCATTGACTTGAGCCGAAGGTCACTTTGAACGGCAATTAGCTCACATGCTAGCATATTCGTGAACATTTCATTTTCAATCAAAGCTCATCACAAGTTTATCCAACCTATGTCAACATGTTAAAAATCATTCGTGTAATAACACCACTGCTTATTACGCCACTGCGAGGGGTGTCTGAGCCCGTAGGACCTGACTAGAAAGGGCAAAGCAACCAGCCTCTTAGAGCGGCATATCCACTGACAATCCCTCGGGTGCATGCATGGACCAACATGACATACTCGCTAAATTGAGAGAATCCCTGTGGGTGACCAACGAAGTCGGGTTCGAAATCATGATCTCTACTTCAAAACAGCACCCTGGCCATCACCCAACACCCCGTTGGTGTACTTGGATATATTACTCCATACATTTCTTTTTTTGGATAATTAATCCATACATTTCTAACTAATTATATATACAAGAGATGCTACAGACGTCAACCAGCACCATAAAATCTCCCATGTTTTATTGAACTGTACCATCTGCCTTTCAACAAATTCACATTGACAGAGGGCATTGTGGATAAATTGAAAGAAACCCCTGTGGGTGGCAAAGCTCGTTTCACTTGAACCAACTTGTTTTCATTATTTTTGACTTGCTGATCTTTTACTTTATGCATGCACGAAGCCTCATATCTTGGTGCAGCGCAAACTGGCCCAGCACGAACTGGCCTCTTTTTTGGAGGTAGGACGTATTAGGTTAAGATCCACACCCTTTTAAGTTTGTCATCGCTTTTTGCTTTGCTTACTCTAACCCTTACCCAAACTTGTCTAAAAGCTGGTGCTTGCACACTCTGCATATCTAGTGACCCCACACAGTGGCTGCCAACCATGAACATTCAAAATGCTGACTATCTTAGATTCATGAAATGAGGCCCCCACACGGAAACGAATCTTACCATACAACCCAGTTGCCTGCAAAACCAAAAACATAAACAGAGATCTATGTAAGTAGTCAAACACCAAATCAAGAAAAGTAGTCAAACACCAGATCAGCATTTAAGGATGAATTTCATAAACAGAGATCTATGTAAATCCGTTTTGGAAGGAGAGACCCAAGTAACCCAGATAAAAAACCTCTATTGATATATATAAGCTTTAAATGCAACAAACACTTCGCTACCACATGGACATATATATATAGCACTCATGAAGTGCGTCTTTGATTGGTCACCACTCAATTTGTACACACTAGAAATACTTTGTACACACTAGATTGTTCTTATAGGAAACAATTTCTTAGTTTTTTTCATTTGAAATCAATACGCATAATACATCTTCCGTCCCAACATTCGGGAATGTAGTGATTATTATTGAATGGTAAGTTCTAGTTCAGAAAAGCAGAAGAGGAGGCTTTGAAGGAGAAGGAAGTGGAATGAGCTATTAATATGGTTCCAAATGGAGTGATTAATATGGGATGCAGGGAGCATAATTTTTCCAATGTTGAGAGGAAAAGTCATTACAAGGCATCAGTAGATATTTTCCTCTTTCAACTATTTTCACATGTTCCATGACCTTACTTCTCAACAAACATGATATTATATAATGTCATTATTTTTTTTACAATCTATCAAGGACTCGAACGAAACTCTTGAGAAAAGAGAGAGCCAAGATATATACAAAAATAACAAAAAGTGATTCTGGAACACAATACCATCACGCAATCCATCCATCAATAAGACAGTCAATCTACCATCAACTTAAATACAAAAAGTCAAGGAAAGGTTCAGTTTGAAAGACAAAAACAAACAATCTTACAAAAATTATCCGCCAAAGCTGACAATTGCATAGAAATGCTGTCATGTTAGCGTTAAAACAAAATGAACTTGACTCCAATCACATACTGAAAGCAAATATCTACATTACTACTTTAAAACCTAATAGGCCCTCATAACTCCCAGTAGCAGGATTAATTGCACGGCCTAGCTAAACTAGTCACCATTTACAACATAATGTGCTTGTTTACCCCAAGCATAACTTTTCAAATGGAAAACAAAGCATTCTGATATAAGTTTAACCTCTCTACCCACTTCTAGCCATCCAGGCTGGCGACATACAAAATCCAAGAAAAGCATAAAATACATGGTACACTGAACCCCCCCAACATTTGTCGAAATAGTTACGTTTCAATAATTATATTTATAGCCTTTGACATTAACAGGACACTTACAAGGCATTTGAAACTGACAAATGTCATTGCCCATCTCCTCAATGGTTTTTTAAGTTTCAGGGTCATTTTTCGTCATTTGCAAATGTCCATTATGAAGTGCACTTATTCAAACATCAGGCTTATTAATTTCAATTTCGTCAAACATCAAAACATGAAAGTGCATTTACCCTCAAATATATATAGAACATTGCACCACCACAAGGCACGAAGTCATTGAAAAGCACGAGTTGAACACTATGTTCAACCATTAGATCCCAAAGAAGATTACACTACTTACAGTAAACAACTGTCTCTAGCCATCATCTTGTGCCTTTCCCCCAAACACCACACGCACACAAACCAAAAACATAAAAGACCAACCAACACAGAGATCATCATGTCCGGTTTTTCAAACTCTACTCGATCTCTAATCAACCCACTCAATACACCATTACGTTGTACTTTGTTTAAAAAGTTTGTCAAAATTATCTTAAAAAAATTTCAAAAAAAGTGGAGATAAGCTTACTACATTTGGTAATTGTTCAAACATAACATGTGCCTATATACATATATCATCCTTGAATACAGTAGGTCAGGTCAAGACACGGAAGGTTAGGTTGCTTATAACCCCATTGACTCTGGTAAGGAGTCAGCCATACTCCAAAACCATCAAGGCATACTTTAGTCTGTCTACAATCTACCCCAACCTGAGTGGAATCCTAAAAATAACAAAGAGGGAGAAATATGAGTCCTTGATGTGGTACCCAACCAACACTAAGGTTGGGCTGTTTCTAACTTCCCCCACTCCGGTTCGGTTAGGTGTCAGTCAGTCTGCACTACCATTAAGGCAGATTGATAACTTTACTAAATTCACTCCAACGTAAGTGGCACACCTAAAAATAGCGAAGAAGAAATACTTCTCCCTAATGTGACACACATCACCCCCCCCCTTCCCTTTTTTCATCCCCCGAAAGAATAAACATATAATAAAATGACAAATAAGATAACTAATTAGACAGATTCTTTTTTTTTTAGATGAAGTAATTAGACAGATTCATATAGCATATAACGCATAAAACTGTGAACAAAGAAAACCAATGAAAATGAGCATGCTTACCCTTCTAAACTCTCGAAAAGCAATCTTCAAGAATGCCCTGTAGAATTCTCACCGACAGTGCTCATTTGACTGCATAACAAAACAAATCAAACTAATTTAGTAAACAAATGATGTTACTATACAAACTTTATAGCCTACTCCCGCCGTCCAAATTACCTGTCTCAGTACATTTTTGTTTCTAATCCAGATAGGTAATTTTGGACAGAGAGAGTATAACAAAACAACTCAATTACTTCGACCAATTAACTACTTCCGTAATGATGTCAGCCCTCACCATACTGGAGCTGCTAGTTTCTAAATGCAATATATATATATATATATATAGAGAGAGAGAGAGAGAGAGAAATTCTAAATGCCATATAAGAAAACTTTAAACAGCGCATCAAGATGATGTTAGTGAAGTTCACATAAGATTAAAAGAAAAATAGCATATTGAGCCAAATTCACAAAGCTAGTTATATAAGAGAACAAGATGACTCAAAAGAGAAACAAAGACAATAAATTCCTAGCACTAAAAGTCTCATCACAAGCTGAACCAAGTTACCAACTAGAATTGACAACAGGATGCTACATGAACATAATTTCAATTTTAATACTTGAAATATGAACCACTAAGAGTTGTTAGCAAGATACCACTAGAGCTAACAAGTGATAAAGATTGCTGACATAGTTTCATTGTTCATACACTTGTCAAGCTGCAAGGTGATATACCATTTCTTGTACTCTTTTCCACTACTAGTTGCAGAATAGCACCTTCAACTTAGGTAAAGGATATAAAATAACGACCCTAAGTATCACAAAGCTAACATCCTAAAGTCAAGGACAGTGAACTCATTCAAACTCAAAAAATGCCTTCCCAAACAACTTAAGGGACAGTGAATTCATTCATACACATTTTTAATCCCATCTCTTCTAGTTATCCCACACTTCCACCTTAGCATCCTCATTTGGGCAACATTTCTACCTATGCGTTGAACCTACTTTAGTCTCATCAACTAAAACTACATCATCCACAAAAAGGATTCACCAAGGTACACAAACTTGGATCTCTGTAGTTAGCTCATTCATGACATGAAAAAAGAAAGGTTGACTATTGATGTAGGCATACTTCAGCTGGGAGCACCTTGGTTTATCCCTCAATTGTTCTTAGAATAATCACTACGCCATCATACACATCTGTTATAACATCCATATATCACCTTCTAAATCCTTTCCTCTACAAAGACACTCAAAATAAGCGGTCTAGGCACCCTATTACGGGCTTTTTCTAACTCTATGAAGGCCATGAACAGACAATTCATTGAACAGTAATATTAAAGGTGGATAAACTAAAGACATTAACTTCTATCCAATTTTACATCCCAGAAACCTACAAGAGTAACCAACTGATCCAACTAGAAGCGTCTTAAAATGATTCCATCCTCACAAACTCCAAGTTCCAGCAGTATCCGAGACTTACCAACTTGTTTAGCAACTCCCATTTAACTACCACAACAATCACTACAGAAATCCAAACCCCACATATTTTCAATTTGATTAACTAGAATTTTGGTAGCTAAAGCCATGACTTTGCAAGTACTAAACAATTAGCTTTCCAATCAAGCTAAGACCTAACGTTTCACCCTACAGTTTCACCCTACAATAAGTTCAAATATCATACCATAATGCAACTCTCCAAAAGAAAACAAGCTGTTTCTCCAAGTGCTTCTTCACATCCAATGCAAATGAGAAGCAAGAACAGTGATGCAAAATCAACCATATAGGCAGATACTCTCGTACAGGCTCTCAGAGGAATGAACAAACGGTGAAGGCCATTGGAAGTCGGACAATACTGTCAACAATCTCACAGCCATCAGCAAAATCTCCCATACTAAAACAGAGACAACCTAGATGGATGGTGAGAGAGTGCTTTACAACAAATCAACCACCTATCTGAGATTATAGAAGGCATATATCATACAGCTATGCTCTGCATAGTAACTATAATAACGCACAAACTTCAACTCAAAAAAAAAATGCAAACAGAATGTAAAACCCATATATCAGTAGCAGAATACTTGCCAATTGAAGTTTGGACATACCGTTCTTCCATCACGTGGCACGTGCAACAATCTTCAACACATCAGGATCATCACAGCACATGTAGATTACACTGTTTGATCTTTGAACAGTCACTCAGCTTGACCATTTAGGTGAAAAGACACGTCACAGAACAAACAAGTATTCATTAGATTCCATAAAATGTGTACCTAAAGTTCTGAGGCATTAACAGAATCATCTCATGCAATCAGAGAATAGGCACAATGCTATCTAACCCAAGCCTGAGTGCATAACTCTTCCAGTGCATTTGATCCCAAGAATCCTCACATGATCAAAGCTCACATGCTACTTTGAATAACCCTAAGATCCTGCTTAAGAAGAGGTAATTTCTCAAACGCTTCCATCTCTCCGCCAGATGTACATCCATTCACTGCCATACTGCAAGCTTTTATCCACTACTACTTTGCACTTAATTTTCTTCCTACTGTTCGTATGCTTCCTAATCATAAAAGATAAAGGATATCCACAGCAACATTACACCAGGATCTCCGCTCCAGTAGCCTCCCTTAATTGATAATAAACCAACCCCAGCAGAGTGGGAAGACTCTGTAGTTATCCACTCAAAGAGAAATAGAACACTCAGTAACAACATAAAATGTCCCTCAAATAGCTCTGCAAAAAGGTCTTCCACTTGCATATCCACAGATGTGGGCACAGTAGCATAGGCTTCGATTAGCAAGATCAGAGTACTTGTTCAACATATACTGAACCAAAATCAAGAATTTTTTACAACTCAACAGGTGCTGAATACCCAAAATTCAGGATCTCTTAACAGCTTTCCCTTTCATAATCTAAGATATCAACAGCTTCCATAACCTTCCTCCAGCCTTAAAAAAAGCAACATTCATCATATGTAGCATAAGAATGCTAATGAAATAATCACTTAACAGGCAAAATGATTCCAAACTATATTGTAACAATCCCAACTATGGGTCAATATTGAGACTGCACTACACAACCAAGACAGCCAATACCTCTAACACTAAGTTTTAATTGCCATCTAGCAACATCACCACACCTCCAAAATCAATCAACACTAGAAAACTAATTCACATTAAAAAGTGTCCAATCTACTCTACAAATACCCATTAATAATTTCCAAACTTGACACTCCAGAAGACAAACAACCCCAATGTACAACCAACTGGTCCAACTCAAGTATCTACATCAAGCACTTGCTTATATAGAACAGGTAATCATCCAATATATTTAGCTGTTCAACTGCACAAAATGAGCTGTATCATCAAGCATTTACATACCAATGTAAAGAAAGGTTATATCCTGCCTCTAGGATATATATAATGCCTCTATCCATCCTCCCTCTCAAAACTAAACAGAAGATCATAGTAATCTCTCCAGAGACATAACACATAAGAAACTCTGATTACCTTTACTCTGATCGATGGAGGCATTTAATTTCCACTTAAGAAACTCTCAATCACTAGAATTATATATAACAATTGTGCCTACCTATACAACTGCAATATTGTATAAAAGGCTCCCACAATCCTTATATAAGATGCAGGAGAGGATAAGAAAAGGTGAGCTCCAAGAGATATAGAGTATGGAAGCTAAGATGGAATCAACCAAAAAGATGGTGAAGGCAAAGCGGAGGCTTAAATAAGTTTGGAAGACGAAAAAAATAGGCCATTGCAGACGACCTCTAGTAATAAACAAGATAGTCAAACCTAAAGCAGCTAAACAAATATGACCAACAAAATCATAACCATCCTATCACAACTAAAAAAAAACACATAGTCTATCTTCATATAATTACTCTAATAGAAATCTTTCAGAAGTTCATTTTACACGTATCAAAGTTCTACTGAAAAATTTAATCATGCAGCACACACCAGTAATATCCTAGAATCTCAATGTTTTACGCTCAAGGCAGTAAAACAGATGTAAAAGCATCTGGTGACAATGCATATCTGGAGGAGTTCAACGTCGCCCTATACGTGGCTTCTCAAACCCTCCCCACGAACCTGGAGTCGTGCCAACACCCTGACAAGCAAAACAGAAGACAAATAAAGATTCGAACAAAAAAGTGTTACAAACTACAACATCTATTCACAGTGAATTACCAAACATAAACATTATTAAAAGCAGTCCTACCGGATGCAGAGCATGTCCATCCCCATACGAATTGGAGAATCCTCCGTCAGGGCTAACAGGCTTAAACCCATAGCCACCACCTTGAAGCCAGAAAAAAGGGAGTTAAGCACAATGTGCAATGACTACATACAAATGTTAGCATCTTTCATCAAACATTGAGACAGAAAAAAAATGCCATAAATGCCGCAAAAAGCACATAAGAAGCTACGACGGCTGAAGCAAACAATAAGCATGTGTATGTGTTGAATTTCATTTCAGACTAGCATTTAAAAATTTAAAGGAAATCATACAACACAGTCCTTCCTCTTATAATAAGTGAGAAGCTTTCTTTAGCAAATGCCTATAATGGCACGCACCAGGTCCCCATGGTCGACCATCACCGCTTGCAAAATCTGCTCGGAGCTTTTCCACTTCCCTTGCCATGGAAATCAAGTTATTCTCCATGGCTTGCCTCTGCTCTACCAGCTCAGCATTTGCCTTCTTCTCAAACTCAAAAGCCGCTCTGCAACAAGCAAACAATTTAGTCAATCTACCTATTATTCTGATAAAATATTTGCTCTATATGCAGGAAAAAGAAGGCCCGACCTAGCACGAACAAGTTCCTGACGAAGTCCATCAATCTCTGACCTCAGAAGAGGAATTTGTTGATTATCCGAACGCATCCTGCTCAGATCTTGACTGAGAGACTGTACTTGCCCAGATAGATCCTGCCTAATGGCATTTATTTTTTGCACTTCTGAGCGTAACTGCATGGCCTCGTTTCTCAAAGGTTCAGCTGCCCGAAGATCAGCTTCCAATTTCAGGCCTTTTTCTATCAACTCCCTGGTGTGAGCCTCTTTATCAGCTTGAATATCCGCAATTGCAATACTCATCCTGTGCAGCTCCTCCTTTGCCATAGCCAACTCCCTCTGCAAGCCCATACGATCATCAGCCAGCCCACGGTTTTCTACCACGAGCCTCCTGAGTTCAGCATGCTGAAATTCCAGCTCTTCTTCAAGCAATGCAGGGTGAGGAGGAGGTGGCCGAGCCAAAGGGCCTCGCATGAACGGAGGGGGAGGACCCTCGGGAGGGTTAGCATAGCCATGACGGCGACCATCATCAAGTACATGGCGAGGAATGCGGTTTCTTCCAGCCATTGTCACGCTAAGCCCAATAACTGCTAAACAAACAAGTTATTATAAAAACAAGTAACTATCAAGTTACAAAACTGTGTAAAAATCCAGCAGAAAGACATACATTAAACTAGTTATTCTTATACAAACAGATAACTATCAAATTGAAAATTTGAGTAAAAATCCAGCAGGAAGATATGCAGAAAACCATACCAAGAACCTAAATTCCTGAACCCTAAAGGCTTCACCAAAAACAAAAAAACAAAAACATTCAGAAGCAACTAAAAAATTGATACACACAAAAGCCAGAAAAATAGACTTATTCAAAAATCTAAAACCCTCAAACCCAATAGTAATTTCAGTTATCAGCTTCTGCCAGTACATACCAGTCCATAGAGTCTCACATTCAATAAGGAAACGTCAAAAACCCTATTCCTCAATAAGTCAACTTCAGCAGCCTTGTTTATGATTAAATGCCAACCAGCACCATTAGAATAACATAAATCAGCAGCTACAACTCTAACCAAAACTTTCCAAAAAATTACAATAGATCCCAATTTCATTCTCTAAGCAATCAAGATTCTCCTCCAAAACTCTACAAAAAATGCAAGAAAACAAATCCCTAAACAACAACCATGTATTTTCTTTTCTGGAAAAATTAATCAAATCAAGCATCAAAAAAGCGTGATCCAAATATGTGATTTACAACAACCTGTAAATCCTTGAACCAATTGTTACTTTTCAGCTATCAGCTTCTTCCAGTACATACCCAACCGAAAGAGTCCAACATTGCAAACCTAAAAAAACTTATTTCTAAAAACAGTCTACTTCAGCACCCTTCTTTAACATATAATGTCAAACCAGCACCATTAAACTAACAAAAATAGGAAGCTATAAACCCAACCAAAAAAAACCCCAAAAAATTCCACAATCATTCCATATATCACAATTTTACAGATATCAACTTCATCTAGTACATACCAACCAATAGAGTCTCACATTGCGAACCTCAAAAGACCTATTAACTTCAACAGCCTTGTTCATAATATAATCCCAAACCAGCACGCATAGAGTAACGATAATCGACAATAAACCCTAACCGACAAATACAAAAAAAAATTCACAAAGAATTGCACAATTACTTCATACTCCCTCCGTGCTGTTTTAGATGCTCCATATGGTCAATTTTTAAGTGAATTTTTGAACCTCTTCTTCCCCCAATTAGTTGCGGTTTCCACCATCCAATAAAAACCAACAATTTTTCAGACAAAGCTCTTAAAACAGGACGGATGGAGCACATGATAACTCCCAATTCCATCCCCTATCAATCAAACCAAATCCCTAAACAACAACAGCCATGCATTCTCTTTTCTACCAAATTAATCAAATCAAATCATCACAAGCGCGATTCAAAGATGTAATTGACAATTGACAGATTTGAGAAGGTAAAAGTAGCGATGTTTACCTTGGGAAGAAGAAGAAGAAGGAAAAGAAGGGCTCCGCTGGAGAAGAAGACGAGCCGACGCTTGAGCACAAGGATAGATGTCTGGCTCGACCTTTCCTTTTGCAGAATCGTCTGAAAAGACTATTATGCCCTTTGATGTTCCGGAAGAGTGAAAAATATAGGGACCCACTAATCCGCAGTGGCGGACAGTGTGTGTGACATCTTTTGCGTTTACCTGTTTACCCGAGTGCACACAAGGGGTGGCCACCTGCATTTTAACGTCCCATATTGCTCCCTCTGTTGTTCAGAATTGTTGACTGGATTTGCCCTACAAGCCAATGGATCATCATTTTTTTTACTAGGAAGTAAATATTTTATTAGAAACGAATAAAAGACACACATCTAGCAACATCATTTGCAATGAAGGGTCGAAGAAGAATGGGTGCAGTCTTCCACCAAAACACCCCACCTAACTCATCCAATACGGAATTAGCAAAAACATCTGATAATCTGTTTCCTTCTCTGTACATATGTTGGAAGGAAACAGAAACAAACCTACTAGAGTCTTGATCTTATCTATTACAACTTTAATAGAAATTGGTATATTCCACTTGGAATCTGAAAGAGAGTTAATGATGAGGAGGGAGTCTCTTTCAATAATAACGTCTGAACGTCTAGCCCAAGCTGCAAGACGAAGTCTTTCAAGACAAGTCAGGGCCTCTGCTATAAAACTGAAGTAGTATGACCAATTTCAAACCCAGAACCCGCTATCCACATTCCATTATAAACACGTAACACAGCAGCAGCAGATGCCAAACTAGGGTTGCCTTTCGATGCACCATCAAATTTTATTTTGAACATCCCCCTAGGTGGAGCACACCAATTCACCTGCTTTCCAAGATTTAGTTTCCCTTTAATAGTACGCGGGCTACTCGTGAAGAGAGAATCAGCCTGTAAATGACGTAGCCACAATGAGTCCCGAATAACATCAGGAGCCTTTTCTCTAAAAATGACTTGATTTCTGGCTAGCCAAATGGTCCAACAAAATTGTGAAATTGCAGTAGCTAGAGAGAAAGAAGAAGAAACAAGAAAGGACTTAAAGGCCAATATCAACCATTCAACAAGAGGGGAATTAATAGAATCCAATATTCCCCCAAAAGCTCCAAACCAAAGGGCTCTAGCATAATCACATTTCATAAATAGATGTTCATTTGTTTCTAGTTCCTCACCGCAAAGGCAACATATTTGAATTGGGGAATGCAAACGAGCATGAAATGATTCACTAGTAGTGACGCCATTATTAAGAAGTTTCCACATAAATATCTTGATTTTTTCATAGCATTTTAATTTCCACAGTTTAAGTCAAGGAAAAGGTGGATTACCATACATCTCATAGTACTCCTCATGAAGAAGTCTATAAGAAGAAGCTGTTGAGAACTTACCATTTTGAGTGTGCATCCAAAAAACCGTATCTTCATCCTCACTAATTTGAATATTCTTAATTTTATAGACAACATCAAGTGGTAAAAACAACAACAGCTTATTTAAATCCCAATCAGCAAAGGCACCATCAATACATTCACTAATATTAATATCAGAAACATCACCATGAAAAGTATCAATATCAGCAGTGGTGAGAACTGAATTATGCCAGTTATTATTAAGCATAGATAGATTTGAATTAACAGATATAGTCCATCCCATACTCCTAATCACATATTTTTGCACAGAAATGAGCATCTTCCAAATAGGTGAAGATTCATGTCTAGGTTTGGCTTTCTAAAAAGTTGTGGTTTTAAAATATTTCCATTTCATTATGGTGTACCATAGCGAATTAGCTGTCTGTGTGAGTTGCCATCCTTTTTTATAAGTAAAGCCTTATTAAACTCATGTGCCTTTTCAAAATTATGACCACCACTCCTCCTATTCCTACACAGTTTATTCCAACCAATAGTATAAAACTTATTCCTACCACTCAGAGCCTTGCTCCAAAATAAATCCCTGGAAATTTTGTCCAATTTATCAGTAACTTTTTTTGGAAATTTATATATAGACATAAGGTAAAGAGGTTTAGCCAAAAGAGTGGCATTAATAAGAACACATCTATCAGCAGGTGTTAGTATTTTACTTTTCCATGAATCTAATTTTTGTTCAATTCTACCTATGAGCTCATCAAAATCCCTAACCTGAGGTACACCACTAAGCACTTGTGCGCCTAAATATTTTCCCAGGGTCACTCTCTATAAGACACCACTCTTCCTGGAGATCATTTTCCTCAATTTTTTTTTATTAACATTGGCACTAAAAATAATTGAAGACTTATTGAGATTAATAGAGTGGAATGCCATATCACATAAGGTAGTTAGAATCCTTTGAAGATTAGTGTATTCTCTAAGCTTCGTTCTATCCTTTGAAGCTTTAGTAAAATCAATCTTAAGAGCAAACGAACCCTTTTTACATCTTCTTTTTTTTAGACAATAAGATATTTCTTGAGCTATTAATATATTATCCTGAATAGGTCGATTAGGAAGGGAAGCTGATTGATTAGGAGAGATTAATTTAGATAGAATTCCATGCATCCTATTGCCAATAACTTTTGAGATTATTTTATAAGCAAAGTTACACAAGTTGATGGGACGAAAATCATCAGGGGAACTAGGATCATCAACTTTGGGAATTAGAGCAATGAAAGTTTTATTCATATCCAAACAAAAAAACCCATGAGTGAAAAACTTAACAACTGTATCACAAATTTGATCCCCAAGAGTCAACCAATAGTAATTGAAAAAACATCCCTGAAAACCATCAGGTCCAGGAGCTTTGAAAGATCCAAGTTCGTTAACAGCAAGTTCAATTTCCATCCTAATTATATTAGTTTGAAGCATGAAATTATCTTCCTCAGTGACAAGGGGCTTGATCAAATTAAGCATGTGTAAGTTTGTACTAGCAACCTTAGCAGAAAAAACCTGAATAAAATGTTCTTGAAACAATTGACTGATTTCTTCATGAGACTCAAGACAAATTCCCTAATTGTTTTGAATAGAGATAATTGTATTTCTCTTTCTTCTTTGAATTATTGTATGATGAAAAAATTTCGTATTTAGATCTCATTCAACTATCCAATCAATTCTTGATTTCTACGCCCAGTGCATTTCAATTTGTTTACAAACTTTGAAATAGTCATTTTTAAGTCTAAATTCTTGAAGTTGTAAATCATAACTTCCAACAGTCATTAATTGATTTTGAATATCCTCAATTGCCTGAAGCAGAATTTTGGGTCTGTTATGAATGTTGCCAAATTCTTCTTTGTTTCATCTCCTCAGTTCATGAGCAGTAGCTCTTATCTTCCTAGTTACCCCATAGTAACTGGACCCGACAAGGTTAGGAGCCCAAATTTTCGTAACAATGTTGTGACAACCATTCTCCCGAAGCCACATGGCCTTAATCTAAATGGTTTAATGATCTTTTTAAACTCAAGAGGATTAGAATCAATAACAATTGGACAATGGTCCGATCCAAGAATAGAATGATGGAATAAAAACTCTTTGGAAAAGATTCATTCCATAGATCATTCATTAAAGCTTTGTCTATTCTCTGATAAATTCTTTTACTACCAATATGTCCATTACACCAGGTAAAGGTTGGGCCTCTAAATGGTATTTCCATCAGGTCGCACTCATTAGTGAAATCCATATAATCTTGGCACTCACTACCCTTAAATCTAGTACTACCTAGCTTGTCATCTTGTCTAGATACAACATTGAAATCCCCCATAACAACCCAAGGGTACGCCATAGATCTGTGAAGCTTTATGATTTCTTCCGATTGTTTTTTTTTGTGTTTTAAGTTTTGAACTAGTATGGATGAAAGTAATGTACATTTGATCTATACAATTATTATTAACAAGTAAATGGACATATCACTTATCAAAAGCTATAATTTGTACAAATATAGAGCTATGCCAACATATCCACATATCCATCTAACCTACCAATAGAAGGAAAAATTTTATAATTTGAAAATTGGAGTTTGCGAATATACTTGAGAGAAGACTCCTTTGATAGCATTGTTTCAGAGAGGAGGAGGAGGTGATGGTCTACTTTTAGAATTTGGGCCTTCATGGCTCCCGTTGCCGAGGTTCGACCAGCTCCTCGACAATTCCAACCCATTAGTTTCATAATTCTGGAGGGGTCAGGCTTTTGCCTGCCCCTCTAGCTACCACGCCTTTGCCATTTTTCTTGCTGCTATTTTTTTTGTTGCCCTGCTCACTGACAAACACTTTAGACCCCTGTCCACTTTTAGCAATCTTGCCCTCAAGGAATTCCTTCCTTAGTGTCTTGTCTTCCTGTTTTCCCTCTTTCTTAGTTTCTAGTTGTTAGGCCTCTAGTGAACTACGAACCCTTGGTTTTTTTGCTGCAGATTTGGATGAACTATCTACTTTACTACTCTCATCGTAAACTGCAGAATCCCCTGATCCCTCTTCAGGTGCTGCTAAAAGGAGCTTACATTTCGTAGATTTCTCAACCGAGTTGGAGTGGCCAAAATCATCAGAGTCAAAATGAATAGGTTCACCAAACTTATTTGTTGCCACAAGAGGAGAGATGAAATGAGGACTTCCGGATGTTGTGAGTCTCAACTGAGCTCATATTGAAAGCAGAAAGAGCAAAGTGAGGGTTTACCGTCATTCGGACGTCCTTGGCTCAGTTGTGGATGTTTTCGCCAAAGAATGCAGATGAGATGAAATTAGTGACTTTCCCTGGCTGAGGTCGGTTGATTTGCTTGAAAGGGTTACACAGAGACTTCACACTTCCTTTTGGTGGCCGGAGCTTTGAGTTTAGAGGAGGTTTCTTAATAGCCAGTCCTAATCTCGCCTTGTGGGAGCCTACGGATTTCCCTTTTGCTTCCGTCCCGGCACCAAGAGGACCGGAAAGGTGCTCTTCCACAACAGATGGTAGTTTCTTCTTCGGAGATCTTTTCTGACTCTTAGACATGGCCGACAGATGTGCCTTTCTCTCTTTCAGTACACCGCCCACAACACTTGAAAGAAGAGTTGAGTTTTTATGGATTTGAACCTTCTCCACCTCTTTAGCTACCAGGACCTCGGATTGTGGAAGTGATGATGGCGCAGTGCTTCATTTGCCATCTCATTAAGGCTCGTTCCATTACTACCCAACTTAGAGATCATCATATCGCATTCATGCACTCCTCCTCCAGTAGGATGCGCCAGTTGCTGTTGTGCTAGCTCTCCTTTCACCTCAACCTATCGGAGTAGCTCATGCCCTTGAGCATACCCCTTTGTAATTTTCTGTAAAAGCTCATTATGAGTCGTCCAGTTGTTAAGCAACGACTCGGGGTTCTCATCTCTATTTATTTCATCAATGAGTGAGTTTCCATGACCACTTACAATCCACTCCAGTAACTGGTTTTCCGTACATAGCATGTCCTTTTCACAGTTTCCATCAATTTGCACCCTTTATCAAAGTTTCTTTCCTTAAGATAACTTTCACCGGCTATTCCCAATTGCACTTGGTCTTTGATTGATCGTCCCAGTCCAGGTGGTTCCTCTTTATTTGTTGCACTCATTTTCTGACCAGGCCCTTGTGTGTCTAGTGTAAAGGTGGCTAGGGGTGGAACTTCTTTTGCTGTAGAGGGAACACTTCCACCTCTATGATGCAAGTCTTGCGCTATAATATCAATAAAGACCTTTTTACCTAGTCCTGTCATATAGCCAAGAGCAAGTCTCACGTCATCTATGGTGGGACTGTGAGGCATGTCTCCTCTAATGATGACATCAGCAACTGCTTCCATAATGACTTGTGAGTCTCCCATACCTTCCTCCCAAGATAATCCCATTAGGCCCTCTGACCCTAAGTTGCCTAGATATGGCTCAGCATGATGCCCTCTGTCCTGAGCATTAGTTGTACCATCAATTCCCATTAACTGAGAATCCATGCTTAGATTGTGCCCAAGATCCCCCCTCTTCTTGGGTGGATGTTTATCCATCATGCACTCAATGTTGGCCATCCGATCAGTAGGTGAAAGGCTAAGAATTTGCAAACTATGTCCAGTTGGCATATCCATGTGCAAAGTGGCTGTGTCAACAGCCATGGCAAAGCCTAAATTCTCTTTGTCTTTTCCTTTTTTATTTTCATGTTCTATTTTTTCCTTTTCTTTTGTATTTTCTATTACTTGATCATGTGGATTTTCATTGCCATGGAGGTGAACATTGCCATTCAACACACAAAGTTGGTCCTCACCTTCAAGTTGATAATGTTGTACATCATACTTGATACGCCTCTTAAGAGGAGGAGTTTTCATCTGACTAGAATATTTCCTCTCTCCCCCTTCCTCATATTGAAAATTATAATTATTAGCTCAGAGGACAACGTTCTATAACATGGGTTGTACATCCACAATTTAAACAAAATATCTTCAAGAGTTCATACTTAAAGTGCACCTATTTGCCCTTATTACCAAGCTGAAACCTCATTCCAGGAATTAAAGACTCTCCAACAGGTAGATTAACTTTAACACACACATGAGTGTAACTTGTATCCTCACCAGGCATTTCCACATACTCAACCTTACCAAAAGTTTCCATCATTTTACGAATGAAAACTCGGTTGGCAGGATAAGATGGTAATGTTGTGACTAGCCCAGTCACAAGGGTTTGCCATGGCGGCAAGGAGGAAGAAGAAGAAGAAGAATAGGGATAGATAAGTTCTTTTATTGCATAAGTCCTAATTGAGGCGGACGACATCCTTATAAAGATGAAGGATGGCGCGTGCCCTAGGGAGCTGCGCCATCTATTACAGCCTAATGGGCCATGATTGACCCCTAATTACTCCATTACGTATCAGTTATCCCAGACGGGCCTGATTATAATATTATTCAAAAGGAAAGCTACTAAATAACTAGTCCTAATGTGATATGCTCCACTGTTGTGCTGACGTACACAACACTCCACCACGCTTCCACTAATGCCTTGTCCTCAAGGCGACCATGATGGAAAATGCGCCAAAAAATCATCCTCTAGGATCCATTCAACGTCCTCTAACGATTGGCCTTTCCAAGCCACAAGCACTTCAGTCACAATATGCCCAGCACGTTTCACCCGACGCTTGTTGACAAGATAAGCCGGAACTGGGGCATCAGCTTCAGCAGGGCCCATGAGGGGTGGAGGCACACTAGTAGCAACCAAGCGAGGGTCCCCCATAAAAGGACGGAGATGTAACACATGGAACACATGATGCACCAGTGACCCAGAAGGAAGGGCTAGACGATACGCCACCGGTCCCACCCTTTCTACAACTGCATAGGGCCCATGAAATCGAGCGACTAATTTATGATCAGCCCAAAACAAGGTAGTCTGGCGCTGCGGTAGAACAGCCATATAAACCAGATCGCCCACTTGGAATACTTGATCAGAATGGTGCTTATCATAGAGTTGTTTCATCCGGTTCTGAGCTGAAGCCAAATTGGCGTTCAGTAGGCGAAGAACCTCATCACGAGTCTGCATCATATAATCCACCTCGGCAATGGCTGAACAGTAAGGCACATATGACAAAACGGACGGAGGAGGGCGGCCATAGACAATTTCGAAGGGCATAAATCCAGCACGTGTGTGATATGTCGTGTTGTATGACCATTCAGCCCAAGGAAGCATTTGCAGCCAACGGCAGGGCTGGTCCCTAACAAAGTAGCGTAAATACTACTCAAGACACCTGTTGACCACTTCAGTCTACCTATCTGTCTGTGGATGATAAGCCGTACTCATATGGAGCGCCGTACCTTGCAACTTAAAGAACTCGCGCCAAAACTGGGAAACAAATACACGATCTCTATCAAAAACTATAGTCCGAGGCATACCATGTAATTTGGCGACGTCCTTCACATAGAGTTCAACAACGGTGCAAGCAGAGAATGGATGACTCAAAGCACAAAAATGAGCGTACTTCGAGAGACGGTCAACCACCACCATAACAACCGTCTCATCATGGACCGCAAGTAAGACCTCAACAAAATCCATGGACACATCCTCCCAAACCTTATCCGGAATGGGAAGGGGCTGAAGAAGACCCGCAGGAGATGTAGACAATGCCTTGGCTCGCTGGCATATATCACACGCAGCAACATAAGCATGCACCACTTTCCGAATACCGGCCCATAGGATGCTTTGACTTACCCGCTTAAAAGTTCGGAATGTGCCCTCATGACTAGCCACCGGAGTGTCATAAAAGTGGGCTATCACCTGCCGACGTAAATCCGGAATAGCTGGCACCCACAACCGGTCCTTCCAGAACAAAAAATGGTCATGCCAAGCAAAAGGAGGCTCTGCATGCGGATCGACCTGAAGTCGAGCAATCAGCTCCTGGGTAGACGGGTCCGTCACATAAGCCTTCTGCAAATCAGGAATAAAAGGACAGCAAGGAATAGAGAGTGCTAAGCAGGCCCCCTTCGTGGGCCGTTGAGATATGGCATCAGCCACCGTGTTGTCCACACCTTTCTTGTAGACTACCTCGTAGTCATAGCCCAATAACTTGCTAACCCAGCGCTACTGAGAAGGTATAGAAACCCGCTGGTTTAGAAAGTATTTGAGGGGTTGATGATCCGTTCGGATGAGGAACCTGCATCCAAGCAAGTAGGGCTGCCATTTCGAGATTGCGTGCACAATAGCCAGCATCTCCTTCTCATATGCTGATAGAGTCAAGGACCGGCCTGATAGTGCCTTGCTGTAGAAGGCAATAGGGCTTTCTTGCTGAAGGAGAACATCCCCTAGGCCCGCATCAGAAGGATCCGTCTCAATGACAAAAGGCAAATTGAAATCAGGGAGAACTAAGACCGGGGCGTGGACCATAGCCTCTTTTAATTTGTCAAAAGCAGCTTGGGCCTCGATAGACCATACAAAAGCTCCCTTCTTGAGTAACACTGTGAGTGGGCCAGCAATAAGCCGAAACCGCCCAATAAACCGATGATAATAACCCGTGAGGCCCAAGAAGCCCCAAAGAGACTTCAGACAGGTGGGCCGTGGCCACGATAGCATGGTCTCCACTTTGGATGGATCAGTAGCCACCCCATCCTGTGAAATGATATGGCCCAAATAATTGACCTGCGCACTTCCAAAAAAGCACTTCGAGCGCTTCAAGAACAATGTGTTAGCCCGCAAGATAGTAAACACTGACCTGAGGTGGTCAAGATGGTCGGCCCAGGATGAGCTATAGATCAATATGTCATCAAAGAAGACGAATACAAACCGATGAAGATACGGGCAAAACAAGTCGTTCACCAGGCTCTGAAAAGTGGCCAGAGCATTGGTCAGGCCAAAGGGCATGACGAGGAACTCATAGTGGCCGTCATGAGACCGAAAAGCCATCTTGTGTATGTCCTGGGGTTGCATACGGATTTGATGATAACCCGAACGCAAGTCCAGTTTGCTGAACACGGCTGCCCCTACCAACTCTTCCAATAGTTCTTCTATCACCAGTATTGGGTATATATCTTTGACCGTAATTGCATTGAGCGCACAATAATCCACACAGAAATGCCATGATCCATCATTTTTGCGAACCAGGAGAACTGGATAGGAAAAAGAACTAGTATCGGAGCGAATGATACCGGTTTGCAACATCTCCTGGACCAACCTCTCAATTTTAGCTTTTTGCACATGTGGATACCGGTAGGGACGAACATTGGCAAGTGGAGCCCCGAGTGTGATCGGAATGGAGTGGTCGTGGCCCCGGGCTAGCGGAAGGTCAAATGGCTCAGCAAAGATGTCGGCATGCTCTGAAAGGAGGTCGAGCATGTCGTCTGGCAAGTCCGGTTGGCACACACCCACTAGAGCATGCTGCTGTAGGAAAATACCTTGAGGTGCAAATCTGAAAAGAGAGCTCACCGTCTGTGCCGTGTGCAAAGTGCTAGCTGCGCCCCATGTAGGCGTATACACTGGCTAGCTACCTCGAAGTCCATGATCAGATCCCGAAAATTCTAGGCCACATCACTCAGGTCCTGTAGCCACTGTACGCCTAAAACCACATCCGCCCCTTTCGTGGGTAGGAGAAACAAGTCGGTGATGAAGGAATGTCCCTGGATTAATAGCTCAACTTGAGAACACATGCCCATGCTGTGGAGGTGTTCGTCATCCCCAATCAGCACATCAAACGGTTTGGAGTTAGAGACATAACATCCCAACCGCTGGGCCACCTTATCATTGATGAAGTTATAGGTCGACCTACTGTCGATGAGTACCGCGACCTGTTGGCGTTTTAGCTGGGCCTGGATGCGCATGGTCCTGGGGTTGAGGTGCCGGAGAATGCACGTACGGAGATCTCCGATTGCACATGGTTGATCTACACATGAAATATGCATTTTATTATCTCATAAACTTATGATTCTACTAGTGTTTGATTAGAATTTCTACTACTTTAATATAGTTTTTGGTTTTTATAGGAAACAAGAGTAATACACAGAAATGAGGTAAAAAACAACTCAAATGGTTAAATCATCATAACTTCATGTACAAATGTCTGATTGGACTGATTCAATTCATGTTAAAGTTCAAGAAGTCAGCTTTCAAACGCCACCAACCACGTGCAATTCGGAGTTCAGAGCAGAAAGTTATAGCCATTTGAATATTATAAACAGTAACTACGATCGATCAGCTATCAATGCAATCGATCGCCTCAGCCGCAAAAATCGTATATTGAAGGAAACAATCGATCAAACCTCAAAACGATCGATCGTATCTACTAAATTTTTTGATCTGCACAAGACAGTAACTATGATCGATCGGTATTATATGGCGTCGATCACCAAAGCGATCGATCGGAGGAAAATAACGAAGGAATTACGATCGATCGGCAATACGGAGCGATCGATCGCCGAGTGCTGAAAACCGAAATAAGACCTATTTCGACTCGGATTTAGAAGGGGACTTCATGGTTTCTCTTCAAACTTATAAATAGGCCTTATGGGAGAACGTTTTGGGCAATCTTGAAACCCTTAGAGAATCTAGAGACACCCTTGGAGGCTAGAGCAAAGGAGAGAAGAAGATGAAGAACATGAAGAACATGATGGTGATTTCTCTTCCGATGCGAGGCTAAACACTTTTTCAAGGCATAGATGAAGCCCAATAATCTAGTTGTGCAGTTTTTTTTCTCTCATCTTATGTTTTTACTCTAGTTGGTGTATAGATTTTATTGTATAATCACTGTTAATTCATTAAAGGTTTGTTCTTTGTACTCGAGAGAGACAAGAGTGAATTCTTGTGAGTTTCAATCCGAAGAATACTTGCGTATCCGAGAGGAACGTAAGTAGACTGATGTGTTATATATCAATAAAGTTTCCTTGGTTTATACTCGAGAGAGATAGATCACAATTCCATGTTTTAACTGTTTTATATGTTACGTCCGAGAGGAGAGCACTATATTTTGAGTTGACAAGTGTATGTCCGAGAGGAATATGCTAGCCAATTGGAAATCTTTATTCAAAAGAGAGAGAGAAACGATACACTAGTTTATTGTGGTGGATTCGAATTGGTCTTCTCCATATTGATTAATTCTCCCTTAGTTTAGTTAAAGTTCATTGCTTTCTTAGTCTAAAATCAACACTGCTATTTTCTCTTGAATTTGGTAAAATATTAATCCGTTCCTGAGGTTCGACAACCCTATTTATACTCGCTGTAGTACAATTGCTTTGTGCACTTGCAAGGGTTTAATTTTAAACGATCAATGGTCATAGAGGCCGGGTGCCTCTTCTGGCTCAACCATTTCTTCTTCCTCAGCTTTGACGATGAGCAAGCTACCCTAGACGGAGCAGCGATGTTCGGGAACAAACTTCTCATCGCACTTATAATAGAGTCCCTTGGCACGCCGTTCTTTCATCTGGGCAGGCGTTAGACGACGGACAGGAGGAGAAGTAGGCCCTGGCAAGGCTGGCCGACTGGAGCCTGGGCCAGGCATTGGCATCGCAGGTTCATCCCCCCACTCCCCCCTCGTCACTGACGAGCTAGTTTTTCCTCCTCTATTCAAGTATGATGCACCACCTCGCGCATAGTATGGCATGGAAAGTGGTGCATCTCATTAGCAATCTCAGGTTTCAGCCCACGCTTGAAGGTGCCGACGAGAGAAGCCATCGGCTAATCAGGCAAGCGATTAGCAATTTTCATGAATTCAGAGTAGTATGCCCTCACTGTGGCAGTTTGTCTCAGAGTAGACAGCATCTCGTTGAAGTCTTGAAACTCGTTCGGTCCGAACTGGACGCACAACTCGTCGTTGGGTAGACGTGCTACCCAACTTGGGTAGCACGTCTCCTTCTCGTAGGATCAAAACCAGATTGAGGCATCTCCGTCCAGGTGTAAGGCAGCTACACGGAGGCACTCTTCATCAGAATATGTTCCCTGGTATGCAAAGAATTTGTCTGCCTTGTACAGCCACTCGACAGGATCCTCCTCGCCATTGTATCTCGAAAATTGCAACCGAGCTAGCCTGGGCTCAGCGCTGGCTCTCTGGCCTCCGCGAGACTCAGAAAATTCCTCCATATCATCATCCATCTCGTGCTGAATGTTTCATGGTCGTGTAGCCATTGAGGCATTAGCACGAACACCTTCCCTGCCTCGTGCCTCCAGGCCATTGCGGCCCCCCTCAGTGTCCATGTAAACAGATCCGAATTGCATGCCACGAGGGACAGATTGGCCGGCAGGGTGGCCAAGTAGCAAGCCGCCAAGCGCCCCTTGTCGGCCATGGCCTCCAGCCCCCCTGTTGACAGTGGCGGAGTAGTCATGGCAGAAGCATGCGTGTCTCTGTCAGTCTTCATTTGCGTCTGTACGAGCTCGACGTTCTGCAATCATATGTCTATCGAATTGAGTATGGGAGAGGACAAGATCGTGGGTGGAATCAGTGTTCACTCATGGGCTGGGAATCTCCTGCGTCGCCTCTGGCTCTGATAGTGCTCCAGCGGCCATGGCTGGCTGCTTACGATGAGGCATGATCGCCCTCGGATTAAAATTGCTTTGATACCAATGTTGTGACCAGCCCGATCACAAGGGTTTGCCTTAGCGGCAAGGAGGAAGAAGAAGAAGAAGAGTAGGGATAGATAAGTTTTTTTATTGCATAAGTCCTAATTGAGGAGGACGGCCTCCTTATAAAGACGAAGGATGGCGCATTCCCTAGGGAGCCGCGCCATCTATTACGGCCTAATGGGCCATGATTGACCACTAATTACTCCATTACATATCAGTTATCCCAGACGGGCCTGATTACAATATTATTCAAAAGGAAGGCTACTAAATAACTAGTCCTAATGCGATATCTCCACTGTTGTGCTGACGTACACAACAAGTAACCCCCATAATTGTACCAAATGGATACTTTTGTATATAATAAAGTCTTCAGCATCTAGTATTGAGTTAATGGGAGCCATAGGGAGGATGTTACCTTGATAATGCCAAGTTCCTGTTTGCCATAATGATATGCCGGTCTTGTGCTGTGGTAAAGCCCACCATCAACCTCCTTTCAGTGACTTATGCCACACATCTTGGTAGGCAGAACAGATTTCCATATTGAATGTAAAGAAACTTTAACTCCAGGAATGGATTGCTTCTCTAGAATATCTACCACAATAAGGTTACCCCACTCTGCACATAGTTCATTGAAGTCTACAACTGAAGGGATGAACTCCATACGTTTGATGCAAGGAATCGCCAACATGCTGAGTTCTTTAGTCAGTCTTCCACCCCCAAACAGGTTACTAAATAAACTAAGAAATTACTCCTTCTAGCAGTACTTAAATTAGTTTCAAGTCATCTACACAAGCTCATGGACATATAATCACACCCCAAGCCCTTTTAAAACCTTTAGCATCACTCGGTTGCACACACTTCACAAAACTAAGGGACATCCACCGGGAGAACCAACAAATAGAGACAAAAAAAAACAAGGGGAAATAGAAAAGAAACTATGATAGAAATCCACGAATCAAGACAAAAACACAGGTAGCTCGACTTAAGTCGGTCCTATTTTGATCAATATAGACGTGTACTGAACCTTGTTGCTCTTCTGTCTTTCCTCGTGGGCAGGAAACTACATGCAACTTGCCCCAAGCCCTTTTAGGCAAGGTTTTAAAAACCGGACCGGGGACCGACCCGGAATTCTTGCCGGGTAGGTCCAACCGGGTTCAATCGGGGGTCAACCCGAGTGGACCCGGTTCATTAAAAAAAATAATAATAAAAAAGGCAGAGGCTAGAGGGAGGGCGGCTCCCTCTTGCTGCCGCCGGAGGGGGAGAGGGGGGGGCCCTCTGGTCGCTGCCGGAGGGTGCCGCGAGGCAGAGCCCTCGCCGGGGCTCTGGTTCGAGGCGGGGGGCTCTGCCTCCACAGGGCGCCGCCACCTCAAACCAGAGCCCCGGTGGGGCTCTGCCTCAACTAGGCGGCCCCGCCTCGCCGGGGCTCTGCCTCTGGTTTGAGGCGGCGGCGCCCTGTCGAGGTAGAGCCGCGCGCCTCGAGCCAGAGCCCCGGCTGGGGCTCTGCCTCTACGCGGGGGCCCCGTGTGTCGAACCAGAGCCCTCGGCGGGGCTCTGTCTCTACTGGGTGGTCCCGCCTTGAGTCGAGGCGGGGCCGTCGCGTCGAGGCAGAGCCCCGCCGAGGGCTCTGGTTCTACACGGGGTCCCCGCGTCAAAGCAGAGCCCTCGCCGGGGCTCTGGTTCGAGGCGGGGGGCTCTGCCTCGACAGGGCGCCGCCGCCTCGAACCAGAGCCCTCGGCGGGGCTCTGCCTCGACGCGGGGGCCCCGTGTCGAACCAGAGCCCTCGGCGGGGCTCTGTCTCGATAGGGTGCTGCCGCCGAAGGGAGGGGCTGGCGGGACGGCGGGGTGTCGGGGGGGGGGGGGGGGGGGGGGGAGCGCCGGAGGGGAAAGAGGGGAGGGGGTAAAACCCGGACCGGGCCGGTCGGCCGGGTTACCGGTTCGACCGGCCGGGTCAACCAACCCGGCCGACCCGGTCGACCCGGACCGAAGAAGGTCCCGGCTCCGGTCGGACCGGCCGGTTCGGTTCGGTTTTTAAAACCATGCTTTTAGGTTCAAATAGGTTCAATTCCAGGATATTAGGGGGTAGGGGGTAACGGGAGGCTTGAAATGTTGTTGTGGGCTCTATAGACCAATATATTTAACTCGTTCTCACATGCTGCCAGGTTTTTTTTGGATGGAGAGTATTTCTTTTTTTCTTAGCTATATATAGTAGCATCTCATATCATTGACTAGCCTAGACTCTAACAGAAAAAGATAATTCCTTAAATAAAGTAAACTCCTACTCATAGTAAAAGAACCCCTCTCCCCCGTCTTGCTTTAATAGCTTCATTGGCAAAAAAACAGTCTTCTTTTAGATACTCCATCTGGTCAATTTAAGTTGATTTTGAACCTCTTCATACCCCCATTAGCCTGGGGTTTCCTCCATCCAATAAAAAATAATATTTTTTTTAAATGGAGCAATTAAAACAAGTCAGAGGGAGTATAATCTTTGGCGATCATCTGCATCCTTAAATTAGTCAAGACTTGTTCGAACTAGACTTGTATATTGACTCCAGCTTCTAGAAATCCAGCGAGCAGCATAAGTTCAATCAAATAAATCCGCTTCTAAGTTTAGGCCAAATAATTTAAGCAGCAAACTTCCAAGCTTGTCCACAACTATCATGTCATTTTTCTAAGCAACACAAATTTCCTCTTCAGATTGGATATTGCCTCCCATGAACCTCATAATGCACCTCCATTTATTTCTCTGTTATATAACACTCCCTCCATTCAACAAAGCCTTTCTGTATCTATTATTAGATGGCTAAAATATACGGAGGTGGGGAGGACTCTATTTTTTTGGTGTGGGCCTTAGAGTTCAATAATCTTAACCCATTTTCAAATGCAAACAGGCTTCATTGGATTGAGGGAGTACTGCTTTAATTGAACTAAAACTTAGCAAACATGACTAGCATCACATGATCCTCCCTCATTATGTTCCGCTTAGAATACCAAACAAGTAGATGACTATCGGCACTGGCTACTACTCAGAGATGTCTGCAACATTAAGGAGTTCTTCTACTAATTGTTTCTTTCGATACAATTCCAAGGAGCTCTTTGGCTGAATTCCTCATTTGAGTTGTCTGCAAAATCTCAAATTAATCTCTCCTTATCAGCTCTATGCTATGTCCTTCGCCCTCGAGTACAACAAGTTTACCAACCTTCGCCTCTCGGAAGCCTGTTTTTCCTAGTCACCATGGGGGTTGTTCCTCTGGTCCGGCCGAGAGTTAAATATTTCAGCAAATCTCGAGCCTGCTCATGGGCAGAAAGGCTTAGTCACCACTGCCAGCTTGGTGGACAACTACTTGCTTGGGTACTCACTGGCCAGAGGTGTTCTTTTGTTTTTTCCAAGGCTGGGAGGCAAGATTCAGCAGATGTTCGTAGAAGATCCCAAGCATAATCCCACTATTTTATGGAAAAAAATTGGTTTAGTATCTATTTTTTTCTTCATAGGTGTATTGGAGATCTAGAAGATGACATTTGGAAGATAAATACATATTTAGATAAGGAAAAGAAAAGAGTAATACAACATATTTAATGTACAAGCAGAGGTGGTGGAACGTAGAAAGATACTTCGGCAAATAAAGGCTGATCGAGGAACCTCGTTGGAGAGGGAGGTGGGTGTCAGTACGTGGAAACAACTTGAAGGGTAAATTTAGGATGGTAGAAATTATATTGGAAAGTGGGGTTCTATGCATTCTTTGTCCTATTGGCGAGAATTTATCAATCTAATTATGCTTGTTTAGATGCCACTTTGTGACAGAAGGAAAGTTCATTTCCCTAGAATTAAAAAGTTCATGTTTGGGCAGTATCTTTCTCATTGTTTACTTTTTTATTTCTGTTAAAAGAACTGAAATATGCTTTATACAAATATGTTCATCTTACCCTCACCCATCTCATCTTCTTCTCTACCTTACTCGTTGCACTCCTCGCCCATGTCCTAAAGCGACCGCCACTTGTCGGCAATGGGGTTGTAGAGTTTGGCCAACCGGAGGGCATTCTTTTGGTTGTCGTGGCCACCCACCATGTAGACTAAGCCGCCCAAAGTGGCGCAGGCAAAGAAGGAGCGGGCGGTCAATATGTTGGCCCCCGTGCCCACCCGCCACCCCTCACCAGGTAGAAGACGTAGATGTCCCCCACTGAGTCGAGGCTTGTTGGATCCCACCCACCGACGAGGACAAGCTTGCCAACGACGATGTTGAACTGGCAGAATATGGGGCCGTCCGGGAGCAGGGCTGGTGACTTGGGCAGCCTCTACTAGGTGACATCTCCAACGTTGTAAACAGAGAGACCATATGTCACGCCCCGAAATCCCACACCTTGATCGGAGTGCAGAAGCCAACAAGAGAAGTACATTTCGAGGTAGAGATCCCGAGCACGCGATCGAACAGTCGATTCTACCAACGATTACAATCATCTTAAAAGGACGTGTAACCAGTTATGCCCGCAGTTAGTGTAATATAATAATAGACTTCATTAAATAATATAAAATAAATTTACTTAACTTTTAATTCAGCAATAATCATTTAAGGAAAATAAATAAAATAAACCTATGAGTCTATGGCACACAACGGCCAACAATGTCAAAAGCATCAAAATAAACAAAGTAAATAACTAAGTAAACTTCCAATCTCTTCACGGCTCCTCCAACTGCCTTTCCTCTATTGTAACTTCCTGAACTCAGCTTTCTTTTGCACTTGCATCAGAGGATGCATGAGTATTTCATAGAAACACTCAGTAGGATGTAAAAACCCACTGATAAAGAGTCAAGCAGTATGAAGAGAAATAAAGACAACAAAGGATTATGGATATTCAACAATATCTAGACTGAACCAAAGGTCTATACACCTGAAAAGAAAGGTCAGTCAACACAAAAGGATTCCTGGCTCTCAAGTATAGAGAAAGGATAGCAACATATACCACTCCAAACATGTCAACAGTGTAAGGAGAAGAATCAGCAATAATAATACCTCTCAACATCGAAAGTGAAAAGAGATTCAATTTCTGTTCGCTATTTACCAACCACATGGATACTTACCAGAACATCCTAGAGGTTCTCCCTTCGGAACCCGGCCATGCGTCTAGGCATGTTGGCCCCATCTGTGCTTACGGGCACAATGAGCGGAGACTGCAAACCTTCCGTAATGTCATACAGCCTAAATGTATATATTTGCTTCCCTTCGGGCAATAAGGAATTAAAATTCCATAAATGTCGGAGATCACGCTGGACCTAGCAATGGCTCGTGAGCATACTATGATTCCACCGAACAAATAGTGGAGAAATAGGTCAATGTCAAACCGGACAATGAATCTAACAACAACATAGGTCTCAACTTTCTGCGAATAAGGTAACTCTTACCACAATGACTCACTCATGGAGTACAAAATAGAACATCAAGGTCTTGAACCACATATGACTCACTTACTGGAGTAGATTAGAACAACAAAGCTTCTCAAGACATATAACTCTCTTTTTGGGATAAAAGGAACTCAACACCTTGGATAATGACAACTCATCATAAGAATTTAAATATAATCAATGCATACCTTCATGCTCAACCCTAGATAGGAATTCCCCATACACATTAGGATTTTATAATACAAATATTAGAGATAAGAATACCAAAGAGTCTTAGATGATTTAAATTCCAAGTAGAACCTCAAACCGACATCAACGCTTTAAATGGTTACGATTCTCTTGATCAAAGGATTGTCCCTCCTAATTAGATTAACTCTAACCCAACCTTACTGTGATATTCCATAAACATATAGTCTAATTACTGATGTTGACACGTTAATTATTCACATACCATATCACATAATGTTATTTGGATACTTAGTATTTTCTCTCAGATTTAACTCATTGCCTTCTGCACAACAGTCCACTTCCGATGGTTGCTGGACTCTGTACAGTAAGACTTAACCTCTAAATTTTTTACTGGTAATACCCTTACAAGTCTAGTTTCTAACCCCATTAATTTTATATTTTTCTGATTTTCCTTGAATTAGTTAGGATTTAATTACTACTGACTGATAGCACAAAAATAGTTCTAGCCAAGATTAAGATTCTTAATTAAACTTGATTATTTCACTTAATAACTCATTATAAATGATAATATATTATTAACAGACAACAATACTCCCCTCCTAGGTTAATTACACATCCTAGGATTGTCTGGAATTACAAAGTATACCCCTTTATCATATTATATATCATATATCACAGTCTTAGATGTTAATACATCCCAAATAGGATAATTAATACAAGACAATCAATATGACACAAGAATCAACGTGGGTTAAGGTCAACAATATAAGATTAGCACTTATGGACTCTGAATAATGAATACAGCAACCAACTTTGGGTATGAATCCCATCTAGACACTTAGCATGAAAACATATATAATCATATTACAATAAGAATGGAAAATAGAGTCATAAGTCAATAATCTCACATGAGTCAAAGCAATACATCATGGTACTGAAAAAGAATACTCATAAACATCATATGGATGAAGAAAAGAAAATGGGAAAAACCATCCTAGTCTTATCTCGTGAAGATCCTTCTTCTATGCATGTCTGTAAGCCTTCCTCGCTTGCAACCAAGCTCTCGCGAATCTCCCACCAAGAAGAAGCCTTTAGGAGAAGGATGAACGTGGGAAGGACAAGAACAAGGCTCTTGACGTTCTAAGGATAGGGTTTCAATAGCACAAGCCAACTCCACAAGGGTTTATATAGAGTTTGGGAAAATCTCTCCTTAAAATAAATCCTCCCATATCATGGACTCTTTCCACTAATAAGAAAGCTCCAAGATCCCTCTAGGAACGTACAATTCAAGTCTAGTTAGGATCTGGCATCATTCCCAAACAAATCCAAGCCAAAAACGCCAAGAAAATTGCAAAACCGCAATAGGCGTTTGATTGGCGACACAGCGATCGATCGTCGCGTGCTTTATGCAAGCTATCGCGACACAGCTGATCGATCGCAAATGTTGCCGATCGATCGGTCGCTTCGAAATCAAAATAATAAAAAATTACAGTAGATACAATCGATCGTTTATTGAGGCGATCGATCGGTTCAATATGCCGATTGATCATAAATCTTGGCGATCGATTGCAACCACGGCAATTTAAAATTCAACTTCTCATATCTTTTTACTCCGAACTCCAAATCACGCACAGTCGGTGGCGTTGGAAAGCTCTCTTCACCCTCTTTAAACATGAAGCAAAACATAACAAAATCAAGCATAAAAAAGGTCTAATTTCAGTTTTAATAAACTTACTAATTTTTCAGGTGTTACACCATACACCGGTAAGGTCTTTCAGGCTCCACCATCGTCAACGGGGGAGGCTTTGTCACCTGTTGGCTCGCAGATAGGGGAGCAAAAAGGGCAGGCGAGAGCCTGGACGAGGCAAACCAAGTCCCTAGCAACCTTGCGCTTATGGTAAAAGAAATGGTCGGAGAGGAGCCTCCTTCATTGATGCAGACAGATTTGATGCTGGAGTGGGAGCCTCCTCCACCTTCTCCCTTCCTAGTTCTTCCACCTCCAACCGCCTTCGTCATGGTCACCGTCGTGACCGCCTTTGCCTCTGTCCTCTCCACCTCCACCTCTTCTTCCTCTCGCTTCCTTCTCTTCTCCCTCCCCGCTTCCTATGGTCTGCGTCGCCTTGGCCACCACTCTTCTCCCTCTTAGCTGCCAATCGCTGTCATTACACCGCTAC
Source organism: Houttuynia cordata (assembly GCA_039654745.1). Lineage (NCBI taxonomy): Eukaryota > Viridiplantae > Streptophyta > Magnoliopsida > Piperales > Saururaceae > Houttuynia > Houttuynia cordata. The sequence goes on from CM077504.1 coordinate 5,265,000, forward strand.
TGCGAGCGGTGTCGACGTCTCCAACCGGTGCCACCACCACCACCATCCTCCATTTCCTCTTCCTTTTCTTCTCGTTTCTTCTCTTTCTTCCTCGCCCATCTAATCTCCTACCGTTGTCACGACCGTTCCCACCAATATCCATCTCAGATGGCACGACCGCCATAGCTCCATGAGGGGCAAGATTGAGGAAGTTTCTCGCAAAAATGAAAAAATACCCTTTTAAAGGCAAGAAAGATCCTTTTTCTACCCTTTCGACAAGAAAAGATGCAAACAAACGTGTTTTTGGCAAAAAAAATAAAAGATATTTTTACCCCTAAAAGTCAATTTCTGAGTGCATCTAAACAACCTGTTGTGAACGTCACACACCCATGACGCATATTCTTATTTTAGGCAGTATTCTCTAGTTAGGATTAGTTTCCCTCTATGAATTATTGTAATAAGCCATGATTGGCATTAGAAAGGATTTGATTGTAATCTATGGCACTGATCGTGGCCCATCAATAAGCCACAATCTGGCCTACCATCTTGGGAAGTGCTTCCTCTTTATAAAGGGGTTGTCTTCCTCATTCTAGGGTATGGAATAACAAAGTTGTCTTTTCTTTCTAGCTTTCTCCTTTCTCTTCCCCTTTTTCACTATGGCGTTTGATTTCGTTCGTGTTCCCTGCGGGAACACAACATTTGTATCAGAGAGGCCATGATCCACCATGGAGACAGCAATGATGGCCAACGAAGATGATGAGGATGACATGGAGGCCTCCTTTCCGGCCACCAGCGTCGCCCTTGAGAAACCCGTCTCCAATTCTGTCCCCTTCACCGGTCCTGACAAGTCATCTACTGTCCATATCCATGTTTCCACATCACGCCCGGGTCAAACCGCCCCTGTCAGTGCCGTTGACACCCAGGCTGCCACCGTTCGCGACATGAAGGCCGCCTCCGCCCCTAAGCCTCACGCCGTCGATGCCCAGGCTGCCGCCGTTCGCAACGTGAAGGCCGCCTCCGCCCCTAAGCCTGACCTTGACGCCGTCGTCGACGCGCTCAAGTCCCTCAAACTGGACATCCAGTCCATTACCTGCGACCTGCAGGCTGCCGTCGCTTCCAGCAACGGCGACAACAAGCACTGTACCTCCCCGGCCAAGGCGAGGTCACCACATCCAACCGTCGCCATGACCGAGTGCCCTAGCAGCACCCCGGTCACCGTCGCCTCGCAGACGACAACCACTGTGGTTGCCTCACCAATCGATTGCCCGAAGATGAAGCCCAATCTCTCATTGATGCCATCGCCGCCGACAGCACCCTGGTCAGCCCCAGCAGCCATCACGACCTCCACAGTCCTTTGTCTGGCTAAGTCGAGCACCCCGCCGCCGCAAAAGCCAATCGACTCTTTCTCGGACGCTGCCGCAAAAGCCCACCCTAAAGGCAGTGCCTTTCTCCACCTCCACTTTCGTCGACGTCCCCAATAGCACCACCCTCGCTGGAAATCCCGACAGGGATGGCATCTGCCTCCCCAGCCAGGGCCGCCTCACCTCCATCGTCCTCTATGGAGGCCGCTCCATCGCACAGCCGAACAGAGCCACCCTCACCTCTGCTAAAAAGGGCGTTTCCCTGGGGATCATCTCCAAGGGCGATTGCCGCCTCGGCACCGCCCATCTCGGCCTCGACCGAACAGATGCCGCCATCTTCCGCCGCCTCAGTGTCACCCACCTTGGCCTCCACTTTCCGGCCACCGACATCCCTCAGGCCTCCCGTTTTTGGTTCAAGCAAAATCGGATCCAGATGATTGCCGTCCGCCAGATGCGCGCCGTCCGTGAGAAGCCCGTCTTTGATTTCCTCGACGGCCGCTGCAACCTCCTCCAGTCCTATTTCCGATCCGACGGCAGTCTCTTCGCCGTCGGCCGCCACATGGCCCCTGCCGCTATCAAGGGTTTCCTCTCCTCTTTCGCCGTTCAGTCGCGGGCTCTACCGATGGGTCACATTGACATGGTGATGGCCATCGCTGCCCCGATCGGCAACCCTGACACCATCGCCTCTGGAGACTCGGACGCCCACACTGACCACTTCCCTAGCTCCTCCTCTGTCGGCCATGGCCGCTCCTCCATTGCTGCCATAATCCTCGCCAACGTGGAGATCAATCAGTCAGAGGACTCGGTGGACATCCACGTCCTCCCTGCCACGCAGATTGTCTGCGAAGGGGTCCTCCACAAAAGCTACGTGACTTCCATGCGCAATCCAACGACCCAGATCATCTATGGCGGGACCGCCATTGGGAGAAACTGGGGCCCGGGTGTTGCCCTGTTCTCCTCTCGTGGGCCGAGTGTGAACAACCAGTCCATCCTGAAGCCCGACGTGATCGGCCCCAGCATCAGCATCCTGGCGTTCTGGCCCAGCAACCTAGGGCCGAGTGGGCTTGCAGAAGATACCAGGAGGGTTGGTTTTACTGTGCTGTCTGGGACTTCGATATGCTACCCGCACGTGAGTGGCTTCTCGGTCCTAATACATGGGGCCCATTCAACGTGGCACCCAAGGTTTGACAACAATTACATGCTGCCTCCGTTCCCTCAACAATCGCATGACATCCTTGAGACGAGCCGATCCAAGTGCTAGCACCCCATCGGCTTCGCCCATCTCAGCTTCCACCGTGTCTGCCACGACTACCGCCTCCAACACACCGCCGCCGCCCAGAATACTACCTTCCCTGCCACTGCCTGAAGATTGTATTATGTCAAGTTCATTTTCTCCGATGGCGCCACTGCCCTCCAAGAGCACTGCATCCCTCCTCACACCGAGAGCCCGACCGGTGGCATCTCGTCCAAGGGATTCCTCCTCTTCTGCACGCTTGAGTATGCCATCGCTGCGGTCGCGTCTACCAAGATGTTCGCCGACGGTTCCCACATCCTTTCTTGTTCGTATTGAGGACAATGCGGTAGCGGAGCGTGGTGGATTGTTGTGAACGTCACACACCCATGACGCATATTCTTATTTTAGGCAGTATTCTCTGGTTAGGATTAGTTTCCCTCTATGAATTATTGTAATAAGCCATGATTGGCATTAGAAAGGATTTGATTGTAATCTATGGCACTGATCGTGGCCCATCAATAAGCCACAATCTGGCCTACCATCTTGGGAAGTGCTTCCTCTTTATAAAGGGGTTGTCTTCCTCATTCTAGGGTATGGAATAACAAAGTTGTCTTTTCTTTCTAGCTTTCTCCTTTCTCTTCCCCTTTTTCACTATGGCGTTTGATTTCGTTCGTGTTCCCTACGGGAACACAACATTTGTATCAAAGAGGCCACGATCCACCATGGAGACAACAATGATGGCCAACGAAGATGATGAGGATGACAAGGAGGTCTCCTTTCCGGCCACCAGCGTCGCCCTTGAGAAACACGTCTCCAATTCTGTCCCCTTCACCGGTCCTGACAAGTCATCTACTGTCCATATCCATGTTTCCACATCACGCCCGGGTCAAACTGCCCCTATCAGTGCCGTTGACGCCCAGGCTGCCACCGTTCGCGACATGAAGGCCGCCTGCGCCCCTAAGCCTCACGCCGTCGATGCCCAGGCTGCCGCCGTTCACAACGTGAAGGCCGCCTCCGCCCCTAAGCCTAACCTTGACGCCGTCGTAGACGCGCTCAAGTCCCTCAAGCTGGACATCCAGTCCATTACCTGTGACCTGCAGGCTGCCGTCGCTTCCAGCAATGGCGACAACAAGCACTGTACCTCCCCGGCCAAGGCGAGGTCACCACATCCAGCCGTCGCCATGACCGAGTGCCCCAGCAGCACCCCGGTCACCATTGCCTCGCAGACGACAACCACTGTGGTTGCCTCGCCAATCGATTGCCCGAAGATGAAGCCCAATCTCTCATTGACGCCATCGCCGCCGACAGCACCCCGGTCAGCCCCAGAAACCATCACGACCTCCACAGTCCTTTGTCCAGCTAAGTCGAGCACCCCGCCGCCGCAAAAGCCAATCGACTCTTTCTCGGACGCTGCCGCAAAAGCCCACCCTAAAGGCAGTGCCTTTCTCCACCTCCACTTTTGTCGACGTCCCCAATAGCACCACCCTCGCTGGAAATCCCGACAGGGATGGCATCTGCCTCCCCAGGTAGGGCCGCCTCGCCTCCATCGTCCTCTATGGCAGCCGCTCCATCGCACAGCCGAACAGAGCCACCCTCACGTCTGCTAAAAAGGGCGTTTCCCTGGGGATCGTCTCCAAGGGCGATTGTCGCCTCAGCACCGCCCATCTCGGCCTCGACCGAACAGATGCCGCCATCTTCCGCCGCCTCAGTGTCACCCACCTTGGGCTCCACTTTCCGGCCACCGACATCCCTCAGGCCTCCCATTTCTGGTTCAAGCAAAACCGGATCCAGATGATTGTCGTCCGCCAGATGCGCGCCGTTCGTGAGAAGCCCATCTTTGATTTCCTTGACGGCCGCTGCAACCTCCTCCCGTCCTATTTCAAATCCGACGGCAGTCTCTTCATCACCCGCCGCCACATGGCCCCTGCCGCTGTCAAGGGTTTCCTCTCCTCTTTCACCGTTCAGTCACGGGCTCTATCGATGGGTCACATTGACATGGTGATGGCCATCGCTGCCCTGATCGGCAACCCCGACACCATCGCCTCTGGAGACTCGGACGCCCACACCGACCACTTCCCTAGCTCCTCCTCTGTTGGCCATGGCCGCTCCTCCACTACTGCCATAATCCTCGTCAACGTGGAGATCAACCAATCGGAGGACTCGGTGGACATCCACGTCCTCCCTGCCACGCAGATTGTCTGCGAGGGGGTCCTCCACAAAAGCTACGTGACTTCCATGCGCAATCCAACAACCCAGATCATCCATGGCAGGACCGCCATTGGGAGAAACTGGGTCCCGGGTGTTGCTCTGTTCTCCTCTCGTGGGCTGAGTGTGAACAACCAGTCCATCCTGAAGCCCGACGTGATCGGTCCCAGCATCAGCATCCTGGCGTTCTGGCCAGCAACCTAGGGCCGAGTGGGCTTGCAGAAGATACCAGGAGGGTTGGTTTTACTGTGCTGTCTGGGACTTCGATATGCTACCCGCACGTGAGTGGCATCTCGGTCCTAATACGTGGGGCCCATTCAACGTGGCACCCAAGGTTTGACAACAATTACATGCTGCCTCCGGTCCCTCAACAATCGCATGACATCCTCGAGACGAGCCGATCCAAGTGCTACCACCCCATCGGCGTCGCCCATCTCAGCTTCCACTATGTCTGCGACGACTACCGCCTCCAACACACCACCGCTGCCCAGAATTACCTTCCCTGCCACTGCCGGAAGATTGTATTATGTCAAGTTCATTTTCTCCGATGGCGCCACTGCCCTCCAAAAGCGCTGCATCCCTCCTCACACCTAGAGCCCGACCGGTGGCATCTCGTCTAAGGGATTCCTCCTCTTCTGCATGCTTGAGTATGCCATCGTTACGGTCGCATCTACCGAAATGTTCGCCGACGGTTCCCACATCCTTTCTTGGTCGCATTGAGGACAATGCGGTAGCGGAGCGTGGTGGATTGTTGTGAATGTCACACACCCATGACACATATTGTTATTTTAGGCAGTATTCTCTGGTTAAGATTAGTTTCCCTCTATAAATTATTGTAATAAGCCATGATTGGCATTAGAAAGGATTTGATTGTAATCTATGGCACTGATCGTGGCCCTCATTTTAGGGTATGGAATAATAAAATTGTCTTTTCTTTCTAGCTTTCTCCTTTCTCTTCCCCTTTTTCACTATGGCGTTTGATTTCGTTCGTGTTCCCTGCGGGAACACAACACAACCCTAATAAGAATATAAGAGAAAACCTTGAGCTGCAAAGTTGTGGCGCTGTGTGAGGTCCTTCACCAAATTCCAATAAGAGGGAGGAGTTGGACATTTGTTAAGCTCGTACTTAACTTTCTTTAATTAGCATATTGTTGGCTGAATGCCCATGATACACTTTATGGAGTTGGACATTTGTTAAGCCCGTAATTAACTTTTTTTAATTAACATGTTGACAGAATGGCCATGATAGAACTCCTAAGTCCCAACTCAGGGCCGTTTGGGGCGTGAAAAATCAGAAATATCCACTCCCAAAAATCCAAGAATGGATGTTTGGGATTTTTCACTATCCAAACGGTCCCTCAGTTGGCCCTTCTTGGATAATATAATATCTGGATTATCGAATGTGTGTGCTAGGTGGGCTTGTGCATGATGTGGTGGGCCTTGTACGTGCCGGAGGAGTGTGCTGGTGGAAGACGCTGCTCTAAGAGATAGGGATGGAACCGGGGCGGGTTTGGGTCAAGTATTGGCATACCTGACCCCGAAAATATTTTAATTCTTCAAACCAAGAACCGTCCCAAACCCACCATTGGTCCAGTTTCAAGGACCCGGAACTGCTCCGGTACCAAAACTTTTATATTTCCAATGTCATATACATTAAACTATTAACTCTTTTAATTTTTATATCAATAATATATATTTATAAAAATCCAAACCATTCAAATCAAGAGATACGTGTGCTTTTGCCCCAAAAAAATATTCATAAAAAAAGAATAGATACGAGTCCGAATATATGTATACCTGGGTCGGGTCTGGGTTTTCATGACCCGATGGGTCGGTTCCTCTTTCAAACCTGAAACCGGAACCGGGTACTGCATAAACAATCCCATAACCTGACTAATAAGGCTGGGGCGGGTAAAAATCCAACCAAGTTCCATCCCTACTAAAGGGCCGTTTGGGGCGTGATTAAAAGCAAAACATCCAGATGGGATGTTTTGCTACACTGTAGCATCGGGATATTTTATATATCCAGCTGAAACACCTCAGGACGTGTTTCAGCTGGATATAAAAATCCACCTGGATGCTACAGTTTTTATCCAGAATCCAGTCAGGATGTTTTGCAATAATCACGCCCCAAACGACCCCTAAGAGAATAGTTTGCGTTGCCCTTCTAGGTGGGTTCCAAAGAATCAAACACCCTCCGTTATCAAACAAATGATTTTTTTTAAGAGAATGATAATGAAAAGTGACAACCATACAAAATGGTAAGAAAAGGTCCTTAAATGCCTTGGGGTACTTAAAAGTAAATTAAAAAAAAAAACTGTGTTGTTAGGGTTATGTCAGCAATTTCCACCTGACAGCTCGCGCTCGACCTTCCCCAAACTGATGCCGGAGATGGAGTTCCAGGTCGTCGTCCTCGCCGGAGGCACTTCCAAGAATCTCATCCCTCTCGCCTCCAAGGTCGTCTCTTCTTCCCTTCTCTCTTTCACCTTCTGAATTCTCCGTCTCTCGTTATAGTAATTGTTTGCCTTTCAATTATGATTCCATCAATTGTGTTGAAAATTTGAAGTTTTAGTGAATGCTGAATGATGTGCAGGAACTGCCCAAGGCGCTGCTGCCCGTGGCCAACCGCCCCGTGCTCTCCTACGTTCTTGAGCTCTTGGAAGGAAGCAATCTTAAAGACCTCATCGTTGTAGGGTCTTCTTCTCCTTTCCTGAATTGTGTTGCTTATTGCATTTAAAGTGTTAATTTATCATTTAGGCAAGCTGTGATCATAGTAGTCATACTAGGCGGAAGAAAAAGCTTCAACTTTTTCTTTTCTCTATAATTCGTGGTCATGAGCAGGTTGTGGAGGGTGTTTTTCTTTTTTTCTTCTTGAATCGTAGTGAGATTGTTTAGTGGCGTTTTAATGTTACATCATATTTTTGGATTGTTATAAGGCTCAGAGGCAATATGTGATCGTACTAGTTGGAGGAAAAAATTTAGGGACAAATTCAGAATATAATATACTTTTAACTGGTTTTGGGTTTGAGAATTTTAGCTTCACGACTGTTTTGTGTCTTATGCATTGATTTTGATGGTGGGCTTGCATAAAAACTTTATCTTATTGTTTTTTCTTTAACTCATGGTCGCCGGCAGGTTGTGGAGGGTGTTTTTTTTTTCCATTTCCTGACATGTCCCAACCTTTTTCTTTCATGCGTTTTTTATGTTACTTTGTTCCTTTGGAGTGTAATGAATGCTCTAAGGCAAGTTGTGATGATAGTAGGCTGAGGAATATGTTTGAATAGAAAGTTCAAAAGATTGTCTATTTTAACTGCTTTGGGATTTGAGGGATTCACCTATCTGAAAGTACCTCTTGACTTTTTACATCTTATATGTTGATATATCAAAAGGTTTCAAAATATGTAGGATTAAGACAGTGTGCATGGAATTTAATTTAATTTAGGGGAGAAATTGAGGGAATGTAGGTTGTGTTGGTATGGGCATATGCAAAGTAGACCAATAGATGCTCCTGTGAGAAGAACTTGGAAGGAGTTAATAAAAAAGGAGATGACTTTACTATCTCTTACAAAAGAGTTGGCACAAAAGAGGCTTGAATGGAGGCGTAAGATCCATGTCACCGACCCCAAAATAGTTGGGAAAAGACACTACTTGATTATGATTATATTTATATGTTGATATATGTTGATATTGACGGTGGGCTTGCATGAAAACTTCATCTTTGTGATCTTTTCTATGACTGATGGTTGAGAGCAGGTTGTGGAGGGTAAAGAAAATGCTGTTCAGGTTGGCAATTGGATATCTAGTGCCTTTGTTGATCGTCTTCATGTCGAGGTTGGTAGATTTGCATTTTTTCTATTTGTTGTTTTCAGTTTTTTAGTTCTTTATTACAGTTTTGTTCTAATCTGATTGTGTAGTTCAATTTTCTGCTTATGTTTTGAGAATTTTTAGTTCACAGATGTATATTTATATCTATAGTTAGGTATATCTGTCATTCGTTATGAATTTGCTAAGTCTAATGAGGAGGAAGGAATAAAGAATTTGCTGATGGAAAGCATGAGAGAAGTTGAACAATGCTGATTGAGAAATTCAGCTAATAATGCTTTTTGTGTTATAAACTCAAGCACATTATCCTTCTGTGAGCACACACCCAAACAACCACATTTAGCTCGAACACCTGCTGGGAGGACATATGCTTGGATGCCTTATCTCTGTAAATTGTAGTAATAAGATATGAAAGAACTTCTTGATCCTGCATGGAGTATGAAAGTATGATTGAAACACTAAGGAAGAAGAAAACAAGCGAGAAATAACTTTTAGAAGACATATGAAAGGATAACGAAGATTAAAACAGTAAGGAAGAAGAAAACCATCGAGAATAACTTTTGGAAGGAATATGAAAGGATAAAGATATCTGAACACATAATTGATTATTGGTTAGCAATATGACAAAACAGAGAAGCTACCAAAGAAATTCAAGTTGCTGTGTACTAGCAAAAACTAAAATCTAAGACCCACATTACATAAAAATCTGAATGAAGATGGAAAAAACATGTGAATCAAACAGGGTCATCAGTATTTTTGATCAATAGTTAACTAGAAAAAATGAAATACGTCATGCAAGGAGCTGAAAAGGCTTTTCGAAATTTTGATATGTAAACTTGGGCACATGTTAAATGTGAAATCTCAAAACCTTGATTAAGGAAGGAGTAATCGAAGTAGTGCATAACTTTAGTGAGGATGGCGCACCTGCTTTTCTTCACTTCATCAGCTCCGCTCCTGCTCCCTGTTTGACATGCTTACTTCATAAATCAGTTGGCTCGAAGATCATTGAGATTTTTAAATAGGTTGAAGAAAAGTTGTGAATTGATTGTATAGGATATAATTAGTGCCAGTCCAAAAGTGGTTCTTTTTGCAATGGTTCTCAGTTATACTCCTATGTGCAGCATCTTGAATTAAGCGAACATTTTGAATTTAATGAATTTCCAGGTACCTTTTAATCAATCTGTAAATTTAGTTCAAATCATCTACCTTATGTTTAAAGACAACTAGCATCCATTAAGGTATCAAAAGGATCAGACTGTGCTCTAAAATAGTTGAGATTAGTTGAGTAGACTTGCTTGTGTTAGTTCACTGACATGCTACTCTATGTGGCACATTTGCTGAGCAAACACTAGTTTTGGCTTTCATGCTGAAATTTTAAGTTGTGCTGGACGAGGATATAGTTTTACTGAAGATAGTCATTTTTCAGATGCAACATGTATATGAAATCACTTGATATTTTTCTTCACAATAGAACCACAGTCATAGGCTTAGGGAGGATGGAGGAAGCTTGTCATTTGCTGACACATAGTTCAACTAGGGAAAAGAATTTATTATGTACGATAGTGGGATTATTATTTACTTGGCATTTGGCACAATAAGCCAAGGTTAGCAATCTCAGATCGTTTTGGTCGTTTGGAAAGACAAGATCTCTTAGAAATCTTGGAGAGGCCAGGCAAAAAGGTCTCAGTGAGCAGGAAAATTGTTTTTCATAGAGCTATAAAATTGTCTGTATCTTTTAGAAGAACTAATATTGAAGTAAAACAATTGTAAGATAACAGGTATAAACTTATATGAGCAGAACCTTATGAGTTTGAAGAAATCTTATGAATTAACATTAAAGCTTGCATTCCACTGATTACATCAAGACCTATCCCTGCCAGAAGCCTTGAAAACATACATAAATAGTAATTGTGAGTGGCATGATGGCTGAATGCCTTTGACCACCGAACAATGCCTGTAGAGAATTCAGGTGGGTACAATATTGTGCACAAGTCATCTTCCTATGGTGCATATATAACTTTACATAGCTCTTTGCACAGCAGATGCAAACAAAGTAACATATTCATCCATGCGTAGGTTGATGGAATTGTTGGTAGTAATGTCTGTTTAGATTGGATAAGCTCAAAAGAAAGCACAGCTGCTAAGAACGGTCTTTTAGTGAATGGTGCTACTTTCGGTACACTTTCCTTCCCTAAGGTGTAAAATAGTCTGAGTGCTATAAGCGTTGTTACCAGTTTAAGGTGCAAGATGCCAATTTTGTGTGGGACCCCTTGATAACTTGGTATATTGTAGACCTAGAATACTACATAGAGAATGAGACTATATAGTGTCCATCTTGCTGATATACTTATAGTCAGATCCCAGCTTGCATATTTATCAGTATCCATCCCTCATAAAATCCTTTTCACTGTATCTGTAATAGCAGTTGAATCTTTCACGTACCTGAAACATGACACCTAGTACAAAATACTCTTTTAAGTCTAGCAGATGAGTGGCTCAAGAGATCAAAATTTAACCATTGTGCCCTTGTGAAGAAGGATTGTGATCCATTCTTTTTCTCCTGAAGCTCTTTGGAATTGTACAATTAGTCCTAAACTTGTAGTCTTGGGCGGACTATTGTGACCCCAAACCTGCATTATTTGCTGAACAAGTGTGGTTATATTTGAAGATGGGGCTTGTTTTCCCATTTCGAGGTCTTGTGAAACCCATGAATTTCTTGCAAGCTTTTGCATAATTATTATCTGTAATGGTTTTACATTATGTTCTCCTTTCAATTGTCTTAGTTCTTGTTAAATTAAGCTGATGAGATGATGAACATTCTTATCCTTCCCTGATACATCAATTGTGTTTAGAAAGAGCCAATGGAGCCATAGTGTGCTAGATAGGGCCTCTTCTTGTCGAGGGAGAGGTCCCAGGTGCAATCTGAGCCTGCTCACCTGCAGAGGGAGGGGTGTTGGGTTGTTCTGTGGGTAGGGTGTTCTATAAGTTGTAACAAAAAAAAGGAAGGTCTAAAATGCAGAGTCTCCAGTTTCTATAGACAATGAAGTGATAGTGAGCAATTTTGTGGGCCTTGTCCATTTTACACACAATACCACCCATATTTTTTCCAAGTGGGCTCGATCTACCCTCTCCTTTATGTCTATGATTCCTTGTCTAAACATTTTCCCAACACGTCCCCGGGGATAGGTGAGAGCTTTCATTTCCAACTGTTTCTGCTTCATTTATAATGTGTATAAAATGATGATCCTGTTGAACCTGTTTAGGAGTTTGGCTAGAAATGAAAAACGTAAGACCGTCTAGTCATGGATTTCTTTTTAGCATTTGTTGACTGTAGATAGCGGCTCCATGTCTCCTTTTATACATGAAGGTCGCCTTTGTGACTCCAACTTCACTACTAGAACCATCAGCTGATCCAACAATCTGCATTCTCTCTTATTCTATTTGTCAATTTGCCATCTTGCCTGGACATCCTCTTGTGCAGCTTGGCGATGATTTCAATGTCTGAATCAAGCCCAAGGCAACCAGCTTCCTCAAGAGCCTTTCTTTTCTGTGTTTCAATTTGACCGACTGTTGTTCCTTGCTTCCATTAGATTTAAGAATGCCTCAATCAAATGATCCTTCTCACATTCTTAGGACAACTTCGATACTGGGCAACATCCTTCTGACCTCAATCAAATGATCCTTCAATCTTGTCATGAACTCCACCTTCGTAATTTCCATGCAGGAGTCACATTACGTGCGGCAACCCTTATACCTTATCTTTAGTTCAGCAATATATCTTTAATAAAAGATATTGCGAACCATGATGTTGCCACGTAGCGTTTCGTGCTCTCAACCCTTATACATTGTAAAAAGGAATCACCTTTTGGTAGTATCACTGGACGCATCAAACACATAGGCATACATTAAAAGAAATGAGAACTAGCTAATATGCTGACAACAGTTGAATCTGCTGCTGGTGGAAGTTTAGCTGCTGGCAGCTGATCTATTAGGACCCGACTAAAAGGGGCAGAGAAACCGGCCTCTTAGAGCACTGTATGTCGTCACCAATCTCCTTGGGCACGTACAAGGTCCACCCATCATATGCACTGGGTAAATCAGGATATAATGGCGGGTGGGTGGCCAAGTGGAGTTGGGTTTAGAACTCAGGGCCTCCGTTTCATGAAGCATGCCCTGGTCAACACAACAAGACCCCATTGGTCATATAGAATTATTGTCCCCAGATACTGGTATAAGATGTAAATGATTAGGATAAGTGTTAGGGAGGAATTTGTTGGACCCACTTTATTGAAACTTTAATAATTGTAGTGAAGGAGTTCTGAAATGGTTTTTGTGTCACACTTCTTTAAAAAAAGGTTTATTGACGTACTCTGACCCTCTCTCATTCTCTAATTCACTTTCTGTCTCTAGCGTGCTTAATCAAACACCTTGTGTTTGTAGTGAGAAAGTTTCTACATAAATTCAAGATACAATTATACTGAGAATTGGAGCTCCACAACCCACCATGATGATGGAAGTATTGTATAGATAATGTTCCTTAAATATGTGGGCAACACGACTGTTTTAGTTCCTATCAAGCACAGTCAATCATGCAAACTACTGCACCTGCTATATTATTAGCCTTGTAATAACAAATCACGTATCACATTTTTCATGCACTTTAGGACCGAAAGCATAAGTATATGAAAAGCAAGGAAGCAGATGCACAAGCCACACCTTGATTAGCAAAATTGCTTCTCGTGACTGTTATATATTAAGGGTCACAGCTCATGTGGCTTTCCTTGTCTATATGTTTATGGAAGATTATTTCTTGTAGGTAGCTGCAGTTCCTGAGGATGTTGGAACTGCTGGTGCACTTCGAGCAGTGAAACACCATCTTACTGCAAATGACATATTGGTAAGAATCCTAGGCCTTTGAAGCAAAAGCTTTCTTTCTGACTTCTTTAGTACTCACGTGCTTTCTTTTGTAGGTATTGAGTGGTGACCTTGTTTGTGATGTGCCTCCGGGGGCTGTTGCAGCCACCCACAGAAGGCACAATGCAGCAGTTACGGCCTTGCTTAGTGCTTCTCCAGTTAGTGGGCTTTCTGAAAGTGGTTCTTCTGGAGGAAAGGACAAGGCTAAAAAACCAGGACGCTACAACATCATTGGTTTGGATTCTACAAGGCAATTTTTAATGGCCTTAGTAACAGGTTTGCTTTGTGTATACTTCTTCTTGCATATTTAAAATAAAAACATACTCATGTACATACTGTGTTTTTGGTAGGTGCTGAAATTGAGAAAGATTTTCGTGCTATGAAAACTATTCTTCGTGCTTCAGCCCAGGTAATATAATTGATGGAAATTCAGCACATTGGACAGGGGAAATTTAATTTCTATATTTCACCTGGTTTTTGGTTAGCTTTTACAGTTTTTCATTTCTGCCAGTGTCTGAACTTTTATTTAATTTTGCCTCTTTGTTTCATAGATGGAAATCAGGACTGATCTAATGGACGCTCACTTTTATGCATTTAACAGGTCTAATGTTTAGTTTGTTATTTAATTGTTTGAGATCTATTCAATGAGGTTTATTATTCTATTTTTAATGCCAAAAAAGATCTACTGTTTTCATAAATTTTGTGATTCACTTACTCTATTCATTGTTATCAGGACTGCTCTCCAAGATGTGTTAGATCAGTATCCACATTTTAGCAGCCTTAAGCAGGATGTTGTGCCATATCTTGTAAGATCCCAGTTGTCCTCCTCACTGGTGAGAGTTCTTTATCTACTTGTTATATTTACATTGATTACTTCAGTGAAACTGAAACGTGTAGTTCTCGCCATTTTTTGTTTATAGTTCCTCACTTCTGCAACTTCTGCAAATTTCTCTCAGAGATCGGACATTTCACATGGTCGTGCTCCCCAACTTGATGATTGGAATGATGGAGTTGCTTCCCAGAGCAGCCAAGCATGGTACACTAACCGTCAAACTAGCCCATCTCCAAATTTTCATGAGCTCTATTCTTCTGCACCATACAGTGAGTTTTTTGTAAAAGGAGGAATTCATAAATGCTGTGCCTACATTGCCAACAAGAGCAAGTATTGTTCGCGTTTGAATACTATTCAAGCATTCTCAGATATAAATAGAGATGTAAGGCTCCCTACAAAAACTATTTATAAGCTGTAAAAACTTATTTTAAAGGTAATGTTTAGAGATAATACATGATGTTAATTGCAGGTAATAGGAGATGCTAGCCATCTGTCAGGTTACTCTTTTTCATCACATAACAACATTATTCATCCGTCAGTGGAGCTCGGATCAAAAACTGCTGTAAGCTTGTCACTATGTACACAATTGCCCTGTTGTATAGTGAAGTTGATAATTGTGAGAATCTTTGGTGAATTAATACTTACGAAAAACATATTAAATCTGTCTCTGCTTGAAATTATATTTTCTTTTGAGGAGCCCACCTGCCGTTTCACTTTGCAACATGTCAATAAAATTTCATTTCTGAATATTTTTCATTCTTTTTATGCAAATGGGTTTTAATTTTGATAGTATTCGGTTTCTTAAATTTCACTTAGATAATCTGACATGTACTATTTAACGTGTTACTTAAATAAAGAGTCCTTTTATTTGTTAGAAGTAAAGAGAGATTTTCTCATTCAAATTAGATAATGTAATTTTCATATTAGTGTGGGCAACTCTTTCTGTATCCACTGATCAGATTCTTGATTGTGGTTCTTGTGGAGATCTTTCATGCTTGACAGATGTACCTTTTTAGGACAAGGGTTCCCCGTAGATGTTTGCTCTAGCTTTGGCAGATGCCAATACAGTAACCTATAGTCTATGCTTTTTTCAATTACTAATCAATTGGACTTCTCATTCATTTATAGGAGTCTTACCATTAATTGACTAATTAACTAAGGAAATAACTTAAAGGAAACTATTTTATTCTAAAAAAGAAACCAAAGGAGGAAATAAAAATCCTAATCGAAATACAATAAACAAATAAGCACAAGCACAATTAAATTGGAATGCCTAGACCATGAGATGCTTAAACAGGCCATAACATGATCAGAGTTACTACTCACTCACTTTCCCATTTCTAGTAATTTTTGTGATGTTGAAACTATGATGATTTGAAAAACATAAATCACATTCGGTTTAAATCTGTTCTTTGTTATTTTTGCTTACATAATATTGTTTTCTATAAAAGTTTTGTCATGGCGTAGGTTGGACCAAATTGTATTTTGGCCGAAGGTTCAAAGCTTGGAGATAAATGTAGTGTTAAGCGGTCTTCCATTGGTCGCCATTGCAGGATTGGGTCGAATGTGAAGGTATAGCTTTAAGATTATGCACAAGGTTATTCTCGTTTCAATTTTGATTTTTTATCTGACTTTCAACTTTCAACCAGTGAATGAAAGTATTTATTCATGAAATGTTACTCCATCTTTGGAACCAACATCCAAAAATGATGTGAAAGTTCTGACATGTGATTTTCTCCTCCAATGTGCTATTCTCCATTATAATCGACTGATTTTCTATAGTGTTTTTGATGCAATTCCACAACTTTTATGTAGATTGCCAATTCAGTCGTGATGAACCATGTCACAATTGATGATGGGTGCTCAATTCAGAATTCTGTTATCTGCAGCAATGTGCATATCCAAGAGCACGTGGTTCTGAAGGATTGTCAGGTAACCTCAGCTTTTTGTCTAGCTTTTACATCTGCTACAAAATCCTTTTCATCATTCAAGTCACTATATATTCTTTCCAGGTAGGTGCTGGTTATATAGTCGTAGCTGGCGGTGAATACAAGGCCGAATCTTTGGCAAAAAAATAGAGAATCCTGTCTTAGGTGATTGAGCATATTTGGCAATACAATTGGCTTCGTAAATCAAGGGAATGAAGAGAGAAAGCTTTGTTGGAAATATATGTTGCCTAGTATGGTCTGACATAAGGTGTAGATTATCGTTACTTTTTCCAGCTGGAAGCTGATGGAAAGACGTTTGGACTGAGATAAAGCGGGATGAACGTTGGTCCTTCTAGCATTGAAGCTGATGGAAAGCTGTGGGTTGAGGTGGTGTGTGGGATGCAAGCTTGTTAGAGGTAGAAAGTTTTGCTGCAAAACTAGGTAGTTAAAGGGAATTTGGGCCGTACTTCCTATATTCCTATACAGTTTTCTGCTTTATCGTTGCGACAAGATGATGAAGTAGTTCATTAAGGGTCCGTTTGGTTATGACTTTTAGAAGTAGTGAAGTTGGATTTTCAAAATGAAGTAGAATTGGTGTTTGGTTTGGAATTTAAGTAATGATGGTATGTGGTGTAATTTTCAAAAACTGACAGGGGCTGTTTTAAATCATGATGGCTCTGTTTCTGTTGTTTTTTTTTTAAAAGTACCATTGTCAGTTTTCAGAAATTACATCAACTGCCATTGCAAGAAGCTCATATGACTTCTTTGGGGAAATCTCCTCCAGAGGAGATTTCCCCAAAGAAGCTGGATTCTAAAAAGAATCCAGCTTCTTTGGGCCAACCAAACGGGCCCTAAACATCCTTTGATGGCTGACCGTAAACTAAATGTAGAAGTCTTTTTTTTTTCCTTAATATATAACCTGTTCATTGTTTATCGGAATTATAAACTATTCATTAGATACGTACATGCGACATGGTGCAAATCATGGTTGGACTTAAAAATATGGTGGATATCAAATTAGTGGATAGGTGAGTATGTTACATCGGAGGTAGGTGAGTTTCATGGTAGCCGTCCGATCAAGATCTAGCGGTTATGAATAGAATTGACTTCATATAAGTCAAATGAGAATAAATTTATTTATATATATATATATATATATTCGGAAATCAGTATTGCTCTATTAAATTGAGTACATATGCTGAATTCCGATGCATGCACGCCCAGATGCGCCAGGCACATACTAACTGGACACTTCTCCATAGAAGAGTAAAATTGTGAAAATTACCATGGATGTACACACTCAGATCACTATTTGTGCATTCTGTCCAATCATCTCTCCCTAACCTTCACAGGAAGCCCACCCTTCATCCTTAGAGTCAGTGACAGAACATGTTCAGGGCAGTTTTTCTTGTCCACAACTTCAATGACAAACCTCTCCATCACACATGCCACAATGGATTTCATCTGTATGAATGCCATCTCCTTCCCAAGGCACATCCGTGGCCCAGCATGGAACACTGGGAATTTGTAAGGGCTCTCTGGCTGGAAAACCCCCTCCTTGAGCCACCTCTCTGGCCTAAAACTCCTCCAATCCTGTCCCCATATCCCCTCCATCCTCCCCATAGCATAAGTAACATAGGACACGAACCACCCTTTACCAATAAATGTTCCATCAGGGAACACATCATCTTCCATGCACTTTTTGGTGTCCACTGCCACTGGTGGGTAGAGCCTTAGTGACTCACAGATTGATGCATGGAGGTAGTGCATCTCACGTAGCTCATCAAAACTGAATATTTTGTTGGATATCTGATTGTGGGTACTCCGAATTTTTTCAATTTCCTTCAAAATGTTTTGTTCTACCTGTGGTTCTGATGAAATGAGCCAAAAGAACCATACTAGGGTTGAAGAAGTCGTGTCCCTCCCTGCTAGAATGAAGCTGATCACAATGTCACGTAGGAACTCCTCTGAACAATCATGACTGGTCATGAACCTGGACAGGAGATCCTCATCATGTGGAATGTTTTCATGCAATGCCCTCTTCTTCCTGGACTTGATTATTTTTGTGGCAAAGTTGTGGACTATTGAGATTGATTCGCATAATCGCCTCTCAGTGCCGATGTTGAGGAATTTCTTGAATTTATACATGGATGGGAAAGCGTACATGAATCTGCCGGAGGACAAGTTCGCAGCATCGTCAAAGGCACGGGCAAATACTGGCCCGCCGCCTGCCAATTGGGCCACGGTGTGCGTGGCTAAGCAGGCAGGGTCCTCGTTGAAGGCCACATTACAGATGTTGTCAAATGCAAAGCGCTCTAGTATGTCTTGGAGGTCTACGGTCTGGTGAGTCTTCACAGCTTGGCTTAGCAATGGAATCAGCCTGTCTGTGATTTCCTTCTCCACAACATCCATGATAAAATTTCGGAGCGATTTGGTATTGAACTCGAAACTTGCAGTTTTCCTTTGCATCTGGTAAGAAAGAAAAATGAAACACTTTTATCAGATGTCTTCGAAGGAAAATAAAAGAAACACTTGATAATGAAGATCTATACTCTCTTCGACCCCATAATAGTTGTCTTATTTCTACAAAATTGTACTCCCTCCATCTTGTTTTAATAGCTGCATCTGAAAAAAAGTTGATTTTTATTGGATGGTGGAAACCACAACTAATGGAGGAAGAAGAGGTTCAAAATTCACTTAGATAGACCATATGGAGCATCTAAATCAGGTCTGTCCTCTCTTCCATATGAAGTATCTAAAACAGGATGGAGGGAGTAAATTCTCTGGAAGGTGAGCACTTTAGACACAAAAACACAAAAATCTAACAAACTTAAGCACCTATTTGGGCAAAAAAAAGACAAAAATGTAGTAGGAGAATAAGAAGGAGCACATTAGAAGTTCTGAGTAGTAGGAGAATGGGAAATAGGATAATAAATATGGCACAATATTTTTTGTAAATATGACAATTACAGTGGGATAGAGGGAGTATCATTGTCCATTGTAGTCCGGGAAGAATGGAAGTGTGTTAAAATTGACATTGCTAGTTGCCACAATATAATATCCAAAAGCAAAAAAAAAAAGAAGCCCTAGCCATGGACCTCGGAATGGTGGCCGGGTCAGATCATAAACCCCATTAGCTAGACTATAAACTTATAATCCCTCCTTCCCTTTTTAATAGTTCAAATTGGTAAAAAGATATGTGTAAGGGAGTTCATTAATTAATATTTTTTCCTTTTTTACACCATCAACTAATTAGTGTGAAAAGCATAATTGTTATATGACTACTAATATGGTACATTTTTTTTGTTTTTTTCATATGAAACTATTCCAAAGATACGGAGGGAGTGCAAAGTTGGCAGGATACCGCTGGACCCGGCTTGTGGCGGGCCACTCCTATATTTAAAACACTGATTTTTAGCTGTTCCCTGTATACCTTACTCCATCCATTAATTACTATGAGATGGATGATATGCTAATTGACTGCTAATATGGGCATTGTTTTTGCAAGTGATACTATTAAGACGTAATGGAGGGGGTAGCTAAAAGGCCCGCAAAATTGACAGCATATTATATAGTGCCAATATACAAGGGGTAGCTGTTTCCTATTATATAGTGCCAATATAGAAACAGACATATTGTTAGAAACTTGGTCCTTCTCCATTCCCAAGTTGTTCTAGGACTAACTAAACTTTAACAAATTAGTTGGACCATGGATATGGTGCTCGCTTCCTATTGGCAGAGTACAGAGATGTGTGGCCAACTAAAAAATTTCCCCTAGTCTGAGATTAGAAGAAGTTTTATTTTTTTAGTGCCATGAGGTTAAAAGAAGATAAAACCCCTTCCTTATAAACAAAGAATTGGAATTAAGACAAGGTTTGAGATATTATTAGTCACTGAATACCATCACTGCTTATGTCACCATAGATTTTAACAACTGATGATGCTAACTTGCCAAGCATGATCAGTTAGCTGACAGGCAACATCACAAGGCTGAGAGAAACACAGTGAGACAGTGACTCAAAGTTCAATAAAGTCGAAAAGGTCGAAATTGTGGGACCTGCAGCTGGGCCTCTTCTTCTGACTTCTAGTTTGTATATTAGTGGCTTGCAGAAATTATCGTTCATATTCAAACATATGCTTACCTAGTTTCCCAGAATCAGACTATTCCACTCCCAGTTCACAAATGCTTAATTACCAAAGAGGGATTTACACATGTTCAAGTCAATGAGGCATAATCTTATTTACACATCCGCGACCCTTTTCGCACTTACTCCCTCCGTCCGAAATTATTATTAATATAATATTTTTTTATAAATAAATTAAAAGTAGTTAATTTGGAAAAAATAATAATAATTCCATATGAAGGCAGTATTACACTTGGTCACATTTAAAAATTTATAATTATCTATCAAGAAGTAAAATTATGCTTACATCAGTTTGATGATAAATTTCAAAAACTTGACAGTGTAACTTTCGAGAAAAAACTTGACAACTTGGTTCCATACTTTGTCAAGATAAAAAATAAAAAACATAGGTTCCATACATAGACCAAACAATATTCCCGAAGAACTATGGAATAATTGAGACATGTTATGCATCAAATTGTTGCCAAAAAAATGCATCAAATTTTGTAAAAAACAATGTTATGCATCAAATGGAGTAATTATAAAAATAGATAAGATTTTGGATGAGTAGTTCACCATCCCACGGTTGAGCCAGCCTAACCCACCTATACACAAACCCTAACCCACCTATACACAAACGTTGGATATCCACCGCCCAACGTAAAACACATGGACGGTGGACAGCCACGACCATGTGAAGGGGTGGGTTGGCTAAAATGTGGGGTGGTGAACTACTCATCCATAAGATTTTTTATTAAAAGGAAAGTAGACAAGAAACAAGGACGTAAACGGAAGAGAATCGTTCAGCAAAGGACGCCCCTCCAGCCCATGTGTCTTTTAGGGGCCGTTTGGGGCGTGATTAAAAGCAAAACATCCAGATGGGATGTTTTGCTACACTGTAGCATCGGGATATTTTATATATCCAGCTGATACACCTCATGAGGTGTATCAGCTGGATGTAAAAATCCACATGGATGCTACAGTATATATCCAATATCCAGTTTGGATATTTTGCAATAATCACGCCCCAAACGGCCCCTTAGTGCTACTTTTTTTTTCCTTTCACTTTTAACCAATTTCTTACGATGCAGCTTGCATAATATCTTTATTATCTAAACCTTGTCTACCATCATTCCCTAAAAAAGATAAATGCAAAAAACATAAGAATCAAAACAAGAATCAAAGTATATCAACTTGCCTTCCACAATTCTCCATCAGAATTGAAGATACCACGTCCAAGGAAGTCCTCCAACAAGGAGATGAACCGGTCTCCTTTAGGGTAGTTCTCAAAGTTGGTCTTGAGCATGTGTTCCACATTCATGGGGTTGGCTGTGAGCACTCCCTGCACCTTCCCCGGCCGCCGGAAAGTCACCGTGTTCGTCGGATGATCCGCGAGAATTGGAGTCATCCATTCGAGGAACCTGTGCCTGTTCTTGAGGAAGTCTGGGAGGTTTCCTACTAGAGGGTAGTTTCTAAAATTGTTTTTGGAGGTGTTTTTGCTTCTCGATGGTTTTTGGGTGAGGAAGTAGAAGAGGAGACAGGTTAAGGGGAGGAAGAAGAAGACACTAGACCAGAAAGAAAAGGGGACCATCTCAATTCCTTTACTTTCTTTCAGTGTTTGTGTGGAAATTACAAGGGTATTGGTGTGGCTTATATAGAGCTAGAATCTGCCTTAGCATAAGTGGACATATAAAAGTGTTTATTGTCAACTACAATCTAAGCAAGTAATTGAATAGTCACAACTCCTCCCCCAAGAAAACAAATATTAACACATTCCCCAAGCAAATATGTAGACAGTTTGGGCAAAAAGGAAGCGGAAAAAGTTAACATGAGACACGGCTCTCGTGCGTTTGCTGAGCAGAGGAACCGTCGGATTTCAATCCCACAACCTGCATCAAATCAGGGGTGTTACACGTGATTTAAACCCGCCCCATGATTGATGCCCGCTGGATCAAAATCTGACATCTGATGAGTTTTGGCTCGTGCGAGCACGTGTGAGGGGTGTGAGCGATGTCTCATACAAATAGAACTCTAAAAATATGTAGTGAGCAATGAGCATGGATAAAGATACTCACATGAACATTACAAAATGCCCTCCCGAGCGCATCTGGACCATGCATTTTGATCGTGGGTCCCCCTGTAATTAGGGATGGGCAGGATGAAGAAAGCTTCCCACCCCTGTAAATTATGGGGACTGTCGGATCCCAATCTAATGGTACGCAGCTTCGACCCTTATTTTGTTAACTCAGATGCATATTATCCTTTTTTATGGAGCACATGAGATGCATTTTAGCAGTGGGGGACCATTCAAAAATTCTAGAAATCCATTTATGTTTTTTTGCTGAACTCTTCATTGTATTTACCAAATAGAACATACACAGCAAAGAAGTCGTCCGAAAGCAGACCGAAGGGGAAATCCGGGGCCCTATTGGCATCTATAGCAAGTAGTAGCATGGTTGATCACGACTATTGTTTATAACATTGACTTCTCCTTCACAAGACCTAAGTAACAAAGTACGGGCATGGTGATTTTACGCCGACGGTAAATGTACAGGAAAAATCGAAATATGAGAAAATGACATGAAAAGTCTATTCATCAATACAACAGCTAGGTGGTTCTTGGTTGGATTGCCTAAACATGTCTATTCATCAAAGCGATTGGTCCTTGAATGCAGCGGATACTATAGGGGAAAATGTTAAATGGGATTGCTCTCATATAGCTTATATGAGGTGATATATGCAAAATATACACATTTTCATATATCTTTCTACCTATATGTTAGTAGTATTTTTAATTAAAATAAGGATAATTAATGGTTATTAGTGTTAAGTGAATAATTAGGAGTTTGGTAATTAAATGCGCTTAATTGAGTTATTTAGATACATTAATTAGTTTTAATATATTTATATTTTATTATGCGTTTAATTACGATTTAATTTTATTTATGCAGGTATTAAGGTTTCAAAAGCAAATGCATGTGTTGTGTACGTTACTATGTACACGTCTGCACATCATTACGTCAGCCATATCAGTTTAGGATATTTGCTTAGCATATGATAATTAATGTAATCAGACCCGTTTAGGCTAATTGTTAGGTAACGGGCTGATAGAGAATAATCAGGCCTAATTAGCGGCCCATCAGCTGGAACAGATGGCGCACCCCTAGGAGGTCGCGCCATCCTCTGCCTTTATAAGGAGGTCGTCCTCCTCTTTTGAGATTATGCAAAAAGTAATTTTCCCTAATTCTCTTCTCTTCTTCTCCCTCTTGCCGCCAAGGCACCCCTTGTGACCCTGACGGTCACAACACTGGTATCAGAGCCGTTCCGATATGCGGAACCTCATGCCTCCTTGCAAGCAGCCAATCATGGCCGCGGGGACGTCCTCTGAGCAGGAGCAAGCACACGACGTTGCAAGTCCAAAGGCGGAGTCTGAACCCACACAAGCGACCTTGGTCTCTGTGTTAATGGGGATTCAAGATCAACTCAAGGTGATGAATGTGGCGCATGAGGAAGAAAGGGCCAGGTGGGCAGCACGAGAGGCCATGCGCACTGGCCCCAATGCTACCCCGACATCACCAACACATGGGGGGATCCCAACAGGTGGGTGTTTCTCTGCTAGGCCAATCCCTTGGCAACCCTGGTTCTCAAGGCATTCCAATTGGATCAATCCGCGTCGATATGGGAGCAGGACGCGTAGGCTCAGGAATACGAGGCACAGAAGGTGCTCGGGGAAATGACTCAATGACTGTAAGAACACGCAATATCCAGCGTGAGATGGAGGAGGACTGGGAAGAGTTCTCTGGGTTCCGCAGAGGACAGCGGACCAGCGCTGAACCCAGATTGGCTCGACTGCAGTTCCCTAGGTACAATGGCGAGGATGATCTGGTCGAATGGTTATACAAGGCTGATAAGTTCTTTTCCTACCAGGGGACCTATTCTGACGAAGAGCGACTTCGGGTCGCTGCCTTTCACCTGGACGGCGATGCATCAGTCTGGTTTAGAGCATTCCAAAAAGAAGTTTGTCGCCCCACATGGGTATCGTTTTCTGACGAGCTGTGCATCCAATTTGGGCCAAACGAATTCCAAGACTTCAATGAGATGCTCTCCACACTGCGTCAAACTACCACGGTGAGAGCGTACTACTCTGAATTTATGAAGATTGCTAATCGGTTACCGGACTGGCCGATGGCCGCTCTTATCGGAACGTTCAAACGAGGACTGAAGCCCGAAATTGCTGACGAGATGCGTCATTTTTCCTATCATACGATGCGGGAGGTGGTGCATCATGCGCGCATCGAAGAGGAAAAATTGGCCCGTCAAAGAAGAGGGGGTCGTGGGGGTCTTCCTCTGAGGCCGTACTCTGGCCCCTCTCCTGTCCCTACCCCAGCGGCCGGCCCAGTTTCTAATCGATTAGCCTTACCCGGACCTCCGCCAGGGGTCCCCACTTCCACTCCTATCCGTCGCCTCACTTCGGCTCAGATGGCAGAACGAAGGGCCAAGGGGCTCTGTTTTAACTGCGACGAAAAGTTTGTCCCAGGCCATCGTTGCCCTGCTAAGGGTAGCTTACTCATAGAGGAAGTTGAGGACGAGGAACTTTCTCAAGATTAGGAGTTCACCCATGTCTATGACCATGTCCAACCAGAGATCTCCGTGCACGCCTACTGGGGCATTTTTACCCCACGCACCATGCGTGTTCAAGGCCTATTGAAGCGACAGCAAGTGGCAATACTGATTGATAGTGGTTCTACTCACAACTTCATCAATAACAGGGTGGCCCAGCGACTCGGGTGCTATGTATCTGACGCCACCCCCTTTGATGTTCTCATCGGCGATGGCAAACACCTACGCAGCTCCGGAGTGTGTGCTCAAGCGTCCTTGACCATTCAAGGGCACACGTTCACTACGGACCTGTTCCTACTACCCACAAAAGGGGCGGACGTGGTCTTGGGCATCCAATGGCTACATGAATTAGGTGATGTTTTGTGGAACTTTCGTGACCTCATCATGGACTTCGAAGTGCAAGGCCAGCGGGTACGGATACAAGGCTCACAGCCTGGCTCTTTACACTCTGCCCAGACACTGGACTCCCTGGCACGATTTGCACCTCAAGGGGTCTTTCTTCAGCAACGTGCCATGGGGGACGTTGAACAAAGGTTCCTCCCAGATGACATGCACCTATTTTTAGAGGACCATGCAGATATATTCTCCGACCCTACTGGTCTTCCACCCTAGCGGCACCACGATCACCACATCCCACTAATTTCCGGGGCACCGTCGGCTAATATCCGACCCTACCGCTACCCACACGTGCAAAAGGCTGAAATTGAGAGGTTGGTAGGGGAAATGCTTCGCACAGGTATTATTCAGCTTAGCCACAGCTCATTTTCTTCTCCAGTTTTACTCGTGCGAAAAAAGGATGGCACATGGTGCTTTTGTGTTGACTATCACGCCCTCAATGCCATTACAATTAAAGATAAATATCCCATACCGGTGATTGAGGAGCTTCTCGATGAGTTGGTCGGGGCGAAGGTATTTAGCAAGTTGGACTTAAGGTCCGGCTACCACCAGATACGGATGCAGCCTTCCGATGCTCACAAAACTGCCTTCCGAACCCACGATGGTCACTATGAATTTCTTGTCATGTCATTCGGCTTGACCAATGCCCCGGCCACGTTCCAGAGGTTGATGAATGACTTGTTCCGTCCCCATCTCCGGCGCTTTGTGCTAGTCTTTTTTGATGACATATTGATCTATAGCCCATCATGGGAAGAACATCTCAACCACATAAGGTCCCTATTTGCTATCTTACGTGCTAATACATTATTTTTGAAGCGTTCGAAGTGCACTTTTGGCAGCCCGCAGGTCGAGTATTTGGGCCATATCATCTCTCAGAAGGGGGTGGCTACGGATCCTTCCAAAGTGGATGCAATGCTCTCATGGCCCAGGCCCACCTGTGTGAAATCTCTGCGGGGTTTCTTGGGTCTCACGGGCTACTACATACGGTTCATTGCACAGTATGGTGTCATTGCTGGCCCACTTACTTCTTTACTTAAGAAGGGGGCGTTCACCTGGTCAGAGGAGGCCCAGTTAGCTTTTGATCGGCTGAAACAAGCAATGGCCCAAGCTCCAGTGTTGGTTCTTCCGGATTTTTCACTACCATTTGTTCTTGAGACCGATGCATCAGATGTGGGCCTAGGTGCCGTCCTTCTTCAGCAAGAATGGCCCATTGCATTTTACAGCAAGGCTCTGTCGGGCCGATCCTTGACCTTGTCTACTTATGAAAAAGAAATGCTAGCCATTGTCCATGCCATCTCCAAGTGGCGACCCTATCTCCTGGTCCGAAAGTTTCTGATACGGACGGATCATCAGCCTCTCAAATACTTCTTGGATCAGCGGGTCTCTACTCCTTCTCAGCAGAGATGGGTGAGTAAATTGCTGGGATATGACTATGAATTGGTCTACAAAAAAGGGGTCGATAACACAGTTGCTGATGCCTTGTCTCGCCGGCCCACGGAAGGGGCCTGTTTGGCGCTCTCGGTGCCCTGCTGTCCCTTCTTCCCAGACCTGCAGAACGCCTATGGAGCTCACCCCTCTACGAAGGAGTTGGTCGAACAGCTTCAGTCCGATCCGAACGCAGCCCCACCCTTTGTGTGGCGCGATAGTCTGTTATTTTGGAAAGACCGGTTATGGGTGCCAGCCATTGGGAACCTACGTCATCGGGTGATAGCTCATTTCCATGATACTCCGGCTGCGGGTTATGAGGGCACCTTCAGAACTTATAAACGGATTAGTCAAAGTTTCCTGTGGAAGGGTATTCGGAAAGATGTACATGATTATGTGGTTGCGTGTGATATATGTCAACGGGCCAAGGCTGCAACTACATCTCCGGAAGGTCTGCTACAACCGCTTCCCATTCCCGACAAGGTTTGTGACGATGTGTCTATGGATTTTATCGAGGCTCTACCGGCAGTTCAGGGCAAGACAGTTATTATGGTAGTAGTGGACCATCTTTCCAAGTACGCTCATTTCTGCCCATTGAGTCATCCCTTCTCCGCCCGTACCGTTGCTGAACTGTATCTAAAGGATGTCGCCAAACTCCACGGTATGCCTCGTACCATCGTATCTGACAGAGACCGTGTCTTTCTTTCCCAATTCTGGCGAGAGTTCTTCAAGTTCCAAGGGACTGAACTTCATATGAGTACGGCCTATCATCCACAGACAGATGGCCAGACCGAAGTAGTCAATCACTGTCTGGAACAGAACCTTCGATGTTTTGTGGGGGATCAGCCCCGCCGTTGGCTTCAAATGCTTCCCTGGGCTGAGTGGTCATACAATACAGCGTATTACACACGTGCCGGCTTCACACCTTTTGCGATTGTATATGGCCGGCCTCCGCCATCTGTTCTGTCTTATGTGCCACACCGTTCATCAATTGTCGAGGTGGATTATATGCTGCAAACTCGTGATGAGGTCTTGCGCCAGCTTAAATCCAATTTGGCGTCCGCCCAGAACCGGATGAAGCAAATATATGATCAACATCACACGGATCGGGAGTTCATTGTGGGCGACTTGGTTTATGTGTCAGTCATACCTCATCGCCAGACTACCTTATACAGGGCTGACCAGAAGCTCGCGGCCCGATTTCATGGGCCGTATGCAATTGTGGAGAAGGTCGGTCCAGTGGCATATCGTCTTTCCCTGCCTTCTGGGTCTCTGGTGCATCCTGTATTTCATGTCTCCCGCCTCCGCCGTTTTACGGGAGATCCCACACTGGTTGAGGCTAGCCCTCCGCCACCACTTATGGGACATGTCGAGCCAGCGGAACCGCAGCCAGCTTCACTTATTGATAAACGGCGTGTGCGCCGTTCGGGATGCATTGTGACGGAGGTGCTTGTTTCTTGGAAAGGGAAGTCGCTGGACGACGCGGAATGGGTCCTCGAGGATGAGTTTTTGGCCCGTTTCCCATCCTGGCCACATTGAGGACAATGCGGTAGCGGAGCGTGGTGGAGTGTTGTGTACGTTACTATGTACACGTCTGCACATCATTACGTCAGCCATATAAGTTTAGGATATTTGCTTAGCATATGATAATTAATGTAATAAGACCCGTTTAGGCTAATTGTTAGGTAACGGGCTCATAGAGAATAATCAGGCCTAATTAGCGGCCCATCAGCTGGAACAGATGGCGCACCCCTAGGAGGTCGCGCCATCCTCTGCCTTTATAAGGAGGTCGTCCTCCTCTTTTGTGATTATGCAGAAAGTACTTTTCCCTAATTCTCTTCTCTTCTTCTCCCTCTTGCCGCCAAGGCACCCCTTGTGACCCTGACGGTCACAACAGCATGTCAAACAACTTCTGTGAAGAGATCAAAGATCTGACGGATGAGATCGCGTCAACGGGTTTTAACCCAATGAAAAAAAAAAGAACAAAAGCAATCAGAACCGATTCAGTGGGTTGGTTTGGTCTGGAACAAAAATGAAAGCAACCCGAGCCCGATGGCTCGGGCTTCTATTTCGATCGACAGAGAAAACAGAGCATCCGGGCGGAAGCTCTGCTCGATGACGGCGAACGGTAGGCGGCCAAGGCGATGGGTCAGGGCAGTCGATGGTGGAAAAGACGGCAGGCGGCCAAGGCGATGAGCTCACGGCGGTCAAATCAAGCGATGACGGCAGACCTGTGCTTGGTGGAGATGGGTACTGGACAGAGGAGAGCTTGAGCGCCTCGATCGGTGACGGAGAAGACGGGACTTGAGATGGGCGACGATGGGTCACGACGGTGAGGTGACGATGACCGGTAAGCGATCAACAGAGAGGAGGAACGGCAAAGGAAGGCCGATTGCGTCTCAAATTGGAAAATTCGTGGAAGTGGCTCGAAACAAGCTAAAAATGGAAGCTTGGCTCAGAATTGAAGGATCAATGTGTAATCTTGATGCGGGATTTGGAATCCAAAATTGGAACTTTCAGATAACTTGGGTTTGCTCACAATTGGCAGATATGAGAGATTGATCGATTCGGATTTGGTTAGATTTGGTTGTAGCTTGTTTGGGATCTGGTGGTGCTGAGAATGGAACGTCACTGAGTTGGCCGGCCTCAAGAAGGAAAGCTGCTACACTAAGAGGGGGCGCTGGTCTATAAGAGAAGAGGAGTCGAGTATGTTCTGGGAGAGGACTGTTTGGTGGAGGCTGGATCTGTGTTCTGTTTGTTCTGGGAGAGGACTGGGTGGCGGCTGCTCTGTCGAGAGGTAGAGAGAGGAGGATAACTATTTTCAGAGGAGGCTCTGTTCTGGCCGGTGGATAGAGGGAGACAAAGTGCTGTTTTTCTGCTCGAGAGAGAGAGGAGTAGCACTGCTGAGGGCTGTGGGAAGGAGAGATCACATAGAAGGAAGCTGCTTTGATCTCGAGAGAGACAAGCAGAATCCTGATTTCAAAGGCAAGAGGGTAACTGCTGCAGACGAAGAAAGAGAAAAAGAGTTGTGCTATTTTTGCTCGACAGTGCAAAAACAGAACAAATTTGCACGAACTAGGAAAAAAAGGGCTGCTTTACTTTGGCTGGAATTGGAGACTGTCTGTTCTATTCGAGAGAAAGAGCAGATTGATTGAGGCGTGCAATCGAGAGATTGTTGCAGAAGGTGGAGGAAAGAGGAAAGCAGGACAAGATTACAGACGAACTAAAAGCAGAAATCAGGATTTTTCTTTCTTTTATCTTTTATTTAGCCAATTTCTGTGTTTTAAGTTTAGTTGAACATCTTATTGCTTAATTAGAAAATAAAAATTAAAACTTTTCATTTCATTGTTGCTTGCTACATACTCTTAGAATTAGGTTGAATATCTTACTAAGTCTCTTAGGGATCGACCTCGTAGCCATTATTCTGCATTAGATTCGTGCACTTGCGAGTATTATATTAAAATTTACATCAAGTTTTTGGCGCCGTTGCCGGGGACTACATAGGATAATTTACCAAATTCTTAGAGTAGTTTAGTTTCAATTTAATTTAGTTTAATTTTTGTTGCTTATTAGTGTTTTGCCTTTTTGTAGGACTAAGAGAAGACGCAAAATTCTCGCCAACGTTGGAAGGGCCACCCCTTCCCCTCGTTTGCTTTCTTTTTCCTTTTTTTTAAATTTTTCTAGGTGCTTGATATTTTTATATTTTTTTCTGAGACTACATGTTGTGTTAGTTGCGATTTTAGGATTGTTATAGGTATTTAATTTTTAGTGGCGTTAATTAGTGTATGCTTGGTCGTCGGTCACTAGGTGAAAAGCTTGCACCTCTTGACGTAGAAATCGAAAGAACTTTCAAAGCAAGACTAAAACATAGAATGGATATTGCAAATCAATTAGGTAACATGGAAAATGAGAATGTGAGAAAGACATTAAAAGATTATTCATCCCCCATTCAATTCAACTCACCTTCCTGTATAGTGTTGCCGCATACCACTTTGAGTTGAAACCAGGGGTGATGCAACTTTTGCCCACATTCTATGGTTCCAATAAAAAAGATCCCTATAATCATGTTAAAGAGTTCCTTGACATTTGTGCGACATTTAAATTCCAAAATTTCTCTGATTAATCTGTTAGGTTGCGCCTCTTTCCCTTTTCTTTGAAAGAAAAAGCGAAAGCATGGTTGAACTCTTTAGAAGTTGGAACAATTAGGAGTTGGGATCAATTGGCTGAAAAATTCTTGAACAAATTCTTTCCTATTCATAAAACTCATGCCCTTCGTAGAGAAATTACAAATTTCATGCAGAAGGAGGGTGAACACTTTTATGAGTGTTGGGAAAGATGGAAGAATTTGCTTCTTAAGTGTCCACACCATGGATTTTTAAAGTGGCAACAAGTTCAATTCTTCTATGATGGTTTAACACCTCAGAACCATCAAATAGTTGATGCCACTAGTGGTGGGTCAGTTATGATGAAGAGTGCAGAAGAAGCATGGGATTTTATTGAGACTCTATGCGAGAATTCTCAGTAATGGGATTGCTCAAGTAGAGTTGACAGAACGTTTCTTTTTGAAAAGAAAGGAGGCGTATATAAGGTAGACAATAGTGCACATTTGATTTCCAAGATAGACAGCCTGACACAACGTTTTGATGCATTGATGTCTGCTGGTGGGCCCCAAATGCCAACACATGTCAATGTGTGTGCTATTTGCTCTAACCCCTCCCATGTCACACCAAACTGTCCCTCTAACACCTCGGGAGTGGAATACAATAGTGATCAGGCTAATGCTATCAACGCCTTCCCTCGACCTGACAATAACCCATATTCGAAAACTTATAACCCAGGTTGGGCTAGGCATCCCAATTTTTCATGGTCCAAAGGACCACATCAAGGAGGACCACCAGGGTACCCTCCCAATCAGTCTTACCCTCAACAAGTTCAAACGTTCCCTACACAACCCAAGAAACCATCTCTTGAGGATACTTTGAATTTATTCGTGCAAAGCTCTCTACAATTTCAAAAAGATACCCAACACTCTTTACATGCCAACTCGCAAGCAATTGCGAAGCTGAAACTTCAAATGGGTCAATTGGCTTCTGCATTAAATGAGAGGGAAAAAGGTAGGTTCCCAAGTCAACCTGTAGCAAATCCCAAAGGACAATTTGAAGTGGGATCTAATTCTTGTCAAGACCAATCTCCAGCGCAAGTTAAAGCCATAACTACACTTAGGAGTGGCAAACAAATTGACAACCAGGTTGAACCACCTAAGACGGCCATAGAAACAACCGCTAGAAAGGATGAGGAACAAGAGAGCACTACTAGACCAAATGTGTGTCCTGTTACATCGAAGAAGAGCTTAGAAGCTTCTTCGTGTCCTGAGTCTAGTCATATGCCACCCTATATACCTAAGGCACCTTTTCCCAAAGACTTGCAAAAACATCTCAAGGGAGCAAACTCGATGAGACAATGGAGATTTTTAAGAAAGTGCAAATCAATATTCCATTGCTCGATGCTATTAAGCAAGTTTCCGCTTATGCAAGATTCTTAAAAGACATGTGCACCCAGAAAAGAAAATTGAATGTACACAAGAAAGTATTTCTCACTGAACAAGTTAGCTCCATTCTTAAGCATAACACTCCTCCTAAGTTCAAAGATTCAGGATGTCCCACAATTTCATGCGTTATAGGAGACCATAATGTGGAGAGAGCATTGTTGGACTTAGGAGCTAGTGTAAATTTGCTACCATTTTCTGTTTATGAGAAACTTGGATTAGGAGAGTTAAAACCGACTACCATAACACTACAACTTGCAGACAGATCAGTTAAAGTCCCACGTGGTGTTATTGAGGATGTTCTGGTTCAGGTGGATAAATTTTACTTCCCAGTAGACTTTATTGTCTTAGATACCCACCCTGTGCAAAATCCTGGTAGTCAGATTCCTGTGATTTTGGGAAGGCCATTCTTAGCCACATCCAATGCCATAATAAATTGCAGAAATGGGGTTATGAAGTTGTCTTTTGGCAATTTAAAGGTCAAACTCAATGTCTTTAATGTTAGATAACAACCCCCAGAGTCAGATGATTCTTATACAGTGAATATGATTGAAAGTTTAGTACAAGAATCTCTGCAAAAATGTTTTAAATGATGATCCCCTCCAGACATGTTTAACTCATTTTGGCTTAAACTTCGACATCGAAGGGTCCATTAGAGAATTCAATGCATTGCTTGACTCTACCCCTGTATTGGACCCGACCAAATGGAAAAACCACCCCAACTTGACCAGGGTGGAACCTCTTCTAATTCCCGAGTCTAAACTTGTCCCATCTATTAAAAAACCACCCCAACTTGACCTAAAACCTTTACCAGAAACACTTAAATATGCTTTTTTAGGTTCTTCTGATACCTTGCATGTTATCATCTCTTCAGACCTTAATTTAGAACAAGAAGGAAAGTTGCTTAATGTTCTTCGTGAACATAAGACAGCTTTGGGGTGGACAATAGCAGACATTAAGGGTATAAGTCCTGCTCTGTGTATGCATCACATTTACCTTGAGGAGCATGCAAAATCTTCCCGTGAAATGCAACGCAGACTTAAACCTAATATGAAGGAGGTGGTTAGAGCCAAGGTGCTAAAATTGTTGGATGTTGGCATCATTTACCCCATATCAGATAGTACTTGGGTCAGCCCAGTTCAGGTTGTTCCTAAGAAGTCAGGAATCACAGTAGTAAAAAATGATAATAATGAATTAGTCCCCACCCCAATGACCACTAGGTGGCGAGTTTGTATTGGCTACAGAAAACTGAACTCAGTCACAAGGAAAGATCACTTTCCTTTGCCATTCATTGATCAAATGCTTGAGAAACTTGCTGGTCATAGCCACTATTGCTTTCTAGATGGCTATTCAGGCTACAATCAAATTCCCATTGCTCAAGAGGATCAAGAAAATACCACATTCACTTGTCCTTTTGGAACATATGCCTATCGCCGCATGCCATTTGGGTTATGTAATGCACCCACCACATTCCAGCGGTGCATGATGAGCATATTTTCTGATATGGTTGAGCGGTTTCTTGAAATTTTCATGGATGACTTCTCTGTGTTTGGATCCTCTTTTGATGAATGTTTACACTATTTGTCTCTTGTCTTGGCAAGTTGTAAAGATACAAATCTTGTGCTAAATTGGGAGAAATGTCACTTTATGGTTCGTCAAGGGATAGTTCTGGGGCATGTTATTTCTAATAAAGGAATTGCAGTTGATAAGGCCAAAGTTGACTTAATTTCAAGTCTGCCTCCACCAAAATCAGTAAAGGAGGTTCGATCTTTTCTTGGCCATGCAGGGTTTTACAGAAGATTCATCAAAGACTTTAGCAAAATTTCTAGACCTTTGTGCAATATGCTGGCTAAAGAAACTCTTTTTGTCTTTGATGACGAATGTTCTAAAGCATTTGATCAACTCAAGCAATTTCTCACATCTGCACCCATCATCCAACCACCGGACTAGAATTTACATTTTGAGCTTATGTGTGACGCATCCGATTATGCGGTTGGAGCTGTCTTGGGGCAGCGGGTGATTAAGATACCCCATGTCATCTATTATACAAGTAGAACTCTCAATGATGCTCAGCTCAATTACTCTATGACAGAAAAAGAGTTGTTGGCTGTAGATTATGCTCTAGACAAGTTCCGATCATATCTCTTAGGATCCAAGGTCATAGTGTTTTCAGATCATGCAGCTTTGAAATATCTTCTTTCAAAGAAAGACACAAAACCTCGTTTAATTCGTTGGGTCCTATTACTTCAAGAATTTGATATTGAGATAAAAGACAAGAAAGGTTCTGAAAATGTTGTTGCTGATCACTTGTCTAGACTAATTGATGAGTCTGCTGAGGAACCCTTACCTTTGAATGAGTCATTCCCTGATGAACAACTTTTTGTTGTCTCTCAATTGCCTTGGTATGCTAATATTGTTAATTATCTTGTCACAACTCAACTTCCTGAACATTGGACAAAACAAGATAAATCCAAATTCTTTGCCGAGGTTAAGCATTTTTTCTGGGATGATCCATACCTGTTCAAGTATTGCCCAGATCAAATCATTAGGAGATGTGTACCGGAGCATGAGGTTGTTAGTATCATTTCTTTTTGCCATGCTCATGCATGTGGTGGCCATTTCGGTGCGAAAAAGACTGCTGCAAAAATTTTACAAAGTGGTTTCTATTGGCCTACTTTATTCAAATACACTCGTGAGTTTTGCACAAAATGTGACAGATGCCAACGTATGGGTACACTATCACGTAAATCCATGATGCCCCTTACAAACATTCTGATTGTTGAACTTTTTGATGTTTGGGATATTGACTTCATGGGCCCATTTCCTCCATCGTTTGGTTATCTCTATATCCTTGTTGCAGTAGATTATGTTTCCAAATGCGTTTAGGCAATTCCCTGCAAAACAAATGATCACAAAGTGGTGGTTCGTTTCTTGAAAGAGAATATATTTTCTCATTTTGGAACCCCTCGTGCAATTATAAGTGATGGTGGTACACATTTTTGCAATAGAGCTTTTGAATCACTTCTGAAAAAGTACTCCATTACTCATAAAATTTCCACCCCCTATCATTCACAGACATGTGAGCAAGTTGAAGTTTCGAATAGGGAAATTAAATGCATTCTTGAGAAAACAGTTCGTCCCGACCTAAAGGACTGGTCTGAAAGATTGAATGATGCATTGTGGGCTTACCGTACTGCATTTAAAACACCGATTGGAATGTCTCCCTATAGAGTTGTATTTGGAAAACCTTGCCATTTACCTGTTGAATTGGAACATTGTGCTTACTGGGCCATCAAAACTTTTAATTTTGATATGGACAAGGCTGGAACACTTCGCAAATTGCAACTCAATGAGTTAGATGAAATTCGTAATGAGGCTTATGAGAATGCAAAGATTTACAAAGCAAGGACCAAAGTTCTTCATGATCAGCCAATACTGCGGAAGTCATTTGAGCCCGGTCAAAAGGTTTTGCTCTACAACTCCAGGTTACATCTCTTCCCAGGAAAGCTCCGTTCATGATGGTCTGGACCTTTCATTGTGCACAAAGTATTTCCCCATGGGGCGGTTGATATTCAAAACCCTAAAGATGGCACTATTTTCAAAGTTAATGGTCAAAGATTGAAACCATATTTGGAGGGTTTTACTGAAAGGGAGGAGATTGTTCTAGATTTGGATGAACCTAATTCTCCTGCATGATTTTTGGTTACGTCTGGCTGAAGACGTAAAACTTAGCGCTCTTGGGAGGCAACCCAAAATTCTGTTTTCTTTTATTGTTTCCTTTTTTGTTTAATATTTAGGTTGTTTAATATCTGTGTGGGGATGCTACAATCTAGGTTTGGGGCTATATTTTATTTTTTTCATATTTTGTACTCACTCCTCATTCTTAGTTTGTGTGTTTCAATGTTCTACATCTCCCACGAGGCTTCTCTATTTAGGTGATTTCTTTCCTTACACTCCTTTTCTTTTCCTAGTCATTGTGGTATTTATCTTAGTAAACATTGAGGGTCGAAAAGAAAAGTAGTATTCCTTTATTTCTATCATTTCAAAAAAAAAATCAGAAAATTGAAAAAGAAAAAAACATAAATATTTACGTAGTTTTAGGTTGTTTGTTAGTATTTTTCTTAGGTTTTGATAGTTTATCCCTTTATGATGCATACTTCAATTTTTAAGAGATTAATTTGCATTGGAAGTGTGAGTAAGTATACTGGAGGATAGAGAACTTAACTGAGCAGTATCTTTCTGTTAAAGTCCTCTTGGATCATGTGCTTGAGCTAAGAAAACTCACTCACACACACTAGTACATAAAGTAATATATCTAGAGACTTGTTAAATACTAATTTTCAGTGGGATGTCTTTAGTCAGAGTCATTGGATGATATGTGGTTGTCGGTTGAGCTTAAAAGATCATGATAGACCATTTACTTGGCTATGACAAGGGCTTGGAACTGGAAATAGGTTGAGAGTATAATACAGCCTGGACGGAATAAAGATGCTTGAAAAAATAAATGCTGAAAAAGGAATGAAAAAATGTGAAAATGAAAACAAAATGAAAGAAAAAGGGCTGCTTGACTATTATAGGATTAACTTAGGCTGATGCTCAGGCCCGAAGCGGTCCATCTTAAAACCTAATGCCCTAAGCCAACTGGCTAGGAGTCATTGGCCTGAGTCATTACTAAACCTAAGCATCTTGAAGTCAAGCATTACACAGTCCTATTGAAAAAAAAATCTATGGTGTATTATCCTCTCAAATCTAGAATGTTGGACCCGAAGGAGGCGCGCAGATTTGTGCTATAATGAACCTAAAGATTACGACGACTATGTTGATTCGGATGTTCTTTGGTTAATGGGTCACACTGCATCTGTGTGAAATAAAGATTTAGAATGTATTGCTACAATGTTCTACACTTTTACTATATAAAGTATCATGCTATATCATATTGAGCAGAAATTTCCAAGATAAAGTGTAGAATAAAACCACTTACTTGAGGGCTTCTATATTCCAGTTGATTATAAATCCAAGTACATGTAGTTGATTTTCTTAAACATTGCAGTGTGAATTTGAAGGGATATTAGGATTGTTTGTTTTGTAGTGATTTTCTATTTCTTTTTACACTTGATTAAATGGGTTTATTTCATAAATACATGTTTGTGGGTAGCATGGTTGCAAACCCTCACGAGACTTCACTCGTTTAACCAGGGACACCTGGGGGTTTAAAAGGCTTGTTGCATACGCTAAATGCAATCGCGATTTCCTGCAGAAGTGGATTTGTTAGATTTCTCTTTGTTGTTTTGTTTTGTTTTGTTTTGCTCGAGGACTAGCAAAATGTAGGTTTGGGGGTATTTGATATATGCAAAATATACACATTTTTATATACTTTTCTACCTATATGTTAGTCGTAATTTCAATTAAAATAAGGATAATTAATGGTTATTAGTGTTAAGTGAATAATTAGGAGTTTGGTAATTAAATGCGCTTAATTGAGTTATTTAAATGCATTAATTGGTTTTAATATATTTATATTTTATTATGCGTCTAATTACGATTTAATTTTATTTATGCAGGTTTTAAGGTTTCAAAAGCAAATGCACATCAAACAGCTTCTGTGAAGAGATCAAAGATCTGACGGATGAGATCGCGTCAACGGGTTTTAACCCAATGAAAAAAAAAGAACAAAACCAATCAGAACCAGTTCAGCGGGTTGGTTTGGTCTGGAACAAAAATGAAAGCAACCCGAGCCCGATGGCTCGGGCGTCTATTTCGATCGACAGAGAAACTAGAGCATCCGAGCGGAAGCTCTGCTCGACGACGGCGAACGGTAGGCTGCCAAGGCGATGGGTCAAGGCAGTCGATGGTGGAAAAGACCGCGGAGGTGAGCGGTCAAATCAAGCGATGATGGCAGACCTGAGCTTGGTGGAGATGGGTACTTGACAGAGGAGAGCTTGAGCGCCTCGATCGGTGACGGAGAAGACGGGACTTGAGATGGGCGACGATGGGTCACGGCGGCGAGGTGACGATGACCGGTAAGCGATCGACAGAGAGGAGGAACGGCAAAGGAAGGCCGATTGAGTCTCAATTTGGAAACTTCCTGGAAGTGGCTCGAAACAAGCTAAAAATGGAAGCCTGGCTCAGAATTGAAGGATCAATGTGTAATCTTGATGCGGGATTTGGAATCCAAAATTGGAACTTTCAGATAACTTGGGTTTGCTCACAATTGGCATATGAGAGATTGATCGATTCGGATTTGTTTCGATTTGGTTGTAGCTTGTTTGGGATCTGGTGGTGCTGAGAATGGAACGTCGCTGAGTTGGCCGGCCTCAAGAAGGAAAGCTGCTACACTAAGAGGGGGCGCTGGTCTATAAGAGAAGAGGAGTCAAGTCTGTTCTGGGAGAGGACTGTTTGGTGGAGGCTGGATCTGTGTTCTGCCTGTTCTGGGAGAGGACTGGGTGGCGGCTGCTCTGTCGAGAGGCAGAGAGAGGAGGAGAACTGTTTTCGGAGGAGGCTCTGTTCTGGCCGGTGGATAGAGGGAGACGAAGTGCTGTTTTTCTGCTCGAGAGAGAGAGGAGTAGCACTGCTGAGGGCTGTGGGAAGGAGAGATCACATAGAAGGAAGCTGCTTTGATCTCGAGAGAGACAAGCAGAATCCTGATTTCAAAGGCAAGAGGGGAACTGCTGCAGACGAAGAAAGAGAAAAAGAGTTGTGCTGTTTTTGCTCGACAGTGTAAAAACAGAACAAATTTGCACGAACTAGGAAAAAAAGGGCTGCTTTACTTTGGCTGGAATTGGGGACTGTCTGTTCTATTCGAGAGAAAGAGCAGATTGATTGAGGCGTGCAATCGAGAGATTGTTGCAGAAGGTGGAGGAAAGAGGAAAGCAGGACAAGATTACAGACGAACTAAAAGCAGAAATCAGGATTTTTCTTTCTTTTATCTTTTATTTAGCCAGTTTCTGTGTTTTAAGTTTACTTGAATATCTGATTGCTTAATTAAAAAATAAAAATTAAAACTTTTCATTTCATTGTTGCTTGCTACATACTCTTAGAATTAGGTTGAATATATTACTAAGTCTCTTAGGGATCGACCTCGTAGCTATTATTCTGCATTAGATTCGTGCGCTTGTGAGTATTATATTAAAATTTACATCATGAGGCTAATTCAATTCGTAGCTATTGGATCTTGATCTGACAGCTATAAAAAACTTACTTACTTATTTGACACACTCACCTACTTATGAATCTCCTAGTCCTTCACAAATCATCTCACTTCAGTTGAGGATTCTATTGATTGGCTATCTCCATCTGGCAGTTTCTCTGACAAGTCCGCATTGAATTTTGCTCCAGCATCCCATCATAAAGTGGATAGGTATAGACTCATTTGGCATAATTAGCATAGAGTGAACATGCATCCATTCATGGGAAAAGTTTAAATGAGACTGATCTCATGTGGCTTGCATGAGCTTGATTAACCTTGAGCTGTCAAATCTTATCTGATGGCTCCAAGGGTGGGTGATAGTTCACACTCACTTGTCCACTGATTTGACACCCGCCTTCGGATCAAAATATGAAGGTAGAGATGACTTGGCTCATGCAAGCTGCATGAGACCTGTCTCATGTAAACCGGACCCTTCATTCAATGCTTGGCTCGCTATTTGCAATGGCTTGCTTACCTCTGACAGCTTGAGGAGGCAGGGTTTTTCATTAGCAACATCTATTCTTTGACTATTATTTTCCAAACAAGTGTAGAGTTAAATCCTCGATAAGTCATATTTGTAGACAAATGCTGGACTATGAAGGTGAGCTTTGTTGGATTCTCCAACAAATGTTGGCTATTTTAGTGCTATACTATATGAAGGGCTTCTGGCCCAAATGAGATTATAGAAATTCCGAAATACGAAGTAGCTCTTTATTGGACAGTGATATCCATATATTAGTTTTCCTACAGCACTGACATGCACAGCCATATTGCTTGCTGTAGGAAAATTGATGTAGAAATATCATTTTCCTTTTTATTTTATCTCTCTTCTCTTTTCTCACGACCTCTTATTCCAGTTTTCCTATTTTAGACATTCACGAGTTATAAGAAAACATAACAGAGACCGTGGATTACTGTATCTTGCCCATCAGATCTAAAATGGAAACTGTGTTATTTGTCCCTAATTGTCAAATGAATCCTTAAAATAATGAGGTTGCGGATTACGATAATCTTTCCCATGAGATTACAGTAACACATACAAATTGCCCGTGAGTTACAGTAATCAAAGCAGATTTGTTTTTTACAGGAAGTAATCAATGCAGATTACATCCTATTTCAGTTACGTATATAGTTCCATGTTTATCTCTTCTTATTTGATCTCATTTTAAATCTGATTAAAAAAACTAATCCAACATAAAACCACATAACTGCTAAGAATTGGAAAAGGGGTTAAGTAGGGGTGTGTCATGTCTGTGGTGTGGGGTCACAGCCCTTGTTGTCAAAGAAAAAAAATAGTAGGAGTTGATCGATGATGCCCAAAAAAAAAAACATATGACAACTTGCTATGCCTTTGAATTATGGTATGGTTTCGGATGGTATGATACTATGGTCAGGGAACACGGCGGAAAGCTGTTGTATAGCGAAGCTGAAGGAGGACAATGACTACATTACATTGGCAGAGGCATTAGCGCACCGATGTTGGTCATGATCTGAGGTTACTGATGTAATTGGTTAAATAAATAGATAAATAAAGGTGCTGTCCATTCATGATAAAATTGATTCATCATATGACCCTGAGACTTCTACTGATTTTCCAAATATTGCCTAACAGATTACTCCATCCGTCCAATATTACCTGCCATTTGGTTTTCTAATGGAGACAGGTAATATTGGACCGAAGGAGTATTATGAGCCCAGGGTGATTGCTATTGAAAGACTGCAATATGGCCACTTCTCTGATCGGGTCTTTTACGTTTCCACGCACTTCTAAATAGGCTGGAACTAATTACAAGCTACTTATTAAATACATTTGATTGGATTTGAACGGCCTTGCGCTGGAACGAAGCATGACAATAGCTGACGAGTATAATCTAACATTCTGCCATTTAATCATAATTTGTATTTTTCAATTATGAGACATTGCAAAGTGACTCAATCAAATTATAATTAACACTCCCAAGTCAAAGTTAAAATTACTTTTAAATTGATATATTAAAAGCTTAATCCAAAATGTTTCCAACATTTCTTGCTGTCCAAGAATCTTAAAAAACGTACACATGACCCCTGGAAAGAGCCTTTTATACTCCAGGAACAAAATTTCATAGTCCTTGATGAAAATCATGAGTGTTACCATATTGATGTAAGATCTCCTCATCTTAAATTTGGGCTAATTAGAGTGTCCAAAGACTGAACAAACAAACAGTATACTGAAGAATATTATTCCATGTTTACATACCCATATAATTTAGCTTGACAGTTAGAAAGTTTCGTGACCATGGGGTGTAAGTCGAAAAGAAATTTTGTTTATGTCGAATCCAGTTGAAGTTCTTGGTGTTATTATGATTAGTTAATTATCTTGTACTGGCTACTTATGGAGGCAAATATAAACCATAAAAGCCAAAGAACCAAAAACCATACTAACTACTTATAGTCAAACATAATTGAACTTATATACATCTCAAACTTCTATAAGTAGAACCCATCAATTGGTTAAGCACATCTAGTGCATTTGTAAGTTTTTTCATAACAATTATGTCTTGCATGAGGATTATTTCCAAACTAT
Organism: Houttuynia cordata; assembly: GCA_039654745.1. Classification (NCBI taxonomy): domain Eukaryota; kingdom Viridiplantae; phylum Streptophyta; class Magnoliopsida; order Piperales; family Saururaceae; genus Houttuynia; species Houttuynia cordata. The sequence continues at coordinate 5,307,134 of CM077504.1, forward strand.
ACTCATAAGGTTTCATTCAATCAGGCCCTCATTCAAAGGGTGAGTAGTTCGCCAACCCACAGTTTAGCTAGCCCAGCCTATTACGCAGTCGGTGGTTGTCCATTGTCCGTGTATTTTCAGACGGTTGTTTGTGCCAGCTTGCCCCTAGCCCTAGCTTGGGCATTGCTTGGTCGTGGACCTGACGCCCACACATTACAGAGAGGCTAGCGTCAAGATGATCTGCCCACTGAGATGTCTGCTCAGCCAACAATTAATTAGTGACAGAATGCGGCTATATGGATTCCTCCATCTCCCTTGGTGAGGGTTGCCGGCGGTAAGCCTCCACCGCCATGCCTGCCTGCCTGCCATGCCAATTGTCAGTTGTGAGCCTCGGGCGTTTTGCATCCGGAAAGCCTCCGGTGGTTCCGCCGGTGTTGATCCTCACAAATTTTGCAAAAATTACGCAAAATTAACGAAATTTATCCGGAACAACCCTTTGCCGCTCAACAAGAGAAAGTTTCAAGTGGTTTACTGAATTTTCGGATTTTCGAAATTTCTGGCGAAATTTTCACGTGACTATTTGGCCATTGATCTTTGTCAGGTTTATATAATTGCCAAGAGACAATTTGCTTTCCCATCCTGAATGTGGCGGGTCCAATACTTTACAATTTCTTGTTTCTTACCCGAGAACAGGAGAGATGCCTTTGCCTTTGGTCAATCTTTCGATGATGGCACTTGAAAGAAATTTGACATAAAACCACTATAAAAGTGAAAGAAAGCTAAGAAGAATGAAAACATTAAAAAAGCTACATGTATTATCCCAATATCAACTACTTCTTGGGGGGGGGTCATACAAGATACTTTGCATTGCTTTTCAACTGATTAAATCGAACCATTCCACCACATACTGCGTCAAGAATGATTAAGTTTCATAATTCATGTACTATTAAAAAAAATCAGGATAAGTTTCATCGACCTTTCTTTTGATGATTAAAAAAAAGGGTTTTAGAAGCATGTTTTTTTTTCCTCTTTTAAAATAAATTACCATCTATTCAAAGATGACTAAGTTGAAATAGTGCATTAAGAATCCTTTCATCACTGATCGTAAACTGAAGAGCTTTTTACATATGACCTGGCGCCAACTTTGAGTTTCCCATATCACCCGGAATCTTTCTCTTTCTCCCATATGACCCGGAATGTACCCAAAATACCCTTAGGTTTAAGTATAAGCACCTACACTCTAAATTTTTCAATATTACCCGGAATCTCAGGAGGTACCCAGAGAAGTTCGCGTTCAGTCGGAGAAGAAGGTGTTCCGTCCGGCATCTCCGCCCGTATCATCGCCGGCACCGTCCAAATCGGGAAAAGCCATCTTCACGCCAAAAATAGAAAAATGAGCGGCACGAAGGGATTTTGATGTAATAGTAGCAGGGAAGCCCACCCAACTACAAAAATTAAGATCTACATGTAAAGAAACACATATAACGGTCACCCATTGGTGTTCGACCGCTCTTGGATATAAAATAAGAGGATAAAAATGGACAAAAGCGTAAAATAATCATTAGCGAGTGACAAGTTCAAATTATATATCTTTCTGTGATCCTAACGAAATTGAAGAAGAGGAAAAATAAAGAAGAACACAAAAAAATGGGCGAAAATGGATAAAAAATGAGTGAGTTATGACATTTTGAAAATTGCAGAAAAATCGTGTTGCATATGACACGACTCAAAGTCAAGTCGTGTATTCGACAACACGACTTTACCATGAGTCGTGTCATATACAACGCGATTTATTTGAAAATTTTAAAATATCATAACTCACTCATTTTTTATCTATTTTTGCCCATTTTTTTTGCATTCTTCTTTATTTTTCCTCCTCTTCCACCTCATGAAGATATATTAGGCTGGAAAATAAAGAAAAAATTAGAAGAAATAAGAAAGTGAAAGCTCTTCGCCGCAAAGCTTCTACTTTCTTCTTTTTTCTTCTTTTTTCTTAGTTTAATGTATCTTTATGAGGTGGAAGAGGAGGAAAAATAAAGAAGAACGCAAAAAAATGGGCAAAAACGGATAAAAAATGAGCGAGTTATGATATTTTGGAAATTACAAAAAAACCGCGTTGTATATGACACGACTCAAGGTCAAGTCGTGTATTCGACAACACGACTTGACCTTGAGTCGTGTCATATGCAACGCGAATTTTTTGTAATTTTTAAAATGTCATAACTCGCTCATTTTTTATCCGTTTTCGCCCATTTTTTTTGCGTTCTTCTTTATTTTTCCTCCCCTTCCACATCATGAAGATATATTAGGCTAATAAAAAAAGAAAAAAGAAGAATAAAGAATAAAGTAGAAGCTTTGCGGCGAAGAGCTTCCACTTTCTTATTTCTTCTAATTTTTTCTTTATTTCTCAGCCTAATATATCTTCATGATGTGGAAAAGGAGGAAAAATAAAGAAGAACGCAAAAAAATGGGCGAAAACGGATAAAAAATGAGCGAGTTATGACATTTTAAAAATTTCAAATAAATCGCGTTGTATATGACACGACTCAAGGTAAAGTCGTGTTGTCACACGACTTTACCTTGAGTCGTGTGATATGCAACAAGATTTTTCTGCAATTTTCAAAATATCATAACTTATTCATTTTTTATCCGTTTTCGCCCATTTTTTTTCGTTCTTCTTTATTTTTCCTCCTCTTCCATATCATGAAGATATATTAGGCTAATAAAAAAGAAAAAAGAAGAAAGTAGAAGCTTTGCGGCGAAGAGCTTCTACTTTCTTATTTCTTCTAATTTTTTCTTCATTTCTCAGCCTAATATATCTTCATGATGTTGAAGAGGAGGAAAAATAAAGAAGAACACAAAAAATGGGCAAAAACAGATAAAAAATGAGCGAGTTATGACATTTTGAAAATTTTAAAAAAATCGCGTTGTATATGACACGACTCAAGGTCAAGTCGTATTGTCGAATACACGACTTGACCTCGAGTTGTGTCATATACAACTCGAATTTTTTGTAATTTTTAAAATGTCATAACTTGCTCATTTTTTATCCGCTTTTGCCCATTTTTTTTACGTTCTTCTTTATTTTTCGTCCTCTTCCACCTCATAAAGATATATTAAGCTAAGAAATGAAGAAAAAAGAAGAAAAAAGAAGAAAGTAGAAATTTTGCGGTGAAGAGCTTCCACTTCCTTATTTCTTTTAATTGTTTCTTCATTTTTCAGCCTAATATATCTTCATGATGTAGAAGAGGAGGAAAAATAAAGAAGAACGCAAAAAAATGGGCGAAAACGGATAAAAAATGAGCGAGTTATAATATTTTAAAATTTTCAAAAAATTCACGTTGCATATGACACGACTCAAGGTCAAGTCGTGTATTCGAATACACGACTTGACCTCGAGTTGTGTCATATATAACTCGAATTTTTTGTAATTTTTAAAATGTTATAACTTGCTCATTTTTTATCCGTTTTTGCCCATTTTTTTGCGTTCTTCTTTATTTTTCCTCCTCTTCCACCTCATAAAGATATATTAAGCTAAGAAATGAAGAAAAAATTAGAAGAAATAAGAAAGTGGAAGTTATTCGCCGAAAAGCTTCGACTTTCTTCTTTTTTCTTCATTTCTTAGCTTAATATATCTTTATGAGGTGGAAGAGGAAGAAAAATAAAGAAGAACCAAAAAAAGGGCAAAAACGGATAAAAAATGAGTGAGTTATGACATTTTGGAAATTGCAAAAAAATCGTGTTGCATATGACACGACTCAAGTTCAAGTCGTGTTGCAATTTTTAAAATGTCATAACTCGCTTATTTTTTATCTGTTTTTGCCCATTTTTTTTTGCATTCTTCCTTATTTTTCTTCATCTTCCACCTCATTAGGATCACAGAAAGATATATAAATTGAACTTGTCGCTCGCCGACGAGTATTTCACGTTTTTGCCCATTTTTATTCTTTTATTTTGTGTCCGTGAGCGGTTGAACACTAATGAGTGGCCTGTATATATATTTTTTTACATGTAGATCTTAATTTTTGTTGTTGGGAGGGCTTCCCCGCTGATCTTACATCAAAATCCCTTCATCATATATTTTTTTCGTCTTTCCCGCTATTTTACAGTTTTTTGGCATGAAATTTTATTTTTTTCCGAGTTAGATGGCACCGGCGATGGTTTCAACCGCGATTATGGACACACCTTTGCTGGAATATCTTCTTCCCCAACTTGATGCTCCCGTAAATCACTAATTTTGGGAAGAATGAAGCATTTGGGATACAAAAGGCTTAAAAACGTAAAAGAAGGGCATTTTCGGTACTCTAGGTGCCGATTCCGGGTCATATGGGAGAAAGAGAAAGATTCCGGGTGATATGGGAAACTCAAAGTTGGCGCCAGGTCATATGTAAAAAGCTCTAAACTGAATGTAGTTTTTTTAGTTTCCTAATTTAAAAACTGTTCATTGTTTAGCGGTTATTATAAACTAGTCACTAGATATGTGCATCCAACATGGTGCAAATCACTGTGGGACTTAAAAAAAATTGAATTCAGCATTGATCCGTTAAATTGAAATACTTTAAGAAAAATCTTATTCAAGAAGTCACTTTATCTAATAAAAAGCATCTGGCTCTGATTTATTGTTAAATATTTACCACAAAATGCATGCTTGCATAATTAGGTGAACACAACTGAAAAAATTGTTAAGACTGCCAATGAATCTTTGAAGACTTTATAGGGAATGCAATTTAATGCATCTTCATGGAAGTCCATATGAAGACATCTATGAGGTCGCAGTGTCATCCACAATGTAAGCCCCATGGCCCATTGTCGTTAGATTTCTTCATATGAAATATATGATTCTATGATATGATATGGATGTTTTTAATTCGCAAAATACATTCCAGATTCTTATTTTCTGACTGTTCCAAACTCATTCGATATATCTTTGTCTATAGTCTCTAGAGAATGCCAATATCTGATTTGAGGATGCATCTGCCAGATAAATATGCAATCAACAAAAAAATATAGTAGCAACTTGCAGAATGAGGATCCGTAGAATGAGAATGCGTTCTTTGCAGAATGAACATGGTTTACAATGAGATTCTTGTTATTTAATTAATTACAATCTAAAAAGGTTTTAAGTAGGGCTGCTCACGAGCCGAGTCGACTCGAGTTTTGACTCAGCTCGACTCGAACTCGACTTTTAAAAATTTGGCTCGAGCTCGAGCTCGGCTCGAATCGAGCCTAAGATTTAGCAACTCGAGCTCGGCTCGTTATATAATTTTACAGCTCGCGAGCTGGCTCGGCTCGGGCTCGCGAGCCTGAGCTCGAGCTCGAACTCGAGCCCGAGCCCGAGCCCGAGCTTGCACTCCTTCAAAGCCGTTGAGATCGTCATGTCAATCTACGCATGCATATACTCCAATCCAAACCACAACAAATGAAATTTGGATAGGGATTGTAAATTTGAACTAAAAATCAAAATGTGTTATGCCCACCTAGACGGGGTGACCATCTGGAAGTAGCGGAGCTCCTGGGTGAAGTCAGGAAGGCCTATGGCGATGGAAGATCCGATTGGTGCCATAGTCGTTGGAGTTGGGACCGCCGACGATACAGATGACGGGGAGGTTCTCGCTGTAGGCGTCGGCGATGGCGTTGATGACGCTAAGGCCGCCGACTGTTTGTTGAAAAGTCTACGCGCATGTTCGGGAGCTGTATGGGCATGTGGTCGGAGAAGAAAGCAGCTCGCATGTTCGGGAGCTGTATGGGCATGTGGTCGGAGAAGAAAGCAGCTCGCATGTTCGGGAGCTGTATGGGCTTGTGGTCGGAGAAGAAAGAGCTCGCATGTCTCCGTCGACTGTTTGTCTTTGTAGCCAGGGAAGTGGTATTCGAAAACCATGGGCGGGGGCAACTGGCTGGATTTGGTGATTCGATGGAGACCTGAATTTTCGAAAGTCTCAGCAGTCAGCAGTCAGCAGTCAGCTTGTACGTCCCACCTGAATGGGCAATGAACAAAAAAACCTTTTCTTTTCTTTTGCATTAAAATCTGCCAAGTGTCGCTTCTTTATTCAAACCAATCACCATCTGGCTTTATGGCCTGCCACATGCTGAAACCAATCACCATCTGGCTTTATGGCCTGCCACATGCTGAAACGACATCCCGTATCTAACGCTGAGCTTGAGCTTCTTCGAGCTCGATTTTTTCGAGTCGAGCCGAGCTGAAATTAGGATGGCTCGAGCTCGAGCTCGAAAAAGTCGAGCTCGAATCGAGCTGGGCTCGAATCGAGCCAAAAATCGAGCCGAACCGAGTCGAGCCGAAAAAGCTCGCGAGCTGGTTCGGCTCGTGAACACCCTTAGTTTTAAGGCATTTTTAATAATGAAGGACTAACGAACCACGCTAAAAAGAAAAAATAACAAACCTTACAGAATGAGGATCCGTAGTGGTCTATTGAAAGAAATATGACAATTGCATCATTGCTATAGTTGGATATGTAAATTCCCTATAGTTTGGACATGGGAAGATTCATTATGGCCCACCATGGAAGGATAATAGCAAAGAACGCTGTTGTTGTATCAAGAGAAAAAAAAGTATATTGGGTATAGAGATAGAGTCAGTCTAGCCAGCGTTGCAGCTTCTTCAATACATGTTGAATCGGTAACAAGGATGCCTGCTTTGCTGAAGTGCTGTTACCATTCTGAAAGTTAAAAGATGGACGTTGCTGCGTATGATTGTTTACTAGGCATCGTTGAGTCATAATTAAGTTGCAACCTTGACCTCCCATGGATTGAGGCGTAATGCACAGGAATTCTCATTCGTTTAGCTGAGTAACTTCCCCTAGGAAATTGTATAATGTGAATATTTTTCTTGTCGGAATAATAGAGTAATACTTTATCGATTATTCATTCTTATAAAAAGTTGAAATAAAAAGACAATGGCTTATTAGTAGAGATCGCATTTTGGCATGAAATAGATACACGCTTTACCAATCGTATACCTTCAATTTACAGGCCAGCAAAGGGAGAAGAATTAGGAGCTGAAGAAGCCAAACTTTATACATGATGTATTTAAAAAATACTAATAAAAAACTTTATATGAAAGCAAACAAAATAAGACAATTTTATATGAATAATTACCTATTGACACGTGCAAATTCATACGCACCTAGTATAAAATTAAGTTCCAAGACTCCGAAGCATCTGGCCAAGCATGTGCCGGTCTGCCGGATGCAACACGAGCCATCGAATTGAAATCTTGGTGCACAACCCGCCTGAAGCATGCACACCCAAATTCGCTGGGTACATATTAACAGGAGGACTCAGACTTTTTATATAGAAAGAGTAAAAAGATGAAAATACCATCCATGTATAGGCACAGATCCCTTGTGGTTCATCCTCTCCAATCATCTGTCCCTAACCCTCACTGGAAGCCCACCCTTCATCCTCAAAGTCAGTGATCGAACATGTTCAGGGCAGTTTTCCTTGTCCACAACTTCAATGACAAACCTCTCCATCACACATGCCACAATGGACTTCATCTGTATGAATGCCATCTCCTTCCCAAGGCACATCCGTGGCCCAGCATGGAACACTGGGAACTTGTAAGGGCTCTCTGGCTGGAACACCCCCTCCTTGAGCCACCTCTCTGGCCTAAAACTCCTCCAATCCTTACCCCATATCCCCTCCATCCTCCCCATAGCATAAGTAACATACGACAGGAACCAGCCTTTACCTACAAATGTTCCATCAGGCAATACATCATCTTCCATGCACTCTTTGGTGTCCACTGGCACTGGTGGGTAGAGCCTTAGTGACTCACAGATTGATGCATGGAGGTAGTGCATCTCACGTAGCTCATCAAAACTGAATATTTTGTTGGATATTTGATTGTGGGTACTCCGAATTTTTTCAATTTCCTTCAAAATGTTTTGTTCTACCTGTGGTTCTGATGAAATGAGCCAAAAGAACCATACTAGGGATGAAGAAGTGGTGTCTCTCCCTGCAAGAATGAAGCTGATCACAATGTCACGTAGGAACTCCTCTGAACAATCATGGTTGTTCATGAACCGGGACAGGAGATCCTCATCATGTGGAATGTTTTCGTGCAATGCCCTCTTCTTCCTAGACTTGATTATTTTTGTGGCAAAGTTGTGGACTATTGAGATTGATTCGCATAGTCGCCTCTCACTGCCAATGTTGAGGAATTTTTTGAATTTATACATAGATGGGAAAACATACATGAATCTATCGGAGGACAAGTTCGAAGCATCGTCAAAGGCGCGGGAAAATACTGCCCCACTGTCTACCAATTGGGCGACGGAGTGTGTGGCTAAGCAGGCGGGGTCCTCGTTGAAGGCCACATTACAGATGTTGTCAAATGCAAAGCGCTCTAGTATGTCTTGGAGGTCTATGGTATGGTGAGTCCTCACAGCTTTGCTTAGCAATGGAATCAGCCTGTTAGTGATTTCCTTCTCGACAACTTTCATGATGAAATTTCGAAGCGATTTGGTATTGAACTCGAAACTCGCAGTTTTCCTTTGCATCTTGAAAGAGAAAATGAAACACTTTTATCAGACGTCTTCAAAAGAAAATAAAAAGAAACACTTGATAGTGAAGATTTATACTCTCTTGGACCCGAGAATAATTGTCTTATTTCTAAAATAAATTGACTCCTTCCATTTTTTTAATAGCTGCATCTGAAAGTTATTAATTTTTATTGGATGGTGGAAACCCCAACTAATGGGGGAAGAAGAGGTTCAAAATCCACTTAGATTGACCATATGGAGCATCTAAATCAGAATTGTCCTCTTTTCCACATCGAACATCTAAAACAGGATGGAGGGAGTAAATTCTATGGAAGGTGAGAAGCACTTTAGACACAAAAACACAAAAATTTAACAAACGTGAGCACCTTTTTAGGGAAAAAAGACAACAATGTAATTAATATAACTTATACTCTCATTATCTTCCTACAATATGAAGAAGCATATTAGAAGTTCTCTGAGTTGTAGGAGAATATGAAATAGGATAATAAATATGGCACAAGATTTTTTCTAAATAAGACAATCAAAGTGGGTTAGAGGGAATATCATTGTAGTCTGCGAAGAATGGCAGTGTGTTAAAATTGGCCTATCTAGTTGCCTCAGTATATCCAGAAGAAAAATTAAGCCCTCGCCACCGACATCGGCACGGTGGCCGGGCCGGAGTGTAAACCCCATTAGCTAGACTATAAACTTATAATCCCTCCTCCTAATTTCAACAGTCCAAATTGGTAAAAAATATGTGCAAGGAGTTCATTAATTAATATTTGAGTCCGATTTACATGAGACGCAGCTTGCATGAGGCGAGTCAACTCGAGCCGTCAGATTTTAACCTGACGGCTGATATCAAATTAGTGGGTAGATGAGTGTGAATCACCACTACCCTTGGTGCCATCAGATCAAGATCTGACAGCCCAAGATTACGTAGGCTCATGCAATCCATGTGTGACTAGTCTCATTTAAACTTTTCCCTTAATATTTTTGCCTTTCGACACCATTTACTACTTACTCTGAAAAGGATAATTGTAATATGTTTACTAATATGGTACAACTTTTTGGTTTTTTTTAAAATGAAATTATTAAAACGTTATGGAGGGACTGCAATGTTGGCAGGATACCATTGGATCCGGCTCAATGGTGGGCCACTCCGGTATTTAAAACACTGATTTTTAGTTGTTTCCTGTATACCTTACTCCATTCACTAATTACTATGAAATGGACAACATGCTAATTGACTACTAATATGAACAGTGTTTTTACAAATGATAATACTTAAGGGCAAAGTTTAAATGAGACCAGTCCCATGCTGTTTATATGAGCTCAGTTTAAGTCATAGACGTGGAATTGTGATCCGACGGCACTCGGAATAAAAATATGCTAAGGAGCACCGTCGGATGGTATCATGCCCCTTATATGAGACCGGTCTCATGGTCTCTACAATTAAGCATAATGGAGGGGGTAGATAAAAGGACCGCAAAGATGACAGCATGTTGTTGGCCCCGACTCGATGGCTGAACACTGTTTTTTAGGTGTTTCCTATATAAAGCCAAATTGCCAATATAGGCAACAAATTTTCCATTCCCAAGTTGATCTAGGACTAATGAAAACTTATCAAATTAGTTGGATCATGGACATGGTGCTCGGCCGCTCGCTTCCTATTGGCAGACTATTGCGACGTGTGACCAACCAAAATATTTTTACTAGTCTAAAATTAGAGGAAGTTTTAATTTTTTTGGTTCATGAAGGTTAAAGGAAGATGAAAGTCACCTTATGAACAAAGAATTGGAATTAGGAGAAGGTTTGAGATACTGCTCCAAAATGAACTAATTATAGTTCATTCTGAAAATCCTTATAGTGATAATAATTTTTTTTGTTGTTTCTCTTTTAACCAATTTCCTATGGTGCAGCTTCCACCGTACCTTTACTATCTAAACCTTCTCTACCATTTTTCCCTATAAAAGAGAAAAACATCAAATAGAAGAATCAAAGCACAGCAAAACTTGCCTTCCAGAGTTCTCCATCAGAATTGAAGATGCCATGTCCAAGGAAGTCCTCTAACACGGAGATAAACCGGTCTCCTTTAGGGTAGTTCTCAAAGTTGGTCTTGAGCATGTGTTCCACATTCATGGGGTTGGCTGTCATCACTCGTACCATCCCCGGCCGCCAGAAAGTCACCGTATTCGTCGGATGTTCCGCGAGAATTGGAGTCATCCATGCGAGGAACCTGTGCCTATTCTTGAGGAAGTCTGGGAGGATGCCTACTATTGGGTAGGTTCTGAAATTGTTTTTGGAGGTGTTTTTGCTTTTTGATGGCTTGTGGGTGATCAGGAAGTAGAAGAGGAGATAGGTTAAGGGGAGGAAGAAGAAGATACTAGACCAGAACGAAAAAGAGACCATCTTAATTCCTTTACTTTCTTTCAGTGTTTCTATGGAAGTTATAAGGATATTGGTGTGGCTTATATAGAGCTAGAATCTGTATTAGCATAAGTGGACAGATAAAAGTGTTTATTGTCAACTAGAATCTGAAATACTAATAGAACTCATAAAATATGTACTCAATATGGCTAAAGAAAGCCTCCCACCCCTGTAAATTATGCGGACTGCCTATCCCGATCTAATGGCACACAATGAGTTTCGGCCCTCATTTCGTCGTGGCTCATATGAATATTATCCTTTTTTATGGAGCACATGATATACGTTTCAACAGTGGGGGTCCATTAAAAAAATTCTAGAAACCCATTTATGTTTTTTTGCTAAACTCTTCATTGCATTTACCAAATAGAACATACACCATAGGTAGAAATTATTCAGTACAACAGCCTGACTCAATTTCCGACGCCTCCTTTTGCGCCTGGAGTACTGTGCCGGTTGTACCCAATAATTTCTCCACTATATGAGTTATCCAACTCATACGAAAGCACATTGAACAAGAAATCTGCCCCTATTGGCTTCTCTAGAAACATGGTTAATCACGACTTCGACCATGGTTGACATTAGAGAACCACCTAGCATGTGAATAATCTCCTTGACTAGACCCAAATAACAAAGTATGGGACTATGGGTAAGGAGGGTGAATGTACAGAAAAAAATGGAAGTACAGGAAAAAAACATGAACAGTTTGGAGAAATATATATAAGATTCATTTAAACTTTTTTCATATATATATATATATAATAAATACATAAAATAAGAAAATATGAGTTTTTAATTAAAAAAGGCACAGAAAAATTACTTAAGAGAAATAATACAGGAACAATGAGAAAAATAATAACTTTTGCATGTATAATACACAAAAAGTGAGAAACATTCGAAAAAATGCATTTTATAATAATAACACGTATAAAACGATATATAAAATGCTGAGAACATGATAACAGAAGAATGCTCGTGTTATGCGTGTTTAAAATCCGTACTTTGTGATTATGGACAAGAGCAGGGTTCTCTCTATATGGAATGGTTTTATACACACGATATTACCTTCCACAATATTGATCTCTTGAGGGTTAATCCATTGAGCAAGTCTTAGACTTCCAGACAATTCAGCTCCCCATTTAAATTCTTGTGCCAATTAAGGTCCATACTTCTTTGTGGAAAGCGGTTGTTTTTTTTTGGGTAATTAGAAAGAGGTTGTTGAAAACTCACTACTTTGTAGATGAACTTGCTACAAGAAACAGAAAAGTTGTAACGACCACCCTTTTTTTTTATTAAAACGGGGTAATGCGAATGCGTATCCTCCATTACCACAAATTACGATTTACGACGTCGACTCTTCCACTGTGGGGAGATAGTAGAACAACTCTCCTCCATATTGCACAATGGAGGCATGCAGTTGTCTTAGGCTTTGGCTATCGACCTTCTTGATCATCGATCAACCCCACCCGGGTAAGTATGTAACCAAACACCCAATTAGACTCCTCTGGCGTGAAAAAGTTGATTCACGTACCACTCATACAGATGGGCGGGCTTTGCATAAAAAATAAAATTAATGAGGACTTTATTTTTACTGAAAAATGCTTACTTCACGCGATGCACCTTTACAGGATTGCATGAGGCTTCAATTTGAAGTGATCCCCACCATGCTTTTAAATAGTGGACCCACCAATGAAAATCTCTTTTTTAAGTTCTGGTCTCACATATAAACAGTTCTGCATAAGCCTAGGTTCATCCTATGGACTACATGATGAAACTGTAATGACTGTAAATATACTCCCTCCTGTCACTTTTAATAGATATATTTTTCTTCAAATGAACTAATTTTTTAGTGTATATGAAAAAAATTGTATCTATTAAAAGTGACTGAAGGGAGTATCCAAGAGGATCTTACATGGCTTAGCATTTTTAAAAATGTCCAAAGATACTAAATATAGCATAAGGTTATGATTTATAATATTTGACTAATATAAGTATCAACTATTGTCTAATTTCAAAACAATATGATTTTGCATTCACTCAAAGTAGATAATTTTACACTACAAAAAAATTATATAATTTTTCATTTTAAGGTTGTTTAATATGAAGTATTAACTTTGCTAGTAGAATTAGGGCTAAGAAAGACTAACATTAAACTAGTAAATAAATTTCATTAATTTCTTGGATAATGAATTAAGGAAGACACTTTACATATTTATAGACTCTAAACCATAATCCTAATTGACATAGGAGTCTAGTCCTAAAAATATAACTACTGAAGGAAATTATTAATCCTAACCTAATTAGAATAGGGTCATAACATCATTTATGTTACTTTAATTTCCTAATATAAGCAAGATTATATATAAAGATATATAGACTAACAATGCAATTTTAAATTACAAACATACTAATCACCAGTCCAAGCTATCCTTCAAAAAAGCACTCCATTCCTTCCACATTAATAGTCCACTTTGGTCTTGCAAAATGAACTAAATGCAGATATAGTACAATATAAACAAAACTTCTAAATTAGTGACAAGTAGACGAGCATTATTAGTTTTTTTTTGCTGAAAATAAAATATATAGCACTAAGAACGAAGAATACAGACACCGAGCCTATCCTCCTCCATTATATTACAGATAAAAGCAGGAGGAGGAGAGCCCGACTATGAGATAGGACCCTCGGAATGTACCATGAAAGCAAGAATGTCCGCAGCGCGATTGCCTTCTCTATATGTATGAGATAAGGAAATATACGAGAAACAATTAAAAAGTTTACATATTTTATCGATAACTATAGTAATAGACGTCGGTATAGAATTATAGGATCTCCATAAAATGCCGATGATGAGAGCAGAGTCCCCTTCAACCAAATGTGTTGAAAACCTAAGGCTGCAGCCAATCTTAAACCTTCCAAACATGCCATAGCCTCCGCCATGGTGGACGAGCACGCCCTTAGTGCAAAGGATGCACCAGCCACTAAAAAACCAAATTCATTCCTTAGTATCACACTAGCAGAACCCCTCATCGGATCCCCAGCAGTTGATCCATCAAAGTTGAGCTTAACAATTCTAGCTTGTGGACTGTCCCATGACACCCACACCTCCCTCCCAGCAGTAATCCTAGTTCGACCGTCTCCCAGAACCTTAGACTCCACCTTGCCTTATCCAAGCTTGAGGATCAATGGACTCAGATGGGGCACCATTTACTAATACTTGAAATTTAACAGTGGTCACACAGAACATAACAAGTTGTATCCATTTTTTATAAAAATCTATTTTTCTCAATACATCATCTAGAAAGGACCTTTTAAATTTAACATATGCTTTTTGAAGATCAATTTTAAAGGAAAACGCTCTTTTTCGACCTTTATTTTTACTTTCATTTGTATGAGCTACTTCATGGACCAATAGGATATTATCATGGATTGATCACCTATTAGGTAGGAAAGCTGACTAATTTGGAGAGATTATGCTTTCCATCATGCATATGAGCCTGTTAACCATGATTTTAGATATTATTTTATAAATAAAGTTACACAAGCTAATAGGCCTAAAGTCATTAGCAGTTGTCAAGTTGGGAATTTTTGGGATAAGACAAATGAAGGTTCTATTCATTTCCAAACAGAAACTTCCGTCATCAAAGAACTTTTGGACAATAAGACTTACCTATTCTCCCACAATATTCTAATACTTATTATAAAAAATACCGTGGTAACTGTTCTGACCAGGGGCTCCATTGACTTACAACCATAAGAATTTCCTCTCGAGTTACACTTCTTATTAATTTTTTATTATCTAGGTCAGACACAATAGGTTGGACTAACTCCAATAAGTTACCTCCAAAATCTTGTTCCACATTGTTTAGGGTAAATACTTGATTAAAATGTTGAACAAAATTTAGTCAATTCACCATTACCAGACACCAATTGCCCATTGACATCTAGAATTTCAGTGATTACATTTCTCCTTCTCCTAACTAAGGTCGTTTGGTGGAAAAATTTTGTATTAAGGTCCCCATGACAAATCCAATTAATTCTCGACTTCTGATACCACTGCATTTCTTTTTGTTTTAAAGCTTTCAAGAAAAGCTGTCAAATTTCAAATTCCCTATTCTGAGTGATGGCATCATTTGACACTTGGACATCTTCATGTGCATGTTTCAGTTCTTTTAGTAGGAGTTTAGGTTTTTCATTAATATTTCCAAAGTTGGATTTATTCTATTTTTTGAGATCCTTAGTTATGACTTCCAACTTTGTGAGAAGGCCAAAGGAATCCTCACCATAAAACTCGTTGTTCCACACAAACTCCACAATAGCTTACATTCTTCTTCTTCCAGCCACATTTGTTCAAACCGAAAAAGCTTGTTTAGTTGCTTAAACTGCATAGGGTTAGTGTGAACCAATATAGGTGCATGATCTGAACCAGCAATGGCCTGATGATAGAGTAAGGCAGAAGGATATTTTTTACTCCAATGAACATTAATATAAGCCTTATCTATCCTCTAAAAAATTCTAGATTTTTCTAGATGACCATTAGTCCAAGTAAATCTAGGACCACGAAAAAGTAACTCTTGAATTTGACATTTTTGAATAAAATCTAAAAATTCCGATTTTACTCTACTATTTACTCCACAACCACCTTTTTTATCTTCTATACAAGTTACAACATTAAAATCACCAATCAGAAGCCAAGGAAATTTAGCTGACTTAGCTAAGGAACTAATATATAACCATTGTTCCAATTGTGATTCCAAAATAGAGCTAGCATGCACAAAAGTAATTCTAGAGGAGATTTTTGTTTTATTATTAACTACTTTAAGATGTACTAACCATTTTATTTCTTTTTCAACTTTAATTCTTAGAGACTTATTCCAACATATCCAAATACCATCAGATCGACCTTCTGAGGGAACCACATGATAATGATCAAAAGGGAGTTTGGACACATACCAGATCGAATTATCCAGTTTCATCATAGTCTCATAAAGGAGCAAAATCTGAGGGTCAAGTTGCAAAATTTGGGTCTTGAGTAAACCTGTTGCCAAGGCTTGACCACCTCCTCGACAATTCCAGCATAAGATTTTCATTTTCCCTTCGGATAGGGGTCCAGTTGGACACCCCTTTCCTCCTAATAATGCCTGTCCTGCCTGAATTTTAAATCCAGTATAAATTCTTAAACCAAACATGATTCAGGTTATGCTCTCCTAATTCATGC
This sequence comes from Houttuynia cordata, assembly GCA_039654745.1. Taxonomy (NCBI): domain Eukaryota; kingdom Viridiplantae; phylum Streptophyta; class Magnoliopsida; order Piperales; family Saururaceae; genus Houttuynia; species Houttuynia cordata. The sequence continues at coordinate 5,323,257 of CM077504.1, forward strand.
TTAATTTGGAGCCAATCACGAACCAAACAGCCCCTATATCCCCAGAAGATAATACAATCTAATGAGAACATTCTTGCTGCCAACCACCCCGAAGAACGTATTGTACAATATGGCATTCCAAATCGTTAAAAGACACAAAAAAATGAAGAACTGCATATTCCAAAAATTGCTTGCGAAGTTTCTGCTCGAAATTCTGCCATACTTTTGACCTATTCGCATGCACAACCATTGAGACTTCAAAGCTCACCTCTCACTTTATCCAAATCCAAATCCTCTGTAACCTTAAAAAGCCCTCCCCCTCAAGGATTCTGAACAAGTAATTTAAAAGCTCCTTGTTCCGATCTATCAGTATATTCATAGCTCAGAGCATAGGAACCTCCGACTACACATGACCATTTGTAACTTTATCACCCACCATCAGATGGTATCCATTTATCTTAAGCTATGATCACTGCTCAGCAATAGAACTTTTCTTCAACAGATTTAGTGAATTTCCTGCTTCAATACTACAACCTTCTTAACGACATCAACTTAGACAAACGATATTTAAGGAAAAACATATATACTACACTATCATGCATCTTATGGAAAGAATCACATAAGATCAACAGTGGAGCTTTCAACCAGAGTTCACACATCAGAATAGTGTCTTGTCTCTGCTGAACATCTGTTTTCATAATGATCTTAACCCCAGTCACCAATAAGCAAATCAACAAGTGATGAAAGAATGATTAAAAAAGCTTCTCAAGTATTCACGCCAAACACAAATCCGTTACTGAAAGAGGGTAGATTGGTGGAAGCAGTGTGGTTCCTCACCGGGGACCGGAATGGGTTAGGGGTCACTGGAAGACTGATGTGCAATCCGGCAGTCCTGAGCACCTGCTTAGCATTTGTACAAGAAAATTCCGACTGATCAGTGAAGAATGTTGGGACATTCGAAGCCTTGATCAGCTCAAGAGCTCCACCCCAACTCAGGCCACTCTCCAATCCACAGTTGAGAGCAACTACCACATGGGGAGAAGTGTACCTAAAGGTACACACATGCACGCGCGCGTGGCGTGGGCGCATTGTGGCGCTTTAGTGGCGCACTTAGCACTTAGCACTCGTATCTCGTATTTAGAGCCTTTGATTTTTGATCAAACGGCTAATCATTTTGTGGAAATTAGGAGCCGATCGATAGAGTATATTAACGCGATCGATCGCTAGTGATCGGTTGTGAAGCGATCGATCATATCTACTGTGATTTTCGCAAAACTGAGAATTCACCCGAGGCGATCAATCGCCGATGATAGCGATCGATCGCGTTTATGGTTACGTACGGTTTTTTACTGTTTTCTTCTAAAAATTGCGTCATTTCTTTACAGAAAGAACCCAATTGAGTCAACATATTCTTTTCTCTGAACCCGGGCCCGTGGCTCATGTGACCACAACTTCTTCAATTGATGCATATCTTTAAGAAAAAAAATCAATGCTTTTATCATGTGTTTTCATCATCAACAAAAGATTTCTCAATTGGGATGGCAAGATAGAGCCTTATTTGCCATCATGAATGATTTTAACAATAAAGGACTTTTTATGTCCATCCTGAATAAATATAATCCACCACATGCCCATGTCTTTTAGTTTCCTTGGGGACCCTAGTTTCACCCTTTAACAGACTGCCAGGGAAAATGGCTCTCTTCCAGATTAATACCAACTCGATTTTAAACTTTAATGTCACTGGCTTCTACTACATGCAAATCACTTTGGACTTCATGTTTCTCCTGCTAACTCCTCGCATATATTATTTGCAGTATGACGCCTGCAAGGTACATGGAGAAGAGGGTTATGGAACAGAGTCATTGGTGGTGAACGATTTTTATTTAATCAACTGTCAGGGAGACTACAAGTTCACATTGTTTCTGAGTAGGATGCGTGACCTTAGTTTCTCAGCAACTGCCTTCTTATTGCAAAAGACCAAATCAAGAAAAGAAAAATGTCCACCAACTTCCTCATCACTTGGTCTAACTAAATTATTGCCTGCCATTTAAGCCACCTTCTAGGGCAAGAACCAACCCATTCTTTCTTGACAAGAATTTCGAACTATCAGATTCAATGTGGCTATGACCAGGGACCTTATCAACCTTCGTATCCCTCATGGCACGCCAGATGCGTTCCGCATCCTCAAACCTACCCGCAGCTGCGTAGATGTTGGCCATCAACACATAATAGCCGCTTCTGTTGGGCTCCAACTCTAGTAGTCTTTTTACAGCCCTCTCTGCCACCGCGACATTACTATGAACTCGACAGCCGCCCAAGAGGGCGCCCCATATAGCTGCATCTGCCTTCATTGGCATCTCAATGACGAACCTCTCCGCCTCGACTAATAGCCCTGCCCTGCTAAAAACATCTACCACACACGCATAATGCTTAAGATCCACTTCCACCTTGTAGTCTCTCATCATCTCAAAAAATTGCCATGCCTTATCGACCATCCCCGCATGGCTACAGGCAGACAAAACCCCAAGGAAAGTCACTGAGTTGGGCTCAACACCTGCCCTTCGCATTAGCTCAAACAGACTAAAGCAATCTTCCACATGCCCATTCAACCCATACCCAAGAATCAAGGAGCTCCAAGAAATCACATCTCTCTCGCGCATTCTATCGAACATTCTATGTCCCCAATCCAACAACCCACATTTCACATACATGTCAATAAGGGCATTCCCAACACTCAACCCCAGCCCCAAACACCTCCTGACAGTCCAAGCATGAACACACTTCCCATGTCTCAACCATCCCAATTGAGCTAGCGCGAGAAGCAGGCTCACCATGACCACTCCATCCAGCTCAACCCCTTTCCCCACCATCTCATTAAACAACTCCAAAGCCATCAACGGTTCCCCATTCTGAGCATATCCGCCCACCATCGACGTCCAAAGAACGAAATCTCTCTCAGACATTCCATCAAACACCTTCCGCGCATGGGCCACCCTGCCCAAACTCACATACAAGCCTACCAGTGCCGACCCAACAAACACATTCCCCTCCAGATTCAATTTCAAGCAATACCCATGAAGCAACCCTCCTCTTCCGGCCTCCCCGAGGCTCGCATACGCCCGTAGAACGATCGGCACTGTGAAGACATCGATATCCACGCCTGCATGCCTCATCTCCGTAAACAACCCGACCGCCCTCGCCGCGAAGCCGGAACGGGCGAACTCGCCTATCATGATGTTCCAGGAGTAGATATTGCGGTGGGGCATGTGGCGGAAGACGGAGTTGGCGTCCGGGAGGATCCTGCCGAGCTTGGAGTACATGGCGACGAGCTTGGAGGTGAGGATGACATGGCCGTAGAGGCCGGTGCGGAGGAGCCTGGCGTGGATCTGCCGGAGGGCTGTCGCGGTCCGGGAGGAGTCGAGGAGGGCATAGTGGTGGGAGATGGGATTGGTGGTGGTGCTGGTGGCGGCGGCGGAGGAGAAGGAGGAGAAGAGGGAGTTGTTGAGGAGTCGAGAGTTGAGTGGTTTGTAGGCTACGTGCATGGCAGTTGGAAGTGGAGATATTAGGAGGGACATCAACTTCACCAACTATTTACTCCATCCGTCCGCAAGTGATAGTAACATTTGTAAATCATTTCATTTTGTAAAACCAAATCCTACTACTAATGTCGGACGGAGGGAGTATATTTTAGCTCAAGTACGCGACAAGGGCACATCCTAGTATGTCCTCAAGTAAGCCCATCTCACACTAACATTAAAACATCCACTGTGATGCATATCGATCAATTTTTACATTTTTTTTTCAATTTCCTCGTGCTTGCCCGCAGTAGCGACAAGGTCGAGAGACGCAATGACCCGCAATTTTCCAACCAAAAACGGCGTATTCTACATCAGCATTGGATTTGATCAAAACTTCTCTTCAAAGGTGATGACGGTGACGACGACTTCCTCATTTGGTGTAGCTTGCACGCAAGATCTTGCAATCTTGCCTTCAGCAAATGTGGAGACCGGTCCAATCCACCTGGAATCTGCATTTACAAAGCCAAAAACATAGTACTAATTTCAACATCTCCCACATAAAAAATATGATTACACCAAGTACAAATCAATCAGTTAAAAAGACGACAGAGCAGAACCTTGCTCTCAGAGTGGTGGAGCAGTTTGCTTCCATCTCGACAATGCGTGGATCGGCTTAGTTCAAGACCGTGGGCATCCAGCTCGTCGAACAGGGCCGACAGGAGAATCCCATGGGAATTACTGCTGCTGCCCTTGCTGTCCGAGAGGGAGACGTTGACGCGGTCTCCGCATACCCGGACAGCCACCGACGAGTTGGGCTCCGGCGCGATCCGGATGTCGCAGTCGCGGCCTGTCGCCGAGCTATGGATCTCGGGCCCGTGGAGGGTGGGGGACGAGGAGGAGGAGCGAGGGCGGGCAGGGGCGTGGCGGCGAGACTGGAGGGAGCGAAGGCGGGCGGCGGCGAGGGGGATGTACTTGATGATCTCGTCGAGGATGGCGTACTGCTCCTTGCGGACGGTGCTGGCCTGGGGGAGGAGGGCGTGGAGGGCCAGGAAGAGCTCCCTCATGGACTTGCGCCGCTCCCGCTCGGCCAGCTTGTGCCGCTCCCGCGCCTCGTCGCTGCCGTCCACCGTCAAGTGCTCGTCCATGGTCATGATGAAATCAGTCTGATTGATTTAGCTGTGTTTTCTCCAGTCTTCTGCTGTCTCTTACCATGATGGCTCGCTTATCATTATATAGATTATGTCGACAGTCAGCTACATGTGAATCACATGCCAAAAGGCTGCCTTTTGATTCGCAATTTTAAGATTTCCAAGCGACGACTACCGGCCACGATAGCCTACCCAACAAAAAAAACTTAATTCAGACACAGTTTTTTGGTTGTATTGTACTTATCGAAATAAAACTTCAGTTGCAACTTAAAGGGCAGTTTGGGGCGTGATTACGAATGTTTTGCAATACTATAGCATTCATGTTTACCTCATGTCATGTTTCACGCTGGATAGTAAAAAAATTGGAATGCTACAATCCACGTAGAAAATCCACTGTGGATATTTTTACTTTTTCACGCCCCAAACGGCCAAGCTTAACCTAAGTCATAGCAATAACGCAAAGGATAAAAAACCTAGTACTCCCACGAATCACTTTTAATACATACAGATAGTTCATTTGAAAATCCAACTGTATTTATTAAAAGTGATCAGATGGAGTATTTGGGTAATATATTATGAATTCTATAATATTATATAATCAACTCTACATTTTTTTATAACGAGGGTGTCGGAGTTCCTAGGACCCGATTAGAAGGGACAGAGGCCAAGCGACATCTTAGAACATTGTATCCCATCGCCAATCCCTTTGGGTGAGACAAGGCCATCCATTGTATACATCAAATAAATTGCAATATAATTCTGGGTGGGTGCCCTAACAGAGTAGGAGTTCAAACTCAGTCCGGACCTCATGTTCAAAATGCATGCCCTAGCATCACACCGGCACCCATATTGGTTCAACTCTCTCTCTCTATATATATATATTTAATTGATAACATAAATTATAAATTCACCAAATAGGTAGCTACTTAACTCTAAAGTATGTTTAAAACCTACCAGATCCTGAAATTTTCTCTTCTTATATTTCTGCAAAAAGGCAGATCTGACCCCTAGTGTCACAGCCCAAGACGTTTAAATACTTATGTATTAAAAAAAGTATTCAGAGTACTCAGCGCGTGTTAATTCATCTTGGTTGCTTATTTTGTCAGACATTCTATTATTTTATTTCAAAATAACTTTAAGTTAAGCATAGTAACAACTTAAAATCCTTACACTCTGTGAAGGAGTAATACTGCTTACAAGTTACAACTTATAAACGGCTACTTAAAGGATAAAAAAACTTATTGATACACTCTCTAGCACACATCAATGAGAATGCTTGCTAAATTCTCTCACAATAGTTAGGAAAATATTTAAGATGTGATTAACTAGCGAATGCTGATCTTAAAAAACAATCAAGAACCCAACCCAAAAGGTAAATGCCCACTAAGGGGATCCCTTCAAAGGCTAAAGTCTAATTAAAATAGAATTTCTTTTTAAAAAATAAATTATATTATTTTAAAGACAAAAGCCCGAAGGCCATCTGGCCTGACCCAGAGCACCTAGTTTTAGGGCCGGGCTGGACGTTTAGTAGCTCCTAAAGCCGGGGCCATGCTGGCCCATCATGGCCCGGCCCGGTGACAGCCTTAGTAATTATATGTCAGAAACATACCTTATCCCAAATTAGCTCTCTATAAAAAATAGAATAATTATTACATGCTGACTGTGCTCCCTCACTACCAAAAACACGAGAAGAAGTGGAAAAACTATATTTTTTGTGCAGGCCCAACTTATTTTCAAATGCATACACGCTTCATTGGAATCCAAGATAGTAGTTCAGGGGTGAGTTATTTTCTTTTTATTTTTTATTAGGAAGCTTGCAAACCACAACAATAAAGTAGAAGATAAGAAAAAAAAATATTTTTGTAGTACATGTCATGATTTTACACATCATACAATCAAATTCTAAAAAAATACAAATTAACTAATTAAGTAGCTACTTTTTTTCTTACTACAATTAGATAGATATGAATATGGGATACACATACCTTATGATACCATGGTTTTAAAAATCTGACGGGAGCTAGAGGCTTTCTCGGTCCGGGTTGACCGGGTCAGTTGGGTAAGTTGACCACGCCGACCGGTCCGGTTCGAGTTTTAACCTTCCTCTCTTTCCCATTCGGTGCCCCGCCATCGAGCCAGCCCCCACCCCCCCCCCCCTGGCGGTTCGAGTTAAAACCTTATATAATAGATATGGGTGTGGATATAATTTTCAAGAAACTAGGACACGATACTGGGGATATAGTTATATATAAATATCATTATTTGAGATATATTTAGGTATACTTTAGGTTAGTTCTTGTATCTAAGGCTTAATTACAACGAAAAATATTGTATTTGTTTAATGTTTATATTACCTAATAAGGATTTGACGAAGAATCTAGAGTTGGTGTCTGATATAAAGGTCGGACACGCATGTAAATGTATCCAATGGGGACATGAGTAGAATACGAATATGATACGGTACAGATACTATTTTGGAGTATCCCTGCTTCCTAGGCCCAAGCCTAAATGACCTCGAATTAGCTGTAAAAAAACAGAATCATTAAAGTCAAAAAGAAACCTTTTATAAAAAAAAAAGTAAAAAAGAAAGGCTCTTTTTGGCCTTTCCCTTTTCGCTTTTTTTTTTGGGGTTGGTTTCGCTCTCTTTCCGTTCACTTCTATTATGTAAGTCCTCCTCCTCTGCCTAGCTTCTCCACCCTTCATCCAACACTCCATCTCCTCACCTGCTTCTTTTCCTGCCTAATCTCACCCTCCGTTGGGTCAATGGATTCTCTCTTCTGATGCATCTTGATGGGCACTTGTCTTCTTCTCTTCTTTCTCAGGTAAAAACACTCATTTTATCTGCTCTGTAATGCCTTTCTGGTGAAATTTGGCTTCTTTCTTTCTTTGCTATTTGTGGGAAAATGTAATTTTTCTTATGAAACTAGTGATGTTGTCAAGTTTTAGTTGATACCCATGTGCCCGTTTTCACGTGGGAGCTCAGGGATCAGCCAATTATTCAATATTTCAGGTGGAACACTTATTGTTTTACGACTATAATTCCATGATAAATCGTTTTCAATACTGTTTTTTAGTTAAACTTATGATTTTTCTTGATTATGGTTCTTAAATTTGTTGTTAAGATAGAATTTTTTTGGATAGAATCTGAAGTGGAGGGTGAGAGGTGCAGTAAGTGGTAATTAGAGGATGAAGTCAATTTTCTTGTTGACACTGAATAGGGTTTGCTAGAAATTAGCAGCAGACTCTGGTGATGCGGCTATTTGGTGGTTTATAAAAGCTGAGGGGTTTAAGTTACTTTAGTGCATTGGTCTTCATCTACCTGAATTTTGTCTGCAACATGTTTTTTACTAATACTGAGGGGTGTCCGAGTCCTTAGGACCCAATTAGAAGGGGCAGGGCAACCAACCTCTTAGAGGGCTGAACCTCACCGCCAAACTCCTCCGGTGCATACATGGCCCACATAGGCACCGGTTAAGTCATAATCCCTGTGGGTGACCAGCGGAGTGGGCGTTCAAACTCAGGACCTCTGCTCCAAGCTCGCAACATGTTGCTCGCTATACCAGGTCATTCGATAGGGCCCAGTGAAGATTAGTTGGCTTGTCGCATTGCTTACCCCTTTTTTTCTTTTGAATGGAAAGTAGTTGAAAGGAAAAGGCTATGCAGGTTTAATATGTTAGTTTTATGTTCTTTTGTAGCTAGCAAGACTGCGCCTCAGAAATTCAGTTAGCTAATTGTAGCTGGTGCCTCATTTTTCTTTGCAGTATTTTGGTGATAATAATATTCAGTTTTTATTGTTTTTTAACATCAAATTTTTTTATGTTGCATTTCATCTCAGAACTATGACCAAGGATGTTGTTAGTATTGGCAAGAGATGGACAGCTGAACTGGCTGTACGACCAGCAAGTAAAAAAGTTCAGTTACATGACATGCCATCTTAGCTGTTTCCTATCAAAACCATGGTATTGAAAATGTACCTGACATCACTTGTGGCTATCTAAATGAATGTCTGTTTGTTTCATTATCTTTCGAGATGAAAAAGCTTGAGTTTCTGTTGTCTCTTCTGCAGAGTGTATTTTCATTGAAGATCCCCAAAAGATCACCGTATGCACTGCGTGTGATTCTTCTCTTTTTTGTATCAACATTTGGTTTGTATATATTCTTTGTATGTATCAAACAAAGAACCGTGCTTACAAAATCTATATATACAAGTCCGGTTTTCAGAACTATGGAAATGCAATGTGATGCATTTTCCTCTCCTCCTGAAGAAATCCTTTATGTGCATTTTCCAAAACCCAAAACTTATAGTAGGTAATTCAGAAAAAAGTCCCTTCATGTTGTCTTTTCTTTTCATCCTAATATATATTATAACTACAACTGACCGATTGTTTCTTTATTTTTACAGGAAGGAATGTCAATGTAATCCTGTCCGATATTTTGCTATTTTGTCTATGCAAAGATCTGGAAGTGGGTGGTTTGAAACCTTTCTAAATAGCCACCCTAATATCAGTTCAAATGGTGAAATATTTTCTGTTAAGGCAAGAAGAAGTAACACTTCCACCATATTTAGAACACTGGACACTGTCTACAATCTGGATTGGGTCAGCAGTGCTGCCAAAAATGAATGTGTGGCTGCTGTTGGATTAAAATGGATGCTCAACCAGGTTAGTTAATAACCTAAATGATTTGCATAAATGCATGCGAATTTATCCTTTCCCTTTTTTATATGACCATGCTTTTGTGCATTTTTTTTTGCATTCTGTCATGGGTTTCTAGTCATTCATGACTTGCTTACTGTGTACAGGCTGTTATGGACTATGACAGGGAAATAGCTAATTATTTTAACTGGAAAGGGGTGTCTGTAATTTTTCTATTTCGTAGAAACCTTTTGACGCGGCTTGTCTCTGTATTGGCCAATGCTTATGACAGACAAGCAAAGCTGCTAAATGGCACACATAAATCTCATGTACATTCAAAGAAAGAGGTCTCTCTCTCTCTCTCTCTCTCTCTCTCTCTCTCTCTCTCTCTAAGACACACACAAAAGAGAACACATTGAAGGTTTGAAACAATTTAATGCTGAGCAAGAACTTTTGAAGTTATTGAGTGGTTGATTTATGTACTAGTTATTCTTTTGCAACCTTATCGTAAAACGGTGTCTTGGCCACTGTTTGCAATATTTCGCAATTAACGTTATGCTAGTGACAAACTTGTGTTTATGAATGTAGAAGTAGATTGTGACATGTGGAATACACAATGTGAGAAAAACAGAACTAAAAAATAATACTAATTTGTTAATGTTTGCTTTCTTGATGGATAATCTGCTTATTTTGATAGTGTAATGAAAGTGAGCTAAATACAGTTTCATATATATATATATGGGAAAAGTTTAAATGAGATCGGTCTCATTTGGGTTATATGAACCCCAGTTCAAGTCGTAGCCATTGTATTGACATCCAATGGTGCTCAGGATAAGCATATGCCTTCTCTCTATATTAAGGAGCACTGTCGGATCTGAATCCAACAACCCAAAAGACTAGTCTCATGCCCCTTATATGAGATCTGTCTCATATAAATGGGTCTCTCTCTCTCTCTCTCTCTCTCTCTCTATATATATATATATATATATATATATATATATATATATATATATATATATATATACATATATTATAGCTTCGAGAGTTTGCTAGAAACCAATCACAACACATTCGCACATTAAGAACCTGAACGGTGATTGGACTGCGTACTTGGAAGTTATAGCGGTTTACTGTTTTTCATATTTTCTTTGAACTGTAGTGGTTTACTCGATTTCATATTTTCTTTGATGGAAATACTTCACTAATTGAACCTAACAATTAGCACTAAAAATCAGTCTTGTTATTTTTTTCACTTGTACAAGTCAATTGAGAATTCAGTCTCACAGTCAACTTAAACTACTATGTTTAAAAGACTTTTAAATTTGCTCAACCACCTTCTGAACTTTTACAACCAAATCTAAGTTTTTGAATCTCAACTATTTGTCAATTATTGTTTTAGGCTGAGGTATTAGCACGCTACAAGCCAACAATCAATATGGCAACATTAATATCCAATCTCAGCCGTTGTGAGCAGTTGATGGCCGATTCTTTGCATTTCTTTAATTCTACTCGCCATATGATCCTGTACTACGAGGATATACTCAACAATCAAAAGGTACATGAGCGCAATAGGTATTAAAATGAGTTTCTGTTTCTATATTACACTGATATTGATTGTATGTCAGCAGACTTTGTCAGATGTTCAGGAGTTTCTGGGTGTGCCAATGTGGAGATTGGAGAGCCGTCAAATAAAAATCCATACAAGACCACTGTCTGAGCGAATAGAGAATTGGAATGAAGTCTACAATATACTTAATGGAACAAAATACGAGAAATTTGTTTATGACACCGAATACATCAACTAGGCTCCTGTAAGTGCTACATAGCATAAGTGATTTCCTTCTACTTGCCCTTTTGATGTGCTGCTGTTACAAAACTAAGCATTCTATGTGAGTTAATGTCTGACAAGGAATGAGGAGTAGTACCTTTTCTACCCTGATAACCATTACTACCTTGATAAAGACCATACTTCAGAGAGGAAGATAGGTTAGAGTAGAGGCCAGAGAATACAGTTAAAGTTTTCTTACCTGGAGTTGTATCTTCTTTTTTGTTTGCCTGAGGAATGGAGAGGAGTTATTGACGAAGTTTTCTTTACAATATAGTCTTAATTTTTCAAAGAATCTAGTTGATAATTCTGTGCAGCCTTATGCTTGATTGAACTCAAATTATTTTCTATATGACCAGGATCTTTTGTCTGATACTAAGTTTAATTATGACTAGATTTGTAAAACTTTCAGGTCATGTGGTAAGATTCCATAAATGCTGCCATAAAACAGTGTTCTTTAAAGTGTATTTCAGACAGCAATCTCTCTCTCTCTCTCTCTCACACACACACACACACAGAGGGAGAGAAATATTTGGATAAAAGGAGGTTATAACAATATCTGTAATGAGGAAATAAATAGATTCCTTGTATTTGGACATCCCATTAAAATCATAGTCATATACCGTTGAGCCAACTTCCTTGAAGAATGGCTGCCTTTTTAGAGAAGGAAACGTGTTCTGTGTTAAGAAAAAGGTCAAATATGTTTATGTATCAGAATCTTTGCCTCCTGAGATTTATTTCCTGCTTGTATTTATCATACTATAGAGATTGTTTCTGAATGAGTATTGATTATGGTTTTCAATCCAACTACTCAACACTGACCTATCATAACTATTTCAAGTTCAACCCACTGATCACATCGCAGAAATCAACCTTTTGCCTAACTTTCGCGTGTTGAATGGCTGTATCTTTTTCTTGAACCATATGTAATAGGACAAAATGTGTATGGATGGCTGAGAGTGAGTGGCATCTAAATGCCGTCTTCAGCTGTATCTGCAGTTTCAACTTTGAAAAAACTTCTGCAGCCTTATTATGTGCTTCATTTGGCAAGACCTGCGATCTCTCCTATGCTGCACCTTCTGGCTCATCTAAGGTGCATGAACCAGAAAGACTGAAACTAGGAAACATTTTCAGTCATGAACCCTAATCAAATTCGGGTGCACGAGTGAGTAACCTGATTAGAAGAACTGCAGCCCTAAGTTGTGCATTCTGTAGTGAAGTTGTTAGTCACTGATCTTTCTTGGTTGAAAATATATTACCTCTGAAAGATTTAATTTTTTTTAAATAACACAGGTGGTTTATGATTGAGCCTTCTGAATTTTAGTAGAATCACATCCAGTTATCAACACTTCAATCTGTTTTTTATTCAATCAACAGTTCAGCACTTCTTAGGAAAAAAGACTGAAGAAGTATTGATGGCTGGATGTCGTGCAGTATTTTTCTTAATATAAGATGTGTAAAAAACAGTGAAGAAGTGTTGATTGCTGGATTTTTTACGGTATGGTAAAGATACAAACTGATTATTAAAAAGTGGCTACTAGCAAAAATATCCCAATGGTTCGAAACAATCATCACTCTCTTGATGTTCACAAAGGTTGATGTTAAAATCGGTAGAAGTGCTTCCCCTCTAGCCAACGTTTAAGCACCAATTTAAACTGGTTGTTTTTGTTATTTAAACATATTGATTATATTGCTTCTTATTGTATTTACTTGGTAAGACATAAAAGACTAGCAATTGTTGCTTGTTTAGTCTTAAATACTCTCTCTGTCCAAATAATAGAGACCACATTTGAAAATGAGTTAAATTTATTGGCATTAGGGACCCACAACATTTCAGGCCTTTGCTTACCCCTGCACATGCACATTCATGAGGATCCATTTGTCTGAGATCACATCTAGCCACTTATTTTTGGATATGTAAAAAGTCCAATGCAGTCGGTATTATTTGGACGGGGGAGTATGATTTTTTTTCATCTAGGATGGTAATGAAGTAGTTAACATAAATTTCAAATTGACATTTTGATATTTTAACAAATTTCGTAAGTGTCTTCGGTATTTGGATGGCCAGATGGGCCTTGACTATTAGTTAGCCTTCTTTCTTTTTAGTGGGTTTATGCGAGTGAAAGATATAGTTCGTTGGTTTGTTATCATTTCGGTATGTTATACTGTACTCCCTATAACATTACCGATGTTGAGAAGCGAAGGTTTGCGGAGTCTTTATTTTAAGCTACTAAATGCTTGAATAAATTTTTGTTACCAAAGAAAAAGTTCAAAATTTGTCAATTGAACTTGACATAAATCTGATGGCTTATGGTGGTATAGATAGCATGTAATGTTGAATACGAGCTGACAAATAGTTGCACAGGATTTTGAGTCACTACGAATAATTTTCTTGCTTGAATGGAAATACTACAGCAACATTTAAACACTATTCCAATTGGTCTTTCACATGGCTGCAGTGTAACTCATTTCTATGCCTAGCATGTCTGGCATTGTCTGTGTTTGAAGAGTGAATTATATTTTGGGTTATGACTCAGTATTTTAAAGTTGTGTTTGGCATTGCTTTAAATTCATTTGTTTTATGTTGGATCTTTTCACGAAAGTGGTGCTAATTGTTTCGGAGCACAAGCCATATTTTGTTTCTGTAGGTAAATGGTACAAAGAGCATGCACTATTGTTTTCTGCTTTTAGGAGTTAGTTAATAATTGGGAGAAAAGCAATGATTTCTGTTGTTAGCTTCACTGATAGTTATTCTTGAAGGAGTGATCAAGCGATCAAACACAATCATATTTTATTGTCTGCTACTACACAATTTGAAAGAGACTTAAACAAGCATTTGTTTGAATCAACTACAATTTTATTCAACTTGATTCCAATATTAACAGAAAAGTTAGTCGCAGAATTTGCTGAATGCCTAGAATGAGGCCAGGAAACTGATTATTATTGCGACTTAACTACACAATTTGAAAGAGACTTAAACAAGAATATATTCGAATTAGTTATAAAATTTACTCAACTTAATCCAGTATTAGCCAAAGAGTTAGGGGCTGTTTGGGGCGTGATTAAAAGCAAAACATCCACAGTGGATGTTTTGCTACACTCTAGCATCCATGTTTTTTCCATATCTGGATATTTGCTTATAATCACGCCCTAAACGGCCCCTTAGTCGCAGAGTTTGCAGAATGCTTGAAATGAGGCCAGGAAACTGAATACTCTTCCCAAAGGGGGATTTGACTGGCGACTGTGGCCATCCTGCATCATACAAACCCTATTTTGCGTAGCTATTTGAAAAATGTTTTCATGGTCAGTCTCCATGGCCAGAATCCATGGGAGTTCTAGCATGGTACATAGGTGCTGGTTAACACCTACAAAACTAGGACTATGCTATGTGCATCTGTACCATGTTAGGCTTCTATGCACCATGCTAGATGATCACCTACTTATCGTCTGAGAGAGACAATGCTGTACCACAATCTTTAACACTTTCAAAGACAAGCTCAGTTTCCCAATGGTATACAATGCTTTGAGATCAACTCTATTTAGAACCGTGATCTTTGATTGTTGATTTCACAAAACGACTACCGATGGTTTTCCATGAATTTCAAACACCTTGAATTCACAGTTATCCACTAATTGCTTACTTGCACGAACAATCTCAGGACAAAGCTCATGTCTAGAATTTGGCTCAAATAACTCAACTACCTTTTTCGTATCAATCAAATGATCATCACAAAGGAGGCGCTTTGCTGGTTGAACATGTTTGCACCAGAATTCCGACAATGCCGACATGACGAGCTCCCAGTATTGCATATCCCTACAAATCCTGAACAAACTACTTCCATTAAGAGTCCAGCAATAAAGATCCATCCAATCCCTACTTAAAATTTCCATTAGCCCTTGAGCTTGTGGCAATCAAGAGGAATCCTTGACCGAGGACGACCCCTCCCCACTTATCCATAAAAAAAGGGCACTTTACTTGTACCGTCCCACTCAAAAGCACCCCATGAACCATATGTTCAAGAAGCCAATATGGAGATGCTGCTAACCGATCATCTTCATTACTGGTCTTATTATACAACTGAAATTCAGTAGAAGATATAGTATTCCCAGTAATTAATTTGTAGCGTGCAAATGCATCCTCTTCTTTAAATTTATTCCAACATTCTGCAAGGTTGCTACAAAATGGAGCAATAAAGCCAACATGTTCTTGCCACAGCTGAACTCTATGGTGAGGCCGAAACCAATTGCGCCACCAAAGGTGGTTGCTGTAAGTTTGCTTCTTCGCAATTCTTGCCAGTTCTTAAACCAATGTTGAAAGCCACTACAGGGTTGAACTGAATAGATTCCACAAGATGAAACCTCATTGAAACAACAAAAATGTCGTGAACAGATAATTGGTGCTGGAATTTACAATGAAACTTTGAGCACTTTTTCTTGCGGTGGTCACCACCGTGATCATCACCTTAGGCAGCATCCTTGACAGGGAGGGAAGACTTCTGCTACAGTACCATCGCTACAGGACTTCTGGCTTTGATATCACGATAGAAATAACCCTAATTAGGGAATCCAAAGTTCTAGTTAAGGAAAGATTTGTACATAAAGCAAACAAAATATAAGGAAGTTACTTGAGAAATACATAAACCAAACTTGACTAAACTACCCTCTATAACATAAAGAACTAATACTGATGACAACCAAATCTAGGAGCAAATGTACTCTAACAAAGTGAACCTTCTTGACTAAACTCTGCTAATTGGAAAAAGGTGATAAGGGATTGCTATAATTTTAAATTCTATCTAAACAGATCATTGGAAAGAGCCTTGTCCGGAGCTTTTCAATTCTTTTCTTCTCCCGTTTCTTCATACAAAAATCGTAGAAAGCATTCATCATCAGTCCACCAAGACTGGTATAACTTGTGAATATATCTCATGCTCTCAAATGCCCAAAGATATTGAGACCACATCCTGCCTTTACTAGAAAGATATTTTGTGGCACACACATGTTCCTCCCACATTCTGGCATTTAAGTCACGTCTGAGTCTCTGACTCAAAGAAACCACACCAAGGGCGAGTGAGTCTAGCGTTGTCCACTACACCTTGGCTCTCCTTTAGGTTGCACGCACTTTCAGTTAATGTCGCTCTAAGTTTAACAGAGGTAACAGGCAAAGTGATTGCCCTACATTTAGGCCGGTGAAGGTCAGAAGACAGGCTCGGGCTTTTTGGAGCAGATGTTTTGTCTGTGTAGCATGCTCTAGGCCAACACTTGACATGAAGAGGCCGACCAACTTTCATGCGTAGCCCTGAATCTGCTAGAATTGGTTGCCCACAAAAGAGACTGTATCCAAGCTCGCTAGTGGGGAATCTACTCTTATCACTGAAGCATCCACGGTTGAATGTTGTATACTCAATCTGTCCTACCGTAATAGTCCGATTTGGTTTTGCAAAATGAACTAAATGTTCATTTAAAAATAGCAGATGAAACTATTAATATGGGATGTATGGAAATTTTGTTGTGAACATTTGCGCCTTTTTTGTTTTTTTTCTTTTTTAAAATATGAACCTTTTTTGTTATTATCATTGCATAAGCATGTGAATTAGACACAATAAGGCAATTAGGCAAGGGTAGGACGAACTTGACTAGAAAGGATCCGGACGAGAATATTGATCCAGAGTGATACACTTCAACTTCTTATGGACAATTACTTCAGTCTACTTTTCTTAAGCAATGCAAAATCAATTCAGCATATACCGTATCAAGTGTGAATTGACTATTTTTTTACAATAGAAGGACACAAGTTTCAATCGATTTGGAACTAACAAGATTAATCTGCTGACCACTTCTCTATATTTTTTATGAAATTACTTTGTGATAATATATGAGGTATGTACTGTACCAAAAATATATATAAATGAAGCTTGTCATTCCAAATTGTGAATCAAGTCTAGATGATCGTCCATTGTAAAGACAAATATAGGACATGTATCTCCTCTTGAGAAATAAGCTACCAAATGGAACTTACCAATTTCCTTATTAATTATCTCAATTATAACATAACCAACAGGGTGTTGGTTGGATGGCCGGCCAATATATTCTTCCCAAAGCAGAGGTCTTGAGTTTGGGCACGTTTATCTATTGGTCATTATACAATGATTTATTAAGGTGCATTTATAGTACTCAAGGGGATAGCCGGCAGAATATGGTGCTCGAAGGTGCCTGTTGCCCTGCCCATTCTACTCGATCCTGATAATACTCAAATTAAGCGTTATTAGAAGATTATCTTCACATAGACCATAGTCAAGAAGACTTACGTGCATATGCCACGTTCAGTCCCCTAGAAAAAATTCAACATTGAAGCAAATAAGATTTCTACTCATACAAACTTACGTCATGAAATTGATGATGCATATTGCTTTATATATTTAAATTGTTCATGACAACGAAGAGCTCAATCTACAACCATTATAATGATGTAACTGAAATTTATCCTTGGTCTTGGTTCAAAATGGAAAAATTAAGTAATTTATATACTTCTACTAGTTGAAAAGTAAAAAGAATTTTTTCACGAAAGTTTGCATTTTTATACCTAAGCTAATACAATGAATTTCTTTTTTATCTTTCATATTATCCGTAACTGAGATTTTTTGTATTCCCTCTGTCCCATATTACTCGTTTGAATTAAAAAAAGAAAATAAACTTATTATAGTTTATTTTAGTTTTCTAATGCAGACGGGTAATATTAGATGGATGGGAGTATAAGATATAAGACAGGTATGCGCTAATGCACAAGCCTTAAGAAAGTATATTTTAAGAGTTTTTCAATCATTAAATAAATAAAATCTCACCAACCATTGACAACATCATAAAAAAGATAAGTAGATTAACAATATTATTTTCTATATTAAAGAGGATATCTTAGCAAAACTTGAGTAATTGATAATTAAAAAGGGCATCTTAATATTTTAACTAATTAGAAGCGAAGGCAAGAAAAATAAATATTAGAGGCCGTTTCGGGCGTGAAAAAACCAAAAGAAACACGACATGAGGTGTTTCAGCTGAAAGTGGAAAAAAACATGAATGCTACAGTATAACAAAACATCTACTATGGATGTTTTGCTTTTAATCATGCACCAAACGGCCCCTAAGTTATATTGTATATAGTAATTGTTAATTAATCATGTAGATATTATATTATATAAAAATATTATAAATACAATAAAAGTTATGCCTTAGCCCCCAAATGTTTTAAGCCAACCATGGTTATATAAATTATTATCGTCATTATATAAAAAAATAAGACTTTAGCTATCTCCCCTTTCAACAAATCAGGCATCAGGTTCAAAACAACACCACAAGCTATCCTCCCGCATTTTTTTTTTCAAGGGTGCATAATTTTTTAGTAAGAACTCAGTAAATATATTTATGTTCTTCAACAGCTTCCCAACCACATACCACTTCCCAACCACATACCACTTCCTTCTATATTCACCTCCTCCACGAATGTGAACTATTGAAAATCTAAATCCCCGGTTTACTAATAATCTTGATAAGCTAATATAATAAATTTTTTTTATCTTTAATATTATCGATTTTTGTCTTCCCTCTGTCCTATATTACCCGATTACATTAGAAAAAAAACTGATTTTAGTTAATTTTAGTTTTCTAATGCAGACTGGTAATATTGGATGGAGGGGAGTATAAGATATAAGCAGGGGCGGATGCAGGATTTTCAGGGACAGGGGTCAGGCCATTTTGAGACTGGGGTCAGGTAAGGGAATTAAGCCTATTTATAAAAAATATATATAAAATATATATATAATCTATAGGGAAATTGTAGAAACCTATGGGGTCATCTGACCCCCATAGGTTACACGTAGGTCCGTCCCTGGATATAAGACAGGGTTGCGCTAATGCACAAGCCTTAAGAAAGTATATTTTAAGAGTTTTTCAATCACTAAATAAATAAAATCTCACCAACGATTGACAACGTCATAAAAAAGATAAATAGATTAACCATATTATTTTCTATATTAAAAAAGATATCTTAGCAAAACTTGAGTAATTCATAATTAAAAAGGGTATCTTAACATTGTAACTAATTAGAAGCGAAGGCAAGAAAAATTAAATATTATTAAGTTATATTGTATATAGTAATTGTTAATTAATCTTGCAGATATTATATTATATAAAAATATTATAAATACGATACAAGTTATGCCTTAGCCCTAAATATTTTAAGCTAACTATGGATATAAAGCATTATCGTCATTATATCAAAAAAGAAGACTTTAGCTACCTCCGCTTTCAACAAATCCAGCCTCAGGTTCAAAACAACTCCACAAGCTATCCTCTGGCACTCTTTTTTTTCAACGGTGCATAATTTTTTCTCTATACCAAAATTTATTTTTTAGTAAGAACTCAATAAATATGTTTTTGTGACTCAACAGCTTCCCAACCTCATACCACTTCCTCTTATATTCATCTCATCCACGAATGTGAACTATTGAAAATCTAAATCCCTAGTTTATTAATAATCTTGGTAAGCTAATAGAATGAATTTCTTTTTTATTTTTCATATTATACGTACCTGAGATTTTTTATATTCCCTCTGTCGTATATTACCCGTTTACATTAGAAAAAAAAACTGATTTTAGTTCATTTTAGTTTTCTAATATATTAGATGGCGGGGAGTATATGATATACGACATGTATGCACTAATGCACAAGCCTCAAGCAAGTATATTTTAAGAATTTTTGAATCATGAAATAAATAAAATCTCACCAACGATTGACAACATCATAAAAAAGATAAGTAGATTAACAATACTATTTTCTATATTAAAAAGTGTATCTTAGCAAAAATTGAGTAATTAATAATTAAAAAAGTATCTTAACATTGTAACTAATTAGAAGCGAAGGCAAGAAAAAATAAATATTGCTAAGTTATATTGTATATAGTAATTTTCAATTAATCATGCAAATATTATATTATATTATATTATATAAAAATATTATAAATATAATAAAAGTTATGCCTTAGCCCCCCAATGTTTTAAGCCAACTATGTTTATATAAAGCATTATCGTCATTATATCAAAAAATAAGACTTTAGCTACCTCCGCTTTCAACAAATCAGGCCTCATGTTCAAAATAACACCAAAAGCTATCTTCCTGCCCTATTTTTTTTCAAAGGTGCATAATTTTTTCTTTATAATAAAATTTATTTTTTAGTAAGAAATTAGTAAATGTTTGTTTTCTTCAACATCTTTTCAACCTCATACCACTTCCTTTTATATTCACCTCATCCACGAATGTGAACTATTTAAAATATAAATCCCAGGTTTATTAATAATCATGATAAGCTAATAGAAGGAATTTCTTTTTTATTTTTTATATTATGCATAACTGAGATTTTTTGTATTCCCTCTGTCGTATATTACTCGTTTACATTAGAAAAAGAAAATAAATTGATTTTAGTTAATTTTAGTTTTCTAATGCAGACTGGTAATTAAGGGTGCTCACGAGCCGACTCAGCTCGCGAGTTTTTCCGGCTCGACTCGGCTCGACTCGAATTTTAGCTCGACTCGAGCCCAGCTCGACTCGAGCTCGACTCGACTCGACTTTACTCGAGCTCGAGCTCGAGCCACTCCGTAACTCGATTCGGCTCGACTCGAGAAAACTCGACTCGATCGACTCGAGAATGAGCTCGAAAAATAGCTCGAGCTCGAGCTCGACTCGAGACTCAGCTCGAAAAAAAATCAAAACTTTTCCATACCTCGCCGTCGATCTCGCCTCGCCTCGCCATCAGCTCGAGCTTCGAGCCCATGGCCGCCGTCGCCGTCGCCTCGCCTCGCAGTGAGCTCGAGCCCCGGCGATCGTGAGCCCGTCGCCTCGCCTCGCCGTCGCCCCGGAGCCCGTCGCCTCGCCGTGAGCCCAGAGCCCATCAAGCCCCGCCGCCGTCGCCCGTCGAGCCCCGTCGCCGTCGCCTGTCGAGCCCCGTCGCCGTCGCCCGTTGAGCCCCGCCGCCTGTCGCCTCGCCGTCGCCAGTACCCAGAGGCCAGAGTCCAGAAGCTTCTGGCCTCTGGTAAAACACCCGAGCCGAAAAGCTCGGGTTTTGTTTTTTTTCTTTTATTGGGTCAAGTCGCCCGTTGTATCAACTTCATCCGCCAGATCTAATCTGAACGACTCTTCATTTAAAATAAAAACCCATAGTTTTCTCGGATGTAAATCAGCAACTTAAATCTATTTGGCGCGTAATCTCAATATTTTAAATAAATTAGGCTCTTTAAAACCTGTCTGCGTATTCAAATGAGTTATTAGATTTCCCCTTGTGTATTTTTGTATATTTTTTTATTATTATATTATGTTGTAAGGAAAATATTTAGGTTACCGATTTTCAATACCAGATTAAATGACATCAGCCCACGTGGGTTTGGGACCTACCAAATTAGCCCAGTTATTTAATCTGATATTGAAAATTGGTCACATTAGACAAGTTCATGTTGTAAATGCAGAGTTTCCTGGGAACTGGATTGACTCGGGGTTTGATATTATGAGGCAACATTAGTGAAGTTAATCAACGGGGTGTTTGTGTGATTAATAGAACACGTTTCCCTTGAGCGGAGGTTGCCCAATTACAGGGCCCCATGCCCACGTGGGCTGAGGTCATTTAATCTGGTATTAAAAATCGTTCACGTTAGACGAACTCATGTTGTAAATGTGGAGATCCTCGAGAACTGGTTTGACCCGAGGTTTGATATTAAGAGAAAATATTAGTAAAGTTGATCAATGAGGTGTTTGTGTGATGAATAGAACATGTTTCCTTTGAGCGGAGGTTACCCAATTGCTGGGCCCCATGCCCACGTGGGTTGAGGTCATTTAATATGGTATTGAAAATCGGTCACGTTAGATGAGCTCATGTTGTAAATGTGGAGGTCCCCGATAACTGATTTGACCCGGGGTTTGATATTAAAAGGCGACATTAGTGAAGTTGATCAATGAGGTGTTTGTGTGATGAATAGAACACGCTTCCTGATTTACTCGATGCGTATGATGGGTGAGCCTTATATGCACCCAAGGGGATTGGCGGCGGGATATAGTACTCTAAGAGATCAATTTCTTTGCCCCTTCTAGTCGGGTCTTATTGGATACCCGTCGTTATAAAAAAAATATATCAAAAAAGCCCACTTCGAATATGTAATAAATATTTGTTTTGTACATAAAAGGTATAAAAAAATTGTAGCCCAATTGGTTAAGGCGTGTGGTGTGGTGTGGTGTGGTTGTGTTTGGGTTCGAATCACCCCAAAGGCAAATGTATTATTTTTGCCACGGCTCGAGTTCTGGCTCGAGCTCGAGCCGAGCCCGAGCTCGAGCTGTCAAACTCGAGAACGAGCTCGAGTCGAGCTGCCGAATCGAGGGCTCGACTCGAGTCGAGCCGAGCTCGAGCCCAAATTATATACATCGAGCTCGAGTCGAGCTGAGCCAAAACTCGACTCGACTCGGCTCGTGAGCAGCCCTACTGGTAATATTGGATGGAGGGGAGTATAAGATATAAGACAGGTATGCGCTAATTCACAAGCCTCAAGAAAGTATATTTTAAGAGTTTTTCAATCATGAAATAAATAAAATCTCACCAACGATTGACAACATCATAAAAAAGATAAGTAGATTAACAATATTATTTTCTATATTAAAAAGGGTATCTTAGCAAAACTTGAGTAATTGATAATTAAAAAGGGTATCTTAACATTGTAACTAATAAGAAGCGAAGGCAAGAAAAATTAAATATTACTGAGTTATATTGTATATAGTAATTGTTAATTAATCATGCAGATATTATATTATATAAAAATATTATAAATATAATAAAAGTTATGCCTGAGCCTCCTAATGTTTTAAGCCACCGTTTTCAACAAATCAAGGCTCAGGTTCAAAACACCACCAGCTATCCTCGGACACTCTTTCTTCAAGGGTGTATAATTTTTTCTCTATAACAAAATTTATTGTTTAGTAAGAACTCAGTAAATATGTTTTTCTTCTTCGACAGCTTTCTAACCTCATGCCACTTCCTCCTATACTCACCTCCTCAACGAATGTGAACTATTGAAAATCTGAATCCCTGATTTATCAGTGATAATCTTGATGAGTTAAAACCGGTCTTAGGTTAACTTGTCACACAGAAAAATACATTTTCTTTAAAAGATATAACAAGTAGCTCAAAGAAGCCATATTACCTTAGATGCTTAATACCTGTAAAGAAGTTATGGCCAGACGTCCAACTCGACAACATCTATAGTAAGGTGATGGACACCGCAACATCAACTGAAGTGATAGCAAATTCATGCTCCTCAATTTAATTTGACTCGTCATAACTTTATTTACGTTGAAATTTATTGTAAATTATTTTATCACCTCATCTTCACGCAGTTGAAATAAAGACCTACTTTCTCAATTTTTTAAAGAGTTTTAAAATTAAATCTTGTATAATAGTCATGTACTTGTACATGTGCAATGAGCTCGTAGAAAATCACTAAATATGGGACAAAAATTTAGACTCTTCATCGAGTATTGAGCATTCTGGTTCTGAAATAACAATACTTCGTGCCACCAGAAATTTATTTTTTTCTCCAATGGTGGATGCTAATGAAGAAGGTTTGAGCTCACCATTTTGAAGCCCGTATACAAGTAAATTGTCATTGATAAGCTTCATTTCATGTCTTTTTAAGCTGAAAAAATAATTAATCAATTTTCAGAACATTTGCATAAGTGAGAAATAGAGTTATTTTCAATATGAAATTTTATAGCAGAGTAAAAGAAATTGCATGTTGAAGTATATTTGTGACAACCCAATTTTCCCAAAGAATAATTATTTAAACTATATATTTCTTGCGTGTGAGCTCGACACTACATGTGGAGGGAGTTGTACAACTTTTCAAACTCATAATCTTTGAGTTAGCAACCGTCTTCAACCCCTTTAAATCGATGAAACCCGCCTAGAACCACTGAAATGCGTCAGAGGACTCTGGAGTGAGGACATTTGGGTAAAAAGCTTGAAGATTGATGGAGATTTCGTGAGTTTTTCGAGGTAGGAAATAAAAAACCTTCTTTTGCAATATATATATACTTGTGATTGGCCTGAATTACCGTGTTGTTTGATAGCAATTTGAATTTAATTCTTGTACCTTGCTTCCTATTAAGGATTATCCTCATAAACTGTGAATATTGTGTAGGAGAAGGTGTGGCATGATGTGAGGTGGTCCTTCACCAAATTCCAATTAGAAGGAGGAGTTGGACATTCGTTAAGCTTGTACTTAATTTTCTTTAACCATATATGTTGTTGGTGGGATGATGAGGACATGCTTTCTAAACTAGAGGTCCTGAGTGCAAACTATCAACGTTGTTGGCCACCCATCTCGGATAATATCTCAATTATCCAGTGCGTATGCTGGGTGGGCTTGTGTATGATAGTGTTGGCTTGTACGTGCCCGAGGAGTGTGTTGCTGGGATGCGCTGCTCTAAGAGGCAGCTGCCTTGCCCCTTCTAGTTGGGTTCTAATGAATTGAACACTCCCCGCTATCAAACTAATGATTTTTTTCTCTGAAAAGAATGGTAAAGAAAGCCATACAGAAAAAGAAATAGAAGAGGTCCTAGAAACCTTTTGTGTACTTAAGGAGCCATGGATTCACTTTCACCAATCTGATGTCTATTTCTTTATCAGTGGCAATGTTGAACTTTGAGCACAAACACCAGCCAATGTCCTCTAGAAATTGGGCCCAATTTAAACTCAGATGTGACACGTATGCTAAATGTAAGACAATGACACCAACTGGGCATTCTACCATTATCTTAATTCTGACTTAACATATAGCCAAACAACAAAAATATCTGACTTTAAGTTATTCGATTTCCATGCAAATGGCCCTTTGAGAAGGGCCAAACCATAGTGGGAAATTAATGGAAAGATCTCATAAAAAAAACCAGAACCGATTACGATGGAAGTGCGTTTATCTTTCTATAATCCTTGATTTTCTAACAATCTAATCAAATGAGAACACACAATATATACCACTAGAAGACCTTGGCACACAATAAAACTAAAGATTACTTCACGCATGCAAAGAGAACAACTATTGGCCATTACCTAAATTAACAAACAAATGAAATTGAACTGCCGCATCTGATCCCAAAGACAAAAGTACCATTGGAAGTATGGCTTATCCAAATATGATTAGGCTGTCATCAGCAACTTAGCCTTTGTGTGCAAGTACAAACAACATAACAAATCAATCATTGCAGTGATTCAAGTGGTAAATGCATCTCATATGCAGCACTAATGCTTGTTGTCTTTAGCATACTTAACTTTTAACCTCCACTGTGCCACAAAGTTGTATGTCCATGTGGCTGCGTCATCAGAAGTGCATTTAGCCTAATTAAACAAAGTCCCACAAGAAATCTCCTTGACACAACTAGGGGATTATTGCATAAAGATATGTTGTTTGTTAACCAATTACCTCAAAGATGCAAAGTGTGTTGGATTTGCAATGCCCTTATGGCCAATAATGATAAAGTAACTCAGCATATTTTAAGATAATGCATGCGACCAGGCATACCAAACCCCACATTATGAATTGTATTCCCGCTTACTTTAGATGATGGGGACAATTTCTGAAATTAATTACCCAGAAACGAAAGCTGTTTCATTTGAGTTCTAATTAAATGCCATTCAATAACTCTTGTGAAAGGTTAAGCTCCAAGCATCTAAGGTTGTCTTTTTAGATTAACTTCATCCTAAGATAAGTTGCATTAGCAAATGGTTGTGAATGTATATTGTAATGAATTCAAATGAGTTTCCAACACCTGCCACAGAAGATCGAGCAAAATCTGATCTTTTGTTCTAAAAATCTAAGGTTGTCTTTTAGATAAACTTCATGCTAAGATAAGTTGTTAGCAAATGGTTGTGAATGTCTATGGTAATGAATTCAAATGAGTTTCCAACACCTGCCATAGAAGATCGAGCAAAATCTAATCCCCTCGCCCACCTTGCTTGTTTGCGCCAAGCATCGGTGGGCATTCGGCGCTCAGTCTGCATGATTTTTATTGCGTATGGTTCTGTTGGCACTGCTCACCTGCACTTGGATGTGAGTCATCAACGTCGCGCGATGCACTGGGCACATTCTCAAATACATATCCGGCCACATGATATTGATTAACAAACTTTTTTATACTAACATTATTTTCTTTCTAGTCTACAGCTTTTTTTTTTTTCTGTGATAAAGAAAAAACCACTATATTCTTCTGTTATTAGTAAAATAGTTAACTTGTGTATTGGCTTGTGCCGTGTGTTGCAGACCTGTCTGATCAAGATCAAAGGGTAAACATTAAATATATTGAACGGAATTCAGGTGATTCAGACCTACCTGCCCCTGTATTAATGTGTGACGCCGAATCAAAACCTAGTGGCCCTTGTACTCTTGGTGCATGCGATGCCCATGAGCTGTGTGGCACGTAAAAACAGAGACTATTTTTATTACTGTTAATACTAGTAGAGAGCATTTTCTAGTACATAATGGTAGGTAGGTAATGTGGAGATCCTTTTCATTGTTCACTCGTCCCATTTTCGTATTTGGTAGGTGAATCCAGTGTGGCTAGAATACTACCATCAAGTACATGGAAAGAATTCAAATATGCCTAATTATTGCTTATCAATGTATGTTATATACAAGTGGGTTTATCGTAATCTACATTTTCTCTATTATGTTTCCCAGCAATAGGACAAATTGCTGAGATTGAAGTAGTGGGTTGCAATGAAATAAAGGAACAGACATCTGAATTATCGACATATGTGGAGAGTCGACACTGCAAAATCTTGGCCTGCTTTCTGCTCTTAGTGATATCCATGCAGACTGGCCTGGTCTAGAAGATGGGTTACCTGCTGTTGTCATCATCCAATTACCCATAATTTTTCAAAATCTCCAATCATTTTATTCAATTAGTGAAGATGACGCGCACCATTTTGAGGTGTTCTCCACTTACATGACCTCTCATACTGAAATTGGAGTTGCTTTGTTTATGATTTAACAGGAATTGGGACCTCCTTATGGTAGCACCTCATCCAGAATACAGTGTAGATGTTGACAAAAGGAGAAAGATGGATCATCTCTTTCAGCCAGAGTCAGCCATTTTGGTACGAATTGCTGCGCGACTACGCGATGACCACGTCGATAGGCAGAGATTTGGGGTTTAATCATTTTGTCACATGAAGAAGAATTTTCAGCCAATAATTTGGGAATTGTAAGAGGGATGATTAGATGAAAATATTCCAAAACCAAGAATGGGGGGATAATTTTGAAGTCCTAGAGTCCTGAAGGTTCTTCCAGCTAGGGGTGTTCACGGACTTCTGTATCCGTGTCCATCCGTGTCTGTGTCCGTCCATTATTTAACTGACGGTCCATACTACGGACCTGACACGGACGGGAGCTTTCTGTCAGTTCTAGTGGGGTGCTACGGGCACGGACAAGATATTGTCCATGTCCGCGGACGTCCATGTCCGTAGTTCTTGCTTAGAAAACATGAAAATTAGGTGTTCACAGACCTTAGCGCTTTTGTTCTGTGGATTAATTTATTGTCCATAAGTGTCCACGGACAACTACGAACGAACACGGATAAATTTTTTAATGAACAACTACAGATACGGACGGACTGGACAACACCCCCTTATTACGGACGGACATGGATGGAGAATTATCCATGTTCGCGAACACCCCTACTTCCAGCATGCTCCTCTGGAGGTCCTAAAGATCCCACAGCAGTGAGTGCTTGCATTTTATGGCCCATAAAGGAGATTTTTGTTTCACAAAAGAAAAAAAAACTGATGTAATGTTGTAAATATGTAACAATGATACATTATGTCACAATTGGAAAAGCAAAGATTGAATTTCATAGCAAACTTACACAAGAGATCAGACTCCATGCACAAGGTAATAAATGTTTGGGTATGTCTATTTGTACCTACATGCTCATTGAGCTTAAACTTTGTGAAGTTTTAGAGATAGATTTGGGGTTACCATTACTAGTATTAAGAGCATGAATATACCTCATCGAAAAAGGAAAAAAAAGAGTATGAATAGTCCTGCACAAAAATTTATTAAAAAGAATAATAGCGTATTGGTGGGATGGCCATGACATGCTTCCTGAAGGAGAGCTGAGTTAGGACCTTCACTTAATTCATTGGTCACCCACCTGGGTTTATATCCTGATTTACCGAGTGCATATAATAAGTGAGCCTTGCATGCACCTGGGATTGGTTGAAAGATACACTAATAAAAATAAAGCAACTTAGGGGCCGTTTGGGGCGTGATTATTGCAAAAATATCCAGACTGGATATTAGATATATACTGTAGCATCCATGTGGATTTTTACATCCAGCTGAAACACCTCCTGAGGTGTTTCAGCTGGATATATAAAATATCCAGATGCTACAGTATAGCAAAACATCCCATCTGGATGTTTTGCTTTTAATCATGCCCCAAACGGCCCCTTAGGTGGAGATAATTGCTTTGTACAGCATCAAAGTTTCAAGCTCAGTGCAGTATTACTTGGCTGATGAGGCTGAATTATTATCATCTAAGATACCCGATAAATGGTGTAACTTATGTCCGCCGTACATGGTTGTAGTATGATAACATATTAACATGTGTACGTTGAAATGGATTTACATACCAAGTCAGCTCATCACCTAATTAAGGCAAAAGAAAAAGGAAGAGGGAATTGGATACACAAGGAATATTATAGCATTCTAATGAAGCTTTATGATATGCAATACAAGATACCATCAGATAGAAGCACATAACATATTTGTCGGCGGGTCCATATCTAGGTCAGTAGAGAAGTTGCTTACCTCGGATATGGAATAAACAATATCATCAATCAATTCTAGGCATGGAATTTTAGGTGATGGAAGCCAATATGCGAGGCAACTATTAAGGGGAACTTTGGTATTGTCCTTGGGTACTTGGCGAATCAACTTGGCCACTCTTATTGAAATCTTGAGTATTCTGTTTCATTTCTCCTTAATTATACTCCTACTTCAAATTAATTAGAAGAACTATATTAGATTATCTTTGCTTGTCAAGTGTGGAAAGAAGTACATTTTCTTATGATCTCCATGTATATGCGCTTGGCACGTGTAGTTCTTGGCCACGCAATTAATTTCGACCAGACGGCAGGCTTCATATATGGGGCAAGGCGGGTTTGGCTGCACACGAGCCCCTACCTCCGAGCCCCCTTGCCCCTAGATGCAATCTCGCTCTCATATTTTCGAATATGCAACCTAGCGCATGTTAACTATTTCCTCTTTTCTGTTTTCTAATTACTTGCAATAGAAATTTTGTGTATTTAAAGTGGGCTATATAATGGACATGAGGACGTAGGCCTGTTATTTTCCTCAGTGTTGATGAATTTTTTAATGTCTTTTCCTTTATTCTATTACAAGTTGCAGTAGTGTTGGGTGGCAAAGCTTAGGTAGTGAAAGATCCATGGTATTCCACACAAGCTTGTCAGGTTCGACTACAACATTCACTTGTCCAACTTGCTGTAATCTAGACCAGATTATTAAGTAAAAAACAGAACTTCTCTTCTCAGTGGATAAAGTCATAACCCTTTTCTAGAACATTGTATCTAGAACGAGGTTGACAATTAAGAAAAACATACTCCGATTTCTTTTTAGCATTGCATCAATGCTGAAAAGCATCATTTTGTGGAGATGATAACAGTTATATGTGCCCACTGCGTCCTGTGCTTTGGAGCCCCAGGATTTCGATTGTATGACATAAATACGCTCGACGCTGGATGACAATCGGATAGACTTAGCACATATTAACTTTTTCCAAATAGTTATTCATGGCCGGTGGCATATCTTCATGTTGCTCAAAACCTTATTCCTTCCAAAATGAATTTGTAAAGTCCATTTCTTGCTGCCTGATACATGGCTATCATGAAAGCTCAGTTTGTCCCAAAAACCTATTTGGGAGATTGAGGGGTCTACCATGGTGGTGACACAACTGAAATGGCCCAAATGGGCAAACCACCAAAGAAGTTGGAGCATGACGCTGCTGTCTAATTCTGAGCCACAACCCCGACGGTAGGGAAAGAGGAACTTGTTTGGCGTCAGCGAATGATTATCAGTTTTGGAATCACATGTTTGATATAGACTGTTTGGGGAGTTGATGTTGAACTTGATCCCTCCTTGTCACTGCATCTGATGCTTGGATATGGGAAATGGTTTCTGGAATTTTGAGGAAGAAGATTCCAACCATGAACCTGCTTGCCCTTAACCACCATGCAAATGTCAACCACCAAGATGCTTACCAGTATTTTTTATCTTACTAATCCGATACGCATATTATTTCCTATTTCACATAACATTTGCAAAATATGCGCTTGTGCGATCCAACGGCTCGTGTGTAGGGATAAGTGGGCAGGGGCAGCTGAATCTGCCTACCTCTTTTATTAAAAACTGCAGCCCAATCAAAATAGGACGGCTTGAAAGCACTGAGTTCAATTATTATTATTATTATTATTATTATTATTATTATTATTATTATTATTATTATTATTATTATTCAGACTAAGCGTATGTGCCTGATGGTCGTCCGATCCAAAGATGCTATAGACTTGATGGCAATCAGACCATCTTCCCCAATCCCAATCTATACCTTCACCAATAGTGCGTTGTTATCGGCCCAGCCGTCCACTCCCCTCCAGAGGGTCGGCGGCCGCGTTTTGTGACTAGCTTTCACTGGCACGCCGTTGAGCGAGCAGAAGCTAGCCTTCATATACTTGTTTTTCCCTATTTTGTCATAATAATTTTGTAGTACATGGGAAAAAGAGAGTTAAAAGAGATGAGATACTCCGGATGTCTTTCCACTGGAAGATTGATTTTGTTCATCAAGATAAGAAGTCCATACATAAGTCCGGATACAAGCGAAAGATGAAAATAGAATTACAAAAACAAAAAGTAGAAAAGAGTGCAAAGGGAAGTGACAAAAATGCCCTCCCTTGTCCACACTGCTCTCTCATGTTCCCTTCTCTCTAATATTCCTCACTTGCAAGGCACATCAGCCTTCATGGATTGTTCAGGCACAGGGGTACTAACAGTAATTGTGATTGCCTGGTCTAACGGAGAGACCTTGTTGGCTTTAGCCTTCTCAAGGTCTACATCATGGAGCTCCATGTCTTCAATCACACTCACACCATTCACCTGATCAGACCCCTTGATAGCTTCAGGAATGGCCATTGCCTCCCTCCTTTTGTTCTCCTGGTTCTCCTTGTATTTGCCCCAAAGGACTGAGTAGAGGCCTGCAACTATCAGGATGGCCCCAAGAACACTGCACCATCCAAAAGATGAAAGTGTTAGATGATTTAGAGAGAGTTAGAGAGAGCTTGGTAGTGAGAGAAAATGATTGGTTTTGAGAATTTACCCTCCCAAGTAGATCTTCTCTGCAAGGATGAGAGACCCCATGATTGCCACTATGATCATCATTAGAGGACTGAAGGCTGTAACAAACACTGGTCCTCTCTTCTGCATCACCAATCCTTGAACATAGTATGCAATGCTAGATGACACTATACCCTGAAATTTCCATTTTTAACAAATAAATAAGAATCCATTTTAGTGAGAGAAAGAAGAATATGAGAGAGAGAGAGAGAGAGAGAGAGACTAACAGCATAAGCAGCAGCAAGAAGGTTCATGTCAAATCCAATATGCCAAGCATTGGGCTTGTGCTCCATGACTAAGGTCACAGCAATAGATTGAAGAGTGCCCACAAAGCAAATCAATGTTGTGAGGGAGAGCTGAGCTGTGTACTTTCTCATTGTTATGGCCTGTGGATCCAATACATAAGAACTCTCCATAAGCTTTTGACTTATTATTTAAGGAGACAAAATGTACAGTTGCTGGGCATGGGCTGTGGAAGAGGGAAATTTTTTCACCTGCAGGACAAAGAGAGCCGCCCAGGCTAAGGTGGCTATGATGAGCAGAATGGAGCCCTTCAACCAGTCCTTGTCAGTTGTCCCAGTTGTGTCCGTCACATAGGACTTCTTGGGGTGGATGTGCTTGGACCACACCATCTCCACAATGGGTCCCTTGTAGAGTGTCATCAGCATGGCCCCAGCCACTGTCACAAGTGTTCCAAACACCTTTGCCTGGTATCTCACTCTCTTTAAATTTATTTTCTCCATCCTACATAAGTTTCCAACAAAACCCAGTTCAAAATAGTTAATGACAATCATCTCCCACTTAAAAGTACTTATGATAATGGTTAGTGAATCTGTGAGCATGCATACCTGCACAATACAGCCATTACAAAAGTCATGGCAGGCAACATGTTGCTCATGGCACAGGAGAAGGTTGGAGAGGTGTACTTCAATCCAGCATAGTAGAAGTTCTGGTCTATCACTGGCCTGTACGTTCCAATGAACTGTGAATTAGATGCAAAATAGAAAGTAACATGAAAGGTTACTAGGATAGTTCCACTAGTGTGCATACCCAAGGAGAGCAAGCACAAAGATTTGCATGAAGATGGTAAATGTCATTTTGGGCCTCACCTTCCTGTTAACAAATGAAGATTATTCATCAGAATCAAATTTGTCTACTACGGTATTGGTTTGTTTCTTTAAGATTTCAGTTATGTACCGCTCGAGGATGATGGCGAAGGGGGCGATGACGGCAGTGGCGAAGGCGTGACGGTAGACAACCAATACATAGTGGCTCATCCCCCTATTGAGTGAGACCTTGGTGATGATATTCATTCCAGCATATCCAAACTGAAGGGAGATCATGGCCACATAAGGCTTGCATCTTTGGATGAAACTGCCAAAGCATGTTAGGCTTCCCATCTTTCCTTTCTACTCTTGGGCTAAGTAGAAAAGAATGAAAAAATGATGGTAAAGAAGGAAGAGGAGAGCTGAGAGAGGAAGAAACTCTTGTGTGTATTTGGTTTCTCCTAAGCCAATATGGGAGCATCCTCAGGTATTTATAGGTGGGGATGAGGGGGGAGATCCCTCAACCTTTATTTTTTGAGTGGGAAAAATATGGGTCAAGAGGAAATGCTCCTACGTGTAAATGTGTTGCATGCGTCAGCTAGTGAAAGATTGTCATTAGGGTTTAGTTCCACTCTT
The DNA here is from genome assembly GCA_039654745.1 of Houttuynia cordata. Lineage (NCBI taxonomy): Eukaryota > Viridiplantae > Streptophyta > Magnoliopsida > Piperales > Saururaceae > Houttuynia > Houttuynia cordata. The sequence continues at coordinate 5,356,535 of CM077504.1, forward strand.
GGGGACGTAGGCCACAATCTGGCCCTTATAGTATCTATTTGAATATTCTGGTGAGTTCATCATTCAATAATCCACTCAATATGTGCTTGAGGCTGCTTCTTTTGGATCAGCCTTGTCTCTTTGCAATATATGTTGTGTACAGCAAAAGAATGGAATGGTTTCTCAATATTAAAGCCTACATAGAATACATGGAATTTTAGTGCCCTTATAACTTAATAGAGCCATCCACTATAGTTTGCTAAGAAGGACAAGGAATAGCTCTAACATGCAAAAGAACATTTCTACTGGATTTCCCCCATTTCCATATCCTCTCCAACATGTCGATCCTGGCCTTCTGTTACGACAGTGCCTAGATCTCCATGTAGCGCGAAATTTTTTTTTGACAAAACTTGACTCAACTTCTCCTTAACATGCCAAAGTTAAATTGTTCCATCTTGCCTCACTAAATGCATGTATAAAAGAATATATGCATTCTTTTCCTTCTCATTGGACATGTTCACGGTGTTTCACCCCGGTTCAGTTCAATGGTGCCGAAACACCCAAAATTCAGTGTTTCGACCCAAAATACACAAAGTTCAGGTCTCACATTGCTACCGTGTATTCAAACATGCTATAGAAGGATGAAAACTGAATTTAGGAATAATTAAAACGCTGAACTTTGAAAGTTTTGACAACATTGGCCTTAACCTTGGTTGGAATTTCCTTAAATATATTTTCAGTTTTCATAAAATGATTAATCCACAAATATTAATGAGTTGCCATGCTAGCTGTTTTACGTTCTAAACAATAGGTGGCACAATTAAATTCGATTACTGCTTAGGAGAATTTTAATCTAACTGTTTTTGCATAAAACATTTTGGCAGGTAATTGGGCAAGCTTGAACCCCTCCAAAAATCCAATTTGTGCAAGGAACATGACCCCATTGGCCTCACCTAGTGGCAGGGCAACATGCATTAACTTTTCAGTTCATGAGATATTAAACTTTAATTTGTGGCTACAATTCCTGATTTATATGTTGAGAATAGTAGAAATTTGTGGTTAGAAGTTGGAATACAGTGTGGATGGATTCCACTCAGGCAGAGGCAACTAACTTTGGAGCAAAATTGGAGGTGGGACCTAGACCATGGTGTGGCAATAGCCACCCTGATTATGAGAGGCCAGGTGCCAACACACTGAGGAGATTGGTGCTTGCTGATGTTGCATTCGGGGCCAATAGGAAACATGACTCAGGGGCGCGACAGTTGGCATTGGGTCCTGTGGGTTCGGGCCCACAGTGCAATCTTGCACGCGCACACCTTCGTGCATGTGTAGAATGGAAGAACATTTTTCTTTCTTTCTTTATTTTGGTAATGATGGAGAACATCTTGCAATTCCTAGGTCTCGTGGTCATTTCCAATGTCGTGTCGGGTCGTCTCGTGTCGGAATCTCGGCAGTGGATGTCAAAATAAGTGGAATGCGTCCGAAACACACGTCATGAATAATAAGTGGCATAATCACTACTTTGAAAAATCAAATAGAACATTTACATGGGACGAAGAGACATAAAACTTTCTCATTGTAATAGTACCATCCGTACTTCAAAATTCATATAAATCTAAAAGCATCGTTTGAGTGAATTCAAGCTTATTATAGTAGATGTATGTAAGCTATATGGCTTTTATTACACGAAATGTCTGGTGCACAGGGCTCTAAATGGATGGACATAGATGCGGACAAGCTAGGTCTGTAGCCGTCTGCTCACTTAAAAACTAGGTGTCCGTACATCCATCCTTAAAAATGATTAAGGACACTAGGGGGGTTCACGGACACGAACAATAGTCTGTTTGTAATCAAGGGGAGTGTCATCCAGTCCGTCCATGTCCGTTAAAAAAATTGTCCGTGTCTGTCTGTGGTTGTCCATGGACAGCTTCTGCTTCTTCTGTGCCAGCAAACTTTCTACGCAAGAAGAACACATCTTTACCTTGACTCTGCTCTTTTTCCTTCGTCAAAGCATTGGCCTTCATCTGAGTAGGATTGAAGCTTCTTTCTCTCGTTCTTTTCTTGTATCGAAGCCCACGCACATTGCAGAGAGACTGGAGCAAGGAGCCAAGGAAAAGAAAATGTTGGTCATTATATCAATGACAAACATGAGTTTTTCAGAAAAAAAAACATCACAGATTAGCTTAAGAGAATAAAAGAGCAAGTGATCTAAAAGTGACTAGCAAATCTTCTGGCTTCACGCCTTGAACTCAATATTTGCATATTCCCAAAAATTGCAACTTTGAACCAAATCCAATCAGCAAAATAACCATGAGAAAACAAATAAATCAATCATAATAAATAAGAAAAAAAAAACATCCACATAAACAAAAACGAAAGGGGAAGCTTTTGATCATTGAGGACTAGAACAACTGATATGAGTAGAATATGCCCAAAAGAGACAATCAACGGGGTACACTAAAACTGCATGAGAGAAAAAGCAGCAGCACGGTAAGCAAAACCCAGAAACAAAAGTATTGAGACGATAGAACATGCCGGAGACGGGGGACCACGATGGAGAAGGGCCGGTGCTCGGTGGTGTTAGGGCACGGGGGAGGGAGAAGAAGGTGGTGCTAGCCGCTAGGGCACGGAGGAGGGAGAAGGGCGATGGGGGTCGTCGTCATCGGAGGAGCTGCCGGAGAAGGGGATCGCGACGGAGAAGGGCACGGGGGGAGGGAGAAGGGAAGGGCACAGGGGGAGGGGTTTTTTTATGGGGTAACGGACATAGACGTCTTGTCCGTGTCCATAACACCCCATTAGAACTGACAGATCGCTCTCGTCCGTGTCTGGTCTGTAGTCCGTATGGACCGTCCGTTAAATAGCGGATGGACACGGATGGACCAACGGACACGGATGTCCGTGAACACCCTCAACGGACACAGACAGCTTTGGATGTGGATGCATTATGTCCGCAGCTGCGTCCGCTCATATACCAGACCACCAAAGTTGTTCGTGTCTGCTAGAACAAATTTTTAAATCCGTTTAGACTGTAAAACGGACAGACAGACACGGACATCCGGACGCCGTTTATAGCCTTATTGGTGCATTGGTGCATGCGTTGGTAGATAGAACTCTTAGGATCTCTTTTTACTTGGTAATGCTGTCTTGATTTTCCTAAAACAAAGATTGGCATTGATTATTACTCTAGTAGAAGTGTAGAAATTGTTTTGCAGAAAAAAGACATGTTGAACTGCCAAAATATGTTGCCAACATTACGATATATAGTCAGATTATACTCTAAGACATCCTTTTTTCCCTGCTATATGTAGTAAATCATGTGAATTGGCCGAGAAAGTCTCTTGGCCAAAAATGGTATAGTTATGCATGCATTTACCAAAGTTTCGATATTGGACCCAACAAGATAAAACTCGGATATTTTGATTTAAATCATACCCACAAGCAAGAAAGCCTCCAAAAATAGTTTTGTTTTGTGGAAGACTCGTCTCAAATTCAATTGCCAATTCACAAGGTACAAAACCTATAAAACCATATTACCATTTGCCGGCATAAGAACTAATACAAATAAACCAAACTTGATTACATGCAATTCTAATTTGCGGAAACAAACCAGTAAATGGTAAAGGATATCTCTCCAAACAGCCAGTCACTGTCCAATCTAATATTGAATTTTATTTACATAGACAGCAAATGCTAATATCAGCAAAAAGTTGTCATAATGCCTGATGAGTATGGCTATATTCATGCCTTTATGGCTTGTGGAATTCACTGTTTGGGACTTGGTGGAGATAAAGTTATAACAAAGGATTTTTGTGACTGATTTAAACTATTAGTTGTTACAAAAGAGGTGACATCATGATTTATGCAATTTCGAAGCATCTAATTAATTAAGCTTTTATATAATCTAACCTGATGAAGTAGAGCAATGGACAATTATACAAATCATAGGCAAGGCACATCCTACTTATGTGCACCATTATCATGGAGCTCAATGGGATGTGAAAGCTTCTCCACAACTTGTCCACCAGATTCCAGTTAACAGATTTCTGGTATCAAAATTCCCTGCGATGGCGACAATTTTTTTTTGGAATCTGCCTTTGCAAAGTCTACCGAGGCTGCGATTCCTCGAGCATAATCTTTCGTTCTAGTTAGGTCTAAATGTCGACAACTTATCATCTTCCACCAGCAACTTGTTCTGAAATTCCCTTGCCTCTAAGCGTTTAGCTATGGAATTCAATTAGCAAACATGAAGACCAGAAGGCTAAAGGTAGACTCCAAAGTAATGATACATGCACTGCTCGACAAAATTCGTTATTTCCATTTTGATTTGCTACCAATGTTACAGAGAGTGTACTTTCATGTGTTACACATGTTTGCTTTTAACAATGTTATGTTTAAGACATTATTCTTTACAAAAGGGTTTTCTTTTGCAGCATGATCTCAATTAAATGGATTTTCTTTTGTGGCAAAAATCTAATTAATGTACTCAACTTGAAAGTTTGTAAGATAACTGATAAAGGATAGGGCTATACTTTCAATAAAATAAAAATATTCTTCTAGAAAAATCTAAGAACTAAATTCTTATATTCTCTCTACGCATTTGCAGATAGAATTTATAAATGACATAGGCATTCGTGTTGTCACTGATCTGATGATCAAGATGCTAATGATGTAAGATATCAATGACTTTTATCTAAATGCTGTGCACTTTGTAGAGAAATACCCTGTGTTGGTTTCTCACCTCCTACAAATCCCCAATAATGTCAATTGTCAAACACTCATATGACTCAAAAAAGGGCTTAAATTCTTTAAGCCCGAAACCTCTAAAAAAGCTTTGACATTTGGAAAAACCATTTTGCACATGAAAACAAATAATTATGCAATTTGTTGGTCACCACCTTTGTCACGTGCTACAGTGGTGAAGCACGTGCGGGTGAGTGGAGCACCCAATTAGAGGGCAAATGGCAGTCTACTCACCCTTTGTTACTTCACCCCTTTGGCTGAGTGGGGTCCCTCTAGTGTCCCATGAAGAATGTGACGTAACTAAAGGGGAGAATAAAGGTGACTTCACTTTTAAGAGGGAATGATGAGAGAGAGTAATGCCAAGGCAATTGAGGAAAAAGACATAGGAAGGGCCTTGTGCTCCCTAACAAGGTCTGGTGAGTGTCCTACAGAGTGATATGCGATAGGATCTGTTTGAACAATTGTGTAGCCCATATAATGTATCTATATTTGTGAGAGAGAAATCTAGAAAGCAGATGGTTTGAAAAGAATAAAGGTGTCCACCAAAACCTCCTTAAGCAGTTAATTCAACAAAAACAGTACTTCCTCCATCTAAAAATATGTGTCCTCATTAGAAAAATAAAATGAACTAAAAATCCAGTTTGGTTTTCTAACGAGTATCACAAATTCCATCTTTTTTTAGCGTATTCCACAACCGACCACTTAGAGCACCATATTTTGTCACCAATTCCCTAGTACACATACAACGCCTGTATATTCAGGTGCACTTGGTGCCTCGAAATATAATCCTTGTTGGTGGGCAACAAAGTGGAGGTTCGAACTCAAGACCGCTGCTTCTAATATGTGGCACGTGGTCGGTCGTGGTTTTTTCAGCAACGCCCCATTGGTTTACCACAAATCTCATCAATTGCGTTGCCAATAATGTCGATGACATATGTAACACAAAGATCATTGGTTTTGGTATTTAATGAAGAATTAGAATCTATATAAATTATGAACTATTGTGGTCATCTGAGCCAAAACAGGACTACAATGGGGCATGGTCCAATTTGAAAGGAGAAATGGGAGTCAGAAGGTGATGGGGTTCAAGAGGGGAAGGCGTGTTGGAACTTGCGGGGGCAAGTTTAGGTAGGGAAAAGGTGGGGTTGGCCCCCCCTTTGTTTGTTCTCTTGGGTGTGTATTCTCAAGTTTTTCATTCTTGCTTGTGATGGAGTAGGGTGTTTGTAGGAATCCACTAGGAATGTTGGGTTGGAAAAGAGACCAGGGGGATGCCCTCCTCACGTCAGCTGATTACAAATTGTTTCCCCTCTTTTCTTCTTTTCCTTTCTCCTTTGCTTCCTCTCTTATTTGTCGGCATCTCAGGTGAGAGTGGAGGATGATTTGAGAGAATTCCAGTACTTTGGATCATTTCTCAACTAGTTACTATGATACACATGAAGGGGAAGAATCATAAAAGTGAAACCAAATCTCTTCCTCTTTGTCTCTCTCTCGCTCTCTAAGGGTGTTTATATGAGGATTAGATACATTTGTACATTCTTTTGAATACAGTATTTAATAGTGGGAAGATGCCTCAGCTACATCCTTTAACTTTGCTGCAGTATTTAATACTCTTAATTAGACCTCTCTCTCTCTGTTGGGGGGGGGGGGGGGGGGGATATATTCATTGGGGATGGGGTTCTCAACCCTCCGAACCTACCGCACGCATCCCCTAAGGTCTTCACCAAGTGAGATAGCCTCGAATCCTTGGGGCTATTGACACCCCACTTGGGTGTCATAGGTTTCATCGTCCGTCTCTAAGCATTACAGGACAAATATTGGTCGCCTAAATCTGTCCAAGGTAAGGGCAAGGAGCGCTTTTTCGAAAAATGTCAATTTTTTCTCTTTGGGCAGCATGAAAAATGTGTGTTATGCTACTAGGGCATGGCCATGGTCCTTGAAATGCAGGTAATTCAAGAGAAAATAATCCTCCTATATATTCCTAAGACGATAATTAAAACATATTAGCGATAGAAAATTTAAAATAGACTCAATAGGCTCAGGGCCTATTTTCTTCTTATGGGCCTCGTCTGTCACATATGCTTAAGTATAACTTGTGGGACCCTTTCTATTAAGCCCCTTTAAAGAGTAAAAAGACTGATAGTTCATGGGAGAGATGGAAATGGCCCACAATTTTCCCGTAGAGATGGCCCCACTGCACTGAATCTATACTACCATTGAAAGTAAAAGAGATAGAACAGATATTTTCAAGTCTTCCACCCCTGAAAAAGCCCGTGTGGAGATATAAGTTTATGCAAAAATCTCTAATGGAGAAAAAAAAAGACAATGAAGTAATAAAAGAATGTAATGCAGATTTCAATTTCGCAAATTCTATTATGGCACGTGCAAGATACACATGCAAGATGCATGTACGGGATTTACTAGTCTACATACTCTAATCGAATAAAAGTAAAGGACGTAGAATTTCCAAGCACCAATTGGCAAAACAATGAAAAGATAATAAACTTTTATGTCTAATTGATTCTTTAAATTTTTTTGTGGAGGTGCAGGCTTCACATGCGCCTTTAATTAGTACCAGTTTATAGTGAAGGCATTTCATGGACTTAAATAGTAGAAATAAAAATATCTAGAACAAAGGCGTACAGTGGCATGCATATATGCAACTGATAACGAACATGACATTTTCTTTATCATGATTTGATAACATTAAGCAGTAATCTTCTTTATGATCATCAATTGCTTTCCCTAATGCGCGCAGCACATTTCTGTTAAATTTGTGTTGTAGTCAAGGCAAATTCTTTTGTTAATCGAGTTTCACGGATCAACCTCAAAAGATTAGGGCACTTTCTAGTATGAAGCCAATGCATGTGCTCTAGTGGAACTTGTTCCTCCTTTCTTTTAAGAGTAATGCGATGATCGGCAAGTCCCATGCACAGCCCCTTTCCAACAATAGGCCCATACCTTAATAATAGCGTGAAACGAGCATACTTAGCATTTCACTTTTTTTATAATTATTCTTAAGCAAAGCCTCCTATTTCTACTTTCTAAATGATGCAGCGCTCTTAACCTTGAAGCTCTTAAGTCCTTTTGCTTCCTTCCATTGAATATCTGATCTTCTACTTAGTTTATCATTGAGGATATATACATTAGTTTGGAAAGAAAGAAGATGAACCAATAAACCTGTCTATCAATGAGAACTCTATGATCTCGTCATGGTCAAAAGCCAAAACATTCAAGACTGACGGTCAAAGATTCAGTACTTTTGACCCCGCTTTTGAGCTTGAATCTTTATGTTCTATCAAAGTAGCAACTTTGGACTTTAATTTCCACCCTAATAAGACATGAAATGTGGCAAATAATAGCTGTTGATCCTGAATTCATTTTGAACATGAACTCGCACCAGCTAGAAGAGAAGTAGAAGAGAAGTAATATACTCAATCAAAATGGTCACAGCTCACAAAGCCACCACACTAGTGTCGATTGCTCCAATGGAGATGAAACATTCACAGTTCATCAGATCAACCACCTCAAAGAGACTTGAAAAGGAAGGACATGCATGAACTAAAAGGCAAGTCCACTTGAGTCTATTTATGTCGTTTGCTCTTTCATAGCTTTGAATCAATGATTCCTGGCCAACAGATGGGGGGCTGCGTTGCAGGGACAAAGGCTTTTTACTTTGTTTTGTTGTGTTTTTCCTTTTCATATCTCATTGCACGTACTATAAAGCAAGATTTCATGTTGGGCTTACTTTCTAAAAGAACCAAAGAAGGACCGCATTTCATGGTTAGGACTCTCAGGCAATCATGCAGTAAACGTACACGGTCCTTACTATCTTGATTGAACAAAGGGAAGGGAAGTGTCTTCATGTCTCAGATTTAATTTGGCAATGGGAAATGACCAATTGCTGATGATCTTGAAATGTTTACATAATACCCAAGATCACAATGACCCAAAAAGTGTTTTAGACTGAAGCTTTTGGGCCTGTTGTGCATCTTTTGCTCAGTGGCTGGGCAAGAATTTGCTTTGTGCACTTGTTTTCTTAATTCCTAGAAACCATTACCAAATTAAGCCCAATAACCATAGTCTTTTTTTTTATTGGCCCAATAAATATAGTCTTGTACAGATGTTAATGCTTTCTTTTTAGAGTAGCAATGGTCCGACCAACGAACTTGTCCTACAACGCCCTCAAACTGTATCAGCTTTTTCTGTTCCAAACTGCCGTGGTGGGTTTTGGTTGGACAGAGAAAAATGGGGTATTCCCGCTTTTTCTGTTCATCCAAAAACAGCCATTTCTAAGTTGGAGGCTTTTGTTGGAGAGATCCGGTGTATGAGCTTCCTCTAGGGCTATAAACGGCGCTCAGATGTCCGTATCCATCTGTCCGAGTATGTGAGCAGTGAGCCTCACTTCTACTATCTAACCAAACCACAGTGTATGGCTTTGGTGTACAGTTGTCAGCTTCCAGCTTGTAACTACAGCTAATGTGCATAACTTGATGTATGCTTAGTTTTAATTGTCGGTTTTCTCTTGATAAAATATGCTTTTAAATGGTAATATTCAATTTCACATTAATGTACTTATTACTATTATTATTCTACTCCGGTATGTGTAGGCTGGCTCCATGGAAAGTTCCCCATGTAGACATTCATTGCTCTACTCGAAGACAAAACAAGCCTACTAAATTATTTGGAAAACATAACTGCTCAGGTAAATCTAAGTGACAAAAGGCAACAAAAATTGAAAGAAAATAGTACTCCTAGGGAGATAATAAATCCGGACGAGCTAGGGAGTATTTTCACGTAGTGTGTAAGTTCAGTCACCACTCCAGGTGACCTTTTAGTCAAGTCCACTAATAAAGCCCATGAATGGCCCAAGGGCTTGATTTAATGGAAAAAAACAAACCTTTTGCCCGATAACCGTGCTTTGTCCCGTGCCAAAGGTGGTAGCCATAAGCACAAAGTGATCATACGGCCAAGCATGGGTTATGGGGCACGGTGTTTAACATTACTCAGATTTAATATCCAAAATCAATTCCTTATATACACTCTAAAGCCCATGAAACCACAAAATCTAGCTACCCATATTTATACTTCTCTATTGCGTCGTAACCCATTTCCTTAGGATGAGACTTTTCAGCACCCCAATTTTTTCCGGTACACCTCCTGCTCAGTAGAAACTAAAGTTTTGTTATAATTGCTGAATAACACCACACTATTCTCATTGTAGTGAGGATCCTGATGGTGAGACCCTACCGTCAAATATATACCGGTTGATCCCTACCACTAGATTGAACTTGATGAAATAGTTGTCATTTACTGTGTCATTTTTTCAGTGGAAATGCCACTGTCAAGCAGTGAGGCTTTTGGCCGTCCTAAGCATGCTAGAATAAATGACCCTTCAATCTTATTTATGAAAGTGAGTGTTACTAAGAAATTTTTTAGGTGCTGTAAAGTATCACCTATTTTCCTTACTACTACTACCTTGTTTATACGCTGGATTAGTAGTTCACCACCTCCGTTTTTAGCCAGCCCACGATACATATGCAGATTCTGGAAAAACATGGATGGTTATTAACTCTGGATATACGTACACAAATGGACATTGGATATCCGTTCGTTTTAAGGACACCGTTTGGCTAAAACAAGAGTGGCAAAATATAAACCTTCAAGAAATTTCTCAATTCCACCAACATTTCGAGTCCCTTTTTGCTTAGGATATCTTTTTAATCCTTAATTTTGAATACTGAATTAGGTTTGATTTAATATTGGGAGTTAACTGCTTGCTACATCTTCTTTGCTTGTACCTCCATGTCCTGCATCACTCACTCTTCGAAGGAAGCTGTGAACATGATTTTTTGCAGTAGAAATTAAAGAAAAGTTTACGAGTCACGGCTCATGTCTGTCTACATGATCTGAGTCTCATATGCGTCTGCGTGAGCGAGTCACCAAGAACCATCAAATTTTAATTCAACAGTGTTGCGGATAGGGAAAAGTTCAAATACTGGATCATAATTACTTGGGGGATAACATTCTTGCAAATGTTCTAGTGAACATGAGCAACCTTGAGTCTCTAGACTTAATATACAATCAAGTTCATGGACCTGTTCCTCATGACCTGAAAGAGCTACCTCTCCTACCTTTGCTAGATCTAAGTCACAATCAGATTACTGAAAATTGTTCCGAGTTTCTGGAAGGAGGATGGAGAAGCATCAGAACCTTATGCCTAACGAATAATCAGATTAGGGGAGCAATCCCATGGTCGCGATTGGAAACCTGACTTCCCTGCACACACTAGATTGGTCATATAACAACATAAGTGGCAGCATCCCAGCAAGTATTGAAACTCTCACTTCCCTGGTGGATCTGGACTTGTCATGGAATTTTATAGGAGATAAAATTCCACATTACAGGTGATAGCTTACCTCATCTTACAGAAATTTCAATTATAGGCAACAATATGGGAGGCACCATTCCCAGTTGGATAGGAAAACTTGCATCCCTTGAGTAATTAGATCTTGCAGATAACAAGCTACGTGAATCCATACCTCCAACTTTTGGAAAGTTGTCAAAGTTGATATATGCCTCCATGGCTAACAACTCCTTGAGTGGGATTCACAATGAGACTCATTTTGAAGAGCTTAGGAGTTTGAAAGAATTTCATGTCTCATTCAATGAATTGGTGTTTAGCCTAAAAACCAACGGATCCCACCATTCCAGATCAATGCTCTTCTTATTAGATCAGCGTTTTAGGACCAAAGTTTCCACAATGGCTGAATACATAAAAAACTCTTTTTTCATTAGATTTTTCCAATACAAGCCTTGGAGGCTCTGCCACTTTTTCGAGGTCTTTACATATGACCTGACGCCAACTACGGGTTTCTCATATTACCCAGAATCAGTTACTTTCTTCCATATGATCCAAAAAATACCAAAAATACCCTTAAGTTTTGGTATAAGCACCCACTCTCCGTTTTTCCATATTACCCAGAATGGGAGCGGCTACCCGGAGAAGCTTGTGTTAGTCGAAGAAGAAGGCATTCCGTCCGGCCTCTCCGCCCATATCATCGCCGGCGTCGGCGCTGTCGAACTCCGGAAAGGTCATCTTCGCGGCAAAAAGCGAAAAAATGAGCGGGAAAGACCGGGTATTGGAAAACAACTTCAACGGAGGCAGCGTACATCAAAAAACCCGTAGGTGAAGTTCAAATACGATGATTTTTATCATGAAAGTTGGTTCCAGAGAAGAAAGTTGAAAACTTAGCAAGTTTTCAACTATTATTACAGTCGTGTCGACGACACGACTGGAACAATAGTTGTGTTTGATGAAACACGACTCATAGATGTTGCTTTTCACTCATATATGGTTTTCAATATATCGTGTCTAACGGTTTTTTAACTTATATCGGTATTTTAATGGCAGGTACGGATGGAGAAGATAGTTGTTTGCTTACACTACGATGGAGTTTTTACAAATTTTGATAAGTACGTGGGCGGGAAATGGAAGCTCCTGCCTATACATACACGAGTAAAGTACCTGGAACTGTTGCAGCAAGTGGAAGAAAGATTACCACTTAAGTCTACATCTGGTACATTAACTTTGTCATATCGTGTTGATACTGAATCCACGTACCTCCTTGAAGACGATAAAGATGTGGAGTCAATATTTATACTTCACAAGAACAAGCAAGGCACAAATGGACTACTCCACCTATACGTGGAGTGGACTTCTACGGGCAATAACATGGAGACTTCGACTCTCAATAAGGAAATAAATGCCAATGCAAATAAGGAGGAGGAGAGGCTACCAGAGGCAGAAGTGAGGCCGACCAATAAGACACCGCCGGAGAGGCCGTCCAGCCCGGGCAATAAGACACCCGCATCAACAGTCGAAGGAGGAAGAGATGAAGATTATGCGAGGTGAGACTTCTAAGGTGCGGATACAGGCAAGTCGTGTGCTATTATAGTCGACTATAATAGTACACGACTAAAAATTTTGTTGTGCCTTATGCAACACGACTATATACATAGTCGTGTTTCATAATACACGACTACAAATGAATTCGTGTTGCATAAGACACAACTTCACTACGTGCTATCGTGTTCTCAAGTCCATTCATACATCTTTTTTCACGCAGATTGGGAGATGGAGAAGAAGAAGAAGATGAAGATGAAGATTTCAATCCAGATGAAGAAGAATTGTTGGATGAAGATGAATTACCATGGTCTGCAGATGAGTGGGATGAGCCTCTTACAGTACCACATTTTAGCCAGGCAAATCACACGGGAACATCGATTTCTAGAGTTCCTACGACATGAGACAAATGTAAAGGGAAATCTGTCGCGTCGGAGGATGATGAGTACCTCAATGTTGAGGGTGATGGTGGTTGGGATTCGGGTGTCTATTCTGCACAGGCCGGTCCTTCAAAACATTGTGAAGAGGAGATGATGTTAACCGGAAGTTTGCAAGCAGAAGACTACGAGGCACAACTTACCTTAGGGGCTAGGTTCGAAAGTGTCAAGCAGTTCAAGATGGTTCTAACTGATCTGGCAATCAAGAGGAAATTCATGTTCAAAGTAGCGGATGAGAGCAAGGACACATTCGCTACAACGTGCAAGGTTTCGGGGTGTAAGTGGTACATACGGGCGTCGAACAGACTTGATGGAGTCAGCGTGACAAGGAGGGAAGAACGGCATACATGTGACACTTCTGTAAGTTCAAAAGATCATCCATTGGCTTCTCACCTCTGGATTGCGAGGAAGTGTCATGGCCTCCATAAGGATTCAAACTCCATAAAAATCTCAAATATCCAACAATACATTGAGAAGCATTGGTGCATGACAGTCAAATATAAAAGGGCATGGAGGGCGAAAGAGGAATTGATCCGATTGATCGATGGCGACCCTGAAGATGCATATCGCATTTTGCCAGATTACGGAAGGGAATTAGAGCGGTCTAATGCAGGTACACATATGGTGATAGAAAGATCAGCTGATATACCTGAAATCCCAATTGAGTTAGCCGGCTACGACTTCAGACGTGTGTTTTGGATGTTCGGCCCGGTCGCAAGAGCATTCCGAAGAACACTGAGACCGTTGCTCATGCTTGATGGAACATTCCTAAAAGGAAAGTACCCTGGAGTATTATTGGTTGCTACCGCAGTCGACGGCAATCAACAATTAATGTGTCTTGCATATGCAATTGTCGATAAAAAAAATATCAAAACGTGGTAAGTATAGAAGCAGGAAACACGACTATTCTGACAGTCGTGTTTTCGACGACACGACTGGGCACACATTCGTGTCTTCAAAAATACGACTACTCATACAGTCGTGTTTTTTATACACGACCTTCTAACAACCTGAAGCATTCTGTGTTTAATATGCTTTGTCTCTCACTTGTACAGGACGTGGTTCCTCACCTTACTAAAATGTTTTCTCTTTACGGACCCCCTAGCCTCTCTGGACACTATTGTCTCTGATAGACAGAAGGGCCTTTTGAGAGCGGTCGCCGATGTCTATCCCGAGGCTCACCATGGGTTTTGCCTAAGGCATATGGCCGCAAATATGCTTAATACTTGGAAGGATAAGTACCTGAAGGAACTTCTATTCCCAGCTGCAAAATGCTTCAGGAGACCAGAATTCGATGCAACCATGGAGAAGATGAAGGAACACAATGAGGCGGCCTGGAAATATGTTGACAAGATTCCGAAAACACATTGGGCTAACGTAGAATATCCGGGTAAAAGGTACGGCACTCTCACGTCAAACGCGTCCAAAAGTGTAAATAATATGCTTCTGAAGGCTAGGTTTTGGCCAATAACTCGGTTGATCGAACAAACGCGGGCGACCACAAGAGTCCATTTTCAAAGACGCTGAATGGAAGCAGAAGGGCTACCGACTCCGTTAACAAAGTATGCACAGATTCATATCAATCAGATGAGGATTCAGAGTGCTGAAACAGTTCGAGTTCAACCGCTATCATTACGGCAGTTTGAAGTGACATCTTTATACCATGTGGTAAGCATAAATTCGTTTTCTGTAAGAGACGACTATACACAAAGTCGTGTCATCGAAGACACGACTAGTCATACAGTCGTGTCTTCGACGACAAGAGTATCCTTGGAAGACACTGATGTTGTTCATGTTTTCGCATCAGGATGTTGTTGACCTTACGAATAGAACCTGCACATGTGGCTTCTTCCAGAGCATGGGACTTCCATGCAAGCACGCCATGGCATGTATTGATGAGAGGAGTTTAGAATCGGTAGAATATTGTGAGAAGTGGTACTGTGCAAGTACGTACCACACCATGTACGAAGAAGTAGTGTTTCCTACTTTAGACAGAAGTCAGTGGGAGAATTACGGGGTTTTATTTAAATGCGAACCGCCCATGCTTGAAGCTCCGAAGAAGGGCAGGAGAAAGACAATGAGAATTGAGTCACAGCCCGAGCCACCTACAAGGACAAGTTTGAAATGTGGGAATTGTCATCAAGCAGGTCACAACCGTAAGAGGTGCACCAACAGCCCGGTTCCAAAAGAAAATAGGAAGCGCAGGAAATGAACACTTCCGCAACAAGGCAAATTGACTACGAACGAGACATCGCATATACGCCGCTCCAGCTTACCTAAGCCCCCACCATTCTTCACTTAGGATGTAGTCAAATTCTTGTATAACGCATATTAGCTTATATCGAAATGTATGCCTGTAAAGAAAAAGAAAATCATAAATGAAAAAACAATCTTTCAATGCATCATCCGTGTATTTCCATTATACCCGAATATTATAGTACACGACTATCTATACCATCGTGTATTGTGAAACACGACTATTTACAAAGTCGTGTCGGGTAGTACGCGACTATATATAAAGTTGTGTTGCATGAGAGACGTTTATATACGTAGTCGTGTTGCATGAAGGCCGTATTCAAAGTGTGTCAAAAATGAATTCGAATTAATTGAAAGAGTACTGTACAACAATGTGTCAAAATTAAATTCGAATTAATTGAAATAGTACTGTATGTACACCAAAGAAGCTTTGTACAATAAAAGAATGTGAATAAAATGAATATGAATTTAGTCTTTATCCGGAAGCCGCATAAAACCCGCAACTGTGACGGCATCTTTTTTTACTCTTCCGGAATCGTCGTCAAACTCGCTGTTAATAACCCCGCAAATCAAGGTTGAAGCGATGACTGGTTGCCAAAGTCGTGTAATTGTGGACTGATCAAACTCCGATGGGTTGACATTGGACGCCAAGTGCGTGACGTACATCATGATGAAGATGCCACAGTCTTTGAAATTCTGTTGCCACGGCACTTTGGCGATCTAAGTCATCTTCCAGTCGAGCAAACCAAACCACCCCAGCTTGCCTGCCATCACAACGTTCATGAACTGCGTGAATTTGTCAGCAGCTTTTCTGTGATGTGGATATAACTGGGATCTGCCAGACAGCAGGTTGTAGAAGCGCCATACACAGCGCGGGAAATATAGATAGACGAGGCAGAAGTGGGAGCCGGTGCAGATTGGGAAAAATGCGTAGAACATGTTCCTGTTCAAGCGGTCGAGCATCCTCCCGAGCTTTTTTTATCAATTTTGCATTATTTCCTCTTTCTTTGTGCTCCTGCGAAACCGCAAGAGAGTTAGACAACGATGTTGGGGGAACATCATACTTAATTACTTATCACTCCTTATGCACAGAACACTTACGTTGTCGAATATCTCTTTGAATGCGTGGCATCCAAAAAATGCCCACTGATACTTCATCCGGTCTCTGTCATTGCGTTGCCTCAATAGACTTAAAAACGCATCTACAACCTATAGAAAAACAGCAACAGGATTCATAACAGTCGAAGTAAGGCAATATACAACTTCTAATTAAAAGTCGATTATTGTATATACGACTTTCATGATAGTCGTGTCATTGAGAGACACGACTATGCATAAAGTCGTGTTTTGCAAAAACACGACTATGCGTAAAGTCGTGTCTTTGAATACACGACATAACGTAAAGTCGCTTATTTGAAAAAGTAAAAGAGGAAAACATATAAGGAGCATAGGTTTACTTACATTGGTGTTTATTTCTGTTGTTTGTAGGAGGGATACATAGTCGTCATCACATAGCGTTGGGATTGGATAAGCCTTCCTCGGATTGGCGATCCATCCATCTATTGCCACTCTATCCCGCTCTAACAATACCCCCATGTCGAAGCATAACTCCAAATCGGCATAATTTTCGGGGAGTGCAATTATAGACTTACACTTTTGAGGGGTTCGGAGGACATCGACGTCAGCAGGCTGGGATGCGGTTAAGCCAGTGGCCTCCGGCACCTCCTCCTCCTTTGCCTCTTCGTCATCCTTCACCTCCTCCTCCTTCGCCTCCTTGCCCAGAACATCCTCCTTCGCCTCCTCCGACTCCTCCTCCGACTCCTCCTCCTTCACATAAGCCTTCACCTCCTCCTCCTCGACATCCTCGTCCTTCACATCCTCCTTCACCTCCTCCTTGACGGTTTGGATATCCGACTGCTGTAAGGAAGAGATGACCTCATAGATGATAGAGGTCACTTGTCGATCGGATATGGTTTCTTCGGAGTCGGCTTTCGGCTGAGGGGACCTATTTCTTCTTTCCTGCTCCTCCGCCATTCTCCGTATATAGTCATCTTCCCTAATCCTCTGCAATTCCCTCGCGGAGGTAGTTGTCATTCTCTTCCTTACCCCTAGGCCAGGGGGGAATAGGTCCCGTCCGTATGTCGGACGGGACTCAACTTCTACACGCTCCATATCTTCGTTGAATTCTGGTTAGAGCTTCTTCAAAAACAACTTGGCGGAGGATCTCTTTGTAGCCCATTGAATCTTGTCTTCCTCATCTGCGCGTTTGATGGGAGCTAAAATCACATTTTACTTATTCGTGTCAGTAGCAGCACGATAAAGAACATAGTCGTGTTTTATGAAACACGATAAACTACATAGTTGTGTAGCATGAAACACGACAAATATAATAGTCGTGTACCATGTGGCACGAGAAAATAAATAATCGTCTACAACTTACCTTTACCCCATTTCGTCGAATTGAGATGTGACTTCCTTGCCAGCTCCTTTGTCCGCATACCAATCGGAGTTTTCTTCATATCATATGCTCCTTGTCACCGGGCCGCTTCTTTGGCTCCATCTGATGCACCGATGACTTCTTTGGCTCCATGTGGGGCCGCTTCTTTGGCTCCTTCGTCGGCTCTTCAGTCCTCTCCTGCTTGGGATGCTCAAAGATCTGACCCTCTAACAGCATTGACGCTGAGGCGACAGAGGCCTTCATAGAGTGGAGAACCTCTCGCAGAGGTCCGACACTTGATATATGCAAAATATACACATTTTTATATGCCTTTCTACCTATTTGTTAGTCGTATTTTTAGTTAAAATAAGGATAATTAATGTTTATCTGTGTTAAGTGAGTAATTTGGAGTTTAATGAATAAACGCGCTTAATTGAGTTATTTAGATGCATTAATTGGTTTTAATAGATTCATGTTTTATTATGCGTCTAATTACGATTTATTTTTATTTATGCAGGTTTTAGAGCTCCAAATCAGATCGCCGAATGTGGAACGCGTCAATCAGCTCATGCGAAGAGATCGAAGATCCGACGGACGTGGTTGGTACGACGGGTTTTAACCCAATAAAAGAAAAAAAAAAGAAAAAGAAAATCGAAAAGAACCGGAATTGGTTTGGGCGGTTCAGCATTTGGTCCGGTTAGAAAGAAAAAAAAAAAGAAAACAAGCAACCTGAGCCCGATAGCTCGGGCGCCTGGAATAGAAAGAAAGCAGAGCTCGGAGGCTCTGTTCGGCTACCGGTGGAAGAAGAAACGATGCGACGGCGTTACCGGCGGTGGGTCATGCTTCCGATGATACGACGGCGACGGCAAGACGACGGTGAGGCTAAGGTCGAGGAGGCGTCGAACCAGTTGCAGAGCATGGGTTCCGGCGAGATGAAAAGGAGGAGCAATCTCGATTTGGAAAGTTCGAATGCGAGATGCCGAATCAGGAAATTGAAAGGTGTGTAGAAGGAAACTAGTCTTCATAACACCGTATCATATCTTCATTCTGAAGTTCCTTTTCGTTTGAATTTCTATAACTCGACATGAGTGAAATCTCTATTGAGAAGGTGATGAGAATGTGGTCGATATTCTTACTAAGCCGGTGACTAATGAGAAGCTTAGGTATTGTTTAGACTTGCTCAACATCTCTATGTGTTAGAGATTGGAGGTAACACCTCTTCTTTGAGGATTGAGGTGCAAATTTTGTGAGAGGATATTTTTCGCCAAAGTTGAAGTCTATGAGATACTTATGACAATTTCTAAGGGGTAGAGGAGTTTTTCGCCAAGGTAGAGATTGTTGGGTTTGGTTCAAAACTCAAGTAAAGAATTTTTTTTCTTTTGGGTTAGGTCTAAAGTAAAGGTAAATTTATAATTCTAGGGAATAAGTTTGAAACCCACTTAGACCAATATTTATTATCTCTTCTTTCTCTCCTAAGTAGAGGATGAACAAAAACAAACCTAAAAGGGGAGAATAAGAGAGTGAGCGCCAAATGGGAAAAGATGATAGCTTTCTTGGATAAAGGTGAAGCAAGGTTGAAGAGGTTTGAGTGTCAAACTCTTGTAAGTGCTTTGAAGACTTCATAGTAAAAACTTGCTCTTCATTGTAGTGTAGCTAAATTCGTGAACCACTAATCTCTTGTGTTTCTCTTTGTGATTTGATGTTATCTATGTGCTCTTTGTGATTTGTTCTTTCATCTCCAACTTATTTCACTTTTCAATTTGTTACTACATATGTGGGTGGTGATTTATTGACTCATGGAGATCTTGGGAGGATGTTTGGAGTGGATTTCAAGACCCATTCCATCTACCAACAATCGTATCGTATATTCATTCTGAAGTTCCTTTTCCTTTGAATTTCTATACCTCTTGAGCTTGTACAAACTTGAATTATTGCTAGACTGTGCGTAACAACACAGTTTTTATGAGTATACAATTTGTTTCTAGCCAGGTGGGGCATAGATTAAATGCTTATTTGAGAGATTGTAGAATGCATGTCGAAATGATGTGCATCTCAGTTTTAACAAGAATAGCAGAAGGTACTAGCTAGAATTATGTACATAACTGGGGGAGTGAGTTTTAACCTCAATATCCTAATTTAGAACTTAGAATAGATTGAAATAACATTTATGTGAGAACTAGAATGGAGAAGACATTTTATTGCAAGTAAGACTCAATTATTGGTCTCCAAAAAGAGAACAAAAACGTAAAAGAAGACTTCGCTATTCTATAGCTAAATTAAATTGGACAATTTTTTTTATGTAGGATTAAATTCACTTGCAAATATTTTATGAAAGTTATGGTGGGAAAAAATATCCTCCCACAGAGCAGATTATGCTCTGCCCTTGAACCACCACACCATCAATTTAAATGTTGGGGATGTGGGCTATCTTCGATCAATCAGCTCCTACATGTTTCTTACATCTTTTCTCTTATCAAAGGACAGTTTCTTATCTTCGAGTGCAATGAGGTGATGCAGGTCTGCAGTTAGAGATTCCAACTCAAATGAATACTAATTACGAGAGTGCCAAGCATTTTCACTTGCAAATGGAGAAACTCCTTTTTCATCTGCAAATGTTGCAGACCATTTAGGAGTATCAGTACCTAAAGATTGAAGCATTCTAGACATTTTCCCCTGTAGCACCCTCTAGCCACAAATGCTTAAGAGGCACTGGCTGGGATGGTGTCCAAGTGAGCTGTTCACAGTTGTAAAATTCTCCTTCCTCAAGGAGTTTGGAAATCTTGTATGAAGTGCTTCGAGCTTGTGGCAATGGGATTTGATCAGAGTATTAATTAAGACATGGTGATAGCGGACAATGCATGAAGGCAGAGGGAATAAGGGCATAAAGGATACCTTTATCTGGGATCAGCATCAGAGATTATTGGTGGAATCAATACCGGATGGTGGACCATGACATCTACACCATGGCTGTTCAGTATTGTAATTGAACAAGGAGTTTTTCCATCAACAGAGAATGATATTTTTTTCTTAAAATTATAGGCTAATTTATTAATGAAAGTTAGGGTCTTTATATAGGCTATAAAGAGTTCTAACTGAAAGAAATCATGATTGAGTCTCAAATACACTAAATTAGTGTATTTGAAAGAAAACTGTATCTATTAAAGTAACCGGAGGGAGTACTTGAGAGTATACGATGGTGCAACTCCATCTTGATGAGACGTGAAAATTTTCCAACCAAGATGGTAATTTGTAACCAACATGTTCATGACTGTTCAACTCCTTTATGTTGCTATGTGGACGTAGACCTTCAAATATGTTATCCTATCTTATTAACCTCTTCATCACTTACTGCATTTCTTGCATGCAAATGCTTGCAGTATTGGTTAGAGCCCTACAACGTTAAAGCATGAAGGTGCTGTTTATTGTGCAGTTCCACGTCCTTGACTTCATCTTTGTCCGATAGTTTCTCAAGGTCCTAGCTCTCCTCTAAGCAGATTGAGATTCTTCAAGTCTCCTCTCTTGCATGCACCTTTCTCCTTCAACAACAGATCTTGGCAGTGTCTGAAGGGACCTCAAAGCACTAATTCCAATTGGTAAACATATGATAGATGTACACTCAGTTTCAAGATGCTTTAAGTTAGTCATTTTTCTCAAATCCTTTTGGTAGATTCTCCATTACTTTACAAGAAGGAAAATGCTTCTTCTCCCGTTTTTTTTTTCGATCATGGCCACTTCATGTGCCCCTTATGCAATGCTGTGGGCCCTATCTTCCCCCACCTTTCACCACTCTAGCACATGAGGTTTGCCGTGATTAAAAAAGTGTAAGATATACCATTTACTCTTACAAGAAACTTAGTGTCTGCAATTGGATTAACTTAATCAGTGACTCAGGTAATACATCAAGGAACCTTAGATGCTTAGTTCTACATTTGAATTGGGCAGAGATCCGACGCAACAATTACTCAAATCCAGTGCTCTCAAGTACCTCAAACGATCAAACAAAGATTCAAGGGCACTTGTTAAGTTTAATGCTTTTAACATTATGAGTTATAAACTCATTTTTCTTGATTAAATCAATTATGTACTTCTTTCATTAGGTAAATTTAGTTCCCCATTGCTAAATTCATGCACTCATCATTTGCTGTAAATTTGGCGAGATCATGCACAAGATCATGTATTTTTCAGCTTACAATATCCCTTAACTCGTCCACCATTGCTTCTTGAAGCATGGAACGTCATAGTAACTCGTAGAAGTAGTTCCCACCTATCTCTTTCAGACATTCTTCAGGCTTAATGAAGCCTGGGGCCATCCACAGATTAACCATTGTACCCTTTCGTATTTTCCAGTCTTTGGGTTATATGGAGCAATGTGCAACACTGCTTTATAATTTAGAAAATTTTATTAGCACAACCCGACAAGAGTACAAAGCATAGAGCAATAGAGCTTCATTTGAGAAGGTAGATTATAGTAGCTCAACAATAAAGCTGGCAAGATGCCGGTATCAATCACTTGTGGTAGACCTTGTGATTCACTGTCCAGGACAGCCAGCCAATCTCTTTTTGTTCTTTTGAATCTCATGACACTTGCTGCAGTTTTTACAGCAGCAAGAGATACACCTTTGCACTTTATTACAATATCTTACCCAATTTGTTATAGATTCTTGTAGTCATCCCAGCTGAGCGAAGAAAGCTCATCTTTTGAATATAGACTTAACAATCATAGGATAATACACATCCAAATAACGTACTCCCTCGATTACTTTTAATTTAGATAATTAGCGAAAATAATATACCAAAACTAGATGATACTGACTGCCCAACAATGATCCTAGGTCGACGTCGAGAGGTCTTTGTAATGAAAGGTGACTCGCTCGGTCAAAAAGCCTAGGCTTTTACTATAGACCCACATCTCAATAAAATCGACCAATTATGCGACACTCTCAAGTGACCGAGCATATAGAATTGAGCCCATTGTCATTGCAAATTTCTCATTGAGTGTCATACCTATTTTACGAGTTCTGGTACACATCAACCGCATGGACAGGCGGCTGAACATGGTAAGGTCCACAAGTTTCATGGTAGGTCCCATAGGTGAGGACCAATCAGGGCAGTCAGATTTGTGGGTCCCACCTGAAATCTGTTCAGCCGCCAGTCCAGGGGTCCGGTGCATGCAGTTTTGTCTCCTAGCTGATCACTTCCTTTTGCACGAGCACTCAAAACAGCACCCTCTTAATATAACTGCCGCCTGCCTGCCTATCCTCCCACTCCCTAGCCCTCCCGCAAAGCTTTTTCCCGTTAAATAGACCTATCTACCGTCTAGGCACCGCTATGTGATTAAATAGTGGAGAATTTACTAAATAATAATTTTAAAAAATTACCGATAGGGAAAAATTTAGAAATATTTTTGATCTGGTTATTTGACCAGAGCCACGCCGGCGCCAGTGTGGCGCTAGCCCTGCACATACTTTTTTTACCCTAACCCGAAAGACGCCTTTCATCTAAAGTGAAATAGAAAGGTGTCAGTTGAAAGGTAGTGAAAAGAGTTGGTTGAACAGACGCCTTAAGCTAAGGCACTGAAAGACGTTGGTTTAACTGACTTCTTTCACTACTTTTCGACCGACACCTTTCTATTTATAACTTAAAGGCGTCAGCCATTCAACCGATGCCTTTCAGGTCAGGGTATAAAAAGGAAACGACGAGAGGCATCGGTTGAACGGATGCCTTTGCCTTAGAAGTTTTCTCTTTATAATTGAATGACCGAATGAAAGTTAAAGCACTGAAAGGCGTCGGTTCAAGGTAAAAAAAGCCAGCATAGGGCCAGATAACCGGATCGGGAATTATTTCTGAACTTTTCCCGATCGGTAATTTTTTTAATTATTATTTGGTAAATTCCCCTTAAACAGCGTGTGCAAAGACTTACGTGCTCGGACATTAGAACGTGTGCAAGGGTAAGAATCATTAGATCATGTGGGGCCCGTAAGATCTGATGGTCATGCACACGTTCTGAACACATCTTTTATACACACGTCAATTCTCCTTTTTTCTTCGGGGGAGAGCCGTAATTCCATAATTATAGGAAGCATATTTCCATGACAAGAGCGTTACGAGAAATTATCTAATAGTATTATAAAGAAAAAATTATTCAGTGGAAATGTTCCACGGGACACGTGGTGGGGAGAGCTATTGGATATTTAGCACGTTGAAATGCATGCTAGATGTCTATATCTGAGTATCCACTCAAACTACCAGTAGAGTATGTGTGGACCTCCCCATAGGCCTTGCGGTGGAACCTGCTAGATAACCAAGTTTCCCAAAAGCTCGAGCTGTTAGGAATGAAATCTTTATTTATTTATTGTATATTTTAATATTTAGAAAACAAAAATTTTTATTCATTTATTGTATATTCTAACATCCCCGCTTACGTGCAAGTGTCCTCAAAGCGCAGCACACGTAACATAATGAGATATATATGCCTCCAGCGAGACTAGAACCCAAGACCTTCCGTAGCTTAGAGCTCTCATACCATATTAGATAACCAAATTTCCTAAAAGCTCAAGTTGTTAGGAAACATAAATCTTTATTCATTTATTGTATATTCTAACATTTAGGAAACATAAATATTTATTCATTTATTGTATATTATAACAGAACCTTTCCACTGGAAAAAGACCGAGCTTTACAAGTGGATATGTCGCAATGCCGTAACTAGGCTCCAAAGGGTCATAGGGGAGATGGGATATGCTGGTGAAGTTTCACCAGTCGTCGATCATACGAAATTGACGGCGCACACAGAAAAATGTGTGCTCGGTCAAAAGACGCAGTTTTGATAGAGTGCACATTATGTTCGTGTGCGCTGTCGATTTCGTATGATCGACGGCTGGGAGAGGGAAACATGGGTTGCCTAGTGGACACAACCATGGCAGCTTAGGAAGCGACCACTAGTGGCACAGAGAGAGAGAGAGAGAGAGAGAGAGAGGCAAAGGCAGAAGGCAACATTGGCGGGAGGTTAGTACAAGGGTGAGGAGAGGGCAGCCATGGGAGAGAGGGAGGCGAGTCGAAACTTGAAACCTAGCCTGATGGTTTTTTACGAAAAAAAATCTCAAGGGACATTTTATTTCTGTGGAAGTTTTAAATGGTGGATTTTAGAGAGCTTCCCCAACTTTAATTCTAACTCTATGCCAATACGACCTTCCAATCCGGCAATCTTATAGTTGTGGAAAAAGGATGCCAAGGAGGGGTAACCAACAACCTATAAGCTGTCTTCACCTTTCATAGCCACTCTTGACGATGGTGACATGGAAAAAATTGGGGGTTTTCTTCATGTAAGGTGAGGAGTTTTTTTTAGTTGGGTTGTACAGGAGAAGGAAAGTTGGTCATGGCGTTATGACTTGTGGGGATCCATTATATGAAGTGAAAATGTGGGGATTAATATAGCTAAAAAAATCAGTAAGACCTGACTAGAAGGGCCAAGGTAATCTGCCTATTAGAGCACCCTATCCCGCCACTCTTCGGCCCCTACAACATATGCACATGCTAAGTCTGAGATATAATCTTTGTGGGGTAGCCAATGGAGTGGGGTTTGAACTCAGGACCCTTGCTTCAAGAGCAGTGCTTAGCTGGCCATCACACTAACACCCTGTTTGTTGACTTACCAATGTAGCCTTACTTGGGCAAATTGGGGCCCTCTCGGTTATAGGAGAGGAGGGCCAATGATTGAATCCCATTGGCATACAATATGTAAGGGTACTGTGTGAAACCTAGGAAAAAAATAAAAAAATAAAGCTGACTTTCTATTCTCTATTTGAATATTTAATAATAAATAAATAAATAATGTTATTTTTTTCACAATTGAATGATTTCACTAATAAGAAAAATAGTGCTACAAAAATAAAAGGATTCAATGCAATCCCCCCTACAAAGAAATTAAAGATGGAAGCAAAAAACTAGGAAAGAAAACCTAAAAAATTAATGACGAAAGTTAAATACTAAGCCCAAAAATCATGAAGAGAAGGGTACTTCTCTAATATCCACTCACGCTATTTATCCTAAAAAATCCCAAATATAAGTAATGTAAATAGATAGGAGGGGTTTGACGAGCAGTCCAGCATACTTATTGCAATAAATAAAATCAATGGTCCATTGGATCTCAGTATAGAAGTCCATCAAAATTTGGTTTATCTTGCATTTCTGAAGAACTTGCTTCCATGAAAATTTAAAGTAAGGACACTTAAAAAATGATATGGCCTCGAGTTTCTTGGCTTTTACAACATAAATACACATGTTTCCAAGATGAAAACCCTCTTTTGCAAAGTTTTTCTTGGGTTGGAAAAAGGCATTAAAAAGGCGCATATTGTTTTAGACATCGTAAAGCATAAAAAAACATAAAAATCATCAAAACTTACATGAGACTGTATTTTTTGTGTTTCTCAGGAAGTCAAAGTGTTTTCATGATCATGTTACATCCATATAGGTGGTTGAGAAAGAGATTCTGAGATAGCATAGTGTGTGAAGGGTGTGAGAATTAACTTCTTAGTTACTCGAAAAGGAAATATATATATTTTTTTATAATTGAAAAATAATATTAAAAGCAAAAGGGATTACAAAAGGTATAGCAATACAATTGAAACCCCAACACTGAAAAGGAAAACACCAAAAAAAAAAAGAAACCAAAATCAGTTCCAATTGACTGGTACTAGCTGATCAGCCAACTGCACTAGGAACTAGTCAGTCCAGAAATCCAATTGGAATGGGCACTTTTCAGTTATATTCTCCTTCAACCGAAATGCAGAGAGATTTCACAAGCTTGACTAATACCAGAACTTGATGATGAATGTTTTTCCCTTCAGCCCCAACAAGACTTGTTTTCATCAATAAAAAACAAAAAAGAACCATTTCCTTTGTTCAGCTTCACTCGACTGTTTGATAGCACCACGTGGGTATCGAGCTTCATCTTGATTTGTTTCACTGCTAGTATTCTTGCAGCCCTTTTGACACGCAGTGGCTCCTTTCCCAACTTGAAGAAGCTTGACAAGAAGTGAACCTGATCAGTTCTCAGTATATGCAACATCTTCTCTGCTAGTGATCTCAGTGCATCAGCCATTCTGTAATAAATTGTTTGTTTGTCATTAAATACAAGAGCATTGTCAAATGTGAGGAAAATATCTCTCAAAATGTTCGACAGTTGGGTATTTTCCTTCTTCGACTTTCCTCCAAATGGTTCCAAGGTCCATAGGATTGGAGATTACTTCCGAGTACCCCTCAAGCTCCATCGGATCAACTGGTACAACAAAAATCTTCATGCTGACATTCTCTTGTAGTGCATTTAGAACAAGAATGACTCTCTTTCTCCGTCAGTGAAGCTAGAACCTTTGATAATTGGCCATTATTAAATGACTCTTCATTTTTTATTAGGATCTTCTTTTTTGGCAGCAATGAGTCAATTTGTCCAAAAATCACGAAGGAAAGAACAAGTGCCCATGATCCTCTGATGTCCATCAAAAGCTCTCAGGACTTGGCGAGTTTGACAAATAATAACTTGGGCTGGAAAGTAGCTTGAAGATAGCAATCATCGAAGATGCGTTTATTTCTTTCATTCCAGGTGAAAGTGATATAGACAGCTGCTAATGTCTTCACTAGCACCACCCCAGCATGTTTATTTTTCCCAATAAAATCCAAGATCTATGCCATCTCTCCGTGAAAGACCAAAGCAATCCGGAATATGTTGCTCTTTTGCAATACTACTTTCCAAACGGTTTTAGAGTAAGAGCATTGAAAAAATAGATGGTCTCTGCATTCAAAATTAGTGCCACAAAGGCACCACAAAAGAAATATATATTGAAATTCCATTAGTAGAACATAACTGGATCATCGAGAATAATGAACATGTAAAAAAACCTCAATTGCATGCCGATTTTCTTTAAAATAATTATTTTATTATATGATTACCTCATTCAATCATAGATATCACTAAGCCCTTAAGACTTCTTAACCACATTCTTCACTTGTCTTCTGCCCGGTAGCTGTTCTAAATTTTGATGGTAAGGTATGCAGTGATCCAGCGCGGAGTCAGGCAAGACTTGAATGCCATCCCGCCAACCGAAGATGGAGCGCGCGGACTTTGCCTTGTTCCAAATGAGCGGCATCGGCCAGCGGCGGAGCAAGTTGATCTAACGAACAATTGGCCGGGGGAGCAGGTTGAGATAATTGATCTCACCAACGTTCCCAGTGACAGTGAGAATGAAAGGGAGGGAGACAATGAGGAGATGGAGGAAAGTAGCGAAGAAGAAAGTGAAGATGAACCTAAATGGTTAATTTTGTAAAGAGTGGCAGTAGCTGTAGCTGTAGCTGTAAGAATAAGTTTCTTTTTTTTTTTACTTTTTCTTTGTATTTTCCATCTGTCCTTTTTGGATGATTAATGAGGGACATGGTTATTTCTGCATTGGGATTTTTTTACTGAAGAATGTGATTTTTCTTTATAAATGTAAATTTCATTAAGGCACCAAAACAGGAGGAATATCATTTTTTTTGTAGTGAGAGTGAAAACAAATAGTTCCCCCTAACTCAAAGGAGAAAATTTTTTTGTACTCCCACTGGTCGCTTCGCTTTTAATCAAGACCATTACAAATATATGCGTACCAAAATTAGATGATATCATTCCTTAATTATTCTTAAAGTAGGTCAAAGACAGCGTTGATGGCCGCAACAGCAATCCTAGGTCGAGGTCAAGGTTGAGATCGAGGCATCTACGATAAAAAGCTCTCTCTTGCTTGCTCGGAAAACTTAGGCTTTTAGTTTGGACTCCACATCTCTATAAAATGATCAACTATGTGATGGTCTCAATTAAAAGTGACTGGAGAGAGTAGAAAATGATCCTAGCTGTTCTTGCTCTTCTTCTTCCTCGGGTGGGCGATTGCCGCCGTGCAAATTATGGAGGATAAGATAGAAATGATGTACCAAGTCATCAAGAGAGTGATAGCTCTCATTTCCAAATGGGCATCGGTACTGTGTCATTTCTGCTAGGGCATCATCCAAGGACCTCATGTCTTCCCTAGTTAGTCTTCTTCGGATCTCCACCAGCCTGGCAGCTCTGTTCATGGGCAGATCGTCCCATGTCCATGAACAACCAGCTGGATTTGCCATTGGGATCTAGTGAGAAGAGACTTGTTTCCTCTTTTTTTTTGGTAAAAATTATTCAACTCTCCTGATGAGCTAACAATAAAAAAATGATCGAAAGCAAAATAAAGAAAAACACAATAATTGGGGATGTAGTGAGAAGTGACTTAATTTTTTGTACGGGTTGTATAAAAATACATAATGGAAAATTGAACACGGAGAATGAAAGATAAAGCAACAATCATAACCCCCTGGATGAGCTATCAAGAAAAAAAACTGGCCAAAAGAAAAATAAAAGAGATACAAAAATTTGGAATATAGTGAGAAGTTATTATCTTTTTTGGATTTTATGAAAAAACATACAATGGGCGCTCAAACAAGGAGAGTACTGCAAGATAAAGAAATTACAACCTCCTGATAAGCTATCAAGTAAAGAAAAATGACCAAATCCAAATAGAACAGACGATGCAGGAATGGCTTAGGGAGTTTCTTATTTCTTTTTTTTTGTTGCAATTGTTAAAAAAGAAAGAAACTCAACAAGGAGATCATACAAGATAAAGCAACAATTAACACTAAAACAAATGTGGCCAACAGAAAAATAATTTCAGGAAATAAAAGAATTTACTCTTGGTGCTCAAAAACATCTAAAGTTGAGGCATTTGGTGGAGGATGACAAAAGTGTTGGATATAAACCAAAAAGCCCATATGAGAGCCCAAGCCCATAATGAAATATTAGAAGCCTATATGAAGCTTATTAATTAAGAGGCCTAACTAGTATTGAAGATGTAAGCCCAAAAGAGAAGAATATAGAAGCATGGAATATACTAGAAGAATGAAGTATGTGGTGTGTAGTGTGGAATTCTCTAGAAGACCTACTTAGAAGAATTATCTAGATAAGTCTTTTGTAGAAATTTGTAGAAAGATGTTGGACTCCTATAAATAGGGAATGGTAGATGGAGTTCCAATACACAAGTGAGTAAGAAAACTCAAGAGGTGAAGTGAAGTGTGATGGAGTGCTCTTGTAAAGGTAGCAACCTTGTCCCTTGAATTATTCTTGAGATAGTGTAACTTGTGAGATTTTTTTTCATACCATTGTCTCATTTCCTTCCCATATACTTCCCTCATGGTCATAGTTGTGGGTGAAGGCTTAGCAAAGCTAACATCCAACAAAGTGGTATCGAGAGCTAGGTATAGTGGCCCTTGAGTTTATTCCTCCCTTTATCCTACATAGAAGATGGCTTCCAATCTAGTCCAACTTCAAATTCCAAAGTTAGTAAAGGATAACTATGATAGTTGGCAAATTCAAATGAAGGCATTGTTCGGGTTGCAAGATCTATGGGAAGTTATTATTGACGGATACGAGGAGCCCACTACTGAGAAAGAAGCGGCGTATATTGCAGAGCATAAGAACTCTCTTAAGGAGCAAAGAAAGAAAGATAAGAAGGCATTGTTTTTACTCTATCAAGGAGTAGATAAATCAACATTTGAGAAGATCGCTGAAGCGAAGACAAGCAAAGAAGCATGGGAGATTCTCAACACTTTCTTCAAGGGTGTTGATCACGTGAAAAGAGTTCGTTTGCAAACTCTAAGGGCTGAGTTTGAGGCTGCTCATATGAAGGAAGGTGAGTCCATCTCCGACTACTTCTCAAGGTTACTAGTCATAGTTAATCAACTAAAAAGAAATGGAGAAAAAATTGAAGATGTTCGTGTAGTAGAGAAAATATTGAAATCCCTCACAACCAGATTTGAACACATGGTTGTGGCCATTGAAGAATCAAAAGATTTGGACACTCTCATGGTTGAGGAGTTAATGGGATCACTCCAAGTTCATGAGCAGCGTATGCTAAAGAGTAGCAGCCCATCTATTATGGAGCAGGCACTTGAGTCAAAGTTAACTTTAAATGACAAGAAGAGTGGTCGTCCTCAACGTGAATGCTTCACTAATGGCGGCCGTGGAAGAGGCCACGAGAGAGGAAATTATCAAAGGCAAGGTCAAAATCATTGGAAGTCCACCAATAATAGAAGAGGCACGAGTAGCGGCAAATCTACTCGTGGTAGTGGATGTGGAAATAGAAGAAATGTCCAGTGTTACAACTGCAACAAGACTGGGCATTATGCACTTGAGCGTTGTAGCAACCAGTCTGTAAATCAGAATCAACAATCCAATTTTGCAGAAGTGTCTGAGGACAGGAGAGAAGATGCCACACTCTTCATTGCACAAAAGGAGGCACGTGATCAACAAGATGTCTGGTATTTTGACTATGGAGTGAGTAATCATATGTGTGGCAAGAAGGAGCTCTTTGAAAATTTGGTTGAAGACGTTCATGGTAACATAAGCCTTGGAGATTCATCCAAACTGCCTTCAAAAGGTAAGGGTAAAATTAAGATTTATCAAAATAATGGTGCTCCACAGTATATCTCAAATGTATATTTTGTACCCAACATGAGAAGCAACATTCTAAGCATTTGGAAACTCCTAGAGAAGGGGTACAAAATACACATGGAGAATGTGTCTCTCTCTTTGATGAATGGTCAAGGGAGGATTATTGCAAAAGTCCAAATGACACCCAATAGAATGTTCCCTCTCCACATCAACACAAGTTTGGAGAAATGCTTCTATGGAAATATAAAGGACGAGTCATGGAAGTGGCACATTCGATTCAAGCATCTTAATTTCAATGGCCTCAAGGTATTGTCTACATCAAACATGGTGCGTGGATTGTCGACTATAGTGAACCCAGAATATTTATGTGAGTCTTGCACACTTGGCAAATAACAAAGAGCTCCCTTTCAAAGTGAAAAATCTTGGAGAGCAGTAGATCCCTTGCAGTTGGTGCACACTGATATTTGCGGACCCATTAAACCTGCATCATTTGGAGGTAATAAATACTTCATCACCTTCATTGATGATTTCAGCAGAAAACTTTGGGTCTATTTCATAAAAGAAAAGTCTGTTGCCTTGAAAGCGGGTATAAGCTTAAGATACTCAAGTCTGATCGAGGTGGAGAGTACACCTTGAATGAGTTCCGGAATTACTGCAAGGAGAATGGCATCAAGCAACAATTTACAGCAACATACACACCATAATAGAATGGCATAGCTGAGAGGAAGAATCAGACCATTCTTGACATGGCTAGAACCATGATTAAAGAGAAAGGATTGCCGAAGAATTTCTGGGCCAAAGCTGCTGCATGTACAACCTATCTTCTCAACCGCTGTCCCACAAAGAGTATGAAGAACATGACACCACAAGAAGCATGGAGTGGTTATAAACCCAGTGTGACACATCTCAGGGTCTTCGGTTGCATAGCATATGCCCAAGTTCCTGAACCAAAGAGAAAGAAGTTGGATGATCGTGGAGAGAAGTGCATTTTCATTGGATATAGTGAGGAGTCAAAAGCTTATAAGCTCTATAAACCACTTACACACAAGGTGGTGGTAAGTAGAGATGTGATTTTCAGTGAGGAGGAAGTATGGAGCAGGAGTGAAATAAGCACAACAAAGGAGAATCATCTCGAGATGGAGGAACATGGAGAAGCAAGGCATGAATCTCCAGAAAGAGTAATCTCAAAGGCATCAAATATAGGTCAAAGGTAAGATATCTCAACTCCATCTTCTACACCTATTAAGATGAGAAGTCTTAGAGAAATTTATGAGCAAACCGAAGACGTAAATCTTCTTTGCCTATATGCTGATGCTGAGCCTCTAACCTTTCAAGAGGTTGTTAAAGAAGATTGCTGGAAGAAAGCCATGGAAGAAGAGATTCATGCCGTCAAGAAGAATGGCACATGGGAGCTAACTACATTGCCCAAAGGTCAAAGGGCGATTGGTGTCAAGTGGGTATACAAAATCAAGCGGTTGGCTAATGGACAGATTGAAAGGTATAAGGCTAGACTTGTAGCCAAAGGGTAAAAGCAAAAATATGGCATAGACTATGAAGAAGTATTTGCACCGGTTACAAGACTTGACACCGTGAGGATGCTGATGTCTCTTGCTGCCCATCATAATTGGAAGATACACCGGTTAGATGTGAAATCAGCCTTTCTAAATGGGAAGCTTGAACAAGAGGTGGATGTAGAGCAGCCCCAAGGTTTTGTAGTGATAGGAGAAGAGCAAAAGGTGTACCGGCTGAAGAAAACTCTATATGGCTTGAAGCAAGCCCCACGAGCTTGGAACTCTCACATCAATGGCTATCTAGAAGAGAATGGCTTCACCAAATGCCCGTATGAGCATGCCGTCTACGTCAAGAAGAATGTTCATGGTGAGATACTCATAATATGCCTATACATTGATTATTTGCTCTTCACAGGAAATAGCCAACATATGTTTCAAGAGTTCAAGCAAGCAATGTTCAAGGAGTTCGAGATGAAGGATTCTGGTCTTATGTCTTTCTTCCTTTGAGGTACGTCAATAATCCGATGGTATCTTTATCTCTCAGAAGAAATATGCAAAAGAGTTACTTGAAAAGTTTAGGATGACTAATTGCAATGAAGTTAGTATTCCTCTTCCATCTGGTTTGAAGTTGACAAAAGAAGGAGAAGGGAAAAGCATAGATTCCACCTTATTCAAGAGGTTAATTGGAAGCTTAAGGTACCTCACAATCACAAGGCCAGATATTATCTTCAGTGTTGAACTCTTGAGTAGGTACATGAAAACACTAAAGGAATAACATTGGTTTGCTGTTAAAAGAATCTTAAAATATATAAAAGGTACGTTAGACTTTGGCCTCTTTTACTCATACAAAGAAGATGCAACTTTATATGGTTATTCAGATAGTGATTGGGCTGGAGATCAAGATGAAAGAAAGAGTACATCGGGTTATGTATTCTATCTTGGATCAACTGCCTTTACATTAATGTCCAGGAAACAAGATGTAGTGGCCTTATCATCTTGTTGATCTATACATCAAATATGCATTTTATTATCTCCTAAATTTATGTTTCTGCTAGTGTTTGATTAGAATTTCTACTACTTTAATATAGTTTTTAGTTTTTGTAGGAAACAAGAGTCATACACAGAAATGAGGTGAAAAGTAACTCAAAGGGTTAAATCATCATAACTTCGTGTACAAATCTCAGATTGGACTGATTCAAGCTTCATGTTAAATTCAAGAAGTCAGCTTTTCAACGCCACCAACTATGCACAATTCGGAGTTCGGAGCAGAAAGTTATAGCCATTTGAATATATTGAACAGTAACTACGATCGATCGGCTATCAATGCGATCGATCGCCATAGCCGCAAGAGTAGTGTATTGAAGGAGACGATCGATTGGACCTCAAAACGATCGATCGTATCTACTGAAATTTTTCATCCGCGTAAGATAATAACTACGATCGATCGGCATTATACGGCGTCGATTGGCAAAGCGATCGATCGGAGGAAAATAACGAAGGAATTGCGATCGATAGTTAGGTGAACGATCGGCAATACAGAGCGATTGATCGCGGTATGCGGAAAACTGAAAATAAGACCTATTTTGACTCAGATTTGGAAGGGGACTTCGTGGTTTCTCTTCAAACTTATAAATAGGCCTGATGGGAGAACGTTTTGGGCAATCAATCTTGGAGGAACCCTTGGAGAACTAGAGCTAAATTGGAGGCTAGAGCAAAGGAGAGAAGAAGATGAAGAACATGAAGAACATGATGGTGATTTCTCTTCTAATGCGAGGCTAAACACTTTTCCAAGGCGTAGATGAAGCCCAATAATCTGGTTGTGTATTTTCTTTTCTCTCATCTTATGCTTTTACTCTAGTTGGTATATAGATTTTATTGTGTAACCACTGTTAATTGATTAAAGGTTTGTTCTTTGTACTCGAGAGAGACAAGAGTGAATTCTTGTGAGTTTCAATCCAAAGAATACTTGCGTATCCGAGAGGAACGTGAGTAGACTGAGGTGTTAAATATCAATAAAGTTTCATTGGTTTATACTCGAGAGAGATAGATCACAATTCTATGTTTTAATTGTTTTATGTGTTACATCCGAGAAGATAGCACTATATTTTGAGTTGACAAGTGTATGTCCGAGAGGAATATGCTAGCCAATTGGAAATCTTTATTCAAAAGAGAGAGAGAAATAATACACTAGTTTATTATGGTGGATTCGAAGCCTTGGTCTTCTCCATATTGATTAATTCTCACTTAGTTTAGTTAAAGTTCATTGCTTTCTTAGTCTAGAATCAACACTGCTGCTTTCTTTTAAATTTGGTAAAATATTCATCCATCCTTGAGGTTCGACAACCCTTTAATACTTGCCGTAGTACAATTGCCTATGCACTTGCAAGGGTTTATATTTAAAGGATCAAGTTTTTGGTGCCGTTGCCGGGGATGGCTCAATAGTTTACTAAATTCTTAGCATAGTTAGTTTTAGAGTAGTTTAGTTTAATTTAGATTTCTTTTCAGTAGCTTAATTGCCTTCTTCTTCTTTTGCAGGATTAAGAGATGAAGCTGATTTTCGTCATCGTTGGAAGGGCCATCCCTTCCTACTGTTTGCACTCTCTTAACCTTCTTTTAGAGTAACTTTGGGCGCTTGGTGTTTTTAATTTTCTTTGTGGGATTGCATGACGTGATAGTTATCGCTATTAGGTTGCTAGTTGTCGCTATCAAGGATTGATGCTTATTAGTTGTCGCTATTAGGATTGCACAGGTTTTGTTTGATTTTTATTGTGCATGCATGGTCGTCACTCCCTGAACCCCGACCTTCCCTTGACCCTGATCCTGAGCGACTCTATAGAATTTGTAGAACTCCTAGCCAACCAATCCCTGAAATCCATCCAATGACAAACAACATGAACCTTGGGGGTGGGAATGACCTGAATCAAAATCCACTAATGCTTCATGCCCGTTGATGTAAATTTTAATATAATACTCCCAAGCGCACGAATCTAATGCAGAATAATGGCTACGAGGTCGATCCCTCAGAGACTTAGTAAGATATTCAACCTAATTCTAGAGTATATAGCAAGCAACAATGAAATGAAAAGTTTTAATTTTTATTTTCTAATTAAGCAATCAGATGTTCAACTAAACTTAAAACACAAAAATTGGCTAAATAAAAGATAAAATAATAAAAAGCCTGTTGCTGCTTTTAGTCTGTCTGTAATCCCGTCTTGCTTTGCTCTCTCCACCACCTTCTGCAACAATCTCTCGATTGCACGCCTCAACCGTTTTGCTCTTTCTCTCGAATATAGCAAAATAGTCCCTAATTCTAGCCAAAAGCAAGCTCCCCTTCTCTATTCGTGCAACAATGTTCATTTGCTTGAAAACAATCCTGCTTCCCTCTCTCGAGCAAAAGCAAAGCCCCCTTCTACTCCTCCTCAACCACCCTCTGTAATCAGTCTATCTTGCCTCTCTTGAACCAGACAGATCTGATTGCAGTGAATTTCGGCCCCCTCTCTCTCGAGCAGAACGGCCTCCCTTTTGTTCCACAATCAGCACAAAACAGTTCCCTTTATTCAAACAGCAACCCCGTAGTGAGCTCCTCTCGTCCTTACCCCCTCCAGCCAGCCCTTTGCTCTGCTCTCAAATCAGCCACCAAAATCAAGCCGTCTCTGCATCTCTTCCGTTTGCCTCAACTCCACCTACACAGCCGGCTTTCTCGAGCAAATCAGTCTGTCTCCTCTCTCGAGCAAGACAGAACAGCAAAACTCCAGCCTCCTCGAATCCTTTTCTGTCTCTCGACAGATCCAGACTCCACCACAAACAGCCCTTCCTCCTTTCTCGAGGAGACACTCCAGAGCAGAGCCACCCCTTGCACAGCCAACTCCTTTTCACCGCCTCTGCCTCTCGACAGAGACTGGCTCCCCTCCTCCACAGCCAACCGTCCAAAACCTTCCGAACAGAGCCGCAAAAACGAGTCTTTTTTTTTTCAAAACAGTCGGCTCCTATTCTCTTATAGACCAGCGCCCCCTCTTAGTGTAGCAGCTTTCCTTCCTGAGGCCGGCCAAATCAGGAGCTTTCAATCCGATTTACCATTATGAAACGGAGCTGGAACCCATCTTTCCCGATTCAAACTTTCCCAATCGCGACCCTTTTTTTCTTTCCTTTTTCCCGTTCTGTTGTTCGTCATCGCACTGGTGCAGCTTCTGTTCATCTTCTCCATTGGATCCTCGCCTCGCCCATCAACACCCATCGTCGGAAACGGGACCCATTGCCGCTCATCCTCTGTCGATCACCGCAGCCTCGAGCAGAGCTGTTGCGCTGTGATCTGAATAACGCCGAAATCGTCGCATTGCCGTCTCAATCCGCCGCCACCGACCTCCTCACGATCTCCGTCATCGCCGGCGCCCATCGGCTGCCTGACCCATAGCCCATGGCCGCCGGATTTCAGCCTCGCCCGGTGCTTGAGCAGAGCTCGAACGCTCTGTTTTCTGTTCCAGGCGCCCGAGCATTTGGCTCGGGTTCCCTTTTTTTTATTTCCTGACCAGACCGGGTCGCTGACCAAACCGATGAACCGCTGACCCGGTTCAACTCCGGATTTTCTTCTCTTTTTTTCTTTTATTGGGTTAAAACCCGTCGTACCAACCACGTCCGTCGGATCTTCGATATCTTCACATGAGCTGTTTAACGCGTTTCACATTCGACGATCTGATTTGGAGCTCTAAAGCCTGTGTAAATAAAATTAAATCATAATTAGACGCATAATAAAATATAAATCTATTAAAACCAATTAATGCATCTAAATAACTCAACTAAGCGCATTTATTCATTAAACTCCTAATTATTCACTTAACACTGATAAACATTAATTATCCTTATTTTAACTAAAATTACGACTAACATATAGGTAGAAAGGCATATAAAAATGTGTATATTTTGCATATGTCAAATACCCCCAAACCTACATTTTGCTAGTCCTCTAGCAAAACAAAACAAAACAAAACAACAAAGATACCTAA
The DNA here is from genome assembly GCA_039654745.1 of Houttuynia cordata. Taxonomy (NCBI): domain Eukaryota; kingdom Viridiplantae; phylum Streptophyta; class Magnoliopsida; order Piperales; family Saururaceae; genus Houttuynia; species Houttuynia cordata. The sequence continues at coordinate 5,394,293 of CM077504.1, forward strand.
CTAATCCACTTCCGCGGGAAATCGCGATTGCATTTAGCACATGCAACAAGCCTTTTAAACCCCCAGGTGTCCCTGACTAGACGAGTGAAGTCTCGTGAGGGTTTGCAGCCATGCTACCCACAAACATGAATTTATGAAATAAGCTTATTTAATCAAGTGTAAAAAGAAAATAGAAAATCACTACAAAACAAACAATCCTAATATCCCTTCGAATGCAAACTGCAATGTTTAAGAAAATCAACCACATGTACTTGGATTTATAATCAACTGGAATATAGAAGCCCTCAAGTAAGTGGTTTTATTCTACACCTTCATCTTAGAAATTTCTGCTCAATATGATATAGCATGATACTTTATATAGTAAAAGTGTAGAACATTGTAGCAATACATTCTAAATCTCTGTTTTACACAGATCCAGTGTGACCCATTAACCAAAGAACATGAGAATCAACACAGTCGTCGTAATCTTTAGGTTCATGATAGCACAGATCTGCGCGCCTCCTTCGGGTCCAACATTCTAGATTTGAGAGGATAATACACCATAGACATTTTTTTTTCTCGCTAGGACTGTGTAAGGCCTAACTTCAAGATGCTTAGGTTTAGCAATGACTCAGGCCAATGACTCCCAGCCAGTTGGCTTAGGGCATTAGGTTTTAAGATGGACCGCTTCGGGCCTGAGCATCAGCCTAAGATAATCCTAGAATAGTCAAGCAGCCCCTTTCTTTCATTTTGTTTTTTATTATTTTATTATTTTTATTTTTTTTTCTTTTCAGCATTCATATCTTCAAGCTTCTTTATTCCGTCCAGGCTGTATTATACTCTCAACCTATTTCTGGTTCCAATCCCTTGCCATAGCCAAGTAAATGGTCTATCATGATCTTTTAAGCTCAACAGACAACCACATATCATCCAATGACTCTGACTAAAGACATCCCATTGAAAATTAGCATTCAACAAATCTCTAGACTGTATTACTTTATGTAACTAGTGTGTGTGAGTGAGTTTTATTAGCTCAAGCACATGTTCCAAGAGGACTGTAACAGAAAGATACTGCTCAGTTAAGTTCTCTATCCTCCAGTATACTTACTCACACTTCCAATGCAAATTAATCTCTTAAAAATCGAAGTATGCATCATAAAGGGATAAACTATCAAAACCTAAGAAAAAATACTAACAAATAACCTAAAACTAAGTAATTTTTATGGTTTTTTTCTTTTTTTTTTAATTTTTTTTTGGAATGATAGAAACCAAAGGAATACTACTTTTCTTTTCTACACCCCCAAACCTAAACGAAACATTGCCCTCAATGTTTACCAAAATAAATATCACAATGACGAGTAAAAGAAAAGGAGTGTAAGGAAAGAAATCACCTGAATGGAGAAGCCTCATGGTAGATGTAGAGCATTGAAACACACAAACTAAGAATGAAGAGTAAGTACAATAATAGGGAAAAAGAAAATACACCCCCAAACCTAGATTGTAGCATCCCCACACAGGTATGAAACAACCTAAATATTAAACAAATAAAAAGCTATCAAGAACCAAAAATTTGGGTTGCCTCCCAAGAGCGCTAAGTTTTACGTCTTCAGCCAGACGTAACCAAAAATCATGCAGGAGCATTAGGTTCATCCAAATCCAGAACAATCTCCTCCTTTTCAGTAACACCCTCTAAATATGGTTTCAATCTTTGCCCATTAACTTTGAAAATAGTTCCATCTTTAGGGTTTTGAATGTCAACCGCCCCATGGAAAAATACTTTGTGTACAATGAAAGGTCCAGACCATCGGGAACGGAGCTTTCCTGGGAAGAGATGTAACCTGGAGTTATAGAGCAAAACTTTTTGACCGGGCTCAAATGACTTCCTCAGTATTGACTGATCATAAAAAACTTTGGTCCTCGCTTTGTAAATCTTTGCATTCTCATAAGCCTCATTACGAATTTCGTCTAATTCATTGAGTTGCAATTTGCGAAGTGATCCAGCCTTGTCCATATCAAAATTAAAAGTTTTGATGGCCCAGTAAGCACGATGTTCTAATTCCACAGGTAAGTGGCAAGGTTTTCCAAATACAAGTCTATAGGGAGACATTCCAATCGGTGCCTTAAATGCAGTACGGTAAGCCCACAATGCATCATTTAATCTTTCAGACCAATCCTTTCGGTTGGGACAAACCGTTTTCTCAAGAATGCGTTTAATTTCCCTATTTGAAACTTCTACTTGCCCACAAGTCTGCGGATGATATGGAGTTGCAATTTTATGAGTAATGGAGTACTTTTTCAGAAGTGATTCAAAAGCTCTATTGCAAAAATGCGTACCACCATCACTTATAATTGCACGAGGGGTTCCAAAATGAGAAAATATGTTCTCTTTCAAGAAACGAACCACCACTTTGTGATCATTTGTTTTGCAGGGAATTGCCTCAACCCATTTGGAAACATAATCTACTGCAACAAGGATATAGAGATAACCAAACGATGGAGGAAATGGGCCCACGAAGTCAATAACCCAAACATCAAAAAGTTCAACAATCAGAATGTTGGTAAGGGCATCATGGACCTACGTGATAGTGTACCCATACGTTGGCATCTGTCACATTTGGTGCAAAACTCATGAGTGTCTTTGAATAAAGTAGGCCAATAGAAACCACTTTGTAAAATTTTTGCAGCAGTCTTTTTCGCACCGAAATGGCCACCACATGCATGAGCATGGCAAAAAGAAATGATACTATCAACTTCATGCTCCGGCACACATCTCCGAATGATTTGATCTGAGCAATACTTGAACAGGTATGGATCATCCCAGAAAAAATGCTTAACCTCGGCGAAGAATTTGGATTTATCTTGTTTTGTCCAATGTTCAGGAAGTTGAGTTGTGACAAGATAATTAACAATATCAGCATACCAAGGCAATTGAGATACAACAAAAATTTGTTCGTCAAGGAATGACTCATTCAAAGGTAAGGGTTCCTCAGCAGACTCGTCAATAAGTCTAGACAAGTGATCAGCAACAACATTTTCAGAACCTTTCTTGTCTCTTATCTCAATATCAAATTCTTGAAGTAATAGGACCCAACGAATTAAACGAGGTTTAGTGTCTTTCTTTGAAAGAAGATATTTCAAAGCTGCATGATCTGAAAACACTATGACTTTGGATCCTAAGAGATATGATCGGAACTTGTCTAGAGCAAAAACTACAGCCAACAACTCTTTTTCTGTAGTAGAATAATTGAGCTGAGCATCATTGAGAGTTCTACTTGCATAATAGATGACATGGGGTATCTTATTCACCCGCTGCCCCAAGACAGCTCCAACCGCATAATCGGATGCATCACACATAAGCTCAAAAGGTAAATTCCAATCCGGTGGTTGGATGATGGGTGCAGATGTGAAAAATTTCTTGAGTTGATCAAACGCTTTAGAACAATCATCATCAAAGACAAAATGAGTTTCTTTGGCAAGCAAATTGCACAAAGGTCTATAAATTTTGCTAAAGTCTTTGATGAATCTTCTGTAAAACCCCGCATGGCCAAGAAAAGATCGAACCTCCTTTACTGATTTTGGTGGAGGCAGACTTGAAATTAAGTCAACTTTGGCCTTATCAACTGCAATTCCTTTATTAGAAATAACATGCCCCAGCACTATCCCTTGACGAACCATAAAGTGACATTTCTCCCAATTTAGCACAAGATTTGTTTCTTTACACCTTGCCAAGACAAGAGACAAATGGTGTAAACATTCATCAAAAGAGGATCCAAACACCGAGAAGTCATCCATGAAAATTTCAAGGAATCGCTCAACCATATCTGAAAATATGCTCATCATGCACCGCTGGAATGTGGCGGGTGCATTACATAACCCAAATGGCATGCGGCGATAGGCATATGTTCCAAAAGGACAAGTGAATGTGGTCTTTTCTTGATCCTCTGGAGCAATGGGAATTTGATTGTAGCCTGAATAGCCATCTAAAAAGCAATAGTAGCTATGACCAGCAAGTCTCTCAAGCATCTGATCAATGAATGGCAAAGGAAAGTGATCTTTCCTTGTGACCGAGTTCAATTTTCTGTAGTCAATACAAACCCGCCACCCAATGGTCATTCGGGTGGGGACTAATTCATTATTATCATTTTTGACTACTGTGATTCCTGACTTCTTAGGAACAACCTGAACTGGGCTGACCCAAGTACTATCTGATATGGGGTAAATGATGCCAACATCTAACAATTTTAGTACCTCGGTTCTGACGACCTCCTTCATATTAGGGTTAAGTCTGCGTTGCATTTCACGGGAAGATTTTGCATGCTCCTCAAGGTAAATGTGATGCATACACAGAGCAGGACTTATACCCTTAATGTCTGCTATTGTCCACCCCAAAGCTGTCTTATGTTCGCGAAGAACATTAAACAACTTTCCTTCCTGTTCCGAATTAAGGTTTGAAGAGATGATAACAGGCAAGGTTTCAGAAGAACCTAAAAATGAATATTTAAGTGTTTCTGGTAATGGTTTTAGGTCAAGTTGGGGTGGTTTTTCAATAGATGGGACAAGTTTAGACTCGGGAACTGGAAGAGGTTCCACCCTGGTTGTCCATTTCGTCGGGTCCAATATAGGGGTAGAGTCAAGCAATGCATTGACGTGTCTAATGGACCCTTCGATGTCAAAGTCTAAGCCAAAATGAGTTAAACATGTCTGGAGGGGATCATCATTTAAAACAGGTTGCAGAGATTCTTCTACTAAACTTTCAATCATATTCACTGTATAAGAATCATCTGACTCTGGGGGTTGTTGTCTAACATTAAAGACATTGAGTTTGACCTTTAAATTGCCAAAAGACAACTTCATAACCCCATTTCTACAATTTATTATGGCATTGGATGTGGCTAAGAATGGCCTTCCCAAAATCACAGGTATCTGACTACTAGGATTCTGCACAGGTTGGGTATCTAAGACAATAAAGTCTACTGGGAAGTAAAATTTATCTACCTGAACCAGAACATCCTCAATAACACCGCATGGGACTTTAACTGATCTGTCTGCAAGTTGCAGTGTTATGGTAGTCGGTTTCAACTCTCCTAATCCAAGTTGCTCATAAACAGAGAATGATAGCAAATTTACACTAGCTCCTAAGTCCAACAATGCCCTCTCCACATTATGGTCTCCTATAACGCATGAAATTGTGGGACATCCTGGATCTTTGAACTTAGGAGGAGTGTTATGCTTAAGAATTGAGCTAACTTGTTCAGTGAGAAACACTTTCTTGTGTACATTCAATTTTCTTTTCTGGGTGCACATGTCTTTTAAGAATCTTGCATAAGCGGGAACTTGCTTAATAGCATCGAGCAATGGAATATTGATTTGCACTTTCTTAAAATTTTCCATAGTCTCATCAAGTTTGTTCCCTTGAGATGTTTTTGCAAGTCTTTGGGGAAAAGGTGCCTTGGGTATATAGGGTGGCATATGGCTAGACTCAGGACAAGAAGAAGCTTCTAAGCTCTTCTTCGATGTAACTGAACTCACTTCTGGTCTAGTAGTGCTCTCTTGTTCCTCACCCTTTCTAACAGTTGTTTCTATGGCAGTCTTAGGTGGTTCAACCTTGTTGTCAATTTGTTTGCCACTCCTAAGTGTAGTTATGGCTTTAATTTGCGATGGAGATTGGTCTTGACAAGAATTAGATCCCACTTCAAATTGTCCTTTGGGATTTGCTACAGGTTGACTAGGGAACCTACCTTTTTCCCTCTCATTTAATGCAGAAGCCAATTGACCCATTTGAAGTTCCAGCTTCGCAATTGCTTGCGAGTTGGCATGTAAAGAATGTTGGGTATCTTTTTGAAATTGTAGAGAGCTTTGCATGAACAAATTCAAAGTATCCTCAAGAGATGGTTTCTTGGGTTGTGTAAGGAATGTTTGAACTTGTTGAGGGTAAGACTGATTGGGAGGGTACCCTGGTGGTCCTCCTTGATGTGGTTCTTTGGACCATGAAAAATTGGGATGCCTCGCCCAACCTGGATTATAAGTTTCGGAATATGGGTTATTGCCAGGTCAAGGGAAGGCATTTATAGCATTAGCCTGATCACTATTGTATTCCACTCCAGAGGTGTTAGAAGGACATTTTGTGTGACATGGGAGGGGTTAGAGTAAATAGCACACACATTGACATGTGATGGCATTTGGGGCCCACCAGCAGACATCAACGCATCAAAGCGTTATGTCAGGCTGTCTATCTTGGAGATCAAATGTGCATTATTGTCTACCTCATATACGCCTCCTTTCTTTTGAAAAGGAAACATTCGGTCAACTCTACTTGAGCAATCCCATTGCTGAGAATTCTCGCATAGAGTCCCAATAAAATCCCACGCTTCTTCTGCACTCTTCATCATAACTGACCCACCACTAGCGGCATCAACCATTTGACAGTTCTGAGGTGTTAAACTGTCATAGAAGAATTGAACTTGTTGCTACTTTAAAAATCCATGGTGTGGACACTTAAGAAGCAAATTCTTCCATCTTTCCCAACACTCATAAAAGTGTTCACCCTCCTTCTGCATGAAATTTGTAATTTCTCTACGAAGGGCATGAGTTTTATGAACAGGGAAGAATTTGTTCAAAATTTTTTCAGCTAATTGATTCCAACTCCTAATTGTTCCAACTTCTAAAGAGTTCAACCATGCTTTCGCTTTTTCTTTCAAAGAAAAGGGAAAGAGGCGCAACCTAACAGATTCATCAGAGAAATTTTGGAATTTAAATGTAGCACAAATGTCAAGGAACTCTTTAACATGATTATAGGGATCTTCTTTATTAGAACCATAGAATGTGGGCAAAAGTTGCATCACCCCTGATTTCAACTCAAAGTGGTGTGCCGTGGTGAGCGACAACACTATGCAGGAAGGTGAGTTGAATTGAATGGGGGATGAATAATCTTTTAATGTCTTCCTCACATTCTCATTCTCCATGTTACCTAATTGATTTGTAATATCCATTGTATGTTTGAGTCTTGCTTTAAAAGTTCTCTCAATTTCTAGGTCAAGAGGTGCAAGCTTTTCACCCAGTGACCGACGACCAAGCATACACTAATTAATGGCACTAAAAATTAAATACCTATAACAATCCTAAAAATCGCAACTAACACAAGCATGCAATCACAGAAAGAAATATAAAAATACCAAGCACCTAGAAAAATTAAAAGAAAAGGAAAAAGAAAGCAAATGAGGAGAAGGGGTGGCCCTTCCAACGTTGGCCAGAATTTTGCGTCTTCTCTTACTCCTACAAAAAGACAAAACCCTAATAAGCAACAAAAATTAAACTAAATTAAATTAAAATTAAACTACTCTAAGAATTTGGTAAACTATCCTCTCGTCCTTACCCCCTCCGGCCAGCCCTTTGCTCTGTTCTCAAATCAGCCACCAAAATCAAGCCGTCTCTGCCTCAATTCCGTTTGCCTCAACTCCACCTACACAGCCGGCTTTCTCGAGCAAATCAGTCTGTCTCCTCTCTCGAGCAAGACAGAACAGCAAAACTCCAGCCTCCTCGAATCCTTTTCTGTCTCTCGACAGATCCAGACTCCACCACAAACAGCCCTTCCTCCTTTCTCGAGGAGACACTCCAGAGCAGAGCCACCCCTTGCACAGCCAACTCCTTTTCACCGCCTCTGCCTCTCGACAGAGACTGGCTCCCCTTCTCCACAGCCAACCGTCCAAAACCTTCCGAACAGAGCCGCAAAAACGAGTCTTTTTTTTTCAAAACAGTCGGCTCCTATTCTCTTATAGACCAGCGCCCCCTCTTAGTGTAGCAGCTTTCCTTCCTGAGGCCGGCCAAATCAGGAGCTTTCAATCCGATTTACCATTCTGAAACGGAGCTGGAACCCATCTTTCCCGATTCAAACTTTCCCAATCGCGACCCTTTTTTTCTTTCCTTTTTCCCCGTTCTGTTGTTCGTCATCGCACTGGCGCAGCTTCTGTTCATCTTCTCCATTGGATCCTCGCCTCGCCCATCAACACCCATCGTCGGGAAACGGGACCCATTGCCGCTCATCCTCTGTCGATCACCGCAGCCTCGAGCAGAGCTGCTGCGCTGTGATCTGGATAACGCCGAAATCGTCGCATTGCCATCTCAATCCGCCTCCACCGACCTCCTCACGATCGCCGTCATCGCCGGTGCCCATCGGCTGCCTGACCCATAGCCCATGGCCGCCGGATTTCAGCCTCGCCCGGTGCTGGAGCAGAGCTTGAACGCTCTGTTTTCTGTTCCAGGCGCCCGAGCATTTGGCTCGGGTTCCTTTTTTTTTTATTTCCTGACCAGACCGAATCGCTGACCAAACCGATGAACCGCTGACCCGGTTCTACTCCGGATTTTCTTCTTTTTTTTTATTGGGTTAAAACCCGTCGTACCAACCACGTCCGTCGGATCTTCGATATCTTCACATGAGCTGTTTAACGCGTTTCACATTCGGCGATCTGATTTGGAGCTCTAAAGCCTGCGTAAATAAAATTAAATCGTAATTAGACGCATAATAAAATATAAATCTATTAAAACTAATTAATGCATCTAAATAATTCAACTAAGCGCATTTATTCATTAAACTCCTAATTATTCACTTAACACTGATAAACATTAATTATCCTTATTTTAACTAAAATTACGACTAACATATAGGTAGAAAGGCATATAAAAATGTGTATATTTTGCATATATCACCCCTACCCTGCAAGACTACTACCGTCCCACTGCTTACACCTCCCCCTTCTGTATCCTACTTCCTGCAACCGTGGCGTCCCAATGCTTACACCTCCCCCTCCTGTATCCTACTTCCTGCAACCGTGGCTAATTTTGAAATTAAGCCCAACATCATCCAGATGCTGCCCACGTACCATGGCCAACTTAATGAGACTATAGGCATCTCCAAAATTTCCTGGAGGTTAACACAACCTTCAAATTCACACTGTCTGATGACTAGGTGCGCCTTAGGTTGTTCCTATTCACTTTGAAAGATAGGGCCAAGGAATGGCTATACTCCCTTACACACAACTCCATTTCCACTTGGGAGGAACTTCAGGCTGAATTCTTAAAGAAATATTTCCCTGTAGGGCAGACCAACAAAATCCGAAATGAAATTATCACCTTTACCCAACTACCCAATGAACAGTTCCATGAAAGTTGGGAAAGAATGAAAGCCCAACTGCGGTCCTGCCCACATCATGATGTGCCCAAGTGGCAATTAGTTCAACGATTTCATGAGGGTGTGTGCGATCAGCACAAGACCCTAATTGATGCCTCTAGTAGATCCCAAGCATCATCCGGGGTTTTCTTCATGAATGTGCCTCAAGGGGAGACATGTATGATGTTAAAGCTACCACGAACCTAGAACACCAAGTGGCATCCCTTACAGAGAGGTTTGACAGGTTTTTCTCATAGACTTTACCTTATACCCCAACCTCTCAAGATGCCTGTGCCATCTGTGCCAGCCCTATGCACACCATTGTTGACTGCCCTTCTGCTTCCCAGTATCTAGATCTTGTACAGGTGCATGTCAACCTTGCACAAACCTATCATAGAGCCAATAACCCCTACTCAAATACCTACAACCTGGGGTGGCGAAATCATCCCAATTTCGTCTAGAAACAACCTAACCAGGGGCCCACTTTCAATCAAGCCCTAAGACCAGAATTCCAAAACCCAACTCAGCCTTCCCAACCAGCCACAAAATCCCCCATTTGGCCTAACCAATAAGAAACCATCCTTAGAAGATCAAATGAGCCAAATGCTAGCCAACCAATCTACTCTCCTCTCAGCTTTCAATGCAATGGAAGCCAAGATAGACGCCAAAATAGAAACCAAACACAGAGAGCTGACAGGTGAGCTAAGAACCCAGGCCCAGCTTGTCCATTCCCATACACAATCCATTGCCAAAATAGAAACCCAATTAGGACAGCTGGCCCAATCTATGAACTGTAGGGAAGTAGGAACCTTGCCCAGCCAACCACAGCAGAACCCTAGAGGCCAGTTCGCCGTTGAAGGTTCCCATTATCCAAATGAGCAGGTGCAAGCCGTTACTACCCTAAGAAATGGTAAACAAGTTGACAATCAGGTTAGGGACCCAACCGTTGCGAGTGAGGACACTCCCCTAGAGAAACCGAACCAACCAACGAATGGAGGAAGTATTAGAGGTGTTCAAGCAGGTTAAGATCAACCTTCCCCTCTTAGATGCCATCAAACAAGTGCTTTGCGTATGCTAAGTTCCTGAAAGACTTGTGTACCCAAAAGAGGAAAACCAAATCTCATGTCACCCAAAAGGTCTTTTTGACTAACCAAGTGAGCTCATTACTGACCAGTGATATGCCACATAAATTTAAGGACCCAAGTGTCCCAGTTATATCCATTGTCATCGGTGACCATACCATTAGCCGAGCTCTCTTGATTTAGGGGCTAGTGTCAACCTCCTCCCTTACTCAGTTTATGAACAACTTGGCCTAGGAGAGTTGCAGTCACGCCCCCGAAATTTCAAGCCTCGACGGAGTGCGGAAGTTCGAACCCTTAGGTGAGAAATTCTTGAAGCCGATTTCGGGAACGGAACTTGAATACCCATTCACCAGTCAACCACAACATCTCAAAAGGATGTGTAATTGAAACCCACTCAGTCATATGAATCAACATCATTAAACCATATGAAATAAAAATTCTTAAACCTCAAATTATCCCAAAATAAAAGTCATTAAAATCTCTTAACAAAATCACTAAAACTTCTTGGCACACAGGCCATTAATGTCACAGCTATTTATTTTCAAAAGCAACATAAACTTCGAATCTTTCTGACTGCAATTCTTGAGCTTTTCCATCTGCTGCAATGTTCTCCAAATCTAATCTTTATCCAAGCCTGCATCACAGGATGCATGAGTATTCCAAAGAAATACCCAGTAGGATGCAAAAACCCACACAAACACAAAAGATACAATATATAACAATGCATAAGATTTCAACAACAAACTGACAAATCAGCAATATCAATATACAATATAAGGAATTGCATTACCAGAAAATCATCATCAGTCACTAAAACTCCCAAATTGCTAGAATGTATGGAGATAATATAATTAATCAATTATCCAAACATTGAGAGTGCATAAGAAAAACATCATTCACAAAGACTTCAACTATCACAAGCGTATAGAGCTACAACTCTCACTCTCATATATCACCACTTCCATGTGGTTTCTTGCCAAACTATCCTAGTGGTTCTCTCCTTGGAACCCTCTATCATGTCTAGAATACTGGCTCTATCAATACTTATGGAATGCCTCTTTTTGGGCGGGAACCTAACAAGGGTCCAAAGATATACTCTTTTAACACAGGAACTTTTGAGTCTTATTAACTCTCATCCTGGCAGGGTCTTTTAACTTAAGGGTTTTTGAGTATTATTAACTCTCTCCCTAGCTGAATTTCTTAACTTAGGGGCTTTTGAGTATTATTAACTCTCACCCTAGCTGAATCTCTCTTAACGCAGGGGCTGTTGAGTATCATTAACTCTCACCCTAGCTGAGTTTCCCTTAACACAGTGGCTGTTGAGTATCATTAACTCTCACCCTGGCTAAGTTTCCCTTAACACAGGGGCTGTTGAGTATCATTAACTCTCACCCTGGCTGAGTTTCTCTTAACACAGGGGCTATTGAGTATCATTAGCTCTCACCCTGGCTGAGTTTCTCTTAATCCAAGTGCTTTTGAGTATTCTACAACTCTCAACCGGACAGAGTCTCTCCTAATCCAAGTGCTTTTGAGTATTCTACAACTCTCAACTGGACAGAGTCTATTATGGCTTTTACCAGCATACTACGAATGTCTTCACTCAGGTACTATTGAGACTACCCATCTCTCATCTTGGGAAACTAATTTACCTCTCTTGGGCAAAATCTCACAAGGTTCTTATAATGAATCTCTGATGTAACTATTTACTCGAAGGAAAAGAATCCTTTATAAAGAACATATTCATTCTGATAACTAGCTCACGAAAGAAGTACAACAAAGGTTTCGATACTCTTTCAAAAGTCTGACTCACTAAAGGAGTACCAATGAGATTACTTAATCTCTATCGTCACACAACTAAGCATAGAAGTATTAAATTAAAGTGTCAACAACAGAAGTGTCACACATTGCTTTAACATAAGTGGAACTATTCCAATACTCAACTCAGTCATAGAAACATTGATCCACACTTCAAGGTTTAAGACTTTAGTCAAAGAGAATGATGGTTCAGCTTCCAATTGAAAACACAATCTAGTCAATATCAACAGTGAAACACATAAGACTTACTAAACACCAAACTACCCACCATTAGCCCATGATATTAAATTATTATACTTAGTCCATTCTGCTATAATTCTTTCTGGAAGATCTTGCATAACACATATTACTTTCTTTTAGCATAGGGTAATGTTTTGCTAAAGTTTCTCCAACTTTTACCCTAATTATAGTATTCTGTTTTTACATATCAGTTGACTTCCGGCTCTTCCCTACATTAGCACAGATTTAATTACTCTCTGAAATTTTTACTGTATATAATTCTATGAGTCTAGTTTCTAATCCAATAGACGGCATATTTTTCCGAATTTATTTGAATTAGTTATGAATTATTTACTACAGGACTGTTAGCACAAAATTAGTTCTGGCCGAGATTAAAATTCTTCATTAAACTCGATTATCTCACTTAATAACACATTATAGGTGATAATATATTATTAACAGACAACCATACTCCCCTTCTAGATCAATTACAGACCCTAGGATTGTTTGTAATTACCAAAGTATACCCTTTTTATTATGTTAGATATCATATATCAATTGACCCCTACATCTTCACATATAAGAGCATGATCATAATCAACTCATGAATAAAAATACCACACATATTCATTCCAAACAAAGTCACATATTTGATATTAGAACTTGAATCATAAACATTCATATCATTGAAATAAATCACAAAGAATAGTGATAAAATCATCCTACTATTAGTTTCACAAAAGTCTCGCCTTTACGCGTCGTTCGCCTTCTTCGCTTTGTAGCGATGCCTCCGCTCCAAGCTTTGGATGAAGACTCACACCAAGAAGAGGCTTGAGAGAAGGGTGAACATGGGAAGGAGAAAAGCACAAGCTAGGGTTTGATATGAATCCCACAAGCACTCCCCTCTCATGGGTTTATATAGAGTTTAGGGAAATCTCTTCTTAAATAATTCCTTTTAAATTATGGACACTTTCCACCAATAGGAATCCCCCAAAATCCTCCAAAATCTCCTCATGAACATCATCTCCAAGTTTGGTTAGGATTTGGTATCTTTTTCTCAAGAAAATCCACTCAAAACGCAATTTCCGTATTCAATGCTGTTGCGATCTATCGCGTACCCCGACGATTAATCGCGTACCCCGCCAGATCAATCGCATATCCCGGCGATTAATCGCATACCCCGACTGCGTACCAAAATTCAAACTAACATAACTTTATACTCCAAACTCCGATTTGCGCACCATCGGTGGCGTTGGAAATCTCTCTTCACATACTTTAACTTCAAAGTGCAAAACATAGCAAAACAAGTATCAAAATTAATATTTTTAGATAAATTAATTTTAGTAAGCACACAAATTTTTTGGGTGTTACAGTTGCAGCCCACCTCAGTCACCCTTCAATTAGCAGACCTATCCATTCGCCGCCCTAGGGGTGTTATCGAAGACGTTCTTGTTGGAGTTGACCGGTTCTACTTCCCTATTGATTTTGTCGTTTTAGACATGGAACCTGTTGCCAACTCCAAATCTCATTTCCATGTTATCCTTGGCCGCCCTTTCCTAGCCACAGCCGATGCCACCATTAACTGTAGGTCAGGGCTCATGAACGTCTCCTTTGGGAACATGAAAGTTAAGTTAAATATCTTTAGTGCTTCCCAATAACCCTCGAGTGAAGCTGAGTGTCTTATGGTCGATGACCTAGATGACCTAGTCTAGGAATACCTTCCATTTGCTGTGCTTAAAGATGCCCTCGAGCACACCCTTTTCTATGACTGGATCGATAAATATGAGGGCACACCTGATCTTGAGGAGGTACATCACCATTTAGTAGCCGTTTTATACCCTGGACATATCTCATGGAGACCCCACCCCGACCCTCTCCCTGTGTTTACCGCCCCACCACTTAAACCCTCCATAGAATCTCCACCCACACTTGAACTCAAAACCCTTCCTAGCTCCCTCAAATACGTCTTCCTAGGACCCAACAACACCCTTCCTGTGATTAGCTCAGCTTGCCTATCTAGTGACCAGGAAGCCCAGTTGTTGGAGATCCTTACCACACACCGGCGAGCTATAGGGTGGACAGTGGCTAACCTCTAGGGTATAGACCCCTCTGTGTGCATGCATCGCATAAACCTGGAGGACCAGGCCAAACCTTCTAAGGAGGGGCAGCGACGGTTGAACCCTCACATGAGAGAAGTGGTAATGAAAGAGGTAGTGAAACTCTTAGACGCTGGAATCATATATCTAATCTCCGACAGTGAGTGGGTGAGTCCCATCCAAGTTATACCTAAAAAGTCGGGCTTAACTGTGAAACCAAACTCTGAGGGTGAACTTGTGCCAATAAGAGAGACCACGGGCTTGCGGGTATGCATTGATTATAGGAAGCTGAACTCCAATGCCCGTAAGGACCATTTCCCTCCCCCATTCATTAACCAAATCCTAGAGAAGCTAGCTGGCCAGGAGTTTTATTGCTTTCTAGATGGGTATTCGGGATATAATCAAGTGCCAGTTTTTCCAGGGGATCAGGAAAAGACGACTTTTACATGTCCCTTCGGTACATTTGCATACCGTCGGATGCCTTTTGGTCTTTGCAATGCCCCTGCTACATTTCAACGCTGCAGATGTCAATCTTTTTTGACATGATTGACAAATTTTTGGAAGTTTTTATGGATGATTTCTCTGTCTTTGGCGCTTGTTTTAATGATTGCTTACATAATCTTACTTTGGTTTTAAAACGTTGTGAGGAAACAAACTTAGTGTTAAGTTGGGAAAAGAGCCACTTCATGGTTCAACAGGGGATTGTTCTTGGACCTGTTATATCCAAAAAAGGAATAGAGGTGGATAAGGCCAAGGTGGACTTGATTGCTAATCTACCACCACCTATATCAGTTAAGCAAATACAGTCTTTCCTTGGCCATGCAGGGTTTTATCGTCGATTCATCAAAGATTTTAGCAAGATATCACATCCATTATGTCACCTTCTCGGTCAGGATGTGCAATTTGAATTTGATGAGTCGTGCAAAGAAGCTTTTACCACATTAAAAACCCTCTTCTCTAGATCCCCTATCATTAAGCCCCCTGACTATACACTGCCCTTCGAGATAATGTGTGATGCATCTAATTTTGCTGTAGGGGCAGTGTTAGGCCAACGCATCAACAAAATTCCTCATGTTATATACTATGCTGGCAAAATACTCACTGATGCTCAATTAAATTACATTACCACCGAAAAAGAGTTGCTTGCTGTTGTGTTTGCATTAGATAAATTCAGGACATATCTCCTGGGTAGTAAGATCATCATCTTCTCTGATCATGCAGCCTTGAGGTACCTTCTTTCCAAGAAGGATGCTAAGCCAAGGCTGATCCATTGGATCTTACTCCTGCAAGAATTTGACTTTGAAATTAAAGATAAAAAGGGTTCTGAGAATGTCGTGGGTGATCATCTATCCAGAATTCCTATTCCTGATCTGCATAGCCATGACCCTCTAAGGGATTCATTCCCTGATGAGTAGCTCTTTGCTGTCTCCATTACATCTCCACCTTGGTATGCACATATTGTGAATTATCTTGTTGTGGGTCAAATCCCAAACTTTTGGTCTAAAAATGATAAAGATTTATTTTTCTCTCGAGTCAAACATTATTATTGGGATGACCCTGATCTTTTTAAGATATGTGCTGACCAAGTCATAAGACGATGTGTCCCTGAGAGTGAGTTTCATAGCATCCTATCTTTTTGTCACTCTCATGCCTGTGGTGGACACTTCGGTGGAAAGAAAACTGCGGCCAAAGTACTTCAAAGTGGTTTTTATTGGCCAACTCTATTTAAAGATGCCCATGCTTATTGTCAATCTTATGATAGGTGTCAAAAATTAGGAGCCTTGTCTAAAAGGAATATGATGCCCCTACAACCCATATTAATTGTAGAAATGTTTGATGTATGGGGTATCGATTTTATGGGACCTTTTCTGCCATCTTTTGGTCATACATATATTCTTGTTGCTGTGGATTATGTGTCTAAGTGGATTGAAGTTGTTGCCACTAGGACCAATGATCATAAAGTTGTGCTGGAATTTCTGAAATCTAACATTTTCAGCAGGTTTGGAACTCCTCGAGCTATTATCAGTGACAGAGGTTCTCATTTTTGTAACAGGTCTTTTGAGGCTCTTCTCAAGAAATACTCTGTCACCCACAAGGTTGCCACACCATATCATCCTCAGACGAGTGGCCAAGTGGAGGTCTCCAATCGCCAAATCAAGCAGATTCTGGAGAAGACAGTTCACCCCGATAGAAAGGATTGGTCCTTGAGACTTAATGATGCATTATGGGCCTACCGGACAACTTTCAAGACTCAAATTGGCATGTCTCCTTATAGATTGGTATATGGCAAAGCTTGCCATTTACTTGTTGAGTTGGAACACCGGGCTTATTGGGCTATTAAGGCCTACAACTTTGATCTGGATAAAGCCGGTGAGCAGCAAAAACTCCAACTGAGTGAATTAGAGGAGATGCACTTTGATGCATATGAGAATGCCAAACTCTACAAGATGAGGACCAAAGCAGTACATGACAAGATGATCTTCAAAAAGTCCTTTCAGCCTGATCAGAAAGTGTTACTCTACAATTCTAGGCTTCACATATTTCCTGGGAAGCTCCGATCTCGGTGGTCTGGGCCTTTTATTGTCAAAGAAGTATTTCCATATGGTGCTGTTGAGATCCAAAATCCAAAAGATGGGAGTACATTCAAAGTTAATGGCCACCGTCTAAAACCCTATCTCGAGGCTGTTGGTGACCTGGATAACAGGCTGGTGTATTTAATTGATCCGGTAATTACAGAATGATCGTGGCTCTGTCTGGCTGAAGACGTTAAACTTAGCGCTTGGTGAGAGGCAACCCCCGCATTCAGGTGTATTCTCTCCTTTTATTCTCCTTATTGTCTTATTTTTATTGCCATTTTTCATTTGTTGTACATTGGGGACAATGTACAAATTAGGTTTCGAAAAAAAAAATCGAAGAAGAGTAGATACGATCGATCGAATATATACGATCGATCGCTATCCGATCGACGCCTTATCTAACCGATCGATCACCCTGCGGTACATCGACACCATTCATCTTCAATCTAACGGGTGCTGTTTCTTGTTTATAAAACGATCGATCGGCTAAAAAATGATCGATCGCGGGTCGGTCTTCCTCGCGTTTAAAATCTAAATGGCCGCGGCGAGAGAAATCTATTTCAGCTCGCCACCGCCATTTCCAACCCTTGTTTGAGCTGATACTCCAGCCCCCGAAAGTTTTTTGCACGTTGATTCTAGATCCGGAGTCTGTTTTCAAGATTTCCATCTCCTTTCGTCGGATTTACTCATTGTTCTTCTGGTAAGCCGAAACTCAAAAGTCGATTTTTTTCTTGGTTTCTGGTAGATGTTTTTGAAATCTGACTCATGCATGCCCTTATATTTATTATTGCGATGCTTATGCATGACTTTCAGACTCTGATTCTTCAATTTTAGGTGTTTTCTTTAATTTTTAGGATTTTGTAATGTGGTGAATAGTGTTTTGCTATAAAAAAATTATTTCTGAAATTAAGCCTCCGGGATATCTCTGCATACATACTCTTGGATTGATGATTGCGATTAATATGCATGTTGATATCTCTGATTTTTTTGATTTATTATTATTATTATTATTATTATTATTATTTTATCTGTATCCTCGCTGCTGATATAGGCAGGGCCATGGGCTGCGAACGAGGTACAATTCGTCATCCCGACTTCCCTGGAAATTTCCTACGCATCGCAGTGTTACCGGTCGCTTGACGGGGTCGGCAGTAGGCCTTGGGTGTACGACATATATTTCAGCCATCAACATGCTACCAGAGTTCCATTTTGCTTTCTTGATTCTACAACATGATGTATGGTTGGCCCGTAAGGAGAAAGTCGACCTCACTATGACTGATCTATTATATGTATTCAGCGACGATACCAGGCGTGGTGATCTTGATTTACCTTCATTCGTTTTTGGGCGGATGAAGCCGATGATGGTGGGGCGCAAAGATGAGCGATTGCCATATCCCTTTATTCTCGAGTGGGTATTTCAGACCTATGGGATGCGCTTTCCAGATCATGCACGATTATCTCGCGGACTTGGCCCCATTGGAATTGATGCTTATAACCGTATGATGGGCCACACACGTCGCGAAGCTTGGCCATGGGTCCACCGTCCTGAAGATTACAATGGGATGTCTTTAGTCATAGTCATTGGATGATGTGTAGTTGTCTGTTGAGCTTAAAAGATCATGATAGACCATTTACTTGGCTATGGCAAGGGATTGGAACCGGAAATAGGTTGAGAGTATAATACAGCCTGGACAAAATAAAGATGTGCTTGAAAATAAATGTGCTGAAAATGAAAATGCAAAAAAAAATTAAAAAAATTAAAAAAAAAATGAAAGAAAGGGGCTGCTTGACTATTATAGGATTAACTTAGGCTGATGTTGGGGCCCGAAGCCAAATTGTTTGGGAGTCATTGGCCTGAGTCATTGCTAAACCTAAGCATCTTGAGTCAGGCCGTACACAGTCATAGCGAAGAAAAAAAGTCTATGGTGTATTATCCTCTCAAATCTAGAATGTTGGACCCAAATGAGGCGCGCAGATTTGTGCTATCATGAACCTAAAGATTACGATAACTATGTAGATTTTGATGTTCTTTGGTTAATGGGTAATATTGGATATGTATAAAAACAGAAATTTAGAATGTATTGGTATAATGTTCTACACTTCTACTATTTACATTATCATGCTATATTATATTGAGCAGAAATTTCCAAGATGAAAGTGTGGAATAAAACCACTTACTTGAGGGCTTCTTTATTCCTGTTGATTATGAACCAAGTACGTGTGGTTAATTCTCTTAAGCATTGTAGTTTGTATTTGTTGGGATAATAGGTTGTGTGTTTTGCAATGTTTTAATTTTTGCTTTGTTTTTATACTTAGGTTAATTAGGTTTATAAATACATGTTTGTGGGTAGCATGGTTGAAAACCCTCATGAGACAACACTCGTCCTACTAGGGACACCTAGAGGTTTAATGGCTTGTTGCATACGCTCCATGCAATCGTGTTCCCTACGAAAGTAGTGTTTACTTTTTTGCATTGGTTCCTTAGTTTGTTTGATTTTATTTTGTTTTGTTTTACTAGGGACTAGCAAAATCTAAATTTGGAGGTGTGATCTATACATGAAATATGCATTTTATTATCTCCTAAACTTATGTTTTTGCTAGTGTTTGATTAGAATTTCTACTACTTTAATATAGTTTTTGGTTTTTGTTGGAAACAAGAGTCATACACAGAAATGAGGTGAAAAGTAACTCAAAAGGTTAAATCATCATAACTTCGTGTACAAATCTCAGATTAAAGTTCAAGAAGTCAGCTTTCCAACGCCACCAACTATGCGCAATTCGGAGTTCGGAGCAGAAAGTTATAGCCATTTGAATATATTGAACAGTAACTATGATTGATCGGCTATCAATGCGATCGATCGCCAGAGCTGTAAAAGCAGTGTATTGAAGGAAACGTTCGATCGGACCTCAAAACGATCGATCGTATCTACTGGAATTTTTCATCCGCGTAAGACAGTAACTACGATCGATCGGCATTATACGACATTGATCGGCAAAGCGATCGATCAGAGGAAAATAACGAAGGAATTACGATCGATCGTTAGGTGAACAATCGGCAATATGGAGCGATCGATCACCGTATGTGGAAAACCGAAAATAAGACCTATTTCGACTCGGATTTGGAAGGGGACTTCGTGGTTTCTCTTCAAACTTATAAATAGGCCTTATGGGAGAACGTTTTGGGCAATCAATCTTGGAGGAACCCTTAGAGAACTAGAGCTAAATTGGAGGCTAGAGCAAAGGAGAGAAGAAGATGAAGAACATGAAAAATATGATGGTGATTTCTCTTCCGATGCGAGACTAAACACTTTTCCAAGGCGTAGATGAAGCCCAATAATCTGGTTGTGTAGTTTCTTTTCTCTCATCTTATGTTTTTACTCTAATTGGTGTATGGATTTTATTGTGTAATCACTGTTAATTCATTAAAGGTTTGTTCTTTGTACTCGAGAGAGACAAGAGTGAATTCTTATGAGTTTCAATCCGAAGAATACTTGCGTATCCGAGAGGAACGTGAGTAGACTGAGGTGTTAAATATCAATAAAGTAAAACAAAGAACTGTGAAGCTGGAGTACTGCAACACTAAAGAGCAAGTGGCTAACATCTTCACTAAAGCTTTGCCCACCGACACATTCATCAAGTTGAGGGCTATGCTTGGAATTAAGAAGTTTTTGGTTTAAGGTTGGATATAAACTAAAAAGCCCATATGAGGGCCCAAGCCCATAATGAAATATTAGAAGCCTATATGAAGCTTATTAACTAAGAAGCCGAACTAGTATTGAAGATGGAAGCCCAAAAGAGAAGAATCTAGAAGCATGGAATATGCTAGAAGAATGGAGTATGTAGTGTGTAGTGTAGAAGTCTCTAGAAGACCTACTTAGAAGAATTATCTAGATAAGTCTTTTGTAGAAGGATGTTGAACTCCTATAAATAGGGAACGGTAGATGGAGTTCTAATACACAAGTGAGTAAGAAAACTCAAGAGGTGAAGTGAAGTGTGAGGGAGTGCTCTTGTAAAGGTCGCAACCTTGTCCCTTGAATTAATCTTAAGATAGTGAAACTTGTGAGATTTTTTTTCATACCATTGTCTCATTTCCTTCCCGTAAACTTCCCTTATAGTCATAGTTGTGGGTGAAAGCTTAGCAAAGCTAACATCCAACAAAAATCAAAGGCTAGGGAATGTGAATTGGATGCTTATTGGGTGATGGGTACACTGGTTATTTGTAAGGAAAGTGAAGATCTCTCATTCCAATTTATGGAAGGACTAATGGCAGCCTGGGGCTGGAGGACTACTCAGTACTAGGGAGGTCAACTTGGTGATGTGCACATATTCTATGGGATTTTGGGGATGGAGATACAAGCAATAAAGGGGTTTCTAGATATGGGCTGTAGGTGATTGGACTAAATATATGCATGTGGATGGTAATAACAAAAGGAGAAAACGAGGATCCATTTTGTGTAGGGTTTTCCGTGTATCTAGGGGTGACTTACAATGTGGCATTTGAAAAGGAAGTGTTGACTGTTGCCCTTGATTTTCCTATAGAAGTAATTACTATAGAATAATTTGGCAACCATGAGCCAAAATTTTGAAGAGGTGTTGAATGATTTTGTTGATTGAGCAGGGTCAATAGAGCAAAGCCAACCAGGTTTGGGCTGGTAGAGGAATAAGGGGGTGGAGTTAAGAGGAATTGAAATGGGAGCCTGCTGGAGAAAGAGAGAAGGATGGGGTTGGGGGGAGATGATAGGGTTTAGGGTTTAGAAGGTGAAGTAGATTTTTTTGTAAGGAAAACGATATTTGTACATCAGATTTCTTACACATTTCTATCAGATTTCTTACACATTTCTATACACAGCTGATGTGCACATCAGCTGTGTATGAAAATGTGTAGGAAATCTGATGTAAGGCTATCGCTATCCTTTTTGTAACTCATCTGCTAGACCAATGTATATATGACTAGGGACTGAGTCATAGACCTCTGTGTGGGTGTGGGTGTGTGTTTGTTTGTTGGGGGGGACATGATCATATATCAATGTTCTTTTACACAAGTACATAGTTATTTGTTAGTTAACCATTTCTTAAAGTTCAAGCTATTTGAGAATAGACCTACGTAGAATCATATATTCTCCTGTCATGCTCCTGGTTGAATATGTGTATGCATGCCTATGTTACTTAACCACTTCTCCTAAATGCTCAAGCTGATAGGGTACGATTAACAAGATTTTGAGGATGACCTTGAAGATGATGGTAAAAGACCTGTCACGAAGCTCTAAATCTTCCAAAAAGAAGGAAAAGAAAAACGAAAGGGTTGGCCTTCGAAAGAACAAGAAGAAATTTAGTTTTATATATTCATATCTTTTTAGCTTTCTAGTTTCGTTCCTTAGTCATGGAAGTGGAGAAGGGTCGCCCCCATATTGTTCTCATTAATGTCGGTGACCTTCTTTGGGCCATGCTTTAGTATATTTTAATTCAATTATAAAAAAGTTTCTATTTTTTTTAAAAAAAAGAGAACTTAGTGGAACTCGTATTCCTTTATAAATGTACCGCTTGCTCGAAACCATGATAAAAATAAGACGACAGTGTTTTTTGGGGTGGTAAACAGATAATTTTTTTCTTTGGATCGGTTTATGCCTTTTTACAGTTTGTTTTCTTTTTTGGATAATTAAAAATAATATTAAGCTCAAAAGAGGAGAGAAAGGAGAATGGAAAGAGGGCTCCCCAACTCTTTACAACTTGCACAAAACAAAAAAGAACCCAAGATGCTCATGACATCAAGGAAACATAACAAATAGAAAAGGACTAATAAACAAAAAAAACCCGAATCCGGTTGTTTGGCAGTTTCTGCTATCGATCGAGTATTTTAGTTTTATTTGCATTTTTTCCTTCTTAGTTGCTGGGGTTATTATGTAAATCAATACTTTTTTAATCCCCTTCATCTTTTGGTTTATGAAATTTATCAATTATCCAAAAAAACAAAAAAGAAATTTGGTGGAAGGAGACCCCTTTTCATTAAGCTAAAAATTAATTAATTATTTGCTTTCAAAATTTTGTTGCAGCACCTACACATACCTTAAAGTAACCTCAGGAAAGCTAGTGAAGTTCTTTCTAGCTTAGAAAACCCCATTAAATGTAGCTTCTGCACCCGCAGCTTCAATACATAAAATTTTCTATGGAATTTGACTTCTAAAAATTTAGCTTTTTGACAAGATCACCAATGAGCTTTTCATGTATATCTAGGCCATGCCACAAATAATTTTTTACTGTTTGACCTTCAATTAATTTCTTATAAGAAAAATGGCAATTGTAAACATATATGTAACTGTTATAATTATCGTCTTCTAGGTTGAACCCTTGCATTCATCCTTCCTTTTTGTAAATGGAACTTCGGGGTCGAGCTCCATTTACTGAGCAAAAAATGGTAGTTTTATAATGGTGAATGTTATATACGTAACTATGGTAAAAAGTCCATGATTAACATTAGATCTACCTCTTTTATAAAAAAAAACAAATTAGACCCACCTCCAAAATGCTTTGTTTTTCATTTTCCTTTTCACCCTATAAATCTTTTGATTAAATTGAGAAGTCTTTAAAAATATTGCAAAATCTAAATAAGATCGAATCTAGAACAATTCCACCACATAATCTGGCCAAGCAAATCAAATTCTTCTTCTTTTTTTTAATTAAAATTATATTAAAGCAAGATAGTCGATAGGAAGACAATACAAGATGAGCCCACCCCAACTTATTCAAGTTTTTCTTAACAAAAGAATTTTTCATGGGATGGTGATCGTGATATAGTTGTCTTCACCTTCATCTTGATCACTACCAGCATCCTCACTGCTGCTATCGTCATCCGTCGTCTCATCGTCATCGTCGTCTTCGCTGGTATCACTACCATCTTCCCCAACAAAGCCATAAGCACCAACATCAATCCATTCATCATCATCATAGAGGCTCCCGCCAAAAACATCAGCAGAGAGGATATCCAACAGCATATCCCAGGCATCTTCGGAATGCTCGGTTGCAGAGCGGACGAACATGTCGAGGGCAAAGTCCTCAGCCTCCTCAGCAAGAACAAAGTGGCCATTGATGTAATGAGTAGGGGAAGAACGAAGTTCTCTAAGGACTGATTCAAAGTGGGTGGTCATGTCATGCAGGGAAGAATAAAGCTCACCCCAAATTGGGCAGCGGAATTCCACCTTGCCATTCCTTCTAATAGCCATGGCGATATGGAAGATGTGTAGCTTGATTGCTTGCCTGTCGGGTGCTTGACTAGGGTTTTATAGGACCCTTGAGTGTGGATGTACAATTCGGAGTGGACATTTCAATGCCAGATTTGGGGAATGTTGACAGTTATGGAAGGTAAGTGAATGTAGGCATGAAATCAGTTGGCCGGATTTGTAAAAAAACCAGGTGCTGGTATTTTTGTTTTGGCAAGTATGGTGCTGTAACAAGAAATCGACCAACCACTTTATAGCAAAAAAAAAATATTTAGCAAAAAAAGAAATCGACCAACCACAAGGGGGCGACTAGGGCGACCAAGAGATCTTGATTCTGGCTGCCTCCTCCGGCGGTCGGCTGGCCATGCCGGACCCTTCATCCTCTTCCATCTTGAGATGAAAAGCCTCGAATGTGTCTTCTTACAGTGTTTTTTCTGGTCGTTTGGCTGTTTCTGCGATAAATTGGGTATTTGCGTTTTATTTGCATTTTTTCCTTCTTAGTTGCTGGGGTTATTATGCAAATCATTACTTTTTGTAATCCCCTTTATCTTTTTGGCTTATGAAATTTATCAATTATCCCAAAAAACAAAAAGAAATATGGTGGGACGAGAGTCAGGAGACCCCCTTTCATTAAGCTCAAAAATAGCTAACAAATAATTTATTGAAACAAAATAAGGAGATTAAAGTTGACAAGATTGGACGTTCATTACATTTTCTGGAACAGAAAAGGAAAAACTACAAATCTAGAAAACCCCCACGTCAGTTCTCTCCTTTTTTGTCCATATCACTCATCAATCTCCCTTCTCACCATCATTATCATCACCATTCGCCGCATCAATCTTCTCCGACTGCTGTCCCTCTTGGTGCTTTGGCGGTTCATTCGGAACAATGCCGAGGCGTTGGAGGGCTTCTTTAATGGTGATGATGCTATCCAAGAACTCCATCTGTCTGTCGTTCCGTTCTTTTACGGCATAGCGGAACAATTCAGACAATATTTTCACAATGTTTTTATATTTCTCAGTATAGCCATGATCATTCTTCAAAAGTTCAATAAGAGAATCGAAGTGAGAATGAAAATCATGAAAAGATTGGTTAGTGTCCTGTCCGAACGGACATCGGAAATGAATCTTAGTCCTCATAGCTTCAAGAAGCAGCCTTTCTTCCTCTTCCTTCCTCTTTTGCTCTTCTAACTTTCTTGCCACCTCCACGAGCTTGGCAATCCTTTTCTCAACTCCGTCTTCCCATGGACTTGCAGGCTCTAATGCATCTTCCATGGATGAATTGGAAGACATGATGAGGCTCAGATGAATCTGACCTAGAAGATGGGAGATTAATACATGAAAATCTGCCATTCATGGAAATGTTTTGTAGAAGGCTGCGACAATCTTAACAGCTTTCCAATATAGGATGCATGGATTTTCTCTTAAATGCAAAATTGGAGCTGCATGCACGTGTATAAAACCAGTTACGTAGGCGGATGTTGATATGGTAAGATATTGTTATGGGATGGTAATAGTAATTGCGAGAAGCTTATTCAATAAGACGCGTGCATGGCTGTCCTTCTCCATTGTTCACACTATTTCCTCGCCTATCCTTTTTACTTTCCACAATGGGGTATGGTGCTATACATCTTTCTAATCCCTTTTGCATCTTCCCACAATTTCATGAGTCTAACTTTTCTATATAAAAACTATTGGGATTTTCAAAACGGATAGCAAAGGGTCCGGTCGACGGTAGTGAAACTGTGAAATCATTTTTGGATAGATCCATGTCCGGTCGACCGGAAGAAAGCTGGTACAGTCTCTGGAATACGCGAAAACTTACAGATTGTGTTCCGGCCGACCGGATAGTGACTGTTTTATGACCGTTGGGAGTAGTAAGTGAGTCTTTTCGCCGGTTTTCATACCCCATAAACCCTTTTTCTTTTTGTAGCGTCCATGAGAGGACTAACTAGCTAGAGAGAATCAATAAGGTTTTTAACCAAGTTCTTAGTTTTCTATTGCTCTAAACTATTGATGGTCTTTTTATCAGTTTTGGCATGTCAATGTTCTTAAAAGCTAGAAAGAGACTCGTTTTCGATTATACAAATCACTAACGAGGAAGAAAGCTTCATTGTGTATATTGATGATAGATTTGTGAGATCCCAATTTCACACCACACTTAGGAAGTGGTGGGGCCAAATACTAAAAAAAAGCAGTGATTTCATCACACTTTGAAGAACAAGCTGTAGTGCATTTGCCTGCAACAAATTCAGAACTCTCTATCTCCATTCCCCACATAACCAAAACTGGACAAATACGTGTCCATCCCCAGTAAGATGGAAGTGTTGTTTTTGGATCACTATATATATATATAAAAGGAATATTCCATTAATAACCAATGGTCATACAACAAGTGTGAAACCACACAACATTAAAAGGTTATGATAAGTTATACATACATATGACTAATACCCCCCACGCACAATAAAATACTAGCAAGAATGCCTGAATGCATGCACCCATGTCACACATTGAGACCTACTCGCTATGAAGAAGACTTCAAACTCTAGCTCCAACAGTTGTAGCGAAGGGGTTGGCTTTGCATTGCCAAAGCCAGTCAGGCTCTTTGACAACCCAAAGGAAGTCGCTGAATTCAGGTATTGGTAAGGATAAGTGGTTTGTACTAAAATAATAATATATGTGACCAATGGCAGGAACACAAGTTCTAACTTCTCGCAAACCTTGAACAGCCTGTTGAGACCTCTGAGTGGACGTAGCTAAGTTTGATAATGTACTATGACATATTTATGATTTTTATGAATGACCTAATAAATATTGACACCATTGTGCATATGAGTCGATTTAACTCATACTGTTTAGGAGTCAAGTCTGACTCTTGAGTTTTAAATTGATAGTGATTGGTATTGTCCTCCATTCGTTTCTAAAATACATGTGCTCTTGTCACCATATACAAATCCAAGACTCTTTAAGAATTTACGATGTAAATATCATGTTTTACTGAAAATTTCTCTCATAGCAACGACATCTAGCAGACCCCTAGAAAATTATCATAAAATTTCTAGGTAAATCGTTAGTTCAAGGCAATGGAACAGATTGGCCCGATCGATCGGCTTGAATTTTTTTTCCGTTCTCAGTTTCTCTTTCTGTTTTGGGCTTGTGCTGTAAAGTTTATCCTCCCTTTGTATTCCCCCTCTTTTTGGTTAATGCAAATTTCCAAAAAAATATTTTTGTCAACTAAATCAGAGGAAGCCATTGGATCATGATCCCACGGTGTTTATAGTGATGCTAACTTGGATTGATAGGAAGTGTTTGCAATTGACTTGATCTTACCAGACCTCAATATCTAATAGTCAACTTATTCAAATTTTTCCTGACAACAGAATTTTTCATGGGAGGGTGATAGTGATATAGCTGTCTTCACCTTCATCTTGATCACTACTAGCATCCTCACTATCATCATCCTCACCGTGGAATGTTTTCTCGCTATATCGCCGATATATCGATATCATGTCCCATTTGATAAAATGAAACCCAGTAATATCGGTTTTTACTGTTTTTTAAAATATCGCTCATATATCGATTTCGGTTCGATATATCGGTATTTTTAAAAAAAATTAATTTTAAAAAAAAAATTTAAAAAGAAAAAAAAAATCAACTTTTTCGTTTGTTTCCCATTCTATGCTAAGTGGAAGGATACAAGTTTACAATGCAAACACATATTTTGAATTATATACGTATTTTTATGCATATTTTAAAATTTATGCTTGTCTAAATTTTTTTTAATAAAATGCTTGTCTAAGTTAGTATCACTCATTTTAGAAGTATATTGTGAAAATACATGGTAAAAACTAGCTTTAGACAACCGATATTTTTTTGTAAATATCTCCGATATTTTGTCTCTTTGGTCGATCGATATTCAACCGATATCTGATACGACATTCCATGATCCTCACTGTTACTATCGTCTCATCATCATCGTCATCGTCATTGGTATCAACACCATCGTGGAGGCTCCCGCCAAAAACATCAGCCGAGAGGATGATTTCCAACAACATATCCCATGCATCTTCTTAATGCTCGGTCGCAATACTGAACATGTCGAGTGTTGGAACAATTATCTAATTAGCCACCAACTAATAGACAAGATTGTGAAGAAGTTATCAAATTGTTGATGTAGAATAATCAATAGAAGAGAACAAGCCATTGTAATTATAATGCTTCCTAATTTTGAATATCAAATAATCTGAAATAAAAAACTTAAACTCAATGCGATTCGACGCGCCCTGTAGAACTATCCTTGAACGAATATTCGCCATCTATTGCAAGGCTTCATCGGTGATTGATCAAGAGAGACAATAAACCTCTCTTGAACCTTGGTGCACTCTAAAGAATTTGATCACGAAACCGAAATGAGTGTGTTGCCCACGCACAAAATCCGACTCAAAGAACACCAATCAAGAATTTAAATCAGGATAGTGGAGAGAAGGGAAGAAGGGTTAAGAGCACTTGGGGAATTCTTTCGTTCTCTTCTTTTTTTTAAAGGAGAAGTAGAAGACCTATTTTGGGTTAGATTCTTCTAAACCACGTTCTAGACGATAAATAAGGAAATGTCACCCTATAAACCACGTTATAGAGGACAAATAAGGAAATACCATGTCTTAAAACGGCTAGTCAAGCCGTTTCTGGATGCGTCCCTCCTATAGGTGATCGAGGAGGTGATCGATCACCTCTTTTTTTCTTTTTAAATCACATTTTTTATAACATTCCCCACATGTTTTAAAAGGAACAAAAAAAGACCATCGATTCAAGACTCAAAGTGGGCAACACATATACTATGTTTTCGATGATGAGAGGTGTCTTATGAGCTTGAACCTCCCCCTAGTTGATGTACATCCATCTCCCCAAGCTTTAGGTGAACATAGTCTTAAATTTGAACCTTTAAGGAGATACTGGTAGTACACAAACACATAACATTCTCTTTCCATTGGGTTATGTATGGGTGGCATGTTACGGCCTTGTGCCGGTATCTCAATTCATGTGTGTATCTTCTAGAGGATAAGTCCAACAATTCTCATTCTTTTGGCCAAAAGTACCACATATATGGGTGAGAGTTCTAGCTTCTCACTCAAGATAAATAATTGAGATTCTCATAAGAGGTTTGGAGAAAATTTATAGAGAAGTGGGGGATCATACACTACAACAAAAATGACCTTTAGCGACGACAAAATCCGTCGCTGAAAGTACATTTTCCGTGGTAATTTCGCTTATTGCGACGGATCAATTCCGTCGTTATATCCGACGGACAGAAACTAGCTTTATCGACCCAGCGACGGACGTCAAACGATCGCTAAAGATGAAAGAGAGTTTTCAGCGACGGATAAATTCCGTTGGAAAAATGTTTTATCGACGTATGTTACGGTCACAAAAGGTCCGATAATGATATGTAGCGACTATTTTTATCCGTCGTTAATGGATTTCTTTCTATCGACGGTTTGAAAGACGGATTCTAGACTCCGTTAGATATCTATTGCGACGGTTTTAGCTCATTTGTGACAGATTTTATCTGTGGGTATAAACTTCGAAAAGTAAAAAAAAAAACAGCAGCATAAAGCTGCTGTGCTAAATATGGATAAGAAGCATTATTCATAAATATAAAAGATATTCTCATATTCATATAATTACCACATTGTACACAAACGATATATATAATTGACCCTTCTATAAAAAAAAGAACCATGATAAAAAATTTGTATTGATAAATAACAATTTTACAATGTTGTAAAAAAAATAACAACTTTACAAGGTAAAAGCACAATATATGCATATAATAATAAAGTGGGATGCTTGTTACAAGAGGCCAAATACATGAGTAAAAAGCGAATAAAAATGTTCATCTTCAGCAGTTATGATGTGTCCAAAGTATATGTGAGTGATCTTTCCAGAACTCCCACCTAAAAATCAACAAAATTAAACACAAACAAGCATAAGGTAATCAAAATCAAAGGTGAAAAGGGTTTATATTTAGGATCAACATACCCCATTTTCTGACACAACTGCTTCAGCCATAGAAGGCCTACACGTCCCTTGTTCACCATGAAAAGTGCAGTAATTTAAACTCTATTATGTAACTAATGGTTCCTATCAGATCATGCAAAGAACTATTTGTCTCATCATAACCACGAACATAACCATTAATTATCTTTGTTTGACATATAAAGTTGCAAAATATAATTCAAGCGAGTAACTTAAAAAATGTTAAAATTGCATCCATCAGATGGCCAGAATATTTATCGGGTCATTGTTTAGCAGTTCCATCCAAGGAAAATGAGCTTTTAACAAATAATTTGGATTGCATAGTTTCCATATGTGGGAATCAAAATGCAAATAGCATGGAATGTTGTATCGCCAATATATCTCCAATATATCGATATTGATAGCTAACTGGTAAAACAATACTGCATAATCTCGATTAAGAAAGAAATTCCAAATATCGGTGATATTGCGGTGATATATCGGCAATATACCTATATATCTCCGATATACTGCCTGTTTAGATTTTTTTAATGTATTTTCTCCCAAAAAATAAAAAAAAGTTAATACTTAATTAATCCATTGCTATACAAGGTATGTTATAAGATATATAGAATAGTTTCATGAAATGCTTAATTGTACTAACTTTTTAAGCACAATATTATACTAAATACAAATGTATGTTATAGTTTTTCAAAAAAAGGTATGTTAATTATACATGCTATATATTGGGTGTCATTAGTGTTAGTGTATTTTAATACATGTTATGACAGCCTTATGCTACCTTGATCTATGTTTGTTTAAGAGTATTTTTAGCGCGCACACACAAACACACACTTATATATGTTAGATTAGGGAAATATGTAACAAAGACCGATATTTTCTTACATGATATCATCGATATATCTCCTATATTTAATCTCTCTAACCCACCGGTGTTTCTCAGATTTCCGATCCGGCATTTCTTGGATCATGGACGAAGAAGAAGGAGATAAAAAACGTTCCTTCAATTGAGGCCTAGGGAAGAGGTGGCCATGATGCCATCCACAATGAAACCGTTGGTTTTTCCCAAGATACTAAAAACATATGAATTTGATCAATATCATGAGCTAATATGTATACTCTTTTATTACCAAGCAAATTACAAAACAATACCATCACACATGCTATCTTAAGCTTATTATTTATGGGGAAAAACAAGCGCATTATTTAAGAGAATACTTATTGTTAGCCATAAGGCACAAATCTGGAGAGAGAAAATAGTACAACTTAAATGAAACCAAAAAAATAAAGTTGCACAACTTGAGCGAATCCAACTTATAAATAAAGATAAGAGTTTTTAAAAAGGATAAACTTTCTATAAAAGGCAGACGGAAAAAAATGCTATTTCGCCCTCTTGGTCTTTCTTGTGTAGGTTACTCCAGTAAACCGCTCAGCATCATGCTTAGGACTACTAGTCAACTTCTTTCCCTCATTGATAAATATAGCATCTACCATGAATGAACTCCTGTACCACATATAAGGAAAAACAAGATTACAGATATCATCATAGTTAAATAAAAAACTATAATACTAAGCTAACTATAATTATGTCTTACATCACTTCCACTTCTACCAAATTGTCACCCTCTGTATGCGCTTGGATACAATTTGTTCTTGAATTATTTGGAGGATGAACCATTAAGGGGAAAGCATATGTACCTTTTGCACCCGTGCTTGCTTCAGTACTGACACCTGATATTACATAGAAAAGTGCATTCTTGATATTTACCAACATATGCAACTGAGAAGCAGGATAACAGATTTTGAACGACAATACTTGGAATAATTGGAGAAAAACACCAGTGATACTCAAGGCCAAGGGTGACTCAAATTTTCAAAAGTAGATAACCTAAGAAGAATTCCCGAAAAAGTAATCTTAGATACAGCCCTATTTTGAAAAGGTCTTCCAATGAAAAGTTGAATTCTTTTATATATGGCAAAGTTGAATTCTTTTGGTAATTAGCTTTTCATTAGAAGACCTTTTCAAAATAGGGCTGTATATAAGATTACCTTTTCGGGAATTCTTATATAAATAGATTTGGATCCGTAATATGATGGGCCGAGACCCCCGTTCATTAAGCTAAAAAAAGAGAGTAGAAAGAGATCAAAAACAAAAAAAAATTACAATCTCCATCTATGGATAAGAAAAGGGGTTAAATCCCAACTTTATTTTTAAATTATAACCAATGAAATTCTGCACATAAGGGGTTCAAATATCTTCGCTGATGTATAAAACCAAAAAACAATACCTATAACTTTTTTTATCACAAGAAACTTACATATAATAAGAATGGTGGTATCAAATATCTACCAATTAATTAATGGAAACATGCAATCTTGAATATGAATGGAGTTTTGTACTCTTTAAGATGAGAAAAAAATCATTTGCAATTTATATAATTAATTTGAGTGTGGAAGCTTAGGTCTTATCTTATGATTAGGAAGAAACAAAGCATACTAATCACAAAGCTTGTGAGAAAACCCGAATAGTAGTTGACCTATGGATAAAAAATTTAGACCTATACAGTAAAAAGAGCAATAAAAAGTTGCTTTTTTCTAAATATCCAAAAGAAAGAAGTGCTTCTTCAAATTGGGAAGAAAGCGGGCAAATCTCAAATCTAGTGAAAAGCCCATAAAAGAGTTGACCCATGGATAAAAAAATATTATTAACAATACATGTTAAATCTTTCCCAACAAATATGCTGCTATTAGGAGGAACATGTTTAATATTTATGTATTCCAGTCTAAGTTTAAAACTACCTTTTTCTGTTGCAGCGGCTGAACTCTCTCCGACATTCTTCCGTGAAGTTTCTCCGACTTTTTTCCGTGGATTCCACATATCTGCATAGTGCATAATTAATTAAAAGTCAGATAACATGCAACCATTTTCTGAATAGTTAGATTTGAGCCAAAAAGTGCCATATTCTTGAGAGTAAATTAACCTCTTATATACAAAAGAAAAGTTTCTTAAAAAACTTACCTCTTGTTTTATCTGCGATCTGAAATGTGATAAGATATTCGGGTAATATGCGAGTATCGATATAAGTTTCCCAAATAACGTAGCATCTGGGATCAGCTAAATCGTCCACACCAGAATCAAAGAGTGCATCATTGCTAGGTGTACACTGTGGAGAACCATACGGAATAGCCTCCATCTTCCCTAACAGCACTTGACATAGAAGAACATGGTAACTGTCATTTGCATCAGGAGCTGTTCTAGCAACGCTGCACAACAATGTCAAAGTAATTAACCATAAAATATCTTCAATAATATAAAAGTAATTAACCATAACTAAGATAAAAAAAAAGATCTATTAAAGTTCAGGAAATAGATTAAGATCTTAAAGAAAATCTAGGCCAATCAAATAGGGTTTTGTTTAGGGTTCAAGAAAAACAGTGTCCATTTACGTATGCTTTAGGGTAAAAATACTCCCTTCCATCCCATATTCAAAGTCTAGTTTAGTTTTTTCAAATACACTAAAATTAGTTCATATTCAAATACCAATCAATGAGTCATTTGAAAAACAAATCTATGAAGTATTGGTTTAACGAAATTCCATTAATTCCAATCCAAACTTAAAAACAACTTCCATTACCTAAACATAAAGAATTTAATCATCCAAAAATATCCCATACCGCTAATCAATGAAGTATAAAGAAATACAGAAAGAATGGCAAGAATCATTACCAAAAACGAAAGACAAAAAAAGAAAAAAGAATAGAAAGCATAGGATCTGCTACATGTATCCATGCACAACATTCCACAGATGTGAGATCCAGTGATTTGTGCTTGTAGAAGCCTTTTCTTATATTAAGCAAAGTCCTCATGAAGCATCTATATAATCATGTATAAGAGCATTTTTAATTTACACAACATTGCACAGATGATAGATATACTGATTTGTTCTTGTAGTAAAAGCCTTTTCTTATATTACCAAAACGCCCAAACACCATTTGTTAGCAAACTCCTCATGATGTGGCATTTATGTAATCATGTAAGAGCTTATTTAATTTAGATGGCAAGATCACATATATTATATATACGTTGTTCAAAGTCATACTAACAGAAGAAAAAAAGTGCATGATAATTTGGATGTAAACATTAGCTGATTAACACATAATTTGATCTCTATACTAATAAAATTATACAAATATTTACCTTAGATAGCCTTTTCTTATATTACAAAAAGTTCATTTGATAGCAAATTCCTAATGTGGATCTATATTATCATGTAAGAGCATATTTAAATTCCATGGCAAGAGCACTTATATATATACGTCGTTTTAGGTCATCCAACACCAAGTGCACGCACACCCAATTAGCAAAAAAACAAAGTGCATGATAATATGCATGTAAAAATCAGCTGATTAAGACACATTTCAATCTCTATTCTAATCCAATTATACAAGTATTTACCTTAGATAGCCATGCTCTTGTGGTGACAGATAGAATCCATTCCCATAGGGCCTTACGCAAGGAGGCACATTAGCCTTCAAATAGAAACCCTCGAGAGCGTACTTCTCCAACGTTGGGAGGGGCCCCCCAGCCCATGCACACCGGACGTTGGCCTCCCCCCTCAGGTTCACCATGTCCTCCGTATGCCGGCCGAATGTCATCCACCGCAGTGCCCCCCACGAATTCACCGACGCGCACCGCCGGATCGCCACCACCTTCAGGCCGGCAGTCGACGCCCGCATGCCCTTCAAGAACATGTTCTTAATTCCCTGGAAGACTGAACTGCCCTCAAGCATGGGAATCAGCTTCACTCCCTGTGAGCCAACACGCTCCGCCGCCTCAACCGGCAAAACGTACCTCAGTGGCGTTGCCTGGATGGCAGGCAGAGCTGGTGGGTAACACGGCAACCTCGGTCCAGCGCCCCTGCCGC
The DNA here is from genome assembly GCA_039654745.1 of Houttuynia cordata. Classification (NCBI taxonomy): domain Eukaryota; kingdom Viridiplantae; phylum Streptophyta; class Magnoliopsida; order Piperales; family Saururaceae; genus Houttuynia; species Houttuynia cordata. The sequence goes on from CM077504.1 coordinate 5,429,397, forward strand.
GGATCTTGCTCGGCCGGCTGCTTACCTCCGCCTGCTTATAGTAATATTCCCGGCCCATACCTAAGGCCAGATTAACAATATCACCAGCCCGCATTCGTTTTTTCTCTTTTTTGCCTCCCTCATTCTCTCTGCCGAGAACCGCGGAGCCATTCACCACTGGCAACGGTTCACGACCTGCTCCATCGATGGCGATGGACTTCGGGAAGAAGCACTTATCATTAGAGTCGATCCACGCTATAGACCGGGAGGCCCCGGTGCTCAGGTCGGTCAGGAGCATTCTAAAGAAATCTATGACGTGAGTCACACCGTCGATGTTAAGCTCAACGGCGGGAATGTTGACGAAGAAGGCAGTGGCAAGATGAGTGAGAGTCTCTTGAGTGAAGTCAAGCCAGTCACCATTGAAGTAATGCATGATTCTTACTGGTTTGGAGCTCTTGCTGAAATTGCCATGATTTTGAATCAAATGGAGAGTCTCGAGGCCGACAGCGGCCGGAGTTTGGTCATGGTTGCTGCTTCTTGCTCTCACCATTTTTGTGTTGCTTTTTCAAAGAGCAAAGAAGAGGAAGATGAAGATCAAGAAGAACTGAATAGAAGAGTGGTGAAGATGGGAGAAGGAAGATGAAGATGAAGAGGAGATTGTTGGAGAGGGGGGGAAGGAAGAAGGAGAGAAGAAGATATAGAGGAAGAGGGGGTGCGTGTGCTGGTGCGGTGTTGTATTAGTTTGCATGGCTAGCATGTATTAGGGTTGGTCAAATAGGGCTGAAGTTGCCAAATCTTTACAAAAGTTGAAATCCTGGTGAATCATAGTGGGATGCATGGAGATTATGACTGATTTGTTTCCTAATATTTGCAAGGGCTATTGACTTTGTAATTGTATAAAAAAAATGTAGTTTGGTCATATTATTCTTAAACCTTAGGTTATATTGTCAATTGATTGTTAAAAATGTACGTATTGTGGTATTGAAAGACTTCTTTATAGAAGAGCATATGAGAAGTTATTATCTGCGCGCGCATGGTAACAGTGTGCTCATCACCAATGGGTGATGAGCGCGTCTCCCTGCTTGTGGGTCCCATTGGGGCAATCATTACAAGCAGGGGAGAGGTGCCCATGATCACCCATTGGTGATGAGCACACTGTTCCCCTTGCGCGGCGCGTAGCCAATAATTTTCCAAGAGCATATATAGCAAGTTTATCCATTAGTCAAACTATCCATAACAAGCCTTGTACCAAGAAAAACTATCTATAACAAGCCAACCTCGTCTTTATCTCTTAATTTGACTTTCAAAAATATTTGTGAGCAAATGATTGTGTTGGATTATCCAAGAGCATTACATAATCATTTCTAATCTTGCATGAGATCATGAAGGCGTCTATTGGATATTTTTAATTGCATAAGGAAAGCCTCGTCTGCCGCAAAATGTTAGCCAAACTCTTCCTAAATCGCCAGGGCCAGGTCCATGAGGAGGCCACCAGGTAGAGAGGGAGTGCTCCTTGTGTTAATGTTCTCTAGTATAAATCCAGCTGCTTCATGCACAACATTCAGTTTTAGTTAATACATGAAAAAAAAAGTATAAGAGGACTTTTGCCTTCATTCTATCAAGTTGCAGCTCTCTTTGGCCAAGCTGATGTAAAACAATGAGAATTCATATACTATATAAGAGCAAATAACCTTGACTCATCACTAATTGACTCAATTTCCTAATACAATTACACACATAATAGACATGATAATATATATACGAGAATGAAACCAATATAATCTTGTCCACATAGATTGGTCCAATATGTACCTCCTACTAAAGTAGGATGGCCGAAGGGCCTAATAGCCAATGACCCTTTTTTTTCAAACCACCTGGAGCGGGTGGGGGGCATGGAATTCCGTATCGGATATCGGTATCGTATCGGTCGGCTTAAGAGACAAAATATCGGAGATATTTGTAAAAAAATATCGGAGATATTTGTAAAAAAATATCGGTAGTCAAAAACTAGTTTTTACCATATAATTTCATAATTTAGCTTCTAAAATGAGTTATATCAATTTAGACAAAGCATAGATTTTAAAATATGCATATTAGGATGGGAAACAAGTGGGAAAGTTAATTTTTTCCCCTTTTTTTAAAAATTTTTTTTTTTTTTCGAATTTTTTTTTCCGAAAATATTATTTTATTATTAAATAGCGATATATCGGTCTCGCCGATATATAGGCGATATTTAAAAAAAAAACAAAAAATGATATTTGCCCGTCTCGTTTTATCGGGTGGGGCCCGATATCGATATATCGCCGATATGGAATTCCATGGTGGGGGGATTGGGGGACCGCATAAAAAGCAATAGGTATTTAATGTGTAAGATTCATGTCCTCCACCATATTCTTGGGAAAAAAACATGGAGCTGAGCCTCATTCTTCGTTGGATTGATTAAACACCGGTAGAGGCAATGAAGTTTTCACTTAATTGGATCCATGGTCGGTTCATAAATCTTTGGTGCACAGATTTGGTCTGCATGTAATTACCCAATTAGGTGGTTCCTAAGTGATCAAATATGTGATTCCGTTCAAGGTGGTGTATGGAGATTAGGGAAGCCCACATCTATTCTAATACAAGAAGTGCTCGACTATCTTAATGAGCATAGCCGCATTTGTCTAAGGATGATGACTCTTATAGATGGTTATTCCCTAGGGTAAATTCTCATTAAAGCGAGCTTGAAATGTTTTCAGACTTAAGCATACTCCTGTGGTGTGGTATGATGTCGTCTGATTCAAGCAAAGAGTAAATAGATACACTTTTTTTGCATGGATGGCTATGACTGGTGGTTTATTGACTGTGGATGCTTTAGCCAAGAGGGGATTCCAACTCCCTAATATGTGTTTGCTGTTGTGAAGCAGAAAGTACTTGATGTTTGAGTGTATCTACTCTAGGGCTGTCTGGCTTCTCATACAGGGAAAACAGGGCAGTCCCACATTTTAGGTGATGTCGTGAATGAAGTTAATGTTAAGGCTCATAATTATGTCAATTTAATGACAAACAATGTTGGGGTATGTGTAAGAATTGGGTGCGTGTACAAAATAAGGTACATATAGAAGTTGTGTGCAAAGGAGAATGTGGGACTCGCCAAAAAGCTTGAAGCGCAAGATGAAGCCCAACAAAACCTTGTCCAACCTCAAAGATAAAGATCCAGCATTGAAATGTATGCCCAAAATCTAAGATGAAGACATCTCAAAATGGAGTTCATTGCTAAGTAGAAGCACACTACAACAAAAGCAATCCATTAAGGCTCATTCAAGACACAAGTACAAAAGGATTCTTACAACCTCTTAGATCCATCAACCAAAGCACTTAAATAGAATCACCCAAGATAAAAGTCTAATCCATAGTTATAGGATTACTCATATTGGTCCCAACACACATTTTGGAAACCCATATCCATAGCTCACCTAGTAAGCCTTAGTAGAAATATCTTTGGATAAAATCCATCCCACTTCATGAATAAGGAATCCAAAGGATAAACGACATCTTGGAAAAGACTTGTTGTATTGGGGCCACTTTGGTAAAAACCCACTCTTGGATTGAATCCATGAGACATCCAATGCCCATGAGGGATTAGGGGTCATTTTGGTAAAAGCCATCTCTTGGATTAAATCCATGAGACATATAAAGCCCTTCCTTGCTTATAAATAGGACCCTTCCCTCACTTGTTGAGGTATGGAACTACACAATCTATTAAGCTAAATTGTTTGTTTTCTCCTCTATAGCTAAGCTCAAGAGAGCATAATTTTCTTGCTTTTTTCTTCTTAAAGAGGATTATGATAGTTTCATCCATGAAATACCACTTAATCTTTTGAGTTCATGTAGTTTATCTCTAGATAGGGCATAACTCAAGAAAAGTCTCGATCTCTTGAATTGACTTGTTTTAGTAAGTGTCCAACTTAATTGTACTTGTGGTTTACTCTTTTTCGAAGGAGTGTACGTCGGTTAATCCAATTGATACATAGGGAAAAATTGAGTTGTTCCATGTGGCCTTGGATCTTAAACTCTATAATCTATCTATATAGAAATCCAAACCCTTATCCTAAAAAGCCTCTACAAATTCGAAGCATCTTTAGAATGATTGAAGGGTGGACATTTAAAGGCCAATAACTTGACACTAGATAAAGCAACTAGGTAGAATTTCTCGCATTAGCCAAGAAAATATTTGTATGATGTTGTGGGTCATCTAAAAACCCTCACTTAGTGAAAAGTCGGAGGTCCTTAAAAGGATCGAAGACATTTGAATGTCAATAGCTTGACACTAGATCAAGAAAATAAACAGAATTTCTCACATTCTCCCGACAAGAGTATGTATTCTAAACTCCTCTCTTACTTGGAGTAATACTCGTATCTTCTCTCTCTCTTTTCTTCGAGTTTGTAGTAAACCATAGGGTCTAGACATGTGTGTGAGAGAGACAGGTTCTCACAACCCTCATTGAGTGTGGATTCACTCACAGTGAGTGATTATCGGTGAGCCAAGGGAAAAACCGTATGTAAGTGTGAATTCACTCACAAGGTTGCCAATTAGCCCAAGTAGAAAACCATAGGTGAGAGAAGGGTCTCTCACATTGAGTATGGATTCACTCAGAGGGTTTGGGATTAGCATAGGAAAACCTTTAGTTTGAGATTAACCACAAAAATATTTGGTTTGAGGTTAGCTAATAAACCATTTGTATGTTGTTGTGGGTCAACTAAAAATCTTCACTTAGTGGAAAGTCAGAGGTCCGTAGAATAGCTACTCCGAGAGTGGACGTACTTATTGAAGCCATTTGCTTGGCGGCAAATCACTATAAATCTCTTAGTGATTATTTGTGGTCGTTATTAATTGCACTTGCATTGCACACACTCAATCACACTACTAAGTATCTTTATCATTTTGTGTGTGGTGGAATTTTAGGAATTCCATATCCAAAATGTTAAGTGTCCTAAGAGCACTTTTAGTTAATTGGTTGATTCAATTTGTAAAGGCTAACAAACATGCGGGATGGGTTCTACATGTCGCTTTTACAGTCTTTACTATCTTCATTTGGGAGGAAAGTAATCGTAGAATTTTTCAAGATAGCAAGTTAGAAGGCTACATGTTAGCGCGGCAAATCATTAGTAAAGTTCAAAGCATCCTCGAAGTTCTTCATTTCATGTATTTTCTTATAGACTTTTAGAATGATTAACCCGCTAGGCGGTTTGATTTAGTTGGCATGTTCATGGCCATGTCTTCTCTAGTTTCTTCTATGTTGGGGAGGGGGTTGTCATGTTCTTAGTTTTTCTTTCCCTCTTTTGTTAATATACTTTATCAGTTATAAGAAAAGACATTAATTGGAGGCTACCCCCTTCCATTAAGCATGGATAATCAAAAGTGAAAGGAAAGGAATTACACATGCCATCTACAAAGAAAAAAAAAGGTGCTCTTGAAGCAACTCAGTTGATTTGTGTATGGAAGTTGTATAGGATCGGCCAAGACCCCAGGTTTCTAGACTCTTGAGTTTTGTTAGAATAATTATGTTTGTTTTGATTATTTGTTTTGACTTTACTTTTATAGTTAAACTAGATGATGTATTGACAGGTTTAAATACATTTATCTTGGTGGATTAGAGATTATAGTTAAACTAGATGATGTTTCGATATCATTTCGGAAAATTTTCGAAAAGTTTTGTAGGGTAAAAAGAAGAAGAAGAAGAAGAAGAAGAAGAAGAAAGAGGAGGATAAGGAGGGAGGAGACAGAAAAATAACATAACTCACATGAAAAAACTTCAAACTTTTCTGCTTAAATTGTTAATAACTTAAAAATTGATTGCCTGAATTATAATAAATTTGAAAATTTGCTGTCTAAATTGTAAATTACCCAAAACTGGCATGCCTAAATTGTAAATTTCGCAAAAAATCATTTCACAAAACGATAGAAATTTATAAATACATAGCAGTGGACACCATTTCACTGAAATTTCGTTAATTTTGAACAAGTTTTGCGAAACTTGTGACTATGATCTTATGGTTGAAAGGTCTGAGAAGGTAATATTTGTCTGCCGTCTTTGTATTGGAGAGAAATAAGTAAAATCAGTCTGACATTCTGTTAATAACATCTCTAGTTCATTTTAATGCAAGAGGACTTTGCAAGAACCAATCTTTTATCGATTGTGACAAGGAGTAGTACTTATGTCTTTTGTAATAATTAATTACTTTTATATGCACTGTTGATATATTGGAACTGGATTTTTTTTTGGATCACCACTAGGCCAATGAGGACCACGAGGGAGATGATGCCCAACTTCTGTTGAATTTCTCAACAACCCGCATGAGGAGCACGAGTACGGCGAAGAAGAGCAGCAGGTACCGCGCCGCCTTCAGATCCACCTGTACCCCCCCCCCCCCCCCCGGGGGGCGCAGCGAGGCCAAATGCCATTAAATGCTGGTTCCACCGTGCATCATGGCAGCTCTGTCCTTGTTGGTGTGTATTCAAGGGATTCTCATTAGATGCGCCATCGATCCAGTCTCTGATTAGAGAATTTCGTGGACCGAAAGCACGGGAAAGAGTTAAATCTGTTAAATCAGGCAGTGGACGAGCATGCTAAAAAACTACTCCTATTCCTAGTAGGTTTCATGGTTCAATAAAAGTGAGAATTTTCTCATACAGTATTTTGGAATGGAGGGAATATTTCTTAGCCCAATGAATGAGTTATAGCACCGCCAAGCTGGAGGAGTGCACGGCAGACGAGTAGGAGGGGAAGAAGAGTCGGCATAGTGAGAAAGAGCAGTACGACATAGTTGGAGAGAGATTGAGAAAGAGTGGATGGTAGTAGTTCTTCGACTTGCTTCAAGAAGACAGTTTAATTAATGTTAAAGACACATTTATAGTGATTATTTAAAGCTAATTCTTTCCAAGAACACTAACCCTAAATTTATAAAGGTAGAAGATAAAGTGGGCCAAGTTACTAAAACTCTATTTTTCTTGCCTTATAAAATGCAACATTACTAATTAAATTTTTACATTTAAGTTTCGCTAAAATATTGTTTTCAATAGATAATATTTCTACTGTCTATCATAAGTAAGATTTTATTTACTGTAACTTTGAAAAGCTTCTCTCACCAGATGCTAAAAACTATGGGTATTGTCAATACCATTCTAAACAAAACAAATGTATTTGAAAAAGATTAAAATCTTTTCATATAGTTTAGAGTTTTAATTGTAGAAGTTGTTTCTACACATGCAATTTCTGTCAACACTTGTTAATTCTGAAAAAAAAATAAACTACCAATATCAGCAAACACGTCATGTTTTAAAAAAATTTCAAGATCTAGACATTATTTTCAAAGTATCATCATTTAATGACTTTAAGGTTTCAAAGAAAACAAAAACCAATAAATATTCCATATATTTGCTATTGTTCAAACTTCAAACCTCTTCTTACTTTAAGAAATAGCTTGATCTACTATTTATATCAAATTATTAATTCAAAAGGATTATTCAGTTGAATATTGTATGAGATCACCGTTAGCATTTTCATCAAACTGTTTTTTTCATTATTTATTATACCTTTTTGAAGAAATACTAGTTCATTTCCATTCACTTGCATACGCCCTAGCTTTCAAGTTGGTTTTGATCATTTTAAAGAGAGAGAGAGAGAGAGAGAGAGAGAGAGAGAGAGAGATTTGGCACTAGATACAGGGAAAGTGTTGAACATGGTAATTTTAAATTGTCCAAGAAGGACACGGTTTTTGTATTTTTGTTTAATTGTACCCCAAGTGTTCACCCATCCTACCATGCTTAGTTTTGGGGTTCACAAAGCCCAATTTTAGGCAGCATTTGCTGGCTCGCAGGAACTACCTGCCGTTCCCCTTTCTCAAAGTAAAAATGTGGTGTCAACAATAACAAATTAGGTGGCACTAGCTACAGGGAGAAATACTTTATTAACATTAACTACATGGTAATATTTAAGAGTTTGAAAAGTAGCCCTACATATATATGACCATTCCTTCGAAGTATCGGCTTCTTAGGGCATGGCCACTATGGATTGCTCGGGATTATGGAATTAGAGGATTCGTTGTTAGCCCGTTTTCTAGTATTTTTCTTATTGTTTTTTTTTTAAATGATCTTATGGTGTTATTAGTTTCAGAGACCAGGCGTCATGCCCCCCTCTTGAAATTCCTTCTTTATTCTAATCTACAGGTAGGGGTCCGCCAAATTTCCCACCCTTCAAGGTGGTTTCTCTAAATAAAAAGCAGCCCAAGGATTCACCCTTCCTTGCTTGAAAGCTTTAGATTTGGGGTTCAAAAAGCTAAATTTTTGGCCGCCTTCGCCGGCCCATGGAACTACCCGCCTTTCCAGTTACCCCAAAATAAAAATGTGGTAAACCAACAATCACATTAGGAAAGGCATGCGGAGTCATGTGCATGTATTTAGATGTCAGCTTCATAACAAAACCAATGCATATCTTCTAGCTTTAAGATTTCTTTTTCCACGTACGTGCATTAATTTATTGGCATGCAATAGGAACGGACTTTTAATTAATAAGAAAAAATGTGAAACAATGTTCACTAAAATGCTTGCTCATTGTTTAAACGTATTATAAAAAATTGCTTAAACGTATTATAAGAACAGATTGTTTAACGTACTGTTTTATAAGATCGTTAATACTCTAAGCTAATTAATCTTAGTTCCAAAGAGATGTCAATATAATCTACATAGAAGATGTAGCCTTAACTCCATTTCTTACGGGTTTAGATCATAAGGCCCATTTCGAAAAGCCCAATGGGTCTCGACTGGTTCAACCGATATGAATGGTCATGGTCGACTGAGTTTTAGCAATTTGACAGGATTAGTCCCATTTTTATGGAAGCATTTGAGGTTCGCCTGGAGGATGTCTGCCGACTGCCAGGATATCCTCAATGAGACCAGAGCCATCTCGAGATCAATGGCGTGCGCTCTAGCAAAAAGGTGTTTTTGTATCATCCGCCTTGAGGATGTCCTCCAGACCGATCAAAAATGCTTCCCATTTTGATAGTCTCATTCCATAACCATGAGGCAGTGTGGCTACATATTGTCATCATCCCAAAAGAATCATAGGGATGTGAACCAAAAGAATTATGGCATTCAAGAAATCAGCACATCTCTCAGATGACCAGACCAAATGAAAGCGAGTTGAGTGCAGTTTGCTCTAAAGTAACTTGACCAGAGTATGCACTCCGCATCTTCAGGACGCTCGGTCATGCAATACCTGACTAAAACCATCGAAATGCACAAATTAATGATATTGATAGAAGAATAGATGACTCATTAGCCATCATCCTAGTGATAAGTTTGCTCAACAATCATTGTAGTCAAAAAATAAGGTTTGCACAACGACCACCATATGGTAAATACTTATATGAAATTCACCCTTTAAACTTCAGAAGCTGAAACCATACTATGACAACAACAAAATGTGAGCAGAGGAGTTTGGGCCACAGATAAGATAACACAAATTAGTCTTGATTTCTAGCATACATACAGCCTGAGAAAAGAGACAATCTTACTAATCAAATTGCTCACACATTAGGAATTTATGCTTTTCCAAGGCTCCAAATCCCACGCAAGAAGATATATCTAAAAAATAAAATCCTTCGGGAATTGCAAGAGTACACAAACTTATTAAAAATATACTATCAAGAAATTAAAGAAGTTAGAGAACAGAACTATTGGCCATTCAAATAAGAACTACCCGAACCTCTTAAAATTAACACTACCAAAGACATATATGTTACAACACATGCAGAAGCCTGAAACGAAGCCATTTAGCCTTCCCATAGCATTACCATCTCAGATTCCCCCAAGGCTATTCCTGTGACACTATGGTTACCCTACTTTTCCAAAGCCCATTTTCAGCCTTCCTCATCATAATCCTCTTCCTCTTCATCAATTTTTTCTATCCAATTGGGCGAGCTGAACTGGGTCAATTTTCATATTGTCTGACCATCCAGGATACTCCTCATGCTTCTCCGCTGGTTCCGGGGCCGACTTAACAACTTCAGCCTTGTCTCCATGTTCGGCATTCAAGTCAAAATCCTAGTTATAGCATCAGAACTGCTACCTCCTAGAGAGATCTTTGGATCTTTTGATTCAGTTCCATCATCCTGCTCAATAGGATTTTGACCTGCTTTGTCCAGATTCTCTAATGGGAGGTCCGATCATCTTCAAATTTTTCAATTTGAATATTGTCCCTTTCAACTAAACGAGGTCTCCCACGGCCTCTTCCACGACCTCTACCCCGTCCTCGCCCACTAATATGCCCGCTTTCATGCTGCAATAACAGCAAACACTATTATGTGCAAGAAAAATCAGTCTATAAAAGAAACTAGAGAAAGATGACAAATCAAACCATCTTTTTATTATCATATGCATAGCTCAAAAAGTCCAAGACTTAACTTCAAAAGCTCGTGCCCTAGAAGGGGAAGAGTACTTGTGACCTAAAAAATACATTTATTTCGCAGCTTTTCCACCTCCATAGAGATAGTGGTATGCTCTAGGACAGCGAATAATTTTTGTAAATTAGCCTACACTAAGGAGAACCAAATATGGAGAAATTATTACAATGTTAAAAGAACCTACAGTCTTGTTCCTCTTGTACTCCTCATCGCTGACATCATCATCATCTGCAGCTTTCCTGAAAAGAAAAGCAAAGCTGACACTGGTGAACATGAAACACTTAACAACCAACTAATCAAACTCACCTCCGTCTTGTGCTTGACTTGTCTTCACCACCAGCATCAGAACTACCTAAATCTGGAACTTTGCTCACAATTTCCCTCAGAAAATCAAAGACGTTGAAGCTGTGTACACACTGCTTCCTGACAAATAAATTATGGACAACAAACTCATAAATTTTTGTACTAGAAGGAATATTCAACCCTCTATCCAAAGTTCTGAACTGACGATTGCTCCAGGAGAAGTACATAGAGATATTGAAGAAAGATTACTAGGATGAGGTTCTCACTTACAGATGTAAAGAGCTTACTGTCTTCGCCCCTCTTTGGAGAGTAATCTCATACGTACGATCACAAAGATCTTGAAGAAACAACTCCAGTGCTTTAGCTACAAAACAGCATGACCACAGTCAAGAGGAGGAAACACAAGTAGAAAATAACAGATAAAACAATTTCCAATCAACTACTGAAAAGCAATTTCCACTCATACTAAAAAGTAAATTGTAAGATACTCACATACTAATACAGGGACAGCCAAAGCAATCTTGCCAACATCATCATCTGCTTGCATAATCTTTTTAATTCGTGACTGGAACAGATTTTCGTAACACAAAAAAGTAGGAGAACTAAGTTATTTATAAAGAATATCATGAGAAAATAACCTTCACCAATATTTTAAACTAAGTAGCGGGTAACATGAATGCTGCTATATGCCCGCCAATATTGACTCCCTTCCTCCAAGCACTTTGAAATCTTTACAGTATTTAAATTACTTTTTTCACCCCAATATCCCCCTCATATTTTACCATTACCCCACAAAACTAAACCCTGCTTCCTCCTTTCCCCAGGGCCCAGGCTACCATACTATCTCAGACCTGCCTCACTAACCCTGCTGTCCTAGTCCGCCACACTTCTAATTCCTCCAACCAGAGAGAGAGAGGTTGTTGGTGTTGGATTTGCCGGCGACGATGACAGCTCCAGCTTCGTGGAAGGTGTCGGGTGGGATCTTTTTTAAAGAAACTATATGAGTGGGGTAAATATGAAAACTCTCACAAAATTTACATGGGGGTAAGGAGTAATGGGGTAAGCAAGCAAAAGTTGGGGATCAATAGCAGCTTTAAAAAAAAACATATAAGATCTTAGAAATATATAAGCAGAAACAATACACATAATGAAAAAGAACAGAAAAATTCAAAAAACCACTCAACGCCCAAAGTTACCATTAAAAAATCTACGAAAATATAGAAATGGCATCTAAGAACATGAAAACTTAGTTTCCTTCTTTGGTTCCGAAATCTACATTCTTAATTTGGAAATAGGAGGTGATGATGGAGAACATGTATTTAATATGCCTACGCCTTCCACATCACAGGCACAGAATCAGATAACTGGGAAGTAAGAGATGGTGATGGTCAAGTGCTATTTCTTTTCTCTGCTAAGGCATCTACATTTGCTTCTAGATTATCAATTATCGTTCTCATTCATCCTGTTCATATCAGCAGTTCTTTTTCCCTTCTACCAAAATTCATTCCCCTTTCCTAAATGCTTCTTGAATCCTTATCAGAATACTCAGTTTTTCTTTTTAGTTTTTGTATATGTCTCTACTTCTATCATCCACACAAGTAGAACCTACCCCTGGCTTAGATAAGTTAAACATTGAGTCTAAATAAAAGCTTATTCAGTTCTTGCAACCAATCGACAAAAACTATTCATTTATATACAAAGCAGTAACGACATCACCAATTACCTAGAAGCAAAAAAAAGGAATAAATAATAATAGCCTGCGAGCAGTATGCATCCTATGTCATCTGCTGACTTCGGCATACTAAAAAAAACAATATTGTTTTTACATGCAAAAACACTGGCAGTTTTGAAGAAGGATGCCCTTTCTAATGTAAGTTTGAATAATGAGATAAAAGCGCCTCCTCATTGTAAAATAACTTTCCCAATTACAATCACCATCCAATGCAAAATTGGTATTTTAAAATCAGTTGCTCACAGAAAAACAAGTCAAACTTAAACTTTAAACATATTCATAATATTGGTAAATCACTACTCTCAACATATGCACTAATCAAGCACAAAGAATGCTAACGTCAAACCTAACCCAAGAAATCTGGGGTAAGCAAACTTCTAATTGCTACAAAGCCGCAAGCCAAAGGCAATCTTTTGAAGCACAAAGCACTAAAGATTTTCACCTATTGCCACTACTTCTATTCTATGTTCTAAATTTCTTCTGATCCTTTGAGTTCCTCGCCAATTCAGTTTCACCATTAGAACAACTTCAATCAATCCATGATATGGTTGCTTTCAACTTCATCCAATTGCATCTTATGTATTGGTCCAGATGTTTTAACCCATCTTCTCTACCTTCTAACTTCGAACTCATCAGTACCTATATGGTTTGGCAACCTTGAACGAAGTATTTCCGCATAAACAATCTTCCTGATGCTGGAAAAGGTCAAGAGACAAGTGGACTTAGTTTAGAAGTCATGGGGGTTAGTTTCTTTCATGCTAAATGTTATCCAGTACGAGGCCAACCAGTCAATTTGTTCACACAATAGCCCTGAGAATATTTATTCTTCAAAATAAGCATGTCACATTGGTAGCATAGAACTACCAAGTGCATGTTCACATTTGTTCTGTCAATATTCTTCACATAAATACAAAGGAATGCAATCTTGCACCTAAACTGGATTTATCTCTCTTTCCATTTACTCAGGAATATCTCATGAAAGATTATCTTTTAGTTAATTAGTTAAGCTTTCTAATGCCTAAATTGACCTTCCGTTGAACCTGGTCCAACCAAAAATGGTCGTTTTTCCAGGTTGAGTCGTCTGGGATTTTATATTTTTACCTTGCTGGTTTGACAGGTCAACCAGCCTGGTAGGGTCAACTGGCTTGACGGAAAAAAAGAAGAAAGGACAGAAAGGGGAAGGAGGAGGAAGAATGAAGAAGAAGGGGGATAAATATCATGAAGACCCAGACACCAAAACGGGGTGGTGACCATTTCGAACACCAGCTTATTTATGTCCTGATCTTGCAAGATTATAGACATTATGATCCAGGGATTGCAAGAAGAGACTGCCGCTCTTCAACAGGCCCAGCAATTTCTTCTTGATAGCACAAAGTTAAAAAAAAATACTTTTTAATTGCTGAAAATCCTAACTTCCAAACTTCAGAATTACCATGGCTCAATCCCAGAGGAAGACAAATTAGACGGATGTTAGAATAACAACAGATAAATCCAGGACTAGGTATAAGTGTTTGCTAAATCCATTTTTTCCTGATGCTAATTAAATGCCTTTTTCCTGCAGATACAGGTCTCCATTACATACAGCAGCAACATAGTGTTCCCAATAATTCAGAGCTAAGAACAAAACTTTTCAAAACACATCAAGAGTAATATCATCAATGCAGAACAAGATATTTAGCAGGTCAAGATGTATAAACCATACAAAAGAAGTCATCATATAAGCACAGCAATTTGTGGTAATTCTAAATATAGAAAACTTTTTCCAGTTTAAAGGGAAGGAAATCACAAGCATGAATCCATCTAGACCAGAGGCAGAGAAACTTCACAAATATCCACCAAAATCACTCTAAACACGTGATTTAGTTCTTCAAATGAATTCATCAAAGACCGGTCCCACTTTAAAAGAAACGATATGCAATTAAATCAACCCCACCGTCAGCCGTCATGAAGAATATTGCATGATACAAACTAAAAAGAAAAGCTACAGCCCTCGTTTTTAAGTTTTCTTACACAGAAGCTGTCTTCCAGTAGGAAAATCTTACAAGACGCATAATTGAATAACAATTCCCAATAAATAAGTATATTTTATGTCTGACTGTCCAGATAACAAACTTCAAATTCAATCAACTAGATACAATAAAATATGTAAACATTCACAAATGCACCTTATCACTAGCACAGATACTCCAAAACCGGAGCCGTATGCCTGTCATATCTGTATTGTACCCGTGTCCTCATCGGATACGGCTGGAAGTGTGTCCTACATTCATATTGGACACCAAATATAAATTACATCATCAAATCCTTACTATGTAAGACAAACATTAAACAAATGCAGCATTTTCCATTGTAACGAAGCTTTTAATACAAGAACTAACCTAGAATATGCCTAAATACACATAAAAAATGACATTCTAATACAAATATCTCCCCCGTATCGTATCGTATCGTATCGTATCATGATTGTTTGAAAATTGCCGTATCACCGCTCCCTACCGTATCGTACACGTGTCCCGTATCCATATCCGTGCTTCCTTGTCACATCATCATACGCCTTATACCAGCTATTGGCCGCACTATAAATATATACAAAATTTGTCTATTATCGTCATTTCAGTGATGGATTCTATACTTTATGTTTGTATACCATATGCACCACATACTACGTAAATTCTTTTATCTAACTAACAGATAGGATCTATGAAGCAAAAAGTAAGAGATTGGATTCACTCATTAATCCCGTCGAAGCTAATTACAGTCAACATTTCATACTATTTAGTTAGATAAAAGCATATTTGTTCGATCTGGCACATAAGCATAATAGATCAACAGAATGAACCATAACCCAGATCAAACAAAATCTTGCATCAAGTTCATATTAAAAATCAAACTACCTACAGAAATCGTCAAGAATCAACCAAAACACACAACACCAAAACCAATTAACTAAAGGATTTCTTGGAATATACAGTAGAAAGCAGAAAATCAAATTTGTTTAGTACAAACAATGCAATAACCATAACCAAAGTAACTACATATCAGATTTTATCACAAACCATTTCCAACTAACTACAATACTATACACTACTTACTAATCCGATAAAAGCATGTTTGCCCCGATCTGACACATAAGCATAAGCATAAGCATAGCAGGTCATTGAAACAAATAAAAACCCAGATGAAGCAAATCAAGATCAAGTTAAAACCAACTATTACCGACAGAAACCACAAGAATAAACCAAAAATGTGCCATCAACTACAAAAACCAATTATCTTTTAATTATGTCTAGATAACAAACTCTAGATTCAATTAACTACAAAAACTAAAGTGTGAAAACATTCACCTGGTAGACCTCACACTGTAATCCTTTTTGTCCAAATCAAACTAACTACAGCACTAAACACTACTTATTATTCCATTTAAAGCACGTTTACTTCGATCTGGCACATAGAGACACAAAAAGCAGACCAACAAAACCAAGATCAAAGAAAATATTAAAATCTTGCATAAAGATCAAAATCAAATCAAAATAGAAACCAACAAGAATCAATCAAAAATGTGCAATCAACTACAAAAACCAATTATCTTCTAATTATGTCTGTAGATAACAAACTCTAGATTCAAAAACACTTGATTGTGCAAACATTCACATATGCAACTCATACTACGGAAATCCTTAGGTTCAAGCATAATAGATCGAATTCAATCACTCATCCTGTCAAACTATCTATACCAGTCAACACTACTTGTCATACAGATAAAGCATGTTTCCTCGATCCAGCACACACGCACACATGAATAGCAGATCAAAAAAGAAATCAAAACCAAGATCAAACAAAATCTTGCATCAAGATCAAATTAAACATCAAATTAACTACAGAAATCACCAAGAATCAACCACAAGAAAAAAACAATAAACCAATTAACGAAGGCTCCTTCAAAAAATAGAAACCACAAAGAATCAACTAAAAATGTGCAATCAACTACAAAAACCAACTATCTTCTAATTATGTCTCTAGATAACAAACTAGAAATCCTATGCATAATAGATCGAATTTAACCACTAATTCGGTCAAACTAGCTACAATAGTCAAGACTACTCATTATTCAGATAAAAGCATGTTTCCCCGATCTGGCCACATCAATAGAAAAACAAGAAGACAAATCAAAACCAAGATCAAACAAAATCTTGCATCATGATGAAATTAAGCATTAAATTGCCTACAGAAACCGTTAAAAATTAACTAAAAAACAACAATAAACCAATTAACGAAGATTTTTGCAAGAAACAAGCAGCAGAAATAAATAAAACGAAATTAATTGGTAAATAGCAATCAAATAAGCGGGGGAGACGGGGATCGCACGGCGGGGAAACGGGTGTCGAGCTTCTTCCTCATCGCGCTCAGATCTCGCCCATCAAAGACCCTCCTCCGTCGAAAATTGCTTCTTCAATTTCCACCCCACGGATTCATCACAGCAAACCCATTTCCGATCGGCCAGTTCCCTCCGGCGATTGTTTCTTCCCTCTTTTCCGATTGGGCAGCCTCGCTGAGACGCCGATTAGTTCGGTATAATGTTTAAACAACGTGTGCTTGCCCAGATCATGTGCGTGTGTGAGGACCATCAGATCATATGGGGCCCACATAATCGGACGGCTAACAACATGCACACGTTCTCAGCACTTTTTAAAACACGTTCCTTTGTTCATTCTCTTTTATTTTACTCCCTCCCTCCGGTGAAGATCCTCACATAATTAGTTCAGGATTTCAGAATTTAGGCTTTCAAAGTTTCAGAATTTAGTGTTTAATTGTGAGAGGACTGAGAAAACGTGGATTTGTGTGTTCACTGAAGAAAGTTACGAGCCTAAAGGATGGTGGTTGAAGCAAATTGGAATGAGCTGTCGTAACTTTTGGCATTTGGATTTGACAATGCAATATTAACAACCTTGATTTGGACTTAGAGACGTGGTATTTAGAATCACGTCATTGAAAGAATCTCGCCGAAGCCTATCATTTTGGAGAACTCTCTTTTAATATATAATAAAAATTACGTCATTCTAGATGAGATTCTGGGGAAGAATAGAATCACACCTAAAAAGGAGTTGCTTAAAATCACATTGTCCAAACACACCATTAGACAAATGACTTGATTCTTAAAATCACATTGCCAAACACACCCCAATGTTGAGGATATTGGGGCGGATTTCGAATTCCCCAAGCCGGAAGTGGTAATGGTGCCAAATTGGGAAAGTGGAGACAGATGGTTGCACATCGTCAGGATAGGCTGCGAGAACCTTCACGAATTGACTATGAACCCGTGCTGTGGAGTGATGACCAAGGGTTTGGAGAAGTTGGTGGCAAATCATAAACGTATAATGAAATTATATTTAGGCTACTTGATAACTGGGAATTGAGTAACGGAGATTTGGATGAGTTGGTACTCTCGAGGGTAGCCCTGAGGAAGATTGTTTTGCCTTCAAAGATCAATGTCACGAAAAGACAGAGAAATACCTGGCTGAAGCATGGCTGCTTTCTTGTAAACGAGAAGGAGAATTTCTTTAGCTGATGAAAGATATGTCCTCTCTAATTGCTCACCCAGGTATAGCTCCTACTGTACATTTTATGTGTACTGGCTCTTAAGCTATCATGGAGTGCGAGTAGTCCATATCAGCTTTTTCATTTTTTTTCTTTGACAATACCATGTAAGCAAGCTATCATGGAACATTGTATGCTGTTAGGTTTAATGATAAGAAAGGGTTATATGCAGGCTTTGAAGCAATTTTGAAAAGAAAATAATTTGAGTCAAACAAAAAAATAGTGAAGGATGTATTTGCCTTGAAATGAAATTTGACAATAATTTGTCAAGACACAATAATAAGTTGCTAATTACAGTGGAGAACATGAAGTGAACAAAAGAAAGGAAAAAAACCCATCCAACACTTACGGCTACTTATTACCTTTTTTTGTAAGACTTATTACAAAATCATGGAAGTCTTTAGAAATGAGGGATTTTGGCTTCAATCAGCATAGAAGATTTCTGGTAGATTTTTCAACCCGCAATATAAAAAGTTACACTATAATTTCTTTTGTTTTACTGACTATATGACCAAGATGAACCTGATATGTTTATTACAGTTAGGCTACTTATACAACTAATATAATTGCTAAATTATATTCATGCATTTTCTCTTAGCTCTGCAGAACAAGAGCAGAGGATGTACTGATAGAAACTGTGCGCTATCTGAGAGAGACTGTCCTTAGGCCAGATGCAAAAAATAAATTATATTCATGCATTTTCTCTTAGCTCTGCAGAACAGGAGCAGAGGATGTACTGATGGAAACTTTGAGCTATCTGGGAGAAACTGTCCTCAGGGCAGGTGCAAAAACTTGTGGCTAATAAAGCGTCCAGTAATCTGAACAAAATGATCGACAGTGGAAACTCTCACGCACACATCACTGCATTCAAAGCTCTGGACCTGATTTTGTCTTAGCACATAAACAGCAAAATATGTTGGGTTTTGGGTATCCGCAGTGGGCCCATCTTAAGTTTACATTTTTGAGATTGATTGAATTAGAATTAATGTTTAGTTATGTGTTAAGTTTGGAAAGAAAGAAAAAAATCTTTATAATGAGGTTTTCTTTTAGTCCCACATAGGAAACACACATTAGTGTGTTAAGGTATATAAGAGGAAAGAATCTTTCTCTTTATGTACCTTATTGGTGTGGTGACTCTCCCCAATTGATAGTGCACCTAAAGGTGCACACATTTATGCGCGCACGCACACGCGTGGCGTGGGCGCATTGTGGCACTTTGAGGCGCACTTAGCACTTTGCACGTGGCATCTAGAGCCTTTGATTTTGATCAAACGGCTATTAGTTTTGTGAAAATTACGAACCGATCGATCAGTTTGATAGCGCGATCGATCGCCAAGCGATCGATCGGATACAAATATGATCGATCGTATCTACTGTGATTTTCGCAAAACTGAGAGATGACTAGCCGCGATCGATCGGCTGTGAAACCGATCGATCGTATCTATTGGAAAAAACGAAAATAGTATTTTGCGCCCGAGGCGATCGATCGCCTATGGAAGCGATCGATCGCTACGAGCGGTTACGCGCGATTTCATACGTTTTTGGCCGTTTTTCTTTAAAAAGTTACGTCTTTTCCATAAATAATGAACCTTTGAGTCTTCCCATATATATTATGAACGGGAAAACTCAAAGAGATATATAAAAGAACAACCAAGAACAAATTTTGTGGATTTTCTCTCTTTTCCAAAAAATGATCTTCTTCCAAAGGCAATAGTTTTCTGATTCTCTGAATTCGAGTTTGACAGGAGAAGTGCACATCCTGTCATTCTGATTTGTTGTATCTTTGAATAGATTGCCAGAAGAAAACCCGTGCATAAGAGGGTGGCAATATCTGTTTCAAAGTCAACAGTTCATCACTGTGCCTCGGACAATTGGATTTGTGTTTGCAATTTCAGGTTCTATTTGATTATTATTCAACATGAACGGGTAAAGTACAATCCCTCTTGATTTCTACTACATACAGTATAGAATTTTTCCAACAAAATACTAGTTGACGCAGGACGTATCATGTTTAGGTATACTCTGATTTTCTTTTACTTTTCTCATAAAATTCAAATTCGATCGGATGGTGGGGGATAGTTCGATAAATACTCGACAACATGTCAAAGCACTCTTCTGATTTTTTTGTACCCAAAGATGGAGCTTTCGTGTTAGTCATTTGATGATTAAGCATACAGGAAGGGGGGGTCACTTGGCTTATAACCTGACATACTGCATAGTGAAGTCTTTTAGACGTAAGAAGAAACAGGACAAAAGTGTCCAGCATATGAAATACACGTCATATTAAGAATATACTCTAGCCAATTAGCTGATACGACTAGTCATTTATAGCTGAGATCAGTATTTTCCTGCTTGATATGGTCTTTAATCCTTATTTAGCTCCTTGAGTGACAATCGGTTGAATAATTCTTCATATATGTGTTACCTTTGGTGGTAACTATCGTTGAAGTTCGAATAGGGTTTCCACATTTTTGCAGCTTTGTGATTATTATATGTAAATCACGTCCACGTGTGTGCAAATATCTTTTATAGAAAGGGGGGAAGACACAATGAAAAAAAAAAGACATCTACCATCTCTAGTGTTTCATGGCTCTCATGTAAGAAATTGATTGTCAGTGAACATTCACATTTATCAGCTTTAAATTGTTAAGTGTGTTAGAATACTAATAGTTTTACATTGTAAACATGCTTGAAGAGAGCATTTTAAAGCTAATAGTTTTGCATTTGGATTGCACATCGTCAGGAAAAGCTGCAAGAGCCTTTACAAATTGACCATGAACCCGTGCTGTGAAGTGACGACCAAATGTTTGGAAGAGTTGGTGGCAAATCATAAACAACTGAGGAAGTTATATTTGGGGTATAGTGAGAACTGGGTATTGAGTAACGCAGATTTGGATAAGTTGATACTCTTGAGGGTGGCCCCGCGGAAAATTGTTTTGCCTTGAAAGTTCGATGTCATGAAAAGACAGAAAAACCTGGCTGAAGCATGGCTGCTTTTTTGTAAACAAGAAGGAGAATATCTTTAGCTGATGAAAGATATGTCCTCTCCATGTAATTGCACACCTAGGTATAGCTCTTACTGTACAAAATATGCATACTGACTTTTAGTTGGAGGGTGAATAGTCCCCATGGAACATTTTATGCAGTTATGTTTGATGAAAGCATTATATGCAGGCTTAGAGCAATTTTGAAAAGAAAATATGTTGTTCCAAACAAAAAAATAATGACTGATGTTTTTAAATGAATTTCGACAATGAAATTCTAAAGATACAATAATAAATTGCTATAATTACAGTGGAGAACATGAAAAAAAAAAGAGGAAAAAAGCCCATTGAACACTTGAGGCCACTTGTTATTTTTTTATCGTAGGACTTATAAAAAACGGTGGAATTCTGAAGGAATGAGGGATTCTGGCTTAAGTCGGCCTAGAAAATTTTCGGAAGTTTCTCCAATCAACAATATCAAACAGTGCACTATATTTTCTTTTGTTTTGTAAATTATATGACCAAGATGAACTTCATTTTTTTGTGATACAGTTAGGCTACTTATATAGCCAATATAGCTGCTGAATTAGATCCATGCACTTTCTCTTAGCTCTCTTTACAAAAACAATATCGACCGCAGAACTGGAGCAGAGGATGTACAGATGGAAATTGTGAGGTATCCGGGAGAGACTGTCCTTGGGTCGGATGCAAAACCTTGTGGCTAATAGAGCTTCCAGTACTGTGATCAAAATGGTCGACACTGGAAACACTTACCCACGCACAGCTGCATTCAAAGATCTGGCCCAGATTTCATCTTAGCGCATAAACAGCAAAATACTAGTTGACGCAGGCCTAATCAAGGTTTAGTTATTCTTTGTTTTTTTTCTTTTTAGTAAAATTCAAATTTCATCAGATGATGAGGCATAGTTTGATAAATACGCAACAAGAGTTAAAGCACTCTTCTGAATCTTTGTACCAAAGATGGAGCTTTCGTGTCATACAGAAAGGACATCAGTGGCCTTATAACCTGACATATTTCAGCATAGTGAAATCTCTTTAGACATAGGAAGAAAGAGGGCAAAAGTGTGCACCATAAGAAATCTATTTCATATTAAGAACATATGCCAGCCAGACAGCTGATACGACTAGTTATTTATAGCCGAGATCAGCATTTTATTCCATGATATTTTCGTTAATTTGTTGAATAATTCTTCAACTATATCTTACCTTTGTTGTTAAATATGTTGAAGTTAGGGTTTCCACATTTATGCATCTTTGTGCAAGATTTATAAATCATGTCCACGAGTGTGCAAATATCTTCTATATACAATGAAAAAAAAATCTAGCATCTCTAAATGACCGTCGAGCCAGAAGTTGATTCCTACTGAACATTCACATTTTATCCTCTCTAAATTTTTGAAATTTTGTAACAGAATACACTATATGTATTCCTATAGAATCAATAGAAGAAATGGTAATTTGTTTCTGGATATATTGTTGAGGAACAATAGATTTGGTACGGGCTGCAACTTTGGCTTCTTGAATGCGGGCTAAGCCAATAGCTTCAGTAAGAGATGAGGGCCTAAGTAACTTAAGCATTAATTTGATTTCATCTTTAAGACCACTAATGAAGCAATGAAGTAGGAACTATCTGAGACTCCAATCACACGATTGGATAAGATCTCGAATTTTTTTTATAAGCCACCACAAAGTAGTCTGCCTCAACTTTGAAAGTTCTCCTTCTGGATCATGAAGTTCATTTGGACTGAACCTTTTTTCCCATGCTTGAGTAAATGATGTCCAACCAAACAATTCTCCAGTATTTTGAAGCCACTTAAATAACTGCAAGTCATCACCTTTTAAATAGAATGAGACCATAACCAATTGCTAATTTGCTGGAACCTGATAATACAGGGGGGTAGTCAATCAGGATTGAAAAATCCACACGGATGGATTCTCAATATGGAGTTAATCAACTAAGATTTGTAATATTAAAATTTGAATCCAGCGTTAGTGGTTTCAAGAGATTTTGAGTGATGCGTTAGTGGTTAAATATTTATAATATGGGATTACTAATACGCCGTTAGTTAAAACTATAAAGAATTTTAAGGCTGACAGATTTCAATCCATTTTTTAGTCTTAAATATAAATAGAGTTCTCAACTTTTAATACCACCTCAAGAGGAGGTATTGAAGAATCGAAGGCTTCTTCTCCTTGGACCCTCTTCTCAGTGTCCATGAACCAATAGTCAAATACCGGCCGTGAATCCTGGCTTCTATTTCCCCACTTTTCATCGCTTTCTACCTCCATCCTCTTCTCGTTCCATCTTCTCCATCCGCACACACTCTTCTCGTTCAACAGTTTATCCCTCTGGTATTTTTTTAGTACCAAAGGGAGAAACTAAACTCTCTGCCTCTCATCTTCCCCTCTTTGGTGTAAAATGATTTATCTGATTTGTCAAGTGCCATGGTTCATGAATATGCTCATATTCCACAGTGAAGGGGCTGATTTTATATCCTACCCTGTTGATGCTCTTATTCCCTCCAGAGCATAAATGGAAAGGCAGCGAGGCTGTGGTCGTTCCTGTGGTAAGCAAAGGCAATGAATTGAGAGAGGAACTAGACGGGGGCTTTCTAAGAGAGGCAGCAGAGGAAGGGGGGTCCGATAGAAAAATGGGAGAGACTGCCAGAGATGGTGACTCAGGAGCATACCTTTTCCAGAGGAGGATGTCAACGCTGGAGTTGGGAGAGTAGGGAAGAACAGAGGGGAGGGGTCTCTTGATCTCTTCCAGAATGCATTGAAGCCCCACAAATTTGATTTTACACCCCCTATGAAGAAATTCACTCTTTTAATGTTGTTTTTCTCTTTGGACTAGGAATTGGATAGCCCATGGGTGAGTACGATTCCAATCAAAGTCCTTCCTTTGATAACCTGTCAAATGAGTTACCTGTGCGAATTTAATACCTGCATATTAGTGAGATATTTCACTAGCAATTCACAACTAAACCTCTTCCCCATCCCAGCAAATAGAGGATCCACTTTGATAACTTTTCTGTGAATTGATAATGGAGTAAGTACATTGAACACCAAATTAAAAGCATGTGAGAGGCTCTAAAACCAATAAATTTAAAGTAGCCGAATACATGAATTGCAATTGTAATAAATGATCAAGGATCAAGAGCTATCTACATAAGATCAATTCGAGCATTTGAGCTGCGTGTACCATATATATATATATATATATATATAGGAAAAACATTGGGATGTAGCTTAACCTTGTGACAACTTGGGTGAAATTGAGAGCAATAACTATAGTTCTTTGCCACAAACATATTCCAATTTGATTGACAGGCTGGTTCTCTAGCACACGTACCTCATTAATTATACTTAATGGAGCTGAGAGTTTTTGCAACGAAGAGAAACAATCATGAATAACATGATTAGTAGTTTTTTGAATCTCATAAATTTTCCAATCTAGGATTAAAAATCCTAAAAAAATTCTGCAATTCAGCATTGAAAATCCTAACATATATTTTAAATATGGCATGCAGGATTAAAAATCTATTCTTCTACAGTCTGGGATTGGGGAGTCCTGGATTTCAATCTTAGCATTCTCCAATCCAGAACGACTACCCCCTGATAGAGAAAATATTGTTCTATTTCCATAATCCAGCCAGTTGGATCTTCTTCCCCATCATACTTTTATAATTCTATTTTGGGCCCTTTTTTGTTGTTTTCATTTGTTGGAAAATGCTTGACAGATGACTCTGGGGTGCTCTCTAAATATTTAATAGAGGATCATACGATGCTTTGGCAATAGATGCAAATAGTGTCGCAAATTGTTGTCTCACTTTATCCATAAATAGTTGTTGTTCCTCCACTTGATTCAGAGCAGCAGAATGAACAATGTCTGACATTTAATTCTGATTGAGTTTGGGACGTGGTAGTGGTGCTGGTTCCTGATCCGCCATGGATGTTGGATCAACCTTGATGTGATACCAATTGATACAATACATTAGAATATAGAGAAGAAATTGGATTATTTAGAGTATAATCCAAACTCGAATGAGTCATTCGAGTTGACTCAAACTCTACAACTTTTCATTAGGATAGAACCAAATCTAAGAAAGCCATACAACTCTTACAATACATAGATGCATTCAGAATTT
This sequence comes from Houttuynia cordata, assembly GCA_039654745.1. NCBI lineage: Eukaryota > Viridiplantae > Streptophyta > Magnoliopsida > Piperales > Saururaceae > Houttuynia > Houttuynia cordata. Next base: position 5,454,602 of record CM077504.1, read on the forward strand.
AGAGGAGGCAGTTTTAGTAACTGACCATGACTATTTACAATACCAAGACACAACTAACTCTTGTAACTACCTATATATGGCATACACACAATAATTTGTAATATAAGTACACCCAATCCTAATATACATATTACAATTCTTGTCCTGATGCCTAATGTATATTTTGATTTGTTCATTTTCTACCCCCTTCGGCCAAAAACTCCAGGCAGCATTTGAAAATGAGTTAAATATATCGCACTCTAGGGCCCATAGCATTTGAAGCATCCTTTTACCCCTGCACATGTACCTTCATGGGGATCTATTGGCCTCTAGGGAAAATCCAGTCACCTAAGAGTATGTGTAATTCAATTCTGGTAGCTTCATTCTTTTCCATCCACTCCTCAATAGGGATCGCAGGGCTAGATTAGTGTTTATTAATCGACTCACTAGTTTCTGCCCCGTTACGGGAGAAACAATATCCTGTGACCCTATGATTAAAAAAAAAAATTCTGTGATCCTTCTTTACAATTGTTGAACCACTATATTGCCTTCCTTTCATATCTTCCAGTTGTTACTGGATCCTCCGTTGTCTCATATTGTAATGGCTCCATGTATTCATCCGCCTGTGGCAGTGTTTTGGCTTGGTTAGTACTTCCATACTTCCCTAGCTCATCCCTCTCAGGAAATCTATTAAACGGCTATGTCTACAACTACAAGTGAGTTTCTGTTACTTCCTTTAAATAGCCTCAAAGCACTTGGTACAACCTTTATATTCATATTGTTTCATCCTTCCTATTTGAATGTTGACATTCTGCATTTCTCTCGACAGCAACCAAACTGCACATTCTGCAGATTCTTGGCCTTGAAATGCTGAATATGGTATCAAGCTTAGGTCTTCTCCATTGCTTCTCATAGCACTCTAGCTCTCCTATTAGTGTCACGCCCCGAATTTCATAACCTCTAATAATGCGCGGAAGCACAACACATATAAGGTCATGAGGCTGAAACCCGGGCCGCGACCGAATACTCGATCACAATTCTACTCCGTTCCAGAATGCTTAACCAATATCTGTTATACAAAAATCTTAAATAATAAAACAAATTACACTATTACAATAATCCAGCCAACAATTCATTAAACATCAAAATAAACTCAGCAGGCAGGCTGATAAGTTCTCCGCGAACAGAAAATAAAAATGATAAATAAATCCACATCTTATCAACTTCCGTCATCTGGCTCCAAACACGAACCTTGCTAGTTCTTCTCCACTTTAATTCCTGCATCGAGAGATGCATGAGTATTTCGAAAGAAATACCCAGTAGGAGCCAAGAAAAACCCACAACAAGTAATAAAATAGAATACTGAAGAAATGAGCATTAATGACACATTTAAGAATATCAGGTAGAGTAAATACAGGGTTCACTTACCTGCTCAAAATCAATATCAGAGACCATCAGTGGTCAAGAATAAACATAACTCGAACTCTAGGGACCATCAATGGTCAAGAATAGATAAACCATAACTCAATTTCCAAACGTACAGAGCGTAAGGAAGATCAATAAGAATACTGATTCCAATCATCCAGAGTGTCGGAGATAACAATTTCTGCTCTCTGTTCAGTCCACTTCCTCTATGGACATCAATTACCAGATCATCCTAGAGGTTCTACAGAGGAACCCGGCCATGCGTCTAGGGATGCTGGCCCCATCGGTGCTTACGGGCACAATGGGCGGAGATTGCAGACCTTCCGTAATGTCATACAATCTAAAGCGCACGCGTTGCCGTCATCGGCTGAACTACAGAGGTTCATATATAATCTGAGATCTCGCAAGATCTAGCAATGGCTCGTGAGCATACTATGAATCCAACTAAGAGTGTTCATCAGGACTCCTAGTGGAGAACCAGTTTACATAGAACTGAAATCATCTCGAATTAACCAGGGTTCTCTCAAACAGAGACCCATACCAACATCATCAAATAATAAACTCTCAGAGGAGTAACTTTCAAAATCTGACTCACAAAGGAATGACTTTCAATATCTGACTCACAAAAGAGTAACTTTCAATATTTGACTCACAAAGAAGTGACTTTCAATATCTGACTCACAAAGAAGTAACTTTCAATATCTGACTCAGAAAGGAGTAATCAAAGAATTCTCAATGTTCAATCACAGGATAATTCAAGACTGAGACTTATCAGGAATGACTCAGTAACCACCTTCACCATGCATAGCCCTAGTTAAGACCATTCCCCGAATCAAAAGACACTACGATTATTATGTCACAAGCAACAAGATGGTAGGGCTCAGAAAGTCAGACCCTATCCAAGAACTTTGTGGACACGAAGTTGGTTTATGAGACTCACGACATGTAGTGCACCACACCACCAAGGAAGAATTTGACTCACTTAGGAGTACTCAAGAAATATAATATGAATGATCAACATCGGATGACTCCAATTATGACTTATCAAGAATCGGAACACTGAATCGCATCATAGTACCTAGCCTTAGATATGACAATCCCCTTGAATCAGAATAGAAGGTTCTCATTATCGGAAATTGGTCAACAATAGTGCACAAGGTGCTGAATCTGTGATAGAATTTCTTGGACAAAAAGCCGTTCAAGAACTCGGACACTTGGGACAATTAATTTTGGACAGTAACCCTTAACTCACCACTCATACTCATAATCTAATAATACTGTACCCTGTACCATCAGAGTCTTACATTATAGAAATCAGATCATTATAATATATATATATATATATACTTATAATGTATAGTAGTAAACCGAATTAGGGTTTTAATACGAATTACAGTAATCTGTCTAGTACATAACAGCCAACTTCCATCGGCGGTCACTGAATACCCAGCCCGAATACTTCTCTGAAATTTTTATCCCATATATCCTTGCTTGTCTAGTTTCTAACCCAACCAAAATCATAATTATCTGAATTATATAAATTTATTTATGATTTTCTGATCACTACTCGTCGGTGCAGGAACAGTCCTGGCCGAGAGCAAACAGCCCATTTCTTACGATTACTCTGATCTGACCAGTGCTTATCATGTTCTGAAATTTTTATATCTGAAATCCCTTTCTCTATAGTTTCTAACCGTTTTAACAGCATATTTTTATGAATTTTCTATAATTAGTTATTAATTTTTCATTACAGTTCATTGGCGCAGAACCAGTTCTGGCCGAGAGCAACATACTTGATCCGATTTGTTTAACTACTAATAGTTACTTACTTTAATGCTTAATACTAACTCCCTGACATCATAACTCATCTTCTTAAGTGTTTTACAGACCCCATTGGTATCTGTAATTAAGTAATTTACTATATTTACTCTTTCATTCAAATCCGCTTGCGCATGTATTTTCCCCTTAATACCACCAAGAGACAATTAATCACAGACACTAAATTCAGTTAGCCACGAAATTGGATGACCACAAAAAGGCTCTTTGAAACATCATTAGGTTATGACACATGAATCTCCATGGTTTTGAAGCAATACTACGAATATGGCTTGAAATTACGAATACTTACTTGAGATGAGACGTACTTAACATAATCCCAAAGCAATTCGATTAGGAAAGGTGTCAACTTTATTTGGACAGAACCAAAAAAAAGGATACGACAACATGAGACAAAGCACATTCAAGGGTCCAATGCGATGGGGATGTCTCCTATGGTCTAGCATGTGAAGGATGAATATACATTGATCATATGAAAGCAATATTCTACAAACATGGGAGACGAATCGGTATTTCATTCAAGGAACCACAAATATCAATATAACCAGCAATATTATCAAACCAATAATCATGATCCACGTGACATACGAGTCATGATAAACAACAATTCAATATTAGAAGTTGTAGGGAAAAGAAGTCATCCTACCTCTTTGACGATTTACCACTTCTACGCGAGTTTCGACCACCACATGCACCACCCTCTTTTCGTCGAATCACCACCACCACGGCCACTTGTAGAGAGGGAGGAACTACTGATCGAAGGAGGAGAAGAGAGGACGAGCTCTTGCTGACTTGCATGACTCCCCAAAACTTCCAAAAGAGTGGCCGGTCTCTCAATGGGTGTGTTTAAATAGCATAAGCCCCAAACACCAAGATCTATCTCCACCGTTGATTAACACCACATCCAAGGGCCAAGATTCACCCAAAATAAGCCCCTACTCCATGTCAAGGACGTGCTCCTCCAATTTCTCCCAATTAGTTAGGGTTTCCCAATTAGTTAAGGATTTGAAATCTTTAGATGCATCATCCTAACCGCCCAAGGAAATTTCAATTCAATTTCCAAATTGACTCACCATCTCCCACCATTGATTTCTTTTCAATCTAAGGCTACAACTTGACTTAAAAAGGAAGGATCCCCCAATTAGGGACGTGACCAAATCTATTAGTCAAGTTAGTTATACTCCGATTAAGGTGGGGATCTTGACCAAATTCGGTTGACTGCTCTGTTTTCTGCACAACAGCACACTTTCGAGTCTCACAATAATTTTTACAGTTCGAATCTTGCCCTGAAAATTTTACTGTATATTCCCCAAAGAGTCTACAATCCAACCCAACTGGAATCATATTTTTCCGAATTATCTTGAATTAGTTACGATTTTTATCCTGCGGTCTGTCTGTGCAGGGAAAAACTGGCCGAGGCTAATTAACCTTGATTAACTCCCAATTAGCACAATCTCCTCTCTTGCCACATGGCGCCCCCACTTAATTTGGTAACAGCCCATCATCAACCCCTAATCACATCCCCAATCATTCCTTTTAGTTTCTAAATTCCCAAATTTAAGGAATCTCAATTTCCCTCCAAATCAAATCGGTTTTGGAATTAAATTCAAAATTCCCAAATTTACTTGATTCTCTCTCTCCTAACCAAATATTCACATGTCAACCACGTGTACAGTGCCCAGGGCGCTGTGTCCACGTGGTTCTGGCCCTGAGGTGATCATGCGCCTGGTGCGTGGCACACAGATGGAAGGCTCCGATGTCCCGCGAATGCAATGTTCAAAACTTACCAAATATAACATCTTGTATTACGATGATCCAATCTAGTAAATTAAAATATTCAAAGGAGTCTCTACACACTGGTCTCACACCCTGGCGCCTGGCCCCCACTCCTGGCATCAGGTGTACTCAGCCCCTGGCGCCAGGCCAGCCTCAGCGCTAGGTTGAACCCAGCGCCTAGGCTAGTCCTCGCACCCTGGTGTACTGCCTAATCTATAAGCATCACGAAACCAAATCAACACACGAGATTAAAAGATTTTAAAACGGCAGCAAAACTTTCCTATTTTAGAACAGTTTCCTAAAATAGCAATTTTGGTAAACTTATAGAATTTTCGGGTGTTACAATTAGGCTTTTCAACTCAACATCTGTAACTGAGATTTCATTAGTCTCACATGTCATGACAAGTACTTTGGCCATTTAAACATTCTCGGAATTTTAGCCAAAAAGAAAAAAAAAACTGAATATTCGTGGGAAGTGAGTTTAGGATTTCCATTTCATTTGGTGGAACATGAGTAGCTTGTTTGTAATTCCAAGGAAATTCTTTGGAGATAACATCCTATGATATGTGAATTTCGCATGCTCAGTGTCACGCCCCAAAATCCCTGACCTTGATCGGAGTGTGAAAGTCTTCTTAAATGCCATCTTTGGTGAGGTAAGAACTATGGGATGCGACTTCGGATAATCGATCCAACCGGCCAATCACATCATCTCGAAAGGATGTGTATTCGACAATACCAGGACCACTCAAGAACGTGGGAACTCATCATCAAATCTCAAAATAAAATATTATAAATGTATTAAATAAATCCTACTTAGTTTTTATTACAGCAAATAGCAATAATTGTCAATCAAAAGAAATAATAAAAGCTATGGCACACAATAGCCAATAATATCATCGAGTCTATCAAAGTAAGCAAATAACTGAAAATTCTCTAATCATCTTCACGCTTCTACGTCATCTTCATGTTCTACAATTGTCCTCAATCACTGATCTTTCACGCCTGCATCAGAGGATGCATGAGTTTTCGTAGAAATACCCAATAGGATGTAAAAACCCATTGGATACACACTAAATAACGTGAAGAAATGTTTACTCAATAAAAACAGGAATATATAAAATTTAAAGGACTGATCACAAGGTTTACTTCACCTGAACAAAAAGGTTAGTTAACAACAATAATCTTAAACATTAATAAGACTTCGAACAATCACATGTGTAAAGAGAGAATAATAATTTTACCAAAGGCTCCAAATATCTATAGTGTAGGGAGTTAAAATTTCAGTTAGCTGAACTTATCACTCGCAAGTGACTAAATCATAATACCAGAACCATCCTAGGGGTTCTCTCTTCAGAACCCTGCCATGCGTCTAGGATGCTGGCCCCACCAGTGCTTATGGACATGATGGGCGGAGACTAAGGACCTTCCGTAATGTCAACAGTCTAACAAACATATAGTGCCTCCCTTCGGGCATAAATAATCAAGACCTCGCAAGATCTAGCAATGGCTTTAACGAGCATACTATGAGTCCACTTCGGAGAGAACCTCGCAAGGTCTCTAATGGAGAAAACAGTCTTATAATAATATGAGCAATATTTTAAAGGAATAGAGGTCGCAACACTCAAAGGTTTTTAAAGTATCTTTTACCGGAATAGACTCACCCTCTGGAGTATAAACAAATCATCAATCAGAATAGACTCACTCTTTGGAGTACAATTAAATCATCAATATCTCAATAAAATGCAATTCCTCGCAAGGACACCGCTGAGATTCTAAGGTATTTTATCAACAAGTAACTCGCCAAAAGAGTAATAATAGATCGCAATCATAATTCAAACAACATGCTTCATGTCTATCTAAAAACATCTCTAGAATTTAGGTTCCACTATTTATGATACTTAATTCAAGATGAAAGAATGATTGGAATTGTAACGCCCGAAAAATTGATTGGGCAGGTTTTACCGAGCGCGAGGACTAGGCCTGGCGCTGTAACCCGTCTGACGCCAGAGGTTGAATACACCTGACGCCAGGGCCACTTGAGTGCCAGGGCTAGGGCTAGTCACGCGGGCAAGTATACGTGTGGCGGAACCTAATGGACGTGCTACCAGGTGTAGGACTCGTGCACGGTGGAACTGCACATCACACGTGTAAGTCATCTTAACCGTTCATCTAAGATTTTGTGTTCTAAGACGCGTGAAAACTTTAGAGGGCCACGTGGACCCTGTAGTGGTGCGCCACCTTTTGGGTGACGTGGACACCCTTGGGCGCCATGTGGAGGGGACCCTTTTTGTTTGAATTTTCATTAATGGATTACCCTTTTTGGAAATCAATTTGATTTGAGGATTTTCATAAGATATTATTATTTGGTAAGTAAATGTAAAGTTGTGTCATTTTTGGAAATAAAGTTAATATGGGATTAATCAAAGATATGAATTAGAAATTACTTATGTGGGTAGGTGGTGGTTACTATGAAACTCTAAACCACTTAATTGTGCAAGGATCGAGTGAGTTAGTGGAGTTAGTTGAGAGTTAACACTAATTCCATGCAATTGACTCCATTAACTCAATTAGTAGAAAACCGAAGAGACATATGGGAAAGAGAAATTCCAGAATTTTCTGATGCAATCTGAGCTTTTGATTTGAGGGGTTGATCAACGGTGGGGAATCAATTAGAAAGTCTATAAATAGGGCCTAGTAGGGGGCGGTTTTTGGCTGGAGTGCTTAAGCCATTTGAGCACCTCCTAGCTCAATCTCTCTCTCTTCCTCTCTCTCTCTCTTTTCCGACCGGCGGCAACCTTTCTCCGGTGGTGTCCGTGGTGGTCCAAGCAAGGTCGTCTGGCGAGGTGGTGTTGCGACGTTGTTGGAGTCAAGAGTGCTCGGGAAGAATTCGGTGTCTTCAACCAAGTAGGACGCTTTTTCCCCTTACTTTTCTATAAATATTGTTGAGATGAATGTTGAATGTTGATGCTTGAAGTTGTGTATTCATATACCTTGAATCCGTAGTGCCGAACCCAGATTGATATTCCCACTTGTTTCATGACTCAATAGTATTAGTGTTTCATCTTAATCAATTCTACATATGTTGTCCAACGAAAATGGGTTTTGGATTTCTATGTAAAATCATGCTCGTATCCCATTCGCATGTGATAATGCTATTCAATGCATATTCATGCTCTTTCTTGAATAAAGATTGGATTTTTGTGTCATATCAGAGCACTTCGGTGCAATTCCTTGTCCGATATTTCATGCATCTTAAGAGTAATATCTATTGCTATTAGTATATCATCAAATAGATAATCGTATAATGTATACCATATGACAATAAGAAACTATTCTTTGTAAGACCTTTTCCCTGTGTTTTCAGTTGAGGTTCGACTTAATGTCAATGTGTCATGAGTCCTAAAGCTGTTCGGAATTATTTGTTAGTATCACTTGTATAATGAGTTATGGAATTGACTTAGTAATCGGGTTGTAAAGACTTTGGAAAACTGATTTATAAACTGAGAATTCAGAACCAATAGGGCTCTGTAAAAATCTTAAGTAATAGTAAATTAAAGTCAGAAAAGGCTAATAAGGAGTTACTAAAGGTTATACATTAGTAAATTAAGTAAAACATAAGTTAATTGGTCTCGGCCAGGAGTAATCCTGCGCAGACAGACCTCATTCGAAAAATGATAACTAATTATACAGTAATCAGAAAATTAAGTTGTTTATCAATCTGAAAAATAGACATCTGAAGAAATTCAGGATAAAAATTTCATAGATTGAATCAATTTGTACCGAACGTGGTAACTAGATAAAGTGAGCTGTTCTGTTTTGGACAGAACACTGTTTCTGATTTTAAAAGACTTAAAATCTTAATAAACTTAAGAAACTTGAGTTAAAGTTGATATTTAAGACCTTAATCAAGAATAATATGATTTATAAGGTACTGAGAACAGTAACCCTAAATGAATATCAAGTGTCTTAGAGATAAATATGGTGTCTCATAATAATAGTCCTTTTGTTCTTCTTTTGGTCCATTCATGACTCAAGAGTATTCAAACTTGAAGTTGTATTCGATGTCTCTGACGTGGTCTATCTTAGACACGTCATTCAAATTATCCTGAGTCGGGAATTATTAATTCTAGGGTTAGGTACGACTTTAATGACGGCAGATATGAACTTTTAAAAAACCTTGTGATGTGTCTCTTTATAGTCGGGTCTCATTTGAGATTCCAGACTATTAACACTCCTTAGTGAGTTGATTCGGATATAGTCTGACATTTGCTTTTCACTCTATGAAGAGTCGAAATTTAGAAAGTCTTGTTCTAAGCCTTTTGACAATAGGGCTAGTTGTTCCCAAGAATTGTTTCTCCGCTAAGTAGCATTTATGAGAGCTCTTAGTCGGAATCATAGTATGCTCACGAGCCATTGCTAGATCTTGCGAGATCTCAGATTTTATGAACCTCTGTAGTTCAGCCGATGACGGCAACCGCGTGCGCTTAGATTGTATGACATTACGGAAGGTCTGCAATCTCCGCCCATTGTGCCCGTAAGCACCGATGGGGCCAGTATCCCTAGACGCATGGCAAGGTTCCTCTGAAGAACCTCTAGGATGTTCTGGTATTGTTGACAGATTTGAGAGCAGAAATTGTACTCTGACACTTTGGTTGTCCGAAGCTTATTTTTCCATCTTACCTCCATGAAAGTTTGGAGTCTTTGAGTTATTTTCCCATTGACCTTGATGTGTCTCGGATGGCAGTTGGTTTCAGGTAAGTAAACTCAGTCTTTTTGAACCTGAGTCTGTTAAACTATACCTATTTGGAGTCTTCTCTTATTATTCCAGTGTGGGTTTTCTGTATCCCACTGGGTATTTCCTATGGAATACTCATGCATCCTCTGATGCAGGAATTAAGGTGGAGCAGAAGTGATAGCATCCAGCGATGTGGACTGATGTTGGAGCTTAGAAGACTCGTCTCTTATGTTTTGCTGTATTTTGATATTTGAACTTGTGGCCTGCGTGCCGATTGCTTTTTGTTGAACAATTTAAGTGTATTCGGTTATTGTAATAGATAATTAAGATTTCCTTTCAGTTATTCTACCTTTTGTAAGTAAATATTGTTTAAGTCATGACGATCCTGCAAGTCCCATAATATTTAAATGGGATAAGCGTAGACTCGAGTATTCGGTCAGTCCCAGGTTTCCTACCCTATAACCATCATTGGATTGGCGCTTCCGCGTAAATCGGGTCTTGGAAATTTGGGGCGTGACAGGAATAGTTTGATCTCCAAGTAGAACTCAAACCGACACAAAGTTGTAAGTAGATAATGAGACTATAGATTATAGTGACTTATTCATAATATTAATATTTTTAGACCAAATAGTCAGTAGTAGTCCATATTATATCTTACAACATACATTGATGATACTTTGATCATATTAAATTGTAACATTAAGTATTAATATATACTAGTGACTTAGATATTCATTATAGTAAACTGTTCTGCTAATAATAGCCCCCTCTGACTGTCCCCACAGTCGGCACAATAGGAAATCTAAGTCTGAAATTTTAACAGTAGATAGTCTATGAGTCTAGTTTCCAATCCAACAAACGGCATATTTTTTTATTTTTCTACGATTAGTTATAATTTTTATACTGCAGTTCGTTGGCGCATGAACAAGCTTGGCCGAGACCCTTAAATCTTAATCATACATACTAATTACCTATCATTAACCCTTAATCATGATAATGAGATCTCATTAATCTTAAGTACTCCCCTCATAGGATTATTAGAGATCATTATATCTTCTGGAATTTAGTTATCACATGCTTTTATACACCTTTCATTACATAAACTAGTTTAAGATACTCCCATTTGTATAATGAAGACCTTAATCATAAGAATTACCACTTATAATTATATGGTACAATTAAACCAGAACGTTTACATAATTAAAATAGAACTTTCTGACATTCCGACGCTCAAGAGATGAATAATGTTCTCATGTAAAACCATCGTGTAAGCATTAGAAGATATATCACCCAAGAATATCAATACTTATACTCATAATTATAATCAATATGGAATCCCTCAATAAATCAAGCATTCATATAATCTCTACTACTGAGATAGAATCAAATAACTCATCATAGAATATATAGAAAGAGTTTAAAAGCAATCCTACCCCCTTTGTAGAATGAAAACTGCACTTCCAACGCAGCTCCTCTTCTTCTCTATGCTGCGAGACCTTCGCTCCTTCGTATATGACGAGGCTTGAATGAAGAAGTGTGAAAGCGTTGCTGGGAGAAGGGATAAGGGAAGAGAAACAAGGTTGGGGCGTTCACAAACTCTCTAATGTGATAAAACATAAGTTAGCCCCCTTATTGATGTTTATATAAACTTTATGCATATTCCAACTAAGATATTTTTCCTTTAGGATTCCTTCCCCATCCAATCTCTCAATTCCCCAGTTAGAAGTTTCTCATAGCTAGAAGGGACGTCTAAACTTAATCTTCCTTGATTAGTTAGGATTTGATATCTACTTTAACTAGGTTTCCCAAAAATAGTGCTTTCCGGATTCAATCTCAGGCGATGCGATCGATCGCATACATAGACGATCGATCGCGTACCCCGCCCAATCGATCGTGTACCCCAGCGATCGATTGCATACCCCGAACGCATACTAAAATTTAAACTAACATAAATTTTTGCTCTGAATTACGCACCTTCGGTGGCATTGGAAAGCTCTCTTCGCGCTCTTTAACGCCAAAATGCAAGACATAATAAATCATAATCTAACCAATTATCAAAACTTCTTATTTTAGATCAATCAATTTTAGTTATATGCATACCGAATTTTTTTTCGGGTGTTACACTTAGTACCAATTCGGGCGACCTCAGATATTGATGTTAGCATGGACTTAGCAAAAACAAAAACAATAGCCGGCTTCATAAGGAGTGTAGGGAAAAAGGTCTATGCTATTATTGTGATGAGAAATTTAAGAGGAAAAAGGTCTATGCTATTATTGTTGGTATTGATTCTACATGAATACCAACAATGAAGAAAATCTCTTATGAAACTACGAAGGAGCGTAGGGAAAAGGTCTATGTTATTATTGTGATGAGAAATTTAAGCTAAGGCCATTGTTGCAAAACACACAGAACGGGCAATGGGAAGGCTCTTCAGAACAAGAGTCCACATAGGAAAGAGCTATAACTTGAAATGGAAGTTTCCTTGTGCCAACCTTGTGGACAAGGTTTTCTCAAGGGGAAGGCAATGATATGCATATTATGATTGGGTGTGCTTATATTACTAATTATTATGTGTATCCCATATATAGGCAGTTATGTCCTAGTATTGTAAATAGTCATGGTCAATTACTAAAACTACCTCCTCTAAATTCTGAACGTGTCTATATATTGTAAGAGTTGTATGGCTTTCTTAGATTTGATTTTATCCTCATGAAAAGTTGTGGAGTTTAAGTCATTATACTTTAAATAATCCAATTTCTTCTCTATATTCTGCTGTATTGTATCAAATTGCTACATCATTAAGATAGTGAATGGCCTCGGATTACAAGGTCTGAGAAGTGCCTAATTGAACCAGATAACAGAATCTTTAATCAAGAGCTTATTGCATTCTTATAATAATACATCATCGAAGATTATATTACAAAAAGAACACTAGGAGAAAAAAGAAAAGAAGAAAATACATACACTTCCACTGGAAGAAGAAAGCCATATAATCCGGGTTTCTAAGAAGTTATTACTATCAATAACTCCTAGAAAACATATCACATAACGACCTTCAGGTGCTTCAAACACTACTGAAAGAAGCCTCATGCCACAGCACCAGGGGCATTTAAAAACAGGGAGGAAAAACCACGAGATCAAGGCACAACCGAAGGAATGTGGCCGCGAGCTTTCAATATTGACATTCTCATCACTGCGCCAGAAAAAAACACTCAAAACTAAAATCCTTAGTTATAAGATCATGTTCATGATTTCCTGCATGCAGCCTCTTCAGCAATTTCTTTTCACAAGCATAATTTTTGGGCTAGGCTGAAGCATACAGTTGTTCATAGTTGGCTTTGGATCATTAACTGAACCTGGCTGAAGTTTTATCTGCAAAAGGGGGTTCAACAAATAAATAACTTTTCAAAAAGTAGCATGTTTCTAGTGGCCGAAAACCAAAAGTTCGTCTTCAATTTATGTCCATGGTGCTTCAAAGTGAGTATAATTTTTAATTCTTTCTAAGCGACTTGAGTTGATGTGGGGTGTTGAACAATTGATAATAGAGGATCAAAGGCAAACAATAAATAGCAATGAGGGATAAATCATGTACATCATCATCAACATCCCAGCTTACCCCAATTCAGTACTTGGAAGCTCTTATGTTTACCCCTCTTCTAAGTAGGAATCAAATTTTCTAAACAATATAGTGAAAAGCACAACCAAAGAGTTCCAGCAGTCCAGTCCTTATTTTCCCTTTTAACCCCTCTTCTAAGTAAGATCATCAAATCTTCTCAACCATGTAGTAAGAAGCACAAAAAAAAGGCAGGTCTGCAGTCCAATTATTCATTTTCCCTTGATAAGTACACTCAAAAGGCTTTTATCTTAGAGTGAAATAAGACATGCTTCAGCTGACAATAACTATCAGTTATTTTTCAGAAGCAAATTTGTTAGATTCAGCTACTCTACACATATACAAAACGGCAAGAGCCATTATTATCCAAGTAAAATAAAGAGATACACCTCATAAAATATGACAGCATTTTCTTGGAATAGCAAAATCATAGATGTGCAATTCTATCGTTCTACTATACATATACAATCCTACCCATCAGCATCATTAGCCGCGCATTACCATCAATGAATGTAAGGTGCTGACAAAAAGGATTGCAACATAAGGTAGTTGACAAAAAGGCACATGACAGTCTTATTCTTTATCAATCAGAACTAAACAGGAAACTCTCTCCCATTTATTTCCAGAGTCCAGACTACTAATGCCCAGTTATACCCGTTTTAACGACATTCAATTCTTTATTTTCAGACCTGTTGACATTATTAGGAGAACGTACTACGACCAACGTGAAGCCATCCCACCATAACCTATGGGGGGAAAAAAACTTGAATCACCACTACATAATAATTAGTGCCCATCGATCGCCTGGCTGTGAAGCAGCCAGTGGGCTCATCCCACATCATTACTTAAATTTGTCCCTTTGTTTTATCATTGCATTGATGAAGAACCTACTAACCATAAAGCATAAGTCACAAACCTCGTAGTTCTGCAGCAAAGATGCAAACAAAGTGGTGATCGCAAGAATAGCAAATTTCTGACCAACACATGCATGTGAACCAGAACCAAAAGGAAGAAATGCCGCATTCTCTTTCGGGTCATCTACAAACAAATTTCTTTGTGAAGAGGGACGTGCAGTATGGCTGACAGGTGGGGGAGGAAAACTCCTCCAATTCCTGTTCTGCGATCTTTTTTTAATAGCAAAGGGAATTTGGGAAGTGGTATAATACTCTAAATTGAACTGTGTTGCTGAACAGAGAGACTGAATTACATAAGAGGAGAATCGAACCTTATATAGAGGACCGATCTTCATATACAAGGCAAAAACAAAAACAGGAAATTACTTGAGAAATAAATAAATAAAACTCGACCAAAATACCATATATAATGCATAAGACTAACATTAAAGACGTAAACAAATCTACAAGGAAATATAATCTAACAGGAAGAAGGCCTAAGTTCATTAGATCTGATGGCCCTCAAGCTCAGAAGTTGAAGCTCTGACTATGGAGCTCTTTTAAAAGGTGCATAAATGATTAAAGGGTGCTCTAACATAGGAAACCAAGAACTCATAAAAAAGTACAATACTTCACCAGGAAAGAATAAATAAAGTACCACCAAGACAATGAATGACACAACTTGAAGACAAAAATCAAACAGAGTATTGGACTAAAAAATTAGATTACCTTCTCAAAAGAAGAGACAAATAGACTAGACTGACCAAAAGCTAGGCAGAATGCTCTTCCAATCAAAGGCAATTTGTCTTCAGCCTTTTCAAGAACTTCTTTGATCATCGATGGACCAACAACTGGCTAGGACCTAGCCAGAGTCTGACCATTGATCCATACTTCTCATGGGATTTTGACAAAAAATCTGGAGTTTACACAAAAGTGAGAACAGCTCACAACAAATTCTTTGAACAGAAAAAAGGCTTCTGACAGGCAAAACCACAATGTAAGGTTTTAATATAATAAACCCTGACCACATAGATCAAAAGAAATTAATCTTCAAAGACTTGTGGTATCGCCTAATAGAAAAGCCAGGTTCCTCATATTACCAAACGATGCCCAAACCAATTCAATTATTTGTATCAAATCATTACATCCACCATCCCATCAGGCACCAACCCATACACCACATATACACCTACAAAAGCTGAAGATACATAGACAAGTATCCAACGAGATTATAGAAGTCCATCTTACCACTGCAAAATTCAAGACAACCATATTCTATAGGATTATGCAAATAATGCTCAATTGTTTATCTGGCAGCTAATCCATCCAAAAAAAATTATCTGAATTTTCACACGTTTTGCGCGTTGATGCAAAAGTAATAAAGTTAACGAGCAATTCACACTAAAAATCTATATACATTCAATTAACACAAACTATGACTCCATGTAAACACAAACGGTTACGCAAACTAGCTTAAACTCCAAATTGATCCGCAATCTCCAAAACCTCAAACTAAACCTGAACATACAAAATTTTGAGCAAGTTATATTCATTCGTTCAATTAACACAAACAATGATTCCATATAAACAAATTTGGTAGAAAAAACAGTTGTCCTGATTCATAAACTAGCTTAAACTCCAAATTTATCAGAAATCTCCAAAATATCAAACTAAAACTAAACTCCGAAACTCCGAATTCTCACTTCACAAGACTATAATGTAACAAATACCGTTGAGATTGTCGCCGGGCGGCGCGGCGGCGGAGATGAGCTTGGACTGGCCGCAGAAGGAGGGGCCGGGGATGTGGCGGTCCTTGGCCCAAATCCTGAGGAGAGCGACGAGCTTCCGGAGGAGGAGGGCGGTGATGGCGATGAGGGAGATCCATAGCATGGCGTTGATCTCCCGGACGGCGTAGTCCCTCAGCAAGTCTCCAGCACCACCACCACCACCGGAATGAGACCCTCCATGAAACCCTAGGAGAGAGAAAATCGCGGGATCTCCGCTTGCCGCCATTTCCGCTGGGTTTCCTAAATTCGCGGAAGGAAAATCCCATGAGGAAGACGATTAGGAAAGTAGTCCATTTGAGAACTTCGCGGTTGAAAGGTTGACTGGAAGTGTAGTTACACTTGCACCCTAACTTATGTGTTTATTGCAGTTATACCCTTCGTTTTGCCAAAAATTAGTACATAATCTCCATTTCATGTCAATTTTTCTTGGTTAGTACTTAGTAGTCTATTAGTACTTCAGTTGGAATAATATTTAGGAAAAATTACGTTTTAGTCTCACTTGCTAAAGTTTAACCACTTTAGTCCCCAGGACTAAACTGGTTAAACTTTAGCAAGTTGCCTTGGTCAATGACCAAAAGGGCATAACAGAGGGGCTAACAGCCCCTAACCTTCCTTCCGGTTGAAGGAGACGGAGCAGGGCTGGGGCAGTCAAGGCGCACGAAACCCTATGACTGCCCCCTTCTTCCCCAACAGGTTTTTGCCCCTTTCTTCTCCGTCCGCCATGAAAGCCCCATGACCGAGCTCCAAAGATTTTCATCCGGTGGTTTTTCTAACTCCGTTGAAGTTCCAAACCCAAGAAAGCTCTTGCGGCGAGCCCAGATTTCCACTTCTCCTAGTATCTGAGACGGCGGAAGTAATGGAAATGGCAGCAGCCACCTCCAGCAGCAACATTGTAGGCATCCAAAGTGAAGACGATGATGGTGGAGAAATCGGCAAAACCCAAACTATGGTTGCAGACGAAGGTAGTGGACATACCGGCGCAACTCATATGGCGGAAAAATTGAAAGTAAGTAGGATTGTAGGAAAGCTACTCTTTTTCTTCTCATTTGATCTGTCTAGTCATTGCTTGAATGTCTAAGTAGCGATGATAGGTAGAGTAGCTTAAGTTATGAACTGTAAAAGAGGTTGTGATAATCCCTATATAGATATGTTGTGATGACGAAGTTATGATTTGTATAATAGGTTGTGGTCATGTATAGATAGGTTGTGATAACTTATAGATGTGTTGTGATAGAATGTTATATTATCGCTTGTTGTGATGGCATGTAACTTCAGTTGTGGGCATGTAACTTCAGTTGTGATGAATGTTGTGATTCAGTTTTGTTGGATTAGAATTTGGTTATGATTGTTGTAATTAATGTTATGATGACTGTTGGCATGAGTTGTGATGCTATGTTGTAACAGCGCTGCTATGTAAGTTGTGACCTATGTTGTATTCTTCTTATTTATTTTGCAACTTCAGGTTGAAACAGGCAAGCTTAAAATTTTGGTCTGCTACTGTGGGAGTATTGAATCCAGCCCTGGTAACTGTGAAGATAGTTGGAGGTAAAAGCACGGCATTGTCACTAGAAGAGGATGAAACTCTGAGTTCATTTGTGGAAAAAATTGATGATGCCTTTAACGTTCCTCCCAACAATTTGAGTGTTGCATACTTGTACCCCGATGTGTATGTGTTGACTTTCTTGATATCCGATAAGGGAATGGCTGACTTTAGAGAGTTATTCCGTGGAAGATTTTGTAAGGTGCTGGTGACCCATGATGGAGATCAACGACCATTCATGAGTTCTCAAGATAGTGTGTACGAATGCAAGGTTAATCCTCTTCCCATCAGTGGTAGTAGTCAGCCAACACCACTACGTTCGAGAGTTTGGGATAACAACTTGGTAGGGGTTGGGCAGCATTTTAAAGACCAAGTTGAAGTTAGGAAGGCATTGAAATAACTCTCTATTGCCAAGAACTTCTCTTTCAAGTATTTGAAGAACACGAAGCGTCGGGTTATGGCATCATGCAGGGTTGAAGGTTGCCAGTGGAAAGTGAATGTGAGCTTGGAGCAAGCTTCAGGTTTGCTTGTGGTGAATGAGTATGAAAAACTTCATACATGTGCTGGAGGGGTAAGGAAAAAGTATCACCCTCATGCTTCACAAAACTTGGTGTCGGAGCTCATTTCCAGTAAGATAAAAGATACACCCTCGTATTCCACATCTGAATTGGTAAAAGATTTGCGAAATGACTATGGGTTGAGCATCTCATATCAGAAGGCATGGCGTTCTAAGGAGGTTGCCCTTAATTCTTTGTTTGGTGATTATAAGGATTCTTACAATGACATCCCTTGGTATTGCAACAAAGTAGTGGAGACAAACCCGGGGAGTGTAGTGAAGTATGAGGTTAATCGAAGAAACAGGAAGTTTTTACGTTGCTTCATCTCGTTGAATGCATGCATTCAAGGGTTCCAACATTGTCGACCATTACTTTTTCTTGATGGGGCTCATCTTTATGGGAAGGCAAAGGGGACTCTTCTAGCAGCCACTGCAGTTGATAGAGGCAACCACATCTTCCCCTTAGCCTATGGAGTTGTTGATAATGAAACTAAAGATAATTGGTTGTGGTTCTTACAACATGTGCGACATGTAGTTGGCTTTGCAAGGGTATTCACATTGGTATCCGATAGGGACAAAGGGCTGCTCGAAGCGGTTGCAAAGGTGTTTGGGGATGGATTCCATGGCTATTGTGTGCGACACTTAGAGTGCAACTTACTGAAGACAGGTTTGAAAGGGCACAAGGTTCAAGGAACAAAAAAGGTAACGAAAAAATAAATTGCGTACATGATTAATGATGTTGCAAAAGCAAGTGATATGCATGGCTATCACGTTGCATTAACTCACCTCCACAAGCATTCTAAAGTAGCATATGATTGGGTCATGGCAAATCAACCTGAGAATTGGTGCAACGCCCTCTTCCAAGGTGAGGGATATAACCACCTTTTAAATAACACTGCTGAGACTTTCAATAAATGGGTCAAGCCGGAGCGCGACATGCCAATTCTTGCTTTGCTTGATGGCATTCGGATGAAGATAATGATCAAGATGAACGAAGCGAGAAGGGCGAGTAAGAACTGGGATTCTTACCTGATTCCAGAAGTCAACGACCGGCTCAATGAACTGACCAACCAATCTCGGGAGCTATTAGTTGCGGAGAGTAATGAGAATGTGGTGGAAGTGGTTTCAGAGGAAGGACATTTAAGGATGAATCTCACTGACCTCACTTGTACTTGCAGGATGTGGCAAATTGAAGGTGCGCCGTGTATCCATGCATGCGCTGCCATATCTGCCAATGGAGGATCACCAGCGTATGCTTGTCGAGGGGATTATTGGACTACTCAGTGCTATAAGGACACATACAGTGAAACAGTTTTCCCGATCACCCATGATGACAGGCCGGTACGTGCAGAGCCACCTGTGGGAGAGCATCTCATCCTTCCACCAAAAACCAAGAGGCCAAGGGGGAGGCCGAAGACGAAGCCCTATCCGTCACAACCATTAAAACGGAAACGTCAATTTAGATGCAGTCGTTGCAACGGCCTTGGGCACAATCGGACTTCATGCGTGCAACCAATCAACGTGGATTGAGAGAGTGACTTTGAATTTTATTTCTGTAATGAACTTAATCCATATGATGACATTCGGTAGAACTTCATTTTTATGGCTTGTAATGATAATGTTTACATTACTTTGTAGTTTGTAGAATAAATCATATCGTAACTGCATATCGCAACGCAATCACAACTGCAACGCAACCTGCTATCACAACATGCATTAATCGCCACAAGTCAATCACAAGGAATGCAGAAGCTATGGGAAATTACTATATGTGGCCGCAAGAAACCTATCGCAATGCAATCACAACGTCAACACAACCTACTTTTACAACATATATAAGTCGCCACAACTTAATCACAACGCACGAAGAAGTTACTGGAAGTTACTGTTTGTGGTAGCAGCAAGCCTATCCCAATGCAATCACAACTCAACACAACCTTCTATCACAACATGTATAAATCACCACAACTCAATCACAACGACTGAAGAAGCTACGGGAAATTACTGTGTGGCAGCAACAAGACTATCGCAATGCAATCACAACGTCAACACAACCTGCTATCACAACATGTATAAGTCGCCACAACTTAATCACAACGCACGAACTTGTTACTGGAAGTTACTATTTGTGGCAGCAGCAAGCTTATCCCAATACAATTACAACCTCAACACAACCTGCTATCACAACATGTATAAGTCACCACAATGTATCATAACGCACGAAGAAGTTACTCGAAGTTACTGTTTTTGGCAGCAGCAAGCCTATCCCAATGCAATCACGACCTCAACACACAATGCACAAGTCATCACAACCCTCAAAGACACCTGCTATCACAACATGCATAATTTACCACAATGTATAAGTCATCACAACAATGCATAAGTCATCACAATAATGCATAAGTAATCACAATAATGCAATCACAACCTCACGGCAACCCACTATCACAACATGCATAAGTTACCACGATGTATAAGTCATCACAACAATGCATAAGTAATCACAATAATGCAATCACAACCTCATGGCAACACGCTATCACAACATGCATAAGTTACCACGATGTATAAGTCATCACAACAATGCATAAGTAATCACAATAATGCAATCACAACCTCACGGCAACACGCTATCACAACATGCATAAGTTACCACAATGTATAAGTCATCACAACAATGCATAAGTAATCACAATAATGCAATCACAACCTCACGGCAACACGTTATCACAACATGCAAAAGTTACCACAATGTATAAGTCATCACAACAATGCATAAGTAATCACAATAATGCAATCACAACCTCACGGCAATACGCTATCACAACATGCATAAGTTACCACAATGTATAAGTCATCACAACAATGCATAAGTAATCACAATAATGCAATCACAACCTCAGCTCAACCCGCTATCACAACATGCATAAGTTACCACCATGTATAAGTCATCACAACAATGCATAAGTAATCACAATAATGCAATCACAACCTCAGCTCAACCCGCTATCACAACATGCATAAGTTACCACGATGTATAAGTCATCACAATAATGCATAAGTAATCACAATAATGCAATCACAACCTCACGGCAACCCACTATCACAACATGCATAAGTCATCACAATAATGCAATCACAACCTCACGGCAACACACTATCACAACATGCATAAGTTACCACAATGCATAAGTCATCACAATAATGCATAAGTAATCACAATAATGCAATCACAACCTCACGGCAACACGCTATCACAACATGCATAAGTTACCACAATGTATAAGTCATCACAACAATGCATAAGTAATCACAATAATGCAATCACAACCTCACGGCAACACGCTATCACAACATGCATAAGTTACCACGATGTATAAGTCATCACAATAATGCATAAGTAATCACAATAATGCAATCACAACCTCAGCTCAACCCGCTATCACAACATGCATAAGTTACCACCATGTATAAGTCATCACAACAATGCATAAGTAATTACAATAATGCAATCACAACCTCAGCTCAACTCGCTATCACAACATGCATAAGTTACCACGATGTATAAGTCATCACAACAATGCATAAGTAATCACAATAATGCAATCACAACCTCAGCTCAACCCGTTATCACAACATGCATAAATTACCACGATGTATAAGTCATCACAATAATGCATAAGTAATCACAATAATGCAATCACAACCTCACGGCAACCCACTATCACAACATGCATAAGTTACCACAATGCATAAGTCATCACAATAATGCATAAGTAATCACAATAATGCAATCACAACCTCACGGCAACACGCTATCACAACATGCATAAGTTATTACAATGCATAAGTAATCACAACAATGCATAAGTAATCACAATAATACAATCACAACCTCACGGCAACACGCTATCACAACATGCATAAGTTACTACAATGTATAAGTCATCACAACAATGCATAAGTTACCATAATTCAAAGTCTATTGCAATGCAATCACAACCTCAACACAATGAATGAAAAAACTACTGTAAGTTATTGTTTGTCGCAGTAGCAAGTCTATCGCATTGCAATCACAACCTCATCACAACCTGCTATCACGGCATTCATCAGTGATCACAACTCAATCGCAACGAATCAATAAGCTACTGGAAGTTACTATATGGGGCAGCTGCAATTCTATCGCAATGCAATCACAACCTAAACACAACATGCTATCACAACTTGCATAAGTCACCCCAACTCAATCACAACTATGCATAAGTCAGAAGAAGTTACTGTATGTGGTACCAGCAAGCCTGTCGCAATGCAATCACAACCTCAACACAAGCTGCTATCACGACATGTATAAATCGCCACAACTCAAAGTCATCACGAATTAAGGCGTTGAAAGTCTATCATAACTTAATCATAACATCATGTGTCGTCAAACCCAAAATATATCGCAACCTACACCACCAATCTAACGCAACCTCATATGTCCATCACAAGTTACTTACATCACTAAAATAATGTCAAATATAACCTCGCCATACTAACATCACATATTCATATCAAAACGAATCAAGTCTATCACACAATTGGTACATTGCCCTCGATCTTAGAGACTACGTACCACACCAACCATTTTCTAAACTTTTTGACGTTGAACCTTTGAAGCTCATCGTCGAGCGCCTTCTTCAACAAATAGTAGCACATGAAAACCCCACAATCATCACTGTTGCACTGGGTCTCGGGAACCTCCACCACTTTTGTCTTCCATTTTTCCCATGCTCCTTCCTCAAAATCGACTTTCATGATATATTTAGAATGCCGCCTCATAGCCTTGAAGAACAAGTTGATTTCATTAGCAACATTGGGTCTATTATTCATACTATCATATATAAAAGCTTTCTTTTGCTCTAGCCTAAATTCTATCAAGCACCAATGTCTGTCTTTAAGCACAGGCAGCATCCACTTCTTGCAACGTAATGCATTATACCCATTTGGTCCTCTCAACCCTGCACTCACCTCCCGATGCCACTCTCTTGCAGGGTACAACGCTTCTGTATCGCCATCTAGATCGGGATGCGCACGCCTCCAATCTTCATACTTTTTCTCTTCTGTTGCGCAGAAAGACTGCATAAACAACATTATGTCAGTTAGTCCACATCACAACATATGTAAACATGGCTAGAAGAAATAATCAGTGTCACACAACTAACATCACAACTTATGCATAAAAGGGTCACAACCTGAACTACAAGATATAATCACAGCTACACAACTAACATCACAAAATCACAACTAATACTGATAATCATAATATGATATCACAACCTATGCATAGAGACTAAGCTTCACAACATTCAACAGTGATGATATAGATAAATAATGAAACTAACTTACAATCCAATGGGGGTCAAATATGTGAATAGTGGGGTTTCCATCTCCATTCAAATCCTTCATGGCCAAGTCAGTCACATCGCTTCGAACTAATGCTACAAATGCATCGACATAAAAATTGTCAACCCACCCAGGGGTAGCACCTTCATCTTTAGGTGCCACTCCCGGGAACCCCGACCACCTAAGGCTTTGGAGGTGGAAGACCTTCACTTGAATCCCACAAGCAAGACCAACATTTATAGTGTTGCCCATGTCTCCTCCATTTGGAGGTGGGATCGTCCAAATATGGTCAACCATCGCCTCTTCCGCTGTGGCGAGTGGGAAATCCTCGTACTCATCCCCATGCCTGCGATTTTTTCTGATAGCATTGGGGACGTAGTATGGTGATATATGATGTGCTCCAGCAACGGAGCGAGTGGCATGGTTCTGAACTAAGGGGGAGACAACAATTGAGCTATCTTGTGTCTTCTCCCCCTCCACACGTGCTAACAAGGCATCCTGCGACATATGAAATAAAAATGGTTACTTACAACAACAAGCATTTAACCAAACACAACCTATCTATAAGTCATCATAACAAGTAGCAAAAGAGTAAACTTACCATAAGAGACTTAAGGTCGAGGACTGGAATCAACTTGGGGAGAGCAAGTGTCGAATCAGATGCGATGGAGATGACAGAGGGTTCTTTCACAAATGCACTTCTTGGTTCTCCTTCTTCAACATGAGTGGAATTGAGGGAGATGACTGAGAGGTCCCTATTATGAGGGACTCGTGAGTCTTCCAACTGGCCTGCAAGGAGATCGTCTATTGTGTGAGCAGGTGCAACATTGTCGGCCCTATTGGTCGGAGTAGCATTAGGCGAGGAGGCACAATCTTCCTCATCATTATCATCCCCAAATGGAAGCTTCCGTGGTTTGAACGGTGATGTCTTTTTAGCTTGTGTTTTGAACCTCTTGGAAGCAGGGATTGCGGGGGACTCTAGGTCCTCAACAGGGCTCCTTGCAAGGGGGACTTTGCTATGTGTGGACTTGTCTGCCATATCATGTGCATCTCCTCCTACCACTTCATGGGCCTCTTCATGTTGGTCTTCTTCTCCAGGCACTTGTTGTTGTGCCTCTTCAGTCCGACCCTTTTCCTCTTCTCCTAGACAACCCACAACTTTCTTTAACTTTCTCATCTCCACTTCCAATACACGGCACCTATGATTTGCCGACATTATCTCCCTCTCCAGTCTGTTCTTCATCACAGTTACATTGTTCTTCATCACACTTACATCCTTGCGCAAACCCTTGTTGACTTCATACATTTGCATATTGGTCAACATCAGGCTATTCACAAGGTTGGACAAGCTTTCAAGAGTAGCAGGTCTGCTCTCCAGTAGCCGACGAACTTCTACAATGAAGACAACATGACAAAGATTACAACCTAATTTCGACATAGATTACAACCGAAAGAAATATCATCACAACTCAATCCCAACCTTTATAAAATCATCCAGTTACACCATCACAACCTACATTTACACTATTACAACGCAATATACGACATCTAACACAACCTAAGTAAAAGCACAACCACTAGTACAACTTCATATGGGATCTATCACAACCTACAAATATAGCATCACAAGTCAATGTCTGAATCTGTATATAAGCTATCACAACCTACATTTTCACGACATAGATTACAACCAAAAGATATGTCATCCCAACCCCAATCACAACCTCACGCATAAGCCATCACAACCTATATTTACACCATCACAATGCAATATACGATATACAAACATCATTTTATTCACATATTGGACAACCACAATCACAACCACAATCACAACCTAGAGAGATATTATCACAACTCAATATGAGATCTAACACAACCTACAAATATAGCACCACAACTGAATGTCCGACTTTGCATATAATCCATTACAACATTATAAGGGCTATCATAACCTACATTTACAACAGCAAAACGCAATATACGATATCTAACACAACCTATGAATAAAAAAACACAACCGGGTGACAATCAAGTACCTTTGACATAAGCATCACCAGCTTCCTCATTGGTAGCTTGTCGTCTGCGTTTGCTGCCAAGCTGTTGGATGTCTTCTGATTGAGTATCTGAGCCACTGTTGGGCCCCTCATTTGAAGGCTTCACTCCGGCACGGCTCCTAAGAGCCTCCTCCACTGGTGTCTCAGCTACCCTCTTTGCCTTGCTCTTCTTTCTTTGTTGCCTCTTGCGAGGTAGCTCATCAGCCTTGTGGCATCCTTTCTCGATGTCCCCTGCCACATCCTGCCCCTTGATGAACAAGTCTGATGCTTGTTCATCCTCGGTGAAGACAAGCTCCACAACCAAGCCCTCTGTATCCAAGGCCATACCAGCCTCGTATGTGTTCGGGGCAACATTGACACTCCACCTCTTTAACCTGGGTGATTGATCCTCCTCCTTATCTGACTGTATCAACCACCCAAAGTCTCTAAACTTGGCCTCAGCCAATTCAAAAAACCAAACCTGTACATGTCAAACATTCAAGTCAATTATAATAGCAACTGTTAGTATCCTCACAACCCAATATAATTAACCACAACTTATAATAGTGACCACAAGGCATAAGATACAACATACATGTAAAACAGCTCCACAACCAAACAAATTATATCGATCTTTCCTCTCCTCCCTATCTCATAGGCGTTACTAACGCTATTCCACAATGCATTGTAGACATCCCTAGCCCAGGGATATGCATCAGAGGTGGCAAGGTTGGACTCATCCATCATTGCCCAAAACTTGCCGTCAACCACATCCCCTGGCCTGGGTAGGAGGAAGACAGCAATGCAGTATAGCAAGGCCAACCTTGCCCTATCATTTACCTTCAACTTCTTATTGTTAACCTTTTCTTTTATCATTTTTGCGGTAATCTTACTTATTCTCACCCCAGGGAACATCCTCTCCTGGAAGGTGGGGCCCTTTGTGTGCTGCGATGATTTCCTTCCGACTAGAAATCCATCATGCAGTGGCAATTGCAGTATCATACTGACGTCTATCGGCTTCAGAGTGGCTGACCGCCTGCCGATTCTGAAAGTTAAGCCGCTTATCCTCCTAGCCAGCATGTGGCCAATTAGACGATGACAGACCATTGTGTCTGTCATCTCAAAGAAGACTTTGAAGCAAGTTTTCATTACTTGCTCATGGACCCCTCCCTTCAAATCTGGGATGAGGTTCAGCACTTTTGAAGTTGAGCATCTACACTCAACTCTCCCAATCTGTAAAATGTAATGAATGCAATATTAAGTACACATGAAGCACAACCAAATACATTTAGGGAATAAACACAAGTTTATGGCAACCATAACACAACTACAGCACAATGTCAACACAACCATCATATAACCGATGCATTCCAACCCTACAAAAGCACTATCACAATGTCACTAAATTTCATCACAGGTCATGACCAACACAAGGCCCTCAACTTTCTCATCACAAGTTCTACACAACTACTATTTTTCATCACAACTATAACCGCATTCATCAAAACTTAAAAGGAGTTGAACATACAAGCACATCTCAATCTATCACAACCTGTTAAACATCATAGAACAAACACATGCAACTCAATCAACCATTACTCTTGTCCATCACAACCCTACAGAAGAACCATCATAACGTCACCAAATCCATTAGAGCTCATGACCAACAACCCCAGCCCTCAACTTTAGCCATCTCAGGTTGTACACAACTGCTACACGTTTCCATCCCAACCATAAATGTATTCATGAAAGTTGAACATACAGACACCTCGCAAGCTATCACAACCTATTAATATCATAAAACAAACACATGCAACCCAACACAACTACAGCACAATGTCAACACAACTATCATATGACTGATGCATCCCAACCCTACAAAAGAACTATCACAATGTCACCAAAATCCATCACTACTCATGACCAACACAAGGCCCTCAACTTTTCCATCACAAGTTCTACATAACTACTACACGTTTCCATCCCAACCATAAATACATTTATGAAAGCAGTTGAACATACAGACATCTCGCAAGCTATCACAACCCTATTAAACATCATAAAACAAACACATGCAACCCAACACAACCCATTAAGAAATATTATACAATACATGAAACCCTCGACATGCACAAGCCAAGAGCAAGAAAAACATCAAACAATTATGAAAAGAAATATCTTTTACTTAAAAAAAGGGTCTTTGTACTTACTTCGTCTTGCCGGACGGAAGTAGAAGCTTCTGCCATTGAGGGCACCGTTATGAGGAGAGAACTACTCAGCTGGGGAGAAAACGAGGGAAGAGCGCCGCCGCTGGTAAGGGAGACAACGAAGGACAGCGCCGTCGCGAGGGGAGAGCGTTACGGGACACCGTCGCCGCGAGGGGAGAGGGCAAGGGGACACCGCCGCCACGAGGGGTGAGTGCCGCTATGACACGAAGGTCGCCGCCGTGAGATGGGTGCGCCGAGGAGGGTTGCGGTGTGAAGGGGAACGCCGCCGGCACTGAGGGACGTCGTCGCCGTTAGACGAGGGAGGTCACCGTGAGGAGGCGGTCTAGACTTGCGAGATGGTTGGGACGCGAAAGGGAAGAGGCAGTTTAGGTTGTGATGGAGAGACATGAGGTTTTGACTTTAAAAACCCATGTGACCAGTTTCTTATTTTTGAAATCACGTGGGTTAAGACGTGGAAAAGGCCGTTCAAACGGCGTTAATGACGCCGTTTGGTGGGCAGCTACGTTGTTCCATGTGACGAAGGGTAATTTTATCATTTTCAAAAAAATTAAGTGTGTTGGAGCTCGTGCGGGACTGAAATGGATATGAAATTCTGGGTACTTTGTACCAAAGTGGATACCATATTTTCCCCTTTGTACTATTTTGGTTAAAATTCACCTACTTGGACTAAAATGTAAACCACCCTAATATTTATTAGAGACACAAACTTATGAGAACGCAAGAGTCTAGAACCAATATTGCCCATGCTTAATATTCCCTCCGTTCCAAAATATTGCGTACATTTGGAAATATTATTATTCCAAAATATTGTATACATTTTGCCAAATCACGTGACTTCCTCTTTCCAAAATTGGAGGAGACTTGGAAGGTCGACTAGAATTTTGTTTATGAACGATCATATGAGTTGGATGGGATACAAGGGAGAAAAAGTCGTGTGACTTCCTTATGGGCTTCATGATCCAATAAAAATAGAAATTTTCTCAAATATACACAATATTTTAGAACGGATGGAATATATGTCAAAATAAACTTAAACAACCTGTATTTTACAACCCGCACGAAATGATTCAAAGTTTCAAAGCCACCGAATCAGCGAGTTTTTGCTGAATTATGTGGATTCGGCGAATTTCAGCCAAATGCATGAACTTTTGGCCCGAAGGACGGGGCAGTGCTTATTTTTTGGGCTAAAGGCATTTTCATAGTATTTACTTGGAGTTGGGAATTACAAACAGAAAATAATGTTATGATGGCGTTGCAGAAAACCAAAAAGTTATGCTAGCAGGGTATTGGAGGCCCATTTGCATCATGTTAAGGTCCACTTAATCATTTTAAGGGATGGAATCATCGAATGCCAGCTTGCTGATATATCGATATTGGATATCAAACCGATACACCGATACCACTCAGTATCGGATTTTGAAAATTTTCCAAATATCGCCGATATATCGGTATTTTTTGAAAAATACCAATATTTTTTTTTTGAAAAAAAATACTTTCATGTTTGTTTTCTATCCTAATATACATTTTTATGCATATTTTGAAATCTATTCTGTGTTTAAATTAATATTACTCATTTTAGAAGTTAGATTGTGAAAATATATGGTAAAAAGTAGTTTTTGACGACCGATATTTCGTCTCTTAGGCCGACCGATATTTTACCGATATCCGATACGATATTCCATGGGTGGAATGGAATAGAAACGTGAAAAAAAATAGAATGCACGTGCGTCTAATTAAGATATGACAAAATAAAAAATAAAAAAAAAATTCTATGTCACAAAGGAAAGAGTTAATATGCGATGTGCGTCTGATTGAGATCTAACAGCGCAACTTGATACAACATCACCCGCAACCCCGGCATGCTGACACGAGTGAGACGGCACGCTGCATAGCTGTGCAAGCTAGGTGGCATACTAATTCTATGTTATGACTAATGCTGGTAATTAATGGAGTGCCCATTATAGGACACCACTTATGGCTGCTCAGAAGCTTACTTGGCAGGAATTCTGTATCGGATATCAAAATATCCGAAATATACAGGAGATATTGTGTAAAGAAATATCGGTGGTCGAAAATTAATTTTTTTTATATATTTTCACAATCTAACTTTTAAAATGAATTATACTAATTTAGACAAAGCAGAGATGGGAAACAAAAAGAAAAGTTATTTTTTTCTTTTTTTAAAAAAAAATCCTAATTTTTTTAAAGGGCGACCGATATATCGGCCAATATTTTAAAAAATTTAAAAAAAATGATATTAATCAGTATCGTTTTATTAGGTAGGGCCTGATATCAATATATCGACGATACAATATTCCATGCCAAGTACCTTACTGAAGAAATGCTAATCAGCACAAACTAGGTACCCAAGTTTTCTGTACAAAAAAAGTACCCACGCTTTAATTTAAAACCAATGTCTAAATTTATATTTAAAAAACAATATCCAAATTAGACTAAGTGAGATCCCTTGCCATAAAAACTTATTAAAAGATCTGCTTATAATTTTGGGCATTACTCATAGATGGGAGTCCCACATGGGGCCACAATAGGATTGCCAGAAAATATGGGGCCCGGACAATGAGGTCCAGGTTTCCCCCATCATTTTTCTTTTATGGAACCCTAACCACAGCGAAAGAAATTTTCCAAATTCCACAGCAAAAAAAATACGAAAAATGTATCTCCTTTTTTTCCAACAAAACTTTTTTACAAAAACCCCTAGCATCCACAAGCAGGTGATGTGGACTTCTTGTAAAAATACGAAGATCAAAGGAATTTGAACTTCTCAAAACGGCATCCACGAAATGCGAACCCTTTACATGTTTAATTCAGGTATGACTGACAAAAAGGAACGTAAACACTTTCTTTTTTGTAACATTGCTTCAAATCATAAAAGAATTCATGATTTCACTCCACATTTACTAATGTAATCCCTGAGAAAACAAACAGTCTGTTCAAAATATAACAAAATATGACGCAATACAAAGTGCTAACTTATTTATATACCAAGAAAAGACATGCAAAATGACTAACAGTGCTACGTTAAAAAGCTTAGATTCAGCATATTAAGACACCAATAGAGGGCTAAAGCCACTACTAGAAGCCATACCACTAAATTAAATTCACATCTAGAGGAGTACTATTCTGCACATGTTCAAGAAGGTTTCGAGTAAGTTCTTTGCAAGTCCTTTTGTTATGCTTGGTACCACCACATGCACTGCAATGGAAATTTCGAGCTTCCACCACAGGTTCAGGCTTCTTTTTCCTTGGTCTACCAGGTTTCCGCTTCACCAATGGAGGATGTACAGGGGTCTTTTCCTCATCTTCGAACATGATTCCTTCATCATCTTGAACGGGATTGGGATTAACAGGATTTGAATATGCCAACCTATACATCTCCATAGACAAATATGGGGTGCAGAAATCGTAGGGATTACGATCAATACTGTTAAGAACTACAAGGGCATGGGGGCAAAGGCCTACCCTGAATCTGCCACTGTTTGCAGGAGCATGTGCAGGTATGCATGTTCACTAACCGGACCACCTCGTCAGAAACTTCGAAATGGTCCACAGAGGAGCACAGAATTTGTTTGGTGTGTGATTCTAACATGTCACGCTTCAGGTACTGCTCAGCAGAAGGGGCAAGTCTTGTATCCCATTTCTCTGAATCCAAATGCCGCGCATAAATCAGCTCCATAATCTTACATCTGATTTCATGGACTATTTTTGCAATGGGAAGGTCCTTCACCTCAAGCACCCACTGATTGAAAAGCTTTGAAACATCAGAAGTCATATGGCTATATCGCTCACCTGTAAAATAAGCATTAGACCAGTAATCTGGCCTACTCTGGCGTACCCAGCTAACAGCATTCTCTGATATTTTCTCGATTTCAAGCATCTCCTTTTCAAACTCAAGATTACTCGGGGCATACGCAGCTCTCCATAGATGGCGGATCATGTAGTCTGTCACCTCGGTGGAAAACCCCCCTCTAACCTCATATTTAAAGCACTGGCATAAATGGTTCAAGCAAAATGCATGATAACTATCTTGAAACACCTCAGGAATGGCCTTTATCAGTTCCTTCTCTCTATTAGTAATAAAAGTGATTCTACGGTTCATATCAACAACTTGCCTCAATTCACTCAAAAACCAATTCCAGTTTGGCTCATCCTCTCCGTCAACAATGGCAAATGCAAGGGGGAACATACCATCATCTGCATCTATGGACGTTGCACTCAGCAGTATCTCTTGATGCCTGTCCATTAAAACTTGTATGGTTCAGAAAAATAACAGGTCGACATGCTTCATTGAAGCCTAATCTCGATGCATAGAAACATATAAACAGGCTCTTAAACCTAGATTCCTCAGTAGTGATGAGAACAGTGTGACTTCCAGGATTTGTCTTTGTTATCATACGACATATTTGTGGCAAATCATCATATTCCTTAAAAGGTAAACCCTTCAAGCTCTCTTTTGCTACCTCCATTCCTCGCCATGCCTGGTGGTACCGTAATTCAACACCGTAATCTCTCTGAAGATCCCGTATGATGTCCCGGGGTTTTAGATGGGGTGTTTCAATCAACATGCTTTTTATCACATCAGCCACCCAATGCCTTGTTGCCTGTGGATGTCTAACCACATTCATACCGCCATTCACATGTATGAGAACTTTCATACTTTTTTATCTTAAAAATTGGTGTCTTGGCCAATTTTGATGCATGGATGCGCCACTTGCAGTTCTCAGCCTTGCATTTGGCAGTGACACGATTTGGATCATTCTTAACAAAAATAAATTGAAATCCATTGGCAATGGCAAATTTACCTAGAGTAGAGCGAAATTCTTTTACACTTTTAAATTCTTGCCCTACGCCAATTATACCTTTATCCCAATCAGTATTAGGTGTAATCCTACCTTCATTTGCAACTGGAGTGCTAACAGCAATTTTTTTGACAACAGGGCTTTTCTCAGGGGGAGAACTAGGACCAGCAGTGCTTGTTGAATCTCCTAAAGCAGCTTTATTAGCTCTACAAGATCAATTTCAAACCATTAGAAGTACAGAACAAGTGCAATCCATGTCATAACACAAGCCGTAACTAGCATGACCTAAGCCGTAACTAGCATGACCTAATCTGCCTGATCAAGTCAATAAGAATAAATTATTAAGATTTTGTTCATAGATAGCGTGGTCAGTCAGAGACTTAGCCAAAAAAAATTAATCCAAGTAATAGATTGTTGCCATCTACAAGCAAAGCACGTTTTATCCCCCCCAAGAAAAAAAAGGTAAAGCACGTATAGCATATGTCAGTAGCTAACCAGCTACCCATTAGAAGACAAAATTTTGTGTACCTGCTATCAATCACCAATGACATATCCCGCTCCATGTTTTCCTCACTCAAAACATAAATATGTATTGTCTTTGCATCCCCGTGAAAATCAACCATTCGTTGTAGGTCTTTATCAATCACAATATTCAATGCAGTCCGAGTATCACCAGGAAGAAAGTATCTCAGCTTAAGAATTCTATTGTCACATTTCATATCAACAGCTATTTCTGATTTAATCTCTTCCACAGTGGTGCTACTGCGAACATCAAAAGCTTTAGCATCTCCACCCGTGTATTGCATTGTTCCATCACTTTTAGTGACAAAATGCCCTCCATAGTGGCAAATGACAATTGTTAACTTCTCTACCATGTTGCACCAAGTTGAAACTGTCAAAAGACAAAAAAATATGCAGTTCAATAATATATCCAACCAAATGAAGACAACAGAATCACAGGGGACCACATTTTTATATATCCTTTCTGAAATCTATGTTGGACGGAACCAGCAGAACATGCAAAAAAATAAAGAAAAGAAAAAAATGATTATGCTGAATTAAGACCTCGCCCATTCTATTAAAAAAGAAAAAGTACCGCTAGCCAGCCTTATATAAGCAGGACCAGATGAACATTTCAACCAGTTAACCATGAATTTGACACCTTTCCGGCAAATACAACAAGTTTTTGTTAAATAGAAAAGCTAAATTGAGAAGGGAAGCTTAGTGCAAACCTACAGTTCTAAGGTAAAAATTTACCAGTAATGTAAATTTTGCATATGGTTAAATGTACGATACAATGTTGACAGAGGACTTAATACAAAATAGCTTGTGCTTAGTATATTGACATGGTTCTATGCACACCAGCAGGATGTCCAATGTAATGTTTTTGTTAATGAACCTCAAGCGTAATAAGGGAGATGGGTTAGCATCTCTGTTTTAAAACCCGGTTCGGCCCGGCCGGTTGAACCCGGTTGGTTTTCCGGGCCAGGTCGACCGGGCTGAAACGGGCTAAAGGCCGGGTCATTTGCAACCCGGCCGGGTATGACCGACCGGGTCCTCCCTCCCGGTCGCCGTCGCCCCGTCACCGTCACTCGCCGAGCCACCCCCCCACCGCCGTCGTCGTCGCCCCACCCCCGCCCTGCCGCGGTGCTGCCCCGACGACCCCCCCACCCCTCTCCCTCTTTGGTTTTCTCCTCCGCCCCCCCGACCGTCGCCGGCGACCCCTCTCCCTCCCCCCACCGTCGTCGTCGCCCCCGCACTGCCATCGCCCTGCGGCCCTGCCGCAGTGCTGCCCCGGCGACCCCCCCCTCTCGCCCCCCGACCTCCCCTCTCCCGGTCTCCCCCCTGTGATATCCCCCATCCGGGTCGACCCACCGGGTCAAACCGGTTGGCCCGACCCGGTCACCAAACCGGGTCGGGGCCCGAACTGGGTTTTAAAACATTGGTTAGCATCCAGAGAGCCAGAGGCCTCCAGCAGTATTATTGATCACCATTTCAAACACACAAGGACCATGGACCACCTCTTCTTGTTTTGTAAGTGTTAGTGGAAGAAGTGACGTGCAAAGTAAGAAAGAGACAATACGGCTTGGGCGCTCTCATTTATGAATTATTCCAGTAAAAATCAAATGAGATGAGGGATGGACAAAAGCTTACTAATACAACTTTGTATTATGCGGAACTCGAAATATGCAAAAAGCAACCACTTTGACTTGCAATTTTGGACTCAAAGCAGAAAAATACATTGAGCATTCAAATAATTTACAAAGCTACAATTGCAGAAAGTTGACATGTGAGAGTTTTTTTTGTGTAGGGGCTGGGGTGAGCACAAAGCATGATTTCTCTACTAGAAAGATAAGTTTTTTTCTCGCTTAGGCAAGCAAGTGGGCAAACAAAAAGTTTGTATTCAAGATTAAGAGTTAGCAGAAAGTTATACCTACTAATTTACTTCAGAAAAGCTCATACACATGTGCCCCTAATAGAATTTTAACACAGGGCACAACTTCTAACAAGATCTCGGCTCAGTCAGTTCATCAAGAATCGAGAAGGTGTATTCGGCAAAATATCGCCAATCAGCGCAAGATTAGCCATTTGCAATACTTTTCTGAGATCCCCTCCCCCCTTTCTTTACACAGATAGAAAATGAAAGAGGTGAGCATGCTGTTGCATAGTGCAAAGGTCAAATCTTTTTTTTCCCGGTTGGCAGACACAGCAGAATGCACACACAATACGATCAATCGATAAAAAATTTTCCTTTGTCAACCTGACTTGGCCTTCCGAGTTAAGCCAACCAAAATATGAAGCACAAAAGCATACGAGGAGACATCATAAACATGATACAAAAGGAAGAAGATATAGTCAACGGCCAGATATTATATTGAAAATCAATCCTTCAGCATACAGCAACTACAGGTTGTTTCTGTGCAACTGCTTACCCAACTACCAGGGGAAAAAATAAAACTATTTCATCCCGGACAATGATTCATTTTCTATCCTACCAAATTTATGAACACTCATTTCATATAATTTCCTTGTGATAAACTGGTGTCACAAGATGAAACAATTAAAACATGCACATAATATGTGAATGCCCACTTAAGAGAAAGTAACTAAATAAAATGGGTAACAAACCAGGCACAGCAAACAAGTCACTGACATGCTGTTGCTAGGGCTACCTAAACACTAACTATAACATTTGTTTCATTGTTACGATCGTACCACTGTTTTACATCAGCATCAGTGCTTCTAGATGCTTAAATGTATATACACGTGAAAAATATGTTTTCCCTGATCTCAAGATCGTTTCACATGACCTCTCAGATATCTCATATCTTTTACAGTACAAGACAAGAATTAGATCCAAAATTGTAAACCTTGCTTGAACAAGGGAACCAAAAGGGCAACTATGGGAGAAAATTGACAATCTGAAGCAGTAAGTAATAAAGCATACCCATATGCTTAACAGTGGAGATTCAGATGTGCATGTATAATTAAAAAGGAAAAAGCCATGGCCTTAAAATTACCACCAGGTTTTGACCTTAACATTACAAATACTTCTTTTGCTACTACTACTTCAAAATTTAAATGAAAAAACACTTAGAACAAAAATGTTCATACACATTTCCCAGCAACACATGAACTGCTAATACTTTTACATGTAGAAGGAAAAAAATTAACTTCATTTGACACCTGAAGCATGAACTTTTACTTGCACTTATGTAACATAAAGCAAAAAAGTTAACAAGAAACAGGTAATCATAAATGAGTAAATATCAATTCATACAAATAAAAGAACTACAACACATGCTTCTAAGATGGTTAACATGCACTCATATGCACATAAAGAAAATAGAAATAAAAAGAAATTAGAAATGGAACATTCTTCGAATGCAGTTAAGAAACAGATAAAGGGCACTCAATCCAAAATGCCACCCCCCTTTCACTGGAAGAATTCAGCAGATCTCTTAGCTCTTAAAAAAAAACCATTTACTTTCCCTACTCTACAATACAACAAACAGACGAAGGGTGAAAAATTAATTCTCTGATAACCAATCATGACCATTGAAGTACTCTGTAACCACGTATATTGACATTCATCTCGCTGGAATTTAGTCAAATTGACCATACCATCGTTTCTCTATGGTTTTCGTTTATATATTTTCAAATGCATTTGTACTTTAAATCTAAACTTACATACTGCTGCTTTTACTAACCAAACGAATTTACACACAGAAAATCTTAAAGAATTCAAGCAAAATATTGAAACATTAAAACAAAAATCCGTTGCCACCTATTTTAGAAATCACTACAATAATTAACAAACGGGAAATTTCCATAGACAAGCCAATCTAATAATGCAAACAATAATGAAATTGACAAGTAACCATCCCCACATTCATAAATTTGATAGTAGCCTGCAGTATAAAATACCGGAAAAACCTTCATATCCAAAAATCAAATCTGAAGAAAATAGCTATAGAATTTTTTTCTCCAGATATAAATATCATTCTATGTCAATGAGTATCTTTTCCTACACACGACACCAAACAGCTCAAATAAAAACAGATAAGACATTGACAGTGCTAAAATAATTGCACAACACTTCTTCTCACTTCCTCACAGATATAATAAGCAAATCAAGCGCTCCAGATTCCATCCAAAAAATTGCACCAATTTGGTGACAAAGGCTGATTCAAACTGATACAAACCGGTGTGACAAACCAGTACAGGATCCAACAAAGAATTTGGAACAAAAAAATAGCAACTGGCAACCGGGTCTTAAAATTCTTTGTTGAAAAAAAACAAAAGCAGTATTCCTAAACTTTTCCTCTCCTCTCAAAAAACCAACAAGCAATCAAACCAGCTAAAACAGAAAGTAAGAGTTTCATCGGCAGAAAAAAATCAAATCTTGTGAAAGAATATCAGTGTCCTTGGAGAAGAAAAGAAAAGCATTAACACTGGGATGGGAAGAAAGCTGTACCAGGAGGAGGAGTTGGATGAATTGGTTGCAGCGGCCGTCTTCGTAGGCGCCGGAAAGCGTGTAGTCCTAGACGGGAGTGGCGGAGAAGAGGGGAGGGGGATGGGGATCTTGGGCTCTCCGGCGCTGCAACCGCCCCTGGCCCTCAGAGAGTCAGTGACATTGCAGAGTCCTGAGCCGGTTTATCTTGGATCTGCGGTCACCGGGCTGGTTACTGCCCGGTTTATTTGAGAAGAAAACGGATTTGGATTCTACCATGAGATCTAACAATACTCAGATTTCTAAATTACAGAAGATATGGATTTATATTACTAAATTCACTGTTTGGCAATATATTGTCAGATCTGGATTTAGATTTGGATTTAGATTTGGATTTAGATTTGGATTTGGATTTGGATTTCTACATTCAATAACCCCAAATACCTGTTAAACAAATTGTTGACAGTGCACATGCAAGTAACCACGATACCTTTCCCTGTACTTACTAACTACAGTGAAGCAAAGGGAGAGCACAAATGCAACTATAGCTAAGCACCATTAACCTTTCAGAATCAAACTCAACCAAATTCTCTATCAGTCAGGGTCAAAGCAAATCAGCTAAAAGATTCAGACTTTTGTCACCAAAATTTACTAGCTTTCACTGAAAACTATATATATATATATGGGAAAAGTTTAAATGAGATCGCTCTCATATTGCTTACATGAGGCCACTTTGAATTGTAGCCATTGGATCTTGATCTGATGGCTACAAATATTCATGTAAACTCATCTCTATATATATATGGGAAGGGTTTAAATGAGATCGTTCTCATATAAGGAGCATGAGGCCACTTTGAATCGTAGCCATTAGATCTTGATCTGATGGGTACAGATATCTATAATGATCTCATGAGATATACAGATATCTATATATATATATATTTGTGAAAAACTTAAAAAACCACTTTTTTTACATGATTATATACTTGTTGTTTCTTCAGGGGCATAGGATCAAATACCTTGAACTCCAAATTAGGAAAGTTCCTGGCGAGCAACTTTGCAAGCAGTTCGGCCGTGGCCTGAGTGGAAACACGAGAGGCACGAACGACCCACCACTGGAGCCTCAAGAGGGCGAGGTTGAGGTCGTCAGTCCAAGACTTGTACTTCTTCTTGGGCTTCTTGATAAGCCGTTCCTTGACCTCCTCTCTCCAGTTATAGGCCTTGCTCTCCCTGTTTTCGTTCCGGAGCTGCCTCCTTTCTCTGGTAGTCAATGCGCCGTTGTGGGCGGATTCCACACTTGCAGATACAGCAAGGAAGGATTTGATGATGGGGCAGCGAATAAGAGGAGGAGAGGAACCCAGCGATGTCAACGAGGATGGACCCTAGTTTTTTCTCAAGAGGAATCAGGCCGCAGAGGAAGAACAGAGCGGGGAGAATCCGGTGCCGGCGAGGGCAGAGCAGAGGAAGGGACCACCAGGCAAGGAAGGAGACGGAGGAAGCAATTTGGGGAAACAGTCTTCCTAACTCCCTCTGATGCCCAACCCCGACCCCGAGAATTTTCAAATCGCGTCTCGTAGATGTCATTTAGAAATCTGCACCTCTTAGTTTTGAAGGTAAATTTATGAATTCATTGGGATTTTGGTGAAATCCAAATTCGCAATCACAGAATGGCATCCAACCAGTGAATTTCGATTTCTAACCCTAAATTTAAATCTTGAAATCTAAATCTTCGTTCCCAAATGCACCCTTACGGTGATAATAAATGGGAAATGTTTCGGTTACCCATTTTGTGGACATGGCCATGTCCACGTGGGCCTTGGTCCTTTAATCTGGTATTGAAAATGAGTCATGCTAGGTAGACTCATAATAAATCCCAACGGACGAAGTATGACACGAGCTCCCTCCACATGATCGTCTGCACTGCACAGGATTGTTTGTGGGATTAATTTTGGAGTTATGTTAAACCCCGTTTTGTATCTTATTTTTCCTTAATTTTCTTTGGCAGCTTATTTTACGTTAATTTTGTCAAGGTATGATTAATGGATTAGATGAAGCCGAGAGAGAGTTACTTTTTTGTTTTTTTGTTCTTTTGATAACGAGGGGTGTCGAGTTCATGCGACATGTCCTAGGGCATTGGTAACCGACCTCTTAGAGCACCGTATCCCACCTGGCATCCCCTCGGGTGCATACAAGGCCTACCCATCATATGCATTGGGGTAAATAAGGTGGATGGCCAACAACAGAGTGCGGGTTTTGAACTTGGGACCTCTGCTTTAAGAAGTATGCCCCGACCATCACACTAAAACCCCATTGGGTAGGAGAGAATTACTTTACATAGACCACAGTAGAAGGAACCCAAAATAGGGACAAAGTGGGCTCCTTTTTTGGTGATCGGTCACTACTGGTTGCGTTGGCTTGGTTGTAGTCTGTTCATGTCACTTGTCCAAAAAGGCCCTGGTGGGGGGTTGGCATTGTGGCGCCAGCGAGTAGGGAGGATTCGGGAGATTTTTCCACATTACCTGGCTAATGATCATGAAATACCATATTACCTGATTTTTTCGGGCTCATGTCATATAATCTAATTTTATAACCTGATCTTCCCATTTTACCCTCCTAAAACCTTAAACCCTAAACCCTAATACTTCATGTTTTACCCACTCTTAGCCCATTTCACATTTCACACAAGCTTCTCCCGCAGTGATCATAAGGTGAATAAGTTCCCTTTAGAACGTAGATATCCTAAAATATTATTACACAAAATTTTATTACATAATTTATAATAGAGATGATGAATTTGCAAAGAGGGAGCATGTGGTGAAACCGCTATTATTCTGCTTCATTTCTTCTTCTTTCTTCTTTTTTAATTGTTCATCCCCACTTAAGTTATTATCACGAGAGAAAGACTAGGAAAAATAGATAAGAAATTAAAGGGATAAGGGGATATTACTCGTTGAATTTTACCCTCAAATTGTGTCATCGATGACACAATAGAGACGATATTGTGTCATCGAGGATATGATAGAAGTGGTATTGTGTCATCGAGGACACGATAATACTGTTTATGTGTCCTCCTCATGGACACGATAACATACTTTAACAAATTTCATATCTCCTTTATTTCTTGTCCATTTTGTCCATTTCTTTTTACGTTCTTCTTTATTTTTATTCATTTTTCTTCTAATGATAATATCATAAGGATCTTGAGTTAATATCTTCTATAATATAAAAAAATATATAATAAATGGCACGTGGTGTCTCAACATACTTAGGATATCATCATGAGAAGAAAGAAGAGGAAAAATAAAGAAGAATGCAAAAAAATAGGCGAAAACGGATAAGAAATGATAGAGATATAACTTGTTGAATTTTATCCACAAGCGGACACGATAGTATATAGTGTCTAGCATGTCGGCATACTTCAACGAATCATATCTCCTTCATTTATAATATATTTTTGCCCATTCTTTTTACGTTATTTTTATGTTTACTCCTCTTTCTTTTAATGATGATATCCTAAGGATCTTGATATCATATCTAGTAGAATATTTAAAAATATATAATAAATAATATATTGTGTCTCAACATACTTATGCTATTATCATGAGGAAAAAGATGAGGAAAAATAAAGAAGAACATAAAAAGAATGGGCGAAAACAGATAAGAAATGAGGGAGACATGACTCATTGAATTTTGTCCCACAAAAAATTGTCGTGTCCTCTTACTTCAACGAATCATATTTCCTTCAATTCTAATCCGTTTTGGCCAATTTTTTTGTGTTCTTCTTTATTTTTAGTCATCTTTCTTCTAATAATGATATCCTAAGGATATTAAAATAATACCTAATAAAAATTTAAAAATATATGATAAATAGCATGTGGTGTCTCAACATACTTAAGCTATCATCATGAGAAGAAGGATGAGGAAAAATAAAGAAGAAAGGATAAGAAATTATGGAAATATGACTCGTTGAAATTTATCCCATGAAAAATGGTATGTGCCTTCGAGGACACGATGGCAACATGTTAGCATTGTCACCATCGATCCGTTTCTGATCCATTTTTGTCAATTCTTTTTGTGTTCTCCTTTATTTTTACTAATCTTCTTTCTAATAATGATATCATAAACATCTTGAGACAATATCTAATGGAATATAGAAAAATAAAAAATAAATAACATGTGGTGTATCGACATGCTTAGGCTATCATCATGAAACAAAAAGGAGGAAAAATAAAAAAATGTAAAAAGAATGAGCGAAAACAGATTAAAAATGAGGGAGATATCACTCCATGAATTTTGTTTGAATGTGGGTTGACATGAATAGCACAAACCATCCCCTCTCATGTGTTTATATAGAATTCTAGGGTTTCTCCTCTTATGCAAATCCTTTCTTATTATGATCTCATTCTCCAATAGGAAATCTCCAAAATCTCAGAAATGTTTAGTTAGGATTTGGTATCATTTTCTCATGAAAATCCTCACAAAATATGCAACTTCCGTATTTGAGTTTTGTTGGTGCGATCGATCGCGACCACAGGCAATCGATCGCGACTCAATTCTGCGATATAACAGTACTTACTATTGATTGTCGCCAATAGCGATCGATCACTGCCTTAAATTGCCAAATTCCCGTACTTACGATCGATTGTTCTTGATGGCGATTGATCGCAACACAAAAACTGCAACTCACAGTAAAAACGATCGATCATCACCCGATGTGATCGATCGCATCGGCCTTACTCTCGGTAGTGAAACTGTCCCGATCGATCGCATATCTTCTGGAGGTCGATCGGGTCCGAAAATTCAATCGATCATATCTTTTTACTCCAAACTCTAAATTGCGCACCATTGGTGGCGTTGGAAAGCTTTCTTTGCGTACTTTAACACGAGATCGTAAAACACAACTAAATAATTTAAATAAACATCAAAACTTCTTATTTTAGATCAATTTTTCAAAAATATCAGTTTTAGTAAGCATACCGATTTTTCGGGTGTTACATAATATCTCCATTTCTAATCCGTTTTTCCCCATTCTTTTTGTATTCTTATTTATTTGTACTCTTATTTCTTCTAAGGATGATATTCTAAGGATCTTGAGATAATATCTAGTGGAATATAAAAAAATACACAAAATAAGAGGAAAAATAAAGAAAAAACGCAAAAAATTTGGCAAAATGACCAGAAATGAAGGAGATATAATTCGTTGAAGTATGTCATGCTATCGTATCCGCTATCGTCCTAGAGGACACGAATGACACTGCTATTGTGTCCTCAACGACACAATAATTATGCCCCTTTTTTGTGGGACAAAGTTCAACTAGTTATATCTCCCTAATCTTTGATCCGTTTTCGCTTATTTTTTCGTCTTCTTTATTTTATTTTATTTTCTTCTTATGATGATAGCCTAAGTATATTGAGACACCACATGCAATTTATCGTATATTTTTAATATTCCACTAGATATTTGATCTACACATGAATTATGCATTTTATTATCTCCTAAACTTATGTTTCTGCTAGTGTTTGATTAGAATAACTACTACTTTAATATAGTTTTTGGTTTTTGTAGGAAACAAGAGTCATACACAGAAATGAGGTGAAAAGTAGCTAAAATGGTTAAATCATTATAACTTTGTGTACAAATATTGGATTAGACTGATTCAACATGTTAAAGTTCAAGAAGTCAGCTTTCCAACGCCACCAACTACGCACAATTCGGAGTTCGGAGCAGAAAGTTATAGCCATTTGAAGATTGTGAACAATAACTACGATCGATCGGATATCAATGCGATCGATGGCCTCAGCCGCAAAAACAGTGTATTGAAGGAAGAAACGATCGATCGGACCTCAAAACGATCGATCGTATCTACTGAAATTTTTCATCCATGTAAGACAGTAACTACGATCGATCGGTATCAAACGGCATCGATCGCCAAAGCGATCGATCAGAGAAAAATAATGAAGGAATTGCGATCAATCGGTAAACGAACGATCGGCAATATGGAGCTATCGATCGCCGTATACGAAAAACTAAAATAAGCCCTATTTTGACTCGGATTTGGAAGGGGACTTCGTGGTTTCTCTTCAAACTTATAAATAGGCCTTATGGGAGAACGTTTTGAGCACCAGAGAATAGAATCTAGAGCTTTATTGGAGGCAAGAGAGGAGCAAGAGAAGGAGTCTTTTGGAGCAAAGAAGAAGAAGGATTCATGACGATGGATCTACATAAACAGGCTTCTCTTTTCTTTCTTTTTATGTGTAACTAAACTTTTATTCAAGGCTAGATGAAGCCCTAGATGTGTATTGCTACTCTTGATAGTTTAATTTAATATAGTTGATTATGATTAATGCTTAATGTGATTTCATGAATATTCTTTTAAGTGCTTGATCATAGACTTGATTGATTATGAATGAAATTAGATATTGTGATTGATTTTATGCCCAATCAAGGATAAGATTAATTACATTATAATAGACTTGTGATTGATTCCATGCCCGATCAAGGATAGGATTGATTACACAATAGTGGATGAACTTTCGTGTCCGATCCAGAACATTAGTGAATTCATTAGTAATTCGTGTGTCCGATCAAGAACACGTATTACCATATCATGTTAACTTATGCTTACTAATAATTAAGAGTAGTAATTGCATGTCTAGTGGTCGATTCTCTGCCTTGATACTTCTCCATATTGATTAAATCTCAGTTAGATTAGATAAAGTTCATTGCTTTCTTAGTCTAGAATCAACACTGCTATTTTCTCTTGAATTTGGTGAAATATTAATCCGTCCCTGAGGTTCGACAATCCTTTCTATACTCATCGTAGTACAATTGCCTTGTGCACTTGCAAAGGTTTTATATTTAAACGATCAATATTATCTCAATATTTTTAAGATATCATCATTAGAAGAAAGATGAGTAAAAATAAAAAAGAATGTAAAAAGAATAGGCGAAAATATATCATAAATGAAGAAGATATGATTCGTTGAATGATACGATAGACATCGCTATCGTGTCCTCGATGACACAATAACTCTACCCAATTTGT
The DNA here is from genome assembly GCA_039654745.1 of Houttuynia cordata. Taxonomy (NCBI): domain Eukaryota; kingdom Viridiplantae; phylum Streptophyta; class Magnoliopsida; order Piperales; family Saururaceae; genus Houttuynia; species Houttuynia cordata. The sequence goes on from CM077504.1 coordinate 5,499,209, forward strand.
GGGACAAAATTCAACGAGTGATATCTCCCTCGATCATTTCTTATCTGTTTTTGTCAATTCTTTTTGCATTCTTATTTATTTTTCCTCCTCTTTTGTCTCATGATGATAGCCTAAGTATGTTGAGATACCACATGCTATTTATCATGTATTTTTCATATTCTACTAGATATTGTCTTAAGATCTTTATGATATCATCATTAGAAAAAAGACGAGTAAACGCCAAAAATGGGCAAAAACTGATCAAAATGAAGGTGAAATGATTCCTTAAAGTATGCAGTCTCTAACAATAGACACAGTCCTTGAACATTTTTTGTGGGACAAAATTCAATGAGTCATATCTCCCTAATTTATTATCCGTTTTGCCCTTTCTTTTTGTGTTCTTCCTTATTTTTTATCCTCTTTCTTCTTATGATGATAGCTTAAGTATGTTGAGATATCACATGGTATTTATCATATATTTTTCCATGTTTCACTAGATATTAACTTAAGATCCTTAAGATATCGTCATTAGAAGAAAAAAGAGTAAAAATAAAGAAGAACGCAAAAAGAATGGGCGAAAATGGGTCAGAAATAAAGGAGATATGATTCATTGAAGTTGTCATACTATCGTGTCAGCGAATCATATTTCCCTAATTTTTTATCCATTTTACCCATTTTTTTGCATTCTTCTTTATTTTTCATCATCTTTCTTCTCATGATGATACCTTTAAGTATGTTGAGACACCACATGCTATTTATATCATATGGTATTTATCATATATTTTTCCATATTTAACTAGATATTATCTTCAGATCCTTAAGATATCATCATTAGAAGAAAAAAGAGTAAAAATAAAGAAGAACGCAAAAAGAATGGGCAAAAACGGATCAGAAATAAAGGAGATATGATTCATTGTTGTCATACTATCGTGTCACCGAATCATATTTCCCTAATTTTTTATCCATATTTACCCATTTTTTTGCATTCTTCTTTATTTTTCATCATCTTTCTTTTCATGATGATACCTTAAGTATGTTGAGACACCACATGTTATTTATCATATATTTTTTAATATTCTACTAGATATTGTCTCAAGATCTTTAAGATAACATCATTAGAAGAAAGAGAAGTAAAAATAAAGAAAAATATAAAAAGAAGGGGTCAAAATAGATCAGAAATTAAGGAGATATGATTCATTGAAGTATGCCCATGTCCTCGAGCTATCATCATGCATTTTTGCCCATTATTTTTGCTTTCTTCCTTATTTTTTATCCTCTTGGTCTCATGATGATAGCTTAAGGATCTTAAGACACTACCTAGTAGGGATGAATAATTTTAAAAAGAAGAAAAAGAAATAAAGCAGAATAATAGCAGCTTCACCACATGTTCCCTTTTTGTAAATTCATCACCCAATAGAAGTTATGTAATAAAATTTTGTGTAATAACATTTTGAGATATCTGCCTCTAAAAGAGAACTTCCTCACCATATGATCACTGTGGTGGAAGCTTATGTGAAATGTGAAAAGAGATCAGGGTGGATAAAACATCAAGTATTGGGGTTTAGGATTTTAGGAGGGCAAAATGGGATGACTTGGTCCTGAAACCTAGTTATATAACATGAGTCCAGAAAAATAAGGTAATATGACATTCCAGGCTCATTAGTCAGGTAATATGGAAAAATCTCTGGGTTTGGCTATAGACTATGAAGTGGAGGCCATGGAGGAGGAGAGGGGAAGTTAAGACTTAAAGGGATGGGGGAAATGAATATCATATCATATCATACTACTATTAAATAAGAAAACAATGACAATTAACCCTTATTTTTTAATGTTAATCCCATAATTATTCTTAATGCCATTATTCTTAAATGGACTCAATGGAAATGAATATTTCCCTGTTATTTGCATTGAGTAGGAAACTTAAATTCCCTCTTAATTACATGTGTTGAGTTCTTTCCATATCCCATCCTTATTTCCATTGAGCAAGAGTCCTAAATTCTCTTAATTTCCCATTAAGAAAGACACACTAAGATCTTAAAAAATCTTCCAGTATCCACTCCCTATTTGTAAGGCACATTCAAGTATTCCCCATATCTTCCTAAAACTAATCTTGTTCATACTTATCCAATTCCTAAAATCCTAACTACCCTTATCTTTTTTATTTTTTTATTTTTTAGAACAGTCCACAATGAATAGTGCTACCTTGACGTTGACTATTTGCTCTAATATTATTCCACAAGTCCTCTCCTCTCAAGTTTCAACTTCTCGGCTAAAGCTATGACTCCACTAGAACCTTCTTTTGGACCAGATTCGTAAAATCATAAGTAATAAACTTGTCCATTTACACAGTTCCTATGATACTAGTTTATCTCTGAATCATGATCTTTTGCCTTTATCTATGCATATATGTAATAAGTCCTATCTCTCTCCGCATAAATATATACTCCATTGTGATTAAGAAGTATATCAAGAGAATTAAAATACAAGGATCATTTTCTTTTTTGAGTAAGCATTGTATATTGAGAATCAGGATATAATCATGTAGAAATAATTATGATCATCCTCAAAATGACTTATACGGGTTAAAAAAATATTTTGGCAAGTACAATTCAATTATGTTCAATTGTATAAAAATAAGTGCCCAGTTTACATTAGACTTGTCTCATGCAACTTACATGAGTCAAGTTATCTCGAGTTGTCAAATTTTGATTTGACAGTGAGTGTCAAATCAGTGAGTAGGTGAGTGTGAATCATCACCCACCCTTTTAGCCGTCAGATCAAGATCCGACAGCTCAAGATTACTTGGGCTCATGCAAGCTGCAAGAGACAAGTCTCATTTAAACTTTTCCCTAAAAATAAAGAATTATTGTGAGTATTTTGGGAGGGAAAGAATTTTCCAAATCATGTTATCAGCAAAGCCATTTATGAAGTGATTTGCTGGCGCGATCTTGGTGGATGAAATCTACTCAATAAAGAAACTTAGGATCTTATTGGATTGGATGCCATCTAAGGTTATATAGCATGTCGTTTCTGCGATTAAATTTTTTTGGATACATACTGCATTTTTACTATGTTAGTTACCATGCAACAAGATTAGACTTTATCATGGATAGCATTAAAGAAACAGAAGTACGACATTCGAAAATATTCACTTGGAAGGCCGGCTGTTCAGCATGTCTTACACTTAGAACACAAAACACTGATAATCCAAGAAGACAAAACTTGAAAAAAACTGCTAGAAGAAAAAAGCTAAGAAAACAAGTAGAGTAGACAAGGATGTTGCCAAAAAAATTCTCCCTCTGTATGGAATTATTATTAACATAAGGTTTTTCAGAATGAATAAGATAAGGTTTTTCAGAATGAGCTGTTTCATTTTGAAAACCTTATGTTAATAATAATTCCGGATGGAGAGAGTAGTAGACAAGGACTTGACACCAAACTCTTTCGGAGTGAATAGCTAAACCAGATAAAAAAAAAGGAGGATGACTAATCCAGCAAAACACCCAAGCTGGATGGGATCGGAATTAGCAAGATAGTCAGCTACCTTATTACCCTACCCTATTTACATGGATTATGATCATCCATTACAAACACAGTCCATAAAAAAAAATAAAAAGTGCCACAGAATATGAGCATCCATTACAACATGAAAGAATTCTACACCATAGAGATAAAGCAGGAAGCATTATATATGAAGAAAAGAGAAAACTTTATAAGCTCGAACACTAGAGAGAATCTTTTGGCATCCTTTCTTTTGTCAGCCTCCATTTGTCTCATTGATTTTTTTAAAGTTTAGGTGTGGTCAATGCAACTAGGACAAAACACTTATCCCCAATATTATTGAAGAAATGAAAGTATAGAATTCTGAAAGACCTCTTAAAGATCAGAAGCCCATTTATTCTCCAAAATCCTACCACAAATCCAAGTATCATGTTCATGGAAAACCATACCTCATCGCATTCTTCTCCATCTTCATTTTCAAAATCACCATCAACTATTTCATTTGTTGGACAACTTTTTGCAAGTGGAGCACCACAAAGGTCACGGTTTCCAACATAAATAGACGGATCCCCAAAGGAATTTTTCCTTGTCAATTGTTGGTCGACAAATTTAGCTTGCTCAACTTCAATAATCTTGATAAACTAAGAGGAATTTCACCAGTAAGTTGGTTATTTGACAAATCAAGAGACTCTAGTGCTTCCAATCTTCCAATGTTCCTTAGAATCTTTCCAGTCAAGTGATTATTTGACAAGTTCAGGGAGAATTATTGAGAAAGTTTTGTCAACTCATCCGGAATGTCTCCATGGAATTCATTGCTTGAAAGATCAATATTTGTAACAAGATCACGTATTGCAGTATTCGAGCATCTGACCTTTACTTAACACATATAGGTGCTTTGTAAAATATGAATATCTGAGAGTATCCAACGCAATATGATTAACCCAAATTACATATTCAAAATACAGGTCCTGTTGATCCCAGTGCCTTGGAATACCAGTGATATTTCCCAAACTTCTTGCAATCAAGGCTGACAAGCAATTTCTAGATACATCAAATATCTGAAGAGAGGTCACGGTAGTCCCTGGTGAACTTGTTTGACTGCAATCTAAGAACACTCATGTCAAGAGCTTATCACTAACCACAGGTTTAATGCTGCCAGAGAAGTTGTTATCCCCCAAATCAAGGATTCTCAAATATGAACAATTTTGTAGAGATGAAGGCAATTTTCCGGAGAGTGTGTTTTTGTTTAAATGTAAAGAGGAAAGTGATTTGAGCCCTCCAAAAGACCAAGGTACTTCCAATTAAAAAGTTCTCACTCAAATCAAGTAGTATGAGAGAAGTGCAATTACCCAAGCTTGTAGGGATTATCCCACTCAAATAATTATAAGAAAGGTCAAGAAGTTCAAGTCCTCTCATTGTGCCCATCCACAATGGAATTGTGCCATTTATTTGGTTTCCTGAAAGAGAGATGATGGTTGGATGTTTAGTTTCATTATGAGGAATGGGTCCAATAAAATGATTGTTTGAAAGACCTAGATATGCAACTGAAAAAGGGTTGAGTAGACAAGGCAATGGTCCTGTGAAGAGATTGAAGCTCAGATCAACATAAGTAGCATTGTCAAATGCCAACTGATTTGGCAATAGACCTGCAATCTTGTTATGAGACAGATCCATAATGTATAGCTGATAAGTAATATTCCAAAACCAAGAGTTTTTTCCATATTACCTGGCACCAACTTTGATATTCCCATATTACCTGGTTTTTCCCGTGAAATCTCATATGACCTGGAATATGGACTTGAAGTACCCAAAATGCCCTTTCTTCTATTTTTTCGTACTAATACTATGCGAAGAGGCGTGTTGTGTACAACACGAAAAAATACAAGGGTTCTCCGGCGATTTCCATCGGTGACTTCACCGGCGACCGGCGAGTTCGAGCGGCGATTCAACCGGTGACCCCTGTGGATTTTGACGAGCCTATTCGTATCCCCCATCTCGATTTGGAACTGCCCCGCTGCTGGATTTCGATGACACAACTAAGGGAGAGTGCACAAAGGTGGCAATTTGAAGCGTATACGTCGGTATTTCGGATCTTCAACCTTCTGAGTTCCCCCGCGGCTCCCTTCACCTGCATGTAACCGGCGGATTGACCGATTGAGCTTCGGTTAACGACGAGGAAGAGTGTGAAAGGCACTTGCGAGGAAATACACACATACACACGACTAAACCGCGGTAAGTTACAACAATCCTTACTGATTTTAGTTTCATAAGGTCCGATATTTGGATTTTAAATTTTTACTATGAACTATATAGTCATGTCTATAAAAGACACGACTTGCTATTTAGTTGTGTACGCGACAACACGACTTTTATATTTTTGTGTTTCACTGACATGACTTTTCTACTGACCACTCTACCTCTCTCCTTGCAGATGGATAAAAAAGAGATGAGTCTATGGAAGAAATACCATCGGAAGAGGAGGAGGATCAAGATTTTGTATTGGCACCTCGACAGCAAAGTCAGAGGGGCAGGAAGAGGAAGGCTCCGTTGGACCGACCAGTAAAGAGAACATACAATGCGCGACCGGCGCTTCAGACGTTTTGTCAACTAGGAGCGATGAAAAAGTGTGCGGCCCTCCTACAGCGTCACCAAAGATGTGCCCAAGTGATCAAAGATGCTGGTTTTACTGTCATTTTTGAAGGTGAGGACGTAGTTTTATCTCGGAACCTCCTCGACCATTTGGTCAGGTATTGGGATGAGTCGGCGAAGGTCTTCAATATCAAGGGCAGGACGCTACATTTCACAGAGCAAGAAGTTACTCTTATCATCGGATTGCCCGCAAAGGGCGAAAGAGTTGAGGTCTTCCCCTCCTTGACACGCCGGCCGGAAGGTCAATTCTTCATAAAGCACTTCGCCGCGAGGAGAGCAGATATTCCACAGATTGAGGAAATCATAGACAAGCTTAGCGCGGGTGAACTGAAGATGGAAGAGGAGGACATGGCAAGGATGATCATCTGCCTCCTCTTCTGCACGGTGCTATTTCCACAAAGCACTAGAGCGGTTCATCCCTGTTTGTACCGTTACATTGACGACCTCCCAAGATTGAGGTCATACAATTGGGCTGGGGCTGTGCATAACATATTGGTTTCTGGTATAACCCACACCAGCAGACTAGTGGGTGCGAGATCGCAAGGAGGGTGCCTGGGTGGTGGATACCTAAACGGCGCCGCATATGTCCTTTAGGTATGTAGCATTCATAGTCTTCGAAAGGCAAACAAGTCTTATACAATACCACTATATTTATAGTCGTGTCTTATGCAACACGACTATATTTATAGTCGTGTATGATGAAACACGGCTAGGTATATAGTCGTGTTGTATACGGCATGACCATAGTTCAATTCGTGTACTATTTATAGTCGACTAAGGCAACCTCGCCTTGTAATAATGTTTTCATCTGTTTACTATGCAGATTTGGTTTTTCGAGCACACGACAATCTTCCATCTTGTCGTGGTCCCTACCAGTCCACGGGCCAAAAGGTGGCTAGGAAGTGGGGCCGTCATTACAGAGGTGAAGAAAGGTGAACAGAAGAAGCACTGTATGGCCGACTATTGAACGGGAGTGTTCCACAATCTCCAAGTATGGGACGAACTCGTCGACGTAATCAGTCCCATGGCCGGAGAGGCATCTCTCCTTGCTTCTTCAACCTCAGTGGCCCCTCCTCCGCGACGGCAGAGGCCGGAGAGGCCAAAAATGAAGAGGAATCCCAACCAACCTGCACCCCCTTCCTCGAGGATGGCTGCCCAGTCCACTGCAACTGCAATGGGGCGATTGGAGGGTGCGCTTCAGGGCATACAGTCATTAATTGAGATAGCTCTGTCTTCGTATGAGGAGATGGGAAGGAGTGTTGATGTAAATTTTAATATAATACTCGCAAGCGCACGAATCTATAGCAGAATAGTGGCTACGAGGTCGATCCCTCAGAGACTTAGTAAGATATTCAACCTAATTCTAGAGTATGTAGCAAGTAGTAATGTAATGTAAAGTTCTAATTTTTATTTTCTTTTTAAGAAATCAATTGTTCAACTAAACCAAAAGCACAGAAATTAACCAAACAAAAGATAAAATAATAAAGAAAAATCCTGTTTTGCTTTCAGTCTGTCTTGCTTCTCTGTCCTGCTTTGCTCTCTCCTCCACCTTCAGCAACAGTCTCTCAACTGCACGCCTCAACCGTTCTGCTCTTCCTCTCGAATAGAACAGACAGTCCCCAATTCCAGCCAAAGCAAAGCTTCTTTCCCGTGTTGACTCAACACCTTTTCTCTCTCTCGAGCAGAAACGGTAAATGACTCTGCTTTACACTCTCAAGCCAAAGCAGTTACTCTGTTTTGATTTCGTGAGCCAAACAGGACTACTGCTCTGTCTCTCGACCAAGGCAGCAGTCCTCCTCCAACACAGTCCTCTTCCTTCTCTACCGATCAGCCAAAGACCTTTCTCAATCAAGCGCAGAATCAAACCTTCTCAAATCAGACGCCACCAACAGCCTCTTCTCTGCCCAGCCAACACCTTGCCTTCTCTCCCTTCTCTGCCTCTCAGCCAATCCCACGAGCAGAGATTCTGCTGTTGCTGCAAATAATTCAGGCCACCTCTAACTCTCCCTTTTCTGCCTCTCAACAGATCCAGCCACCAACAGCTCTCTCCCCCAGCACAGAGCAGCCCAGCAAAAACAAAACTTTTCCTCCCTTTCTGCCTCTCGACAGAACAGCCGCCACCAACCCCTTTTGTTTTTCTTTTTCTTTTTCTCACAGCCAGAACAGTGCCCTGTTTTTATAGAGACAGCCACCCAGCAATTTTTCTCCCAAATCGAGACCTTTCCAAATCCAAATCTTGTGTAGATATCTCCTCCAATTAACAGCCATTCCGAAACAAAGTCGAACCTCAATTTCCTGATTCGGCATCTCGCATTCGAACTTTCCAAATCGAGATTGCTCCTCCTTTTCATCTCGCCGGAACCCATGCTCTGCAACTGGTTCGACGCCTCCTCGACCTTAGCCTCACCGTCGTCTTGCCGTCGCCGTCGTATCATCGGAAGCATGACCCACCGCCGGTAACGCCGTCGCATCGTTTCTTCTTCCACCGGTAGCCGAACAGAGCCTCCGAGCTCTGCTTTCTTTCTATTCCAGGCGCCCGAGCTATCGGGCTCAGGTTGCTTGTTTTCTTTTTTTTTTCTTTCTAACCGGACCAAATGCTGAACCGCCCAAACCAATTCCGGTTCTTTTCGATTTTCTTTTTCTTTTTTTTCTTTTATTGGGTTAAAACCCGTCGTACCAACCACGTCCGTCGGATCTTCGATTTCTTTGCATGAGCTGATTGACGCGTTCCACATTCGGCGATCTGATTTGGAGCTCTAAAACCTGCATAAATAAAAATAAATCGTAATTAGACGCATAATAAAACATGAATCTATTAAAACCAATTAATGCATCTAAATAACTCAATTAAGCGCGTTTATTCATTAAACTCCAAATTACTCACTTAACACAGATAAACATTAATTATCCTTATTTTAACTAAAAATACGACTAACAAATAGGTAGAAAGGCATATAAAAATGTGTATATTTTGCATATATCAAATACCCCCAAACCTACATTTTGCTAGTCCTCGAGCAAAACAAAACAAAACAAAACAAAGAAATCCAACTAATCCACTTTCGCAGGAAATCACGATTGCATTTAGCACATGCAACAAGCCTTTTAAACCCCCAGGTGTCCCTGGCTGGACGAGTGAAGTCTCGTGAGGGTTTGCAGCCATGCTACCCACAAACATGTATTTATGAAATAAACCTATTTAATCTAAGTGTAGAAAGAAATAGAAAATCACTACAAAACAAACAATCCTAATATCCCTTCAAATGCAAACTGCAATGTTTAAGAAAATCAACCACATGTACTTGGATTTATAATCAACTGGAATATAGAAGCCCTCAAGTAAGTGGTTTTATTCTACACCTTCATCTTGGAAATTTCTGCTCAATAGGATATAGCATGATACTTTATATAGTAAGAGTGTAGAACATTGTAGCAATACATTCTAAATCTCTGTTTTATACAGATTCAGTGTGACCCATTAACCAAAGAACATCAGAATCAACACAGTCGTCGTAATCTTTAGGTTCATGATAGCACAGATCTGCGCGCCTCCTTTGGGTCCAACATTCTAGATTTGAGAGGATAATACACCATAGACTTTTTTTTTTCTGCTAGGACTGTGTAAGGCCTGACTTCAAGATGCTTAGGTTTAGCAATGACTCAGGCCAATGACTCCCAGCCAGTTGGCTTAGGGCATTAGGTTTTAAGTAGACCGCTTCGGGCCCAAGCATCAGCCTAAGTTAATCCTATAAAGTCAAGCAGCCCCCTTTCTTTTATTTTTGTTTTCATTTTTTCGCATTTTTATTTTCATCATTCATATTTTCAGCAATCTTTATTCCGTCCAGGCTGTATTATACTCTCAACCTATTTCCGGTTCCATCCCTTGCCATAGCCAAGTAAATGGTCTATCATGATCTTTTAAGCTCAACAGACAACCACATATCATCCAATGACTCTGACTAAAGATATCCCACTGTAAATTAGCATTCAACAAATCTCTAGACGGTATTACTTTATGTAACTAGTGTGTGTGAGTGAGTTTTATTAGCTCAAGCACATGTTCCAAGAGGATTGTAACAGAAAGATACTGCTCAGTTAAGTTCTCTATCCTCCAGTATACTTACTCACACTTCCAATGCAAATTAATCTCTTAAAAATTGAAGTATGCATCATAAAGGGATAAACTATCAAAACCTAAGAAAATTACTAACAAACAACCTAAAAACTAATCAAATTTTTATGGTTTTTTTTATTTTTTTTTCAATTTTCAATTTTTTTTAATAATAATAAAAACCAAAGGAATACTACTTTTCTTTTCTACACCCCCAAACCTAAACGAAACATTGCCCTCAATGTTTACTAAAATAAATATCACAATGATGAGGAAAAGAAAAGGAGTGTAAGGAAAGAAATCACCTGAATGGAGATGCCTCATGGTAGATGTAGAGCATTGAAACACACAAACTAAGAATGAGGAGTAAGTACAAAATATGGAAAAAGAAAATACACCCCCAAACCTAGATTGTAGCATCCCCACACATGTATCAACAACCTAAATATTAAACAAATAAAAAGCTATCAAAAACCAAAAATTTGGGTTGCCTCCCAAGAGCACTAAGTTTTACGTCTTCAGCCAGACGTAACCAAAAATCATGTAGGAGCATTAGGTTCATCCAAATCTAGAACAATCTCTTCCTTTTCAGTAATACCATCTAAATATGGTTTCAATCTTTGCCCATTAACTTTGAAAATAGTTCCATCTTTAGGGTTTTGAATGTCAACCGCTCCATGGGAAAATACTTTGTGCACAATGAAAGGTCCAGACCATCGGGAACGGAGCTTTCCTGGGAAGAGATGTAACCTGGAGTTATAGAGCAAAACTTTTTGACCGGGCTCAAATGACTTTCTCAGGATTGACTGATCATGAAAAACTTTGGTCATCGCTTTGTAAATCTTCGCATTCTCATACGCCTCATTACGAATTTCGTCTAATTCATTGAGCTGCAATTTGCGAAGTGTTCCAGCCTTGTCCATATCAAAGTTAAAAGTTTTGATGGCCCAATAAGCACGATGTTCTAATTCCACAGGTAAATGACAAGGTTTTCCAAATACAAGTCTATAGGGAGACATTCCAATTGGTGTCTTAAAAGCAGTACGGTAAGCCCACAATGCATCATTTAATCTTTCAGACCAATCCTTTCGGTCGGGACGAACCGTTTTCTCAAGAATGCGTTTAATTTCCCTATTTGAAACTTCGACTTGTCCACAAGTCTGCGGATGATATGGAGTTGCAATTTTATGAGTAATGGAGTACTTTTTCAGAAGTGATTCAAAAGCTCTATTGCAAAAATGTGTACCACCATCACTTATAATTGCTCGAGGGGTTCCAAAACGAGAAAATATGTTTTCTTTCAAGAACCGAACCACCACTTTGTGATCATTTGTTTTGCAGGGAATGGCCTCTACCCATTTGGAAACATAATCTACAGCAACGAGGATATAGAGATAACCAAACGATGGAGGAAATGGGCTCATGAAGTCAATACCCCAAACATCAAAAAGTTCAACAATCAGGATGTTAGTAAGGGGCATCATGGACCTACGTGATAGTGTACCCATATGTTGGCATCTGTCACAATTTGTGCAAAATTCATGAGTATCTTTGAATAAAGTAGGCCAATAAAAACCACTCTGCAAAATTTTTGCAGCAGTCTTTTTCGCACCGAAATGGCCACCACATGCATGAGCATGGCAAAAAGAAATGATACTATCAACTTCATGCTCCGGCACACATCTCCTAATGATTTGATCTGGGCAATACTTGAACAGGTATCGATCATCCCAGAAGAAATGCTTAACCTCGGCGAAGAATTTGGATTTATCTTGTTTTGTCCAATGTTCAGGAAGTTGAGTTGTGACAAGATAATTAACAATATCAGCATACCAAGGAAATTGAGAGACAGCAAAAAGTTGTTCATCAGGGAATGACTCATTCAAAGGTAAGTGTTCCTCAGTAGACTCGTCAATAAGTCTAGACAAGTGATCAGCAACAACATTTTCAGAACCTTTCTTGTCTCTTATCTCAATATCAAATTCTTGAAGTAATAGGACCCAACGAATTAAACGAGGTTTAGTGTCTTTCTTTGAAAGAAGATATTTCAAAGCTGCATGATCTGAAAACACTATGACCTTGGATCCTAAGAGATATGATCGGAACTTGTCTAAAGCAAAAACTACAGCCAACAACTCTTTTTCTGTAGTAGAATAATTGAGCTGAGCATCATTGAGAGTTCTACTTGAATAATAGATGACATGGGGTATCTTATTCACCCGCTGCCCCAAGACAGCTCCAACCGCATAATCGGATGCATCACACATAAGCTCAAAAGGTAAATTCCAGTCCGGTGGTTGGATGATGGGTGCAGATGTGAGAAATTGCTTGAGTTGATCAAACGCTTTAGAGCAATCATCATCAAAGACAAAATGAGTTTCTTTAGCAAGCAAATTGCACAAAGGTCTTGAAATTTTGCTAAAGTCTTTAATGAATCTTCTGTAAAACCCAGCATGGCCAAGAAAAGATCGAACCTCCTTTACTGATTTTGGTGGAGGCAGACTTGAAATTAAGTCAACTTTGGCCTTATCAACTGCAATTCCTTTATTAGAAATAACATGCCCCAGAACTATCCCTTGACGAACCATAAAGTGACATTTCTCCCAATTTAGCACAAGATTTGTTTCTTTACACCTTGCCAAGACAAGAGACAAGTGGTGTAAACATTCATCAAAAGAGGATCCAAACACCGAGAAGTCATCCATGAAAATTTCAAGAAATCGCTCAACCATATCTGAAAATATGCTCATCATGCACCGCTGGAATGTGGCGGGTGCATTACATAACCCAAATGGCATGCGACGATATGTATATGTTCCAAAAAGACAAGTGAATGTGGTCTTTTCTTGATCCTCTGGAGCAATGGGAATTTGATTGTAGCCTGAATAGCCATCTAAAAAGCAATAGTAGCTATGACCAGCAAGTCTCTCAAGCATTTGATCAATGAATGGCAAAGGAAAGTGGTCTTTCCTTGTGACCGAGTTCAATTTTCTGTAGTCAATACAAACCCGCCACCCAGTGGTCATTCGGGTGGGGACTAATTCATTATTATCATTTTGACTACTGTGATTCCTGACTTCTTAGGAACAACCTGAACGGGGCTGACCCAAGTACTATCTGATATGGGGTAAATGATGCCAACATCTAACAATTTTAGCACCTCGGTTCTGACGACCTCCTTCATATTAGGGTTAAGTCTGCGTTGCATTTCACGGGAAGATTTTGCATGCTCCTCAAGGTAAATGTGATGCATACACAGAGCAGGACTTATACCCTTAATGTCTGCTATTGTCCACCCCAAAGCTGTCTTATGTTTGCAAAGAACATTAGCAACTTGCCTTCCTGTTCTGAATCAAGGTCTGAAGAGATGATAACAGGCAAGGTATCAGAAGAACCTAAAAACGCATATTTAAGTGTATCAGGTAATGGTTTTAGGTCAAGTTGGGGTGATTTTTCAATAGATGGGACAAGTTTAGACTCGGGAACTGGAAGAGGTTCCACCCTGGCTGTCCATTTGGTTGGGTTCAATATAGGGGTAGAGTCAAGCAATGCATTGACGTCTCTAATGGACCCTTCGATGTCAAAGTCTAAGCCAAAATGAGTTAAACATGTCTGGAGGGGATCATAATTTAGAACAGTTTGCAGGGATTCCTCTACTAAACTTTCAATCATATTCACTGCAAAAGAATCATCCGTCTCCGGGGGTTGTTGTCTAACATTAAAGACATTGAGTTTGACCTTTAAATTGTCAAAAGACAACTTCATAACCTAATTTCTATAATTTATTATGGCGTTGGATGTGGCTAAGAAGGGCCTTCCCAAAATCACAGGGATCTGACTACCAGGATTCTGCACAGGTTGGGTATCTAAGACAATAAAGTCTACTGGGAAGTAAAATTTATCCACCTGAACCAGAACATCCTCAATAACACCGCGTGGGACTTTAACTGATCTGTCTGCAAGTTGCAGTGTTATGGTAGTCGGTTTCAACTCTCCTAACCCAAGTTGCTCATAAACAGAGAATGGTAGCAAATTTACACTAGCTCCTAAGTCCAACAATGCCCTCTCCACAGTATGGTCTCCTATAACGCATGAAATTGTGGGACATCCTGGATCTTTGAACTTAGGAGGAGTGTTATACTTAAGAATTGAGCTAACTTGTGCAGTGAGAAACACTTTCTTATGTGCATTCAATTTTCTTTTCTGGGTGCACATGTCTTTTAAGAATCTTGCATAAGCGGGAACTTGCTTAATAGCATCGAGCAATGGAATATTGATTTGCACTTTCTTAAAAATTTCCATTGTCTCATCAAATTTGTTCCCTTGAGATGTTTTTGCAAGTCTTTGGGGAAAAGGTGCCTTGGGTATGTAGGGTGGCATATGACTAGACTCAGGACACGAAGAAGCTTCTAGGCTCTTCTTCGATGTAACAGGACTCACGTCTGGTCTAGTGGTGCTCTCTTGGTCCTCACCCTTTCTAGTGATTATTTCTATGGCAGTTTTAGGTGGTTCAACATTATTGTCAATTTGTTTTTCACTCCTAAGTGTAGTTATGGCTTTAACTTGCGCTGGAGGGTGGTCTTGACAAGAATTAGATCCCACTTCAAATTGTCCTTTGGGATTTGCTACAGGTTGACTAGGGAACCTACCTTTTTCTCTCATTTAATGCAGAAGCCAATTGACCCATTTGAAGTTCCAGCTTCGCAATTGCTTGCGAGTTGGCATGTAAAGAATGTTGGGTATCTTTTTGAAATTGTAGAGAGCTTTGCATGAACAAATTCAAAGTATCCTCAAGAGATGGTTTCTTGGGTTGTGTAGGGAATGTTTGAACTTGTTGAGGGTAAGATTGATTGGGAGGGTACCCTGGTGGTCCTCCTTGATGCGGTCCTTTAGACCATGAAAAATTGGGATGCCTTGCCCAACCTGGGTTATAAGTTTTCGAATATGGATTATTGCCAGGTCGAGGAAAGGCATTTATAGCATTAGCCTGATCACTATTGTATTCCACTCCAGAGGTGTTAGAAGGACAGTTTTGTGTGACATGGGAGGGGTTAGAGCAAATAGCACACACATTGACATGTGATGGCATTCGGGGCCCACCAGCAGACATCAACGCATCAAAGCGTTGTGTTAGGCTGTCGATCTTGGAAATCAAATGTGCATTATTGTCTACCTCATATACACCTCCTTTCTTTTGAAAAGGAAACGTTCTGTCAACTCTACTTGAGCAATCCCATTGCTGAGAATTCTCGCATAGAGTCTCAATAAAATCCCATGCTTCTTCGGCACTCTTCATCATAACTGACCCACCACTAGCGGCATCAACCATTTGACAGTTCTGAGGTGTTAAACCGTCATAGAAGAATTGAACTTGTTGCCACTTTAAAAATCCATGGTGTGGACACTTAAGGAGCAAATTCTTCCATCTTTCCCAACACTCATAAAAGTGTTCACCCTCCTTCTGCATGAAATTTGTAATTTCTCTACGAAGGGCATGAGTTTTATGAACATGGAAGAATTTGTTCAAAATTTTTTCAGCTAATTGATCCCAACTCCTAATTGTTCCAACTTCTAAAGAGTTCAACCATGCTTTCGCTTTTTCTTTCAAAGAAAAGGGAAAGAGGCGCAACCTAACAGATTCATCAGAGAAATTTTGGAATTTAAATATAGCACAAATGTCAAGGAACTCTTTAACATGATTATAGGGATCTTCTTTATTAGAACCATAGAATGTGGGCAAGAGTTGCATCACCCCTGGTTTCAACTCAAAGTGGTGTACCGTGGTGAGCGGCAACACTATGCAGGAAGGTGAGTTGAATTGAATGGGGGATGAATAATCTTTTAATGTCTTCCTCACATTCTCATTTTCCATGTTACCTAATTGATTTGTAACATCCATTGTATGTTTGAGTCTTGCTTTAAAAGTTCTTTCAATTTCTAGGTCAAGAGGTGCAAGCTGTTCACCCAGTGATCGACGACCAAGCATACACTAATTAACGGCACTAAAAATTAAATACCTAGAACAAACCTAAAAATCACAACTAACACAAACATGCAATCACATAAAGCAATATAAAAATACCAAACACCTAGAAAAATTAAAAGAGAAGGTAAAAGAATGCAAACGAGGGGAAGGGGTGGCCCTTCCAACGTTGGCGAGAATTTCGCGTCTTCTCTTACTCCTACAAAAAGATAAAACACTAATAAGTAACAAAAATTAAACTAAATTAAACTAAAACTAAACTACTCTAAGAATTTGGTAAATTATCCTACGTAGTCCCCGGCAACGGCGCCAAAAACTTGATGTAAATTTTAATATAATACTCGCAAGCGCACGAATCTATAGCAGAATAGTGGCTACGAGATCGATCCCTCAGAGACTTAGTAAGATATTCAATCTAATTCTAGAGTATGTAGCAAGTAGTAATGTAATGTAAAGTTCTAATTTTTATTTTATTTTTAAGAAATCAATTGTTCAACTAAACCAAAAGCACAGAAATTAACCAAACAAAAGATAAAATAATAAAGAAAAATCATGTTTTGCTTTCAGTCTGTCTTGCTTCTCTGTCCTGCTTTGCTCTCTCCTCCACCTTCAGCAACAGTCTCTCAACTGCACGCCTCAACCGTTCTGCTCTTCCTCTCGAATAGAACAGACAGTCCCCAATTCCAGCCAAAGCAAAGCTTCTTTCCCGTGTTGACTCAACACCTTTTCTCTCTCTCGAGCAGAAATGGTAAATGACTCTGCTTTACACTCTCAAGCCAAAGCAGTTACTCTGTTTTGATTTCGTGAGCCAAACAGGACTACTGCTCTGTCTCTCGACCAAGGCAGCAGTCCTCCTCCAACACAGTCCTCTTCCTTCTCTACCGATCAGCCAAAGACCTTTCTCAATCAAGCGCAGAATCAAACCTTCTCAAATCAGACGCCACCAACAGCCTCTTCTCTGCCCAGCCAACACCTTGCCTTCTCTCCCTTCTCTGCCTCTCAGCCAATCCCACGAGCAGAGATTCTGCTGTTGCTGCAAATAATTCAGGCCACCTCTAACTCTCCCTTTTCTGCCTCTCGACAGATCCAGCCACCAACAGCTCTCTCCCCCAGCACAGAGCAGCCCAGCAAAAACAAAACTTTTCCTCCCTTTCTGCCTCTCGACAGAACAGCCGCCACCAACCCCTTTTTTTTTTCTTTTTCTTTTTCTCACAGCCAGAACAGTGCCCTGTTTTTATAGAGACAGCCACCCAGCAATTTTTCTCCCAAATCGAGACCTTTCCAAATCCAAATCTTGTGTAGATATCTCCTCCAATTAACAGCCATTCCGAAACAAAGTCGGATATAAAATTAAAACTACTTTACAATCACATGTAATGTATAAGTGGCAAAGTAAAATTGAAGTATTGCGGAGTGCCGGTGTGATGGCCAAGGCGCTGCCACTTAAAGTAGAGATCCTAACTTTGAACCCCCACTCCATTGGCCACCCACATGGATTATATTTTTGATTTGACTGGTACGTATGTTGTATAAACCGTGTGTGCACCCTAAGGGATTGAACCAGTGCGTATGTTGTGGCAGCGGGATATAGTGCTATATGAAGTTGGTTGCCCTACACCTTCTAGTTGAGTCCCGGACACCTCACGTTATCAAAACAGTATTGATAATTTATTTGCATAATTCAGGTAGGTGACCATTCGTCATCTACTAAAACAGCTTTCTGAATGTAAAAATTTCACTAAAGACTATTCAGATGACAGACAGATACGGAGAGGAAAGACTACAACAACAAATATGATGCAGTGTCTTTGCAAGGAAAATTATTTTTGATCTTATGCTCTTGTTCTTATATCTAATTTCTGTTATGCACTCATTCCTTTTCTTTGTGATAGAGCACCAAGGGCCATCATGTCAGTCTTTTCATGGAGAAATGCCCTTCTCGACACAGTCAATAAAGTATGACATCAAACTTCTTTTTCTTATAACCAAAAAGTGTAAATGGACCATGGTTTGATTACTTAGATTAGTCTAGTTTTTATCTGATGACTTATTTCTCGGTATTGTCAAGAGAAGCTCATAAGTGTCAATTGGACACGCAATGTTGAAATGTGATCAAAGAAAGATTAACTTGTGGCTTAGCTCTATTAAATATATTACAGGTCAAACCGATTTTTCTTCTTTCAATTCAAACCGATTTTCATATTAGTTTTCTTTATCAAAGGTACAAGGTGAGAAGAGCAAGATACACAAACATCTATTCCACACCTAAACGCAGCTGACTGATTTACAAAGAAAAGGGAGAATAAATGGAAAAAGAAAAATCATGAGGAAAACAAAATTCTCTGACAAGCTGTTCAAGCATAGATTCATCGTCAACATTGCTCATTGTAGCTGGCCTTACGACTCGGCTGCGAGCTCCTTGGAGGAACAATACCAGATGGAAGGGAACCTGGTAAAGCCTTCTGTGTGCCATCAGATGTTACATGTGCCTTCTGCTTCAGCTGTTCAAGAAGGCGATGCGCTTCCCTGTACTCATCCCTTGCGCTAGGCCCATGATTTTCCCATGCATCAATTACGCGCTGTTGAAACTCTATAGCAAGGCCATAACTGCATAAAAGAAATGACAAGAAGTTAAGGCACAAGTAAAAATTGATAATTATGGACAATCCGTACAAAAGATCCTGACACAATTCCAACGGCACAACAAGTTGGTATAGCCTAATGGTTATCAATGAACTCTATCGTTCAGAATAAAGTAACCTGCTTCTCTACATTTAATGCAGAGATTGTTGTCCATCTAAAATGAAGCAAAATAACACAATGATGAGGAAATATAAAGAAAATGTCGCAAGATCTCCTCCATCGTCCATATGGTGGAGGAGATTGATAGAATCCATATTGGAGGTCCATTTTGAATATGAGGTTTGTAAGCTTTGTTTATTCATATGTAGTTATTTAATCATAGTCAGGAACATAGGAAAAGTGTTTTCTCAGGTTGATTATTAAAGTGTGGGCCTACCCATGTTGAGTCTGCAATCAGTGCCAACAAACTGGAAAAGGTGATTAGTAATCCCGATTTCCAAGAGCTTTCAGTTTCCATCCATTAGTTAGGACTCCAGAAAAAAAAATAATAAGGGCACGAAGAGTAGCATTATATCCTCCTCAGCATGAACAGTAATATTTTATATTGACACCTACCTATTGCATTTTGCCTGTTCCATACACTAATGTGAACAGTGCTTCAAATACTCCTACAACATCCGGGTTAAAAATAAGATGAATAATTACTTCCATCCATAAATAAGAACACAAATGAAACAGAATTTTGTACACCGGCTAAAAAATCTCAAAACTGATAAATATCGAACCCTTTACATCAACTCAAACTAAATTTAAGCAACCGAAATGTACAAACCTTGATCTAGCAAACAACATTTTCAAAACTTCAAACACTGGAACTGGAAAAATAAAAAATGGCTTGGCAAGCCCCTCTAATGTTCATGCTTTAACAAATATAATGTCCACATGTACTTTTCTGGATATCAGATTTCAAAAATGCGTTTGATGATTCAACAATATAGTTTGTAAAACAAGATCCAGAAAAAACTAACCTGCCCATGGCACCATATGCATTGGCAAGATTTTGACATGCCTCAATAGAATCAGAATGGTTAGGTCCCAGAGCAACATCCATAATGTCTTTCGCAAGAGCAAACATTTGAGCAGCTGACTGAGGCCGATCCAACTCCAGATAGGCTGCACCAAGATTATTGTATATATAACCCACACCAAAATGCTTCTCACCAAAACTCTCTTTCAACCTTTCTGCTCCATTTTCCAAATATGGAATTGCTTGTGGGACCTTCCCTGTTAACAGCAACAACCACCCAATCCGAGCAGAGATACTCCCTTCAGCATGCTGCTCCTGTGGAAGCTTCTCAAGCATTGAGAGAGCTCTTTTCAGGAGAGATATTGCAGTTTCAAACTCGTTCATAGTTTCATATTGCATGCCTATCTCACCATAAGCCTCAGCCACTTTTGCAGGTATTGTTTGTTCCTTCTTGTCAAGAATAACACATGAGATCTCCAAACACCTTTTGGTATCTGCAAACTTCTCTTGGCTCAACAAAGCCTTTGCCATGGCGATAAACACAAAAGCTCGAGTCTCACTATCCTTGTCAGTCTGTTGGACAACACCTTTCAAAGTGTTGATGGCTTCCTCATACCTCCCCAATGCAATTTGCATATTAGCAGCATCAATTTCAGTGTGCAAAAGATCCGAGCTCATCCCCCAATTCTTCAGAACCTTCTTTGACAACTCATTCTGTTCCAGAGCCTTTTGATGCTCCTCCAACCCACAATAAATAACACCAAGAAGTTTCCTATCATGAGCCACCTCCACAGAATTTGATCCCAATTGACTCTTATGGATCTCTAATGCCTTCAAACATAGCGGCAACGCCTCTTTGAAATTCAGCACAGATACATAGGCTTCCGCTAAGTCGCGGTTGGCAATACCTACTTCGCGAGTATTAGGTTCCATGATTGATTCTTTCAACTCCAAACACTTCCTAAGATTAACCAAAGCCTCCTCCCCATCGCCGTTTTTGTGTTCGCCAACAATAGTTGCACAGCATGGCTAACAGGCCTAACATCTATATCCCCAGAACCACTACCTTCAACAAGACCCAAAATGCGATTCGCTCGATTCAAGTACCCAAGAGCCTCATTAAACCTCTTTAACCCATAATGCACAGAACCCATCAAATGCAAAGCCATGACCACAGGCAAAGATGGTTTATTCTCACTATCAAAAATGCTAAGAGCTCTAGAAGCAAAAGACACAATCTTTTCAGGGTCCATACCTTCAGCCTCCATATGCTGGCCAACTTTGATGCAAGCAAGACCAATCCTCGGGTCATTCTCCTCAAATACCTCCTCCATAGCCCCAAACGCCTGGAGAATCTCCTCAGTCCCTGTGGCAGCCTCAAATGCCTCCTCAAGCTGAGACCTTTCTTGTACTTTCCTCTGCCTGGAGGGCAAAGGAGTGGTCTTTTCGACCTGGGCAGTGAAGGACCGAGAGAAGAAGGCGTGAAGCAATCTGAGGTGGGTTTTGGGAGGTGAGAGCAGGGAGGGGGCATTGGGGATTGAATTGGGTGGTCTGAGGGATTGAAGGACTGTGTGATTTTGAAGAAAAGGAGAAGGATTTGAAGAGAAATCAGGAGTGGAGATGGGTCTGAAGGGGGTTCCGCTGGATTGGAGGAGAGAGTGGAGAGGCGCAGAAGCAGAACCAACAGCCCTTTTCATGGCGGATTGCCAATTGAATGCACAAGGTGTTCAAATGGAAGATGAAGCAGCTGATGAACAAGAGAGATCAGACAGCAAGCAGGAGCTTCAAAACCCTCAGGCCTCAAATGGACTCTTTTATGTAACCATGGCTTTCCCGTTTATAT